>OX453324.1:4523525-5154204 GCA_949710035.1 Crambus lathoniellus | reverse complement strand
ATTTTAGTTAAAGATTAAATTTATTAAAATAGCAAGTAAAAGTGTTAGTAAATTCAGTTTCCATATTTTAAAGATTAACTATTTAGATTAGATTATACCTTTCCTTATTTCATGAAATAGTAGACCTGTAGGTACTATTTGTCTAGAAATTAGGATGCCACATGTTCACAAATTATTTAGGTAATACTTAACCTTTTAACCTACTGAGTAAAAGTAGGTACTTACATGTTGATCATACTTAATGGAAGCATTTTATCATAATGTATTACAGTCATTTCACGTCAGATTGGAAGTATACAATTAGGTACTGTAAAGGGAAATTTTAGTGAAGAAACATTGTTACCTACATATTTTAAATTATAAAAGTATGAATAGAAAGTGAATATTCGAGTGAAAAATAAGAATTGTTTTTGATATAATAAACTAAAATTAATTGTATTGAACAATAAAAATATGAAACTAAAATATTATTAAAGTTGACTAAGAAGATAATCAAATGGTGAATCATTCGTGTTTTATTACTAATATAAATGTTATATAGGTACCTGAAAAATATTTTAATTGAAATGTGTTGCTAATATTTATTACTATTCGTTTCTACAAACAATATTGATAGGCTTAAATAAAAATAATGAAGAGTAAGTATATAAACCGAGTTGTGTGAAAAGGCAATTTTCTTTTTAATATTTCAGTTGGAATCATTCTATAGGAATTAGTGTTCAATTGTGACCTGTCCTACCTATCCTTTATCAACAAAATATTGCGAATGTAATGGAGGTAGTAGTGCGAACTCGTCTGAACTTAATTAGCTAATCAGTTGATGCCCTTATGAGTTCTGGTCGAGAACGTTTAGAAATTTAAGTGATGGTATTTTAATATTGAAAATGTTCATGTCATAACCAAGAAGTTCAGACTTTCCAATGAGCGCTTCGTCTCTGAAACATACAACTATTTCAAACTTGTTCAAGATCCTTCTGCTGATGAAGTATCATCTTACACCAATAAGCAAGTGGAAGCGGATGAGTTAATTTCTGAGTTAGAAATAAGAGCTCCTTAATTTTGACAAAGGTAAAATTTATATTATCATGTGTCGATAATTCCAAATTATGTGCCCGCTTACCTCGCATTGAGCTAGCCTGATTTGATGGCGATCTACTGAAATGGCATTAGTTTTGGGACCCACTTTCAGCTTACGTGGATACGCGCAACATTAATGATGTTGATAAACTATTGTACTTAAATTTGTGTTAAGCGGTGAAGCAGAACAAGCTGTTGAAAGTCTTGCCACTACAAACAAAAATTATAAAATTGCTGTTGATACGTTGGATGAACGTTACAGTAAAACAAGTGCGATTATCGATGCGCACTATGTTGCACACTACAGAAATGAAGCAGATGGTAGTTCAATTACCGAATGTAGAAATGTATTAAGTGAAGTGCAGGGTCACATAAAAGTTTGCAATCACTTGGTGAAGACGCGAATCATAATCACCTAAGGGTATAATGCTCATGGAAAAGTTTCCCGAAGATCTTATTTATGAACTCCGCATAAAGATGTGCAATGGAGATAAATAAATAAATAAATGGTTTATTCAGTACTCCATATAACAAAGTTCTCTTAAGCTAGATAAAGTAAAGTAATGTAATATTATCAATCAATTGACTATATAAGTAAGAAAAATTTAACTTAAGAGAAATAATAATAATCAAAATAATTAATAACTTCACCTAGGGTAGAGAGAGACTAGTGGATTAAATAAAGGTTTACAATTCAAAAGACAAGATAGAAATAACAAGTAGGTAGATGGACATTACAACATAAAAAGGAAAATTAGAAGAACAAAACCATTATCAGCAGAGTAAAAGGAAAATAGCTTAAGTGTTTTGCGTTTTTTTTCCATATTTATTTATTTGACTAATAAGTGTGTGCAAGGTCTTAAAGCGTGTTAAAAGTACTGATAATGGCGAGAATACACGGTTCACTTTTGACTTTCGGTTTGGATGAAGCAACCAAATTTAACAATGTAAACGTAGAAGTGAATCATTCAATGGAAGTGTACAGCCGCATTCAATCGCGTTGAAAGGGTCGAGCTTGCTCAATATTTTCACTTTTCCGTTCAGCGTTCAGTGCAGTTGAGCGAACGTTGAGCGTGTAAACATAAGAATTGAATGATTGTCTGGATGTTCATTCTCAATGTACTACCTGATTGGTAGAACTTTTCAAGCAACGCGAGTTGATTGGTTAACTTGATAATTAAAATAGTTCACTTTTAATATACTTATTAACAGCAGTATCTTTCACTTCTGCGCTTTTCAACCAAAGTGAATCAATTTGATTGGGCCGTGTAATGTCGCCATAACTTAACTTTTGTGAAAGTAATCACTACAATAATGAATGTACCGAATACAAAGTTATTACCGAGGTAGAAAATTAAAACTAAAAGGTCGATGTTATAATCGTTTGGGAATAGGTAACAATGCTAGTGAATGTAAAACTTAAAGAAAATGCCGTCACTGTGGTTCGATGAAAATAGACTGTCTGTGTTTACATTTGGAGCACAATACCCCCAGATAATTAAAAGTTCTATTGTCTATTAAAATTAGTCACGCGTATGACCTCTTGATACCTGGCGTCCTTTACAAAGTGCTAAATAGACCATACTTTATAGCCAGAATATTTTTAATCTCTTACATTGACAACGAACGGCCGACCTTTATGTAGCATCAATTGCCGAGCGTTGTTTTTCCTGCTAAAAAAGGTACTAAAAACGTGATTCGATGCAGCGGATAAAATTTAACCAATGGCAATAGTTGGTCCTTGAGATTTGAGACGCATTTTGCACTTAGTGGCCGGAATTATTAAGTACTCGTGCTCAGGAGTTCACAGCCGGCATGGCGGCACGTGGCCGATATACGTAACGAGACCGCGATAATACAGAGTTGCTAAACGATTCCGAGTATGATGTGTCGTGTGGTGACAGATTTTACACCTTCAATAACGGTATCCTGATCTTCAGCTGATAAAGAATCGAGCGACAGCGATGATGGCGAAGACGAAGGTAATTTACCAACAGGCAGAGTTCGTAGTCGTAACCTCATCAGGATTGGTCGTCGAAGTCGGGGCAGAGGACGTACTCACTCTGGGGTTCGTACTCGTGCGGGCACTTGCAGTCGAGGTCCAGGTCTGTTTCAAGATGCAGCTATTTGGAAACGTGATGAGTTTAACGTTTGGTACTACCTGCAGAGCATCGGTGGGAGCCACCTGACTCCCGACACGCGACCTACGTAAATACCTTATTTCTTATAAAATAAGGTAACATTTAGTTTGGCCCATTCGGTCGCCAAAATTCGTCAGGTTAATTTGTGGCATTACATTTACATTCAATTCTATGCATATTTGAATATTTACACTGTTTGGTTAATATACCTATACTTACCTATTTATAGATTAATGACCTAAAGGCCTTTATAAAAGACAAAAAATACTTAAACACAAAATGTCCAATGGCTTTGTCAAATAATAGTTAAAAACATTTGTTTGAGTGAAAACTCAGGAAACGGTAAATTTATGTTTTATTCATCTTCCAAGGTGTCAGCCTTTGCAACAAAAACTGTTTATTGCTTTGTAAGGTACATTCGACCTTAGTGACAACTAAGCTCATTAACCTGTGCGCTCGGAGATGTGTCAAGTTGCATCAATAACTTGACATCCGTCAGTCTCGAACTTGAGGTGGCGGAAATCGAAATTTAAACTTTATTAATTACATAGTAACGTCATTTTTCGATTGGTTGGCTGAGGCACATGTACATAATCCGAGTAATATGTCGATATTTTGTTTAGGACGTCTGTGTTCCTAATCCGATCGTACGGGTTGATTGCTTAGGTGTCAGGAGGATAAATAAATAATCGGATTATACAGGCAAATGTTGTGGCTCACATAACTAAGGGATCACATGCCCATGTGGTATAGTAAGATTCGTAAGATACCAAACCTTGATATAGTTTTGAAAGACAACATGACATTGGCTGATGATGGTTCAAGGAATGATAATGCGGATATACTACTTGTCAATGACTATTACTTTTCATTCGCTTCCAATACAAGAAAGGAATTCAGTGACGACTTTTCGTGGTACAATCTGGGTTTTGGTTGGGTATGGTCTGGTCGATGCCACTTTCCTGAGATGAACCGAGACAAATTTTCTGTTTTAACACACTTTCAGTCTAGTGAAGTAATGGAAAATCACTTTTTGAACCGTATTTACCACTACAAAACGATAACCTTAAACAACTTGGGAACCTTGAATCTATTGGGATCACTGATTCTCCGAAGTGCTCTAGAGATGAGGATGCGATAAATCATTTCAATGACACCAATACATGGAATACACGGATAATCGATATACCTAATGTGAAATGGCCATGGGTAGAATATCCACCTACCACTCTTCTTGTGAACTACGGATTAGCATTAAGACGGCTGACAAGTTTAGTTAAAAGATTGAATTCAGACACTTTACAAGCTTATAGTGATGTACTGAAAGAATAACTAGAAAAAGGGGATTAGGGAGGTTGTTAAAGACACATAATCTTCAAGTAGATCATCCTGTGCATTATTTGCGACATCACTGTGTATTACAAGAAGGAAAAAATACAAGGTTGAGAGCTGTGGTCGATGCATTCGCAAGGATTAAAGATAAGAATAGTCTCAACGAATGTATAAACATATAGATGACCTCTAATGTTAGAAAATCTTACTGGCCTTCTCGTCAGATTTTGTAAACATAAAATTGGTACCTATAATAGCAGACGTTGAGAAACCCTTTTTTACAAGTGGGTTTACAACTCCCTGATAGAGACGTGACTAGATTTTTGTAGTTGAAATATTTAAATGAAGACTTTACACCTGGTAACATTCAACATTTTGTCGTGTCCCATTCGGTATAATATCTAGCCCATTTTTATTAGATGCGGTCGTTAAACAGCTTTTGTTCAACGATAATGATGACACTAAAAACTCATTTCAGACGATATTTAGGTAGTTAATTTTGTCACAGGGACTGATTCAGTAGAGAAATCTGTTGCACTATTCAACTATGCAAGGTAATCATTTGAAGAACTCGCTATGAAAATCAGGCAGTGGAAATCTAACTCGGATTTTTTTTATTAATCGGATACCAAAGAATATACAAGATAACGAAAAGGACTCTATCAAAGTTATAGGAATAGATTGGAACATTAAAGCTGACAAACTAAGACTCAATCCCAAATTTACCTTCTTAAAGAATTTACAACAAAAGGAGGACGATCTGTGGAAACAAAAAGTAAAATAGTTCGATATTATTCCAAAATCATTTTGCGAAACATTGGATTTAATAAGAATCGGTTTAAACGAGGTCAAATAAGTTAAAATACCTACATTTTACTGTCATGCAAACTATGAACAGGCTCCCAATAAAAACAAATATGAATTGCACGCATTTGCAGATGTTTCAAAACAGGCATACGCTGCCGTCGTGTCGCGAGAATATGACACTCAAGGAAATAGGACGTTCGAAAGTTTAATAGGTAAGTCGCGGTTGGCTCTCATAAAAAATCAAAAGGATTTAGACATTCCAAGTTGTTTACTTCGCTATGTAGATAAATCACTCCGGCTACCAATCCACAATCAATTTTTATGGGTCGACAGCGAGATTGTGTTGAGCCGGTATAATATCACAAAGTTATTACCACCTTTTGTAGCTAGCCGCATTAATGAAATAAAATTTAATAAAGAACTTACCATGAGATACGTACTGACTGACCGATCTAAAACCCGCTGACACAGCAACCAGAACCTGCAATTCTGTTAAAATTATTCAGTATTGGTTATCATTATTCATATGGAAGTAGTGTAGGACTTGTCAGTAGATGAATGTGCTATGGCTATTGGAAGGCTTGTTGCAGTCAGAAGACTGCCACAAATTCTAATATCAGACAATGCTCTAAAGTTCAGGTTGACGGCGAAAGTATTAATATCGGATATACCAGAACTCGCGCCATGGTTTGGAAGATTTTATGAAAGGTTGATTGCATTAGTAAAAGGTTGTTTAACGAAAACACTTAATAAGCATTTGCTCAATCATAATCAGATACACAATATAATCATACAAGTAGAGGCGGTAATCAATACACGTCCTCTTACAACAGTCGGAGATGAATTTGAACGTGTACTGACTCCTGCCGACTTTCTACTTATTAGTGGCTCAATTGTGACAGATAATTCTGAAGTTGAATTTTTAGAACCAACCGCTATTACAAAGAAATAAATTAATTGAGGCGTGGGTAAGATATTTTGAAAGAATATCAAGACACAATATTTAGACAATTTAAGAGAGAGACGAAGCGTACACAAACAATCCAGAGTAGTTGTGGATAGAATTCTGAAAAAAGGTGACATGGTGTAAATTAAAAGTGGAGCAGGGCTTTATAAAAACTTGGCCGTGTATCAGCGGTGATACCAGATTCAGACGGAAAGATCAGATTTACACGAGTAACACTATCTTCTGGTGAAGTATTTACTAGATTAATCAGTCACTTATATCCTATTGAAATAGATGAGACTGGCAAAATAGCAAATAGAAAAAACAACTCTTAATTTAAACGCACCCGTAGTAGCCGAATAAACGCATCTGCATTGGGAATAAAGCTTGCATCTGAAAAACTTGGACCAGAGGCAAACATGAGAGGACTAAAAGATTGTCGGCACAAAGGACTCAAAACCTAGTTTAAGCAATGAACCAAAAAACTAATAAAATTGGTTTAGTTACAAATTTGATGTTTCACTTCATTGCCATTAGTCGGATTGAGGTCTGAATTACTATCAGTTTCTTCTGGGGCGGGAGTGTCGTGAACAGTCACGATTCCAAGCCGTCAATAATAATGATAAAATATTATTTGTCAATAGACTGGCAACCGAAAAATAAATGTCAGAAGTTTTCTGGTGATGTTCTTTTGTCTGCAATTTGGCGGATACAAAATATATGAAAAAGTTATGTTACAGCGTTGTTAAGAGATAAATAAGAAATTGTATGTTAAAAAGTGTGTGATAAGTCGATGGACTTCCTCATTTGTAGTATTGGGAAGCAGATGCGTATCTTGCAGTTCATATCAGATAAGGCCGAGAGGCCAATGACAGTATGTGTGCAGATCCGGTGCAGGTACATACTTGTATGTGTGCACTTAAGTTTTTCTGAGTCCATAATTATTTCTAAATTTTTGCTAACACTTATGAAACTATAGTTATAGTAATAAAGCCGTAAGTAAGTATTAAGGAATTAAATACCTACTTAAGTGCAGGTACATACTCGCGATCTATTCAGTTTATGTATTTATATTAAAACCAACGTATGTTAACGTTAACATGTTTCATAACCGGCGCTACTCGGAAAAATATGGACTTTTTGATTTAAAACTATAGGACGGTTACAGTTGTTAAAATCTGGTACCTAATAAGATATTATTTCTTCATACCTTTATCTAGAATCGTATAAAACACGATTTTATGATTTTGCCTCGACACTTTTTATTTTTGAAAAGACCTCTAAAAAATACGAAAAGTGAAGATTATTCTTAAATGGGGTTACTTACACTATTGGAAATTGGTTTAATAAGTGGACACCAATAATATTGAGGATCGTATAGAAGCATTTTTTAAATCGCTGTAGTTTTTAATACGAAGTGATTTTGTGTTTTGTTTGCCTAATCTGCAAAATCGGTCTCGCTCCCGCGCGCGTCGTTTTCTCATTGCTACTTCGCTTCAGCACATTTTTTCCGAGTATCGCCTTAACTTTCCTGGAGGGGGGAGTGTCGCGACGAACGCGATGCTCAAAGAAGTTTGATCTTGGCGCCAATAAAGTGACATCACAACTGTCACGGCAATGACAGGCCTACAGTGATTGTCAGTTGTAATTCCATAAAACGACGAGTAAATAGTTTAAAGTGATTCAAGATAGAAAACCGAGCTGAGGAAACCGTGCTCACCGTGCTGAATATAAAGCTAAGTATTTAAACATGATAAGATACTTTACGATAATAAGTATTGACGGTGGAATAAGAAATTTACTTGATAAGACTAACCACAAATTATTATGTCTGTTTCTATGCGGCTTAAGAGAGAGCTGGCCAGTTCTGGGATGTGATCCAAGAGGTATCTCAATTGCGATAGTTCTATTGAAGTAAATGGGGTATGAGATATGTCTTGGATGGAACGTCCCCTTGGATATTGTGTTTATTACAAAGGACGACGGTAAGGCATAAGTAAAATCTTGGATGACAAGAGCTTAATGAAATCCGGAGGATGCTAGCTGTATAGCGTACTCTGAGACCGCTACTTGGGTGCGCCTTGAAGTAGTGATGAGAGATCCTCCGGTAGCCACAGCCTAATAATGAGATTAGATCACCCACGAGAGGAACACAGATATCAATTCTTATATACTTAAAATCCGGAGGATGCTAGCGGTATAGCGTACTCTGAGACCACTATTTGGGTGCGCCCTAGAGTAGTGATGAGAGGTCCTCCGGTGGTCACATAGTGAAACAGACTAATGGTAGAACTATGTTAACTATTTCTGAGAGTCACATCGGGATTAACTTGCCAGAACCTACATTAACATCTTAAATACTTAGAATGCACATATCAGTTGCATTATACTCCATTTATAATTACAGGAGGATGATGTAATTAACTCAAACCAAATTCTCAACGCAACACCTCAGGGCTGGAATTATGAATACCGTTTATAACACACTAAGGCGAAGCAGGTAAACATTGGCAAGAGCACTAATGTAGACATTAATTGATAAGGGAAGGAATCCTCAATGGTGAGTTCTTTCATCATCCATACATCGTGATCGGAGAACCTTACACCCATTCTTCATCACGACAGGGTGTATGTGGTAATACCCGTCGTAAAAAAATCCATAATACTAGTGCGTAAGCTACTATACTTTGGTATTGGAACAATCCGAACAATGTATGTGACGGTGTCCAATATTTATTGTTATTAAAACTTAGTTTCGGTCTCTGCATAGGGCAGTATATTTATATGTTTTATTCAAAACAACATTTAGGTTTACAGAGTACTTACTCTCACCAAAGTCTCTAGACAATACAGTTTTCATGTCAATACAGTTTCCAACCACCAAAACCACTATCATCAAATAACATGACTTTCATGAGTAAGTAGTTTATCCCAAATCATGCACATAATACTATTTTATTCGTATTCTAAATAATAAGTATGTAGCTGCACTATCGCATTGGGTTATTTAAATCTGTAATGGTAGTTGTAAGAAGTTGTTATAATAAATAAATAAAAATAAATAAATATTGTATCACGGATCTGACAAGCAAGATACAGAGATATAATATTTGTCTAGATATAGGCTACTTTTTACCCCGGAAAAAATCTCATTCCAATGGGAAAACATGAAGTAATTCACGCGGACAAAACCACAAGCTGAATACTAGTAGGTACCTAATAAATTGTGACCAGAAACTCCGAAACCGGGACAATTAAAAAAGTATTGGCGACCCATTCGCCGGAGGCGAGGGATCAATTATTTTCACACCTCCGCGTGTCGCCCGGGCGGGCGGACCGTGGGGCAACAACAATGCATACTGCTATATAATTATTTTTAAACGAGATTTATCAAAAGTCATTGTTTTAAATCCTACTAATATTATAAATGTGAAAGTTTAGATGTTTGGATTTTTGTTATTCAATCATGCTAACACGGCTCAACGGATTTGGCTGAAAGGGAAACAGATACTTTGTAGCCTGGAGAGGAACATAGACTACTTTTTATCCCGGAAAAATATCACATTCTTGCGGGATAACGTCGTGTAGTCCACGCGGGCGAAGCCGCGGGCGGAAAGCTAGTATGTAAGAAACTCCGAAACGGGGACAATTAAAAAAGTATTGTCGGCCCATGTTCGGCCCAGTCACCACAGGCGTGGGATCAATTATTTTCACACCTCCACGTGTCGCGGCGCGGGGACCGGGGACCGGGCTGGGGTGACAATCAGTGGCGGATTCACAAATTTTCCGCCTGTAGGCCACCTATACCTATGTGTATAGGTAAATTTTATCACGGGGAACCAAATATCTAGCTCTTAAGTAGTTTAATATTTTTGAAAAGTTTAACCCCTATCAAAAATGTGTGGAATCGATTCTACTCTCGATTCTGAACAATTTTCTGAGTTTCGGTTAAAGTATTTAACACGTTGTATAAATAAACCTTCCTTTTGAATCATTTTGGCTTTTGATGGTAACTCTGCCTGCACCGTTTTCACCCTTATGAGGAATTACAAGCAAACTGCACTTAGACTGCACTTTAATTTTACACATAAATGAATTAACAACATGCAATATTTAATCTTTAACTATAGATTCTGACTGAACAAACTATTTTCTCTGTTTCGGTTAAAGTATTTAAAAAACACGTTGTATAATAAACCTACTTTTTAAATAATTTTATCTTTTGATGGTAACTCTGCCTGCACCGTTTTACTTTACTTTACTACCGAGGAATTACAAACTCAAACTCAAACTCAAACTCAAACTCAAAACGTTTATTTGCTTAACATCGTGTAGTACATTGGGGTGGTCAACAATGATATTAAGACGAACAACAATGTTCTACCCTAATTATGTGGGCATGCAAATGTCAATTATATATTATGGGAATGTAATTATAATATCTCAATATAAATTAACAAAAATTAAAAATAATTAAAAATGTCTGATAAACCATTATGAGTCCTAATGTCAGTGGCTAATAAAAATTACAAAATGTCAAAATATGGTCAATACCTACATTAATTATTATAGAATGTCATTTTCTCTCCAAGTACTCATTAATGGAGTAGAAGTTATGCTGTAGGAGCCATTGTACCAATTTCTTTTTAAATATATTTTTATCAAGTGGCTGATCAGTAATGTCCAGCGGTAGCTTATTAAATATTTTGATAGCCATATAATAACAATTTCTTTGAAATAGGCTTAAATTACATTTAGGTATAGCTAATTTATTTTTCCTAGAATTTCTTAAGTTCGTTTTTAATAGGTTACATTTTGTAAAGAACTCTGGGTGCTTTTTTACTAACATACATAATTCTAATATGTAGATACATGGCAGAGGGAGTATTTTGTGTTTTTCAAACAGGGGTTTACAAGATTCCCTTTGTCTTATCCCGCATAAGGCGCGAATACAGTTCTTTTGGGCTCTAAAAGCTCTTTCAAAGTCTACGCTGTTACCCCATATAACTATGCCGTAACGCAGCAAAGAAGAGACATATCCGTGGTACGCTTGTAAAGCAATTTGAAAAGACGCAATGTTTTTGATTCTATTAAGTGCAAATACAAATTTGTTTAATTTAGTGCAAACAGTATCTACCTGATTTTTCCAACTGCAGTATTCATCTAATTTTATACCTAAGAATACTGTGCTGTCTACGATGTCAATTTTATTATTGTTGTAGTGTATGTCAATATTAATTTTTTTTGTTTTATACGTGTGAAATTGAATAGCTTTAGTTTTAGATATGTTAATTTTAAGGTCATTTTTATTCATCCAATTAATTATGTCATAAAGTGTATTATTAATGTCAAGTTCAAGTTCGTCAATATTTTTATTTTTAAATAGAAGTGTGCAGTCATCTGCAAATAAAAAGCAATCATTCTTAGTAACATCTGGAAGATCATTGATGTAAAGAATGAATAGTAATGGCCCCAAAATACTGCCTTGAGGGACTCCATTAGTAATTTTGCGATATTTTGATCTTGCCTTTACTTGCGTTTGATTTTCTATCCGTGTTGTTTCGGTACATTGTTGTCTATTACACAAATAGCTGGCGAACCATTTATGTGCTATTCCTCTTATACCGTAGTCATGTAATTTCTGTAGCAGTATTTCATGATTCACGTGATCAAACGCTTTTGACATGTCAAGAAATACTGCTACTGTTGGTGTCTTATCATTTATTCCTTCTGCAATTTTTTTAATTAAAGAGAAACAAGCTAGAGAGGTCGATTTATCCTCCTGAAAACCATATTGTTGTTGATTTATAATGTTATGCTTGGTAATAAAAGAGTAAAGACGTGTTGCCATCACTTTTTCAAATATTTTAGATATCACCGGTATAAGTGTAATGGGCCTGTAGTTACCCATATCACTATCGTTGCCTTTTTTAAATAAAGGCTTAACTACCGATAATTTAAGTTTGTCTGGAAAGATGCCCTTTTCCAGGCATAAATTTATTATGTATGATAATGGAGTACATATTTTTGGCGCGCACATTTTAAGAACATCGGTACTAATTTCATCGTAACCCACTGATCTTGTAGTTTTTAATCCCATAATGATTTTTTGTACCTCAGTTTCAGTTGTAGGGTACAAGAATATACTGTTATTTAGTCTATTTTTATTCGTATTTACTAATTTACTACCAGTATTTTGTGCAATGTCAATAAAATAGTCATTAAATAATTCAGATATGTCATTTATATTATTCGTAATGTCATTGTTGTGTTTAATTGATTTTATTTCATTTTGATTAGGATTTTTGTTTATGTTATTATTTATTATTTTCCAAGACGCTATGCATTTGTTTTTCGCATTAAGTATATATTTAGAATTATTAATTCTCTGTGCAGCGTTCATACATTTATGTAGTAGTTTAGTATAGTGTTGATATTGCCTTTTATTTCCCTCTTTATTGTTTTTATTTGAATATATATAATTATGGTATAATTTACGTTTTCTTACACAGCACTTTCTAAGTCCTTTTGTAACCCATTTTATTTTTTAGGATTAAGATCTTTTTTTATTCTAGTAACAGGAAAACAAAGATAGTAAAAAAGAGAAAAAATATCATGAAATTCGTTAAATGCTTCATTAGGATCATTTTGTTCAAATACATTGTTAAATGTCAACGAATTTATATGTGTTAAAAATTGATTTTTGTTTTCATGACTTAAATCTCTTTGTAGTTCAAACCACTGTAGTTTTTTACTGTAGTCTGCTAAATGAGCTGACAGAATTTGACATTTGGTATGGTCTGACAGTGTAAGTTCCTTAGTATAGCCTGTAGCTCCTTTCAAATTGCTAGCCATTAAATCTAGACAGGCGTTTTTTCTAGTGGGTGTATTGATATGTATGAGTAGGTTATGATTTTGCATGATACTCATTAATGTCTGAGTATTTTTGTTATTCTTTAAGATATCAATGTTCCAATCCCCACAGATTATTATATTTTTTTGTCTCTTATTTATTTTGTACAATAATTCGTCCAATTTATCAAAAAATATAGATATGTCTGATGTAGGGGTCCTATACACACAAATTACAATTAAATTAATATTTTTTATAATTACACCGCAGCACTCAAAGTTGTATTTTTCCGACAGAGATTCTGCTATTTGCAATTTTGTACAAGTTATATGATTTGCAACTAAGATACACGAACCCCCTCTTTTTTCATGGTCACGTGACCATATAGAACCCATTTTATAATTATTTAATTTTAAGTTTTGTTCGTGTCCTCTTTTTATAAAAGTTTCTGAAAGACAGACTATGTCTATTGCTTTTTTACTCGCTTTAAATTCGTTGAGAGCAACTTCAAGTTCATCTTTTTTTTTTTTGTGCACTACATATATTTTGATGAAAACAATATAGATTAGGATTTTGGCATGTCTCGAAAAAGAGTGTTTTTGTTTGCATCTGCGGGAGGTTGTTTATTTTGAAAATAGTATGGAATCGTTCCCTTTTTTTGTTTTTGTGAGACTGAGTTAGTTTGTAAAACTTGTTGTTCTATAGAACTGGGTGGTTTTTGTTCCAGTTTTTTAAAATAGTACGGAATAGTCCCTTTTATTTGACTTAATAAATCCATTTTATTTTTTTGTGAATTCTTTTTTGAAATATTTTGTTTTATCATAAGTAATGCTTTTTTGTAGTAGTCAGTAGTGTCAATTTCTAATTTAATTTTATTGCAAACTTCTTGTAATGTCAATCTGTGTTCATTTTCTGTCAGAGATATAAATTTACAATTGTTATAGTTTTGGCTTATCAGTTTAAGTTGATTATTTATCAAGTTCGTATTTAAATTTATATTATTTAATGTTTGAATAAGCAATATTTGTGTATTTTGGCATTGCGCTAAGAATACAGATAATTCACAAAATATCTTAGTAGGTATTTTGTCATTTGCACCAATTAATAGTATCAAAAAGTCGTCCCTGCTCAAAGTCTTATATAATTGAGTGTTAAGAACTTCACGAGTGTTTGCATTTGGCTTAGTAAATGAGGTAATCATGATACTTTCGTTGTTACATTTCTTACTTAAAAGCTTTGAAAGATTATGAGCTTGTTGATCACCTAAAATTAGTACCCTGTTTTGTTTTTTACTAGCATTTGAACAAGTGTGATATTTATCAAGTGGTGTAATTTTAATTAAATTGCTTTCTTGCGCCGGTTCTTGAGTAGCGCCATCTAGTGGTGATGCGGCGGGACACTTAACATATTCACGTTGAGGTTCTGCTTTTTTCGCCTTAGTGCTGCTTTCGTTGAGAGATGGATCTTGAGACTTGTCTACGGTCCGAGTATGTGTGGTATTTGCTACTAAGCAGTTTTGTAGCTCCAATCTTAGATTATTATTGAGCATTTTCAATTTTTCAATTTCTTTATACGCTGAGCAAAGTTGTGTTTTTAAATCTTCTACTTGTCCCTTTAAATCAGTTGTAACACTATCGTCCAAAGATGAATCATTCGAGATGCTCTTCATAGTTGCGTCAAAAATATTAGTTTCATTTAAATTATTGTCTATGTTAGAATTAAGGAATCTTGATCTGTCTATCGAGTGAGATCTCTGTACTCGGCGTCTTTGGGTAATGTTGTCCTGTAATAAGTCTTCCGGATTGTTCATTTTTATTTAGTGGTAACTCCGGTATAAATAAACAAAAACAAGTTTATAACTCCTGGGATTTGAACCCGAGCGTCTTGCCTCTTGAGTGTCGTTTGGTACCGTTGCGCTGTAATGGCGATTATGAGAGTGACCAATTTGAGCAATGGTTGACGCTAATTTGATGTCGGGCTAAGTCGGCGATGATCGTATGTGGTCGTTTCGTCCGTCAAAAAAGTCAGCTGAGTCACAGCTGTTTCAACATCACGTGACTGTCACTTAACGATCACTGTGTGCACAATATTATCAGCTTTATATCATCGACTTGAGGGCCTTAATTGCGTACACTGGTTCACTTTTAAATAAGATTAACCGCTCGTTTTCTAATAATTTTAAGTAAAAAGCACTTAAACCACTTATTACTATGTAGTTTTTTGTTTCACTGGTTGGGAGATTGTTTTTCTTATATTAAGTATTGTTAGTTCTTAGGTTTTATAATTTGTTTACGTTATTTTTCACAATCACTACTTCACTTATTTTTCACTGTTATTTGAGTGTTTTTCCCGGAGATAACGTTTGTGCGTGATATTTATGAAGCACTTTTTGCATTTAGCTTAAGCTTTAGACTTAAAACGATAATTTACTATTTATTATGATAAAAGATACGGAGCTCACTGTTTACTTGACGGCAGCGCCATCTAGCCATCAACAACAACAAGTAAACTGCACTTACACTGCACTTAAATTTTATACATAAATGAATTGACAACATGCAATATCATCTTTATTATCAAACGCAACGCAGTCGCAATGCCCCCTAAGAAGAATTTATTTTTTCCACAAAAAAAAAATATGCCCCAAAAATTCAAATCTTTTGTCCGGTCCCCCGACTAATAACGAGTCGATCGCTCCGCCAATAGCAGTTAATTAAATAACGTTATAATGCCGGCCGCTAGCTGTTATTTTCTACACGAGTACGAACCTACCTATACCACCGACCGAACATTTGAAACAAAATGCTTGAGCTTGACTTTATTTTTTACAGTTAATTTGAATTACTTAATTGATTTTTTTCTTTTTTTTTATCTGAGTGTAATATTACTACTTTTAGCATGTAATGGATGAATTTTTGTATTCTAGACAAATATTCTGATATTTTCCGTTTAGTAGGTATAGATTTCGAGACAAATATTTCCAATAAAATTATAACTAAGTTAAGTACCTACCTACTTGTATGTATGTCAAATTTATATTTACTACCTGCTGCGTATTTTTGTGTTTCTAAATTTAATATAAGAAAAACAAAAACCATGGCTGCTGATGGCAATAAATAAACCTATCATTCAATACTAGGCGAGAGATCCAATAAAAAATCTTTGCAGATTCTTAACCGACCTCCATTAAATTTGAGAAATAATTTTTTTTTCTAAATCCCACAACTGCAAAGGTTTAAAAAATTAATACCGAGCGTTAAAATAGCATTTAATTCGCCATAAACCTTCCTTTGTGTCAGAGATAAAAACTATCTTTTTAAATGCTGTTTATTTTCGGCGGGATTAAGTTTTTGTTATGTTGGCATTATTGCTTGTTTCGCCATTGTTGTAAAATGGAGGGAAGAATATAACTGCGAAGATTCGCTTTTGTTCGGTTTTGTTTTCTCAAGTGTTATCTCAAGCTTATTAAATTGCGTGTTTTGAGATGTTCAATTGGTTTTGAAGAATAATATTGGCTTTGATTTGATGAATTTGTATTTCGATTTTATACGGCTATTATCTAATATAATACTTATCACACTTCAAAACGCAATGAAAGCTTGTATTTTTGGATAATAGGGTCGGTTTCACCCGCGTGGACTACACGACATTATCCTGCGGGAATGTGATGTTTTTCCGGGATAAAAAGTGACTAGGTATGTCACTGTCCAGCTCCCAGCCCAAAACAGACCATCGCACACATGACTGGGTGCCCTGCGTGCCCGACTACTTGCACGGACGAGGAGCTGAACGAGGCTTCTGAGCGAGCTATTGCGGTTGCAGCTTTTTGGGCTGCCCGTATTTGAGGTTGTCGTCGACTCGATAAGAAGAAGAACTGTCCAGCTCCCAAACTATCCCCATACCAAGAAACCACGTCGATCCGTTGTTGCTCCGTTTTAACGTAAAAGACGGACAAACAAACAAACACAGTTTCACATTTATAATATTAACTAGTATGGATACTTACTACTTGGTTAAATTATTAACAAATTAAGTGCACTCGTAAGATTCTAAGCTCTTTCCGGTGTAACGCCTTCGCTTCCCTAAGATCTTAATTCTTCCCTGGAGGGGCTACTGTGAAGCTTTATGGATATGAACTTCATACAAATTTTGTCGTTTGAATTCCTTATTTTGATAGATTTTTGTTGCTAGTTGTTTTGTTGAACGTTGCTAGCTAAGTAGTTATTGTTTACCAGACACCAGACGTCAATAAACATGGACTTAATATAATAGCGTATATTTTTATAATAAAATTGACTAAAATTTCCAAAAAACGTATGAAGGATTTAAAAGTTTTTTTATTCAATTATGTATACTAGCTTTCCGCCGGCTTCGCCCGCGTGGACTACATGACGTTATCCCGCGGAAATGTGATATTTTGCCGGGATAAAAGCCTATGTCACTCTCCAGCCCCCGAACTATCCCCATTCCAAAAATGACGTCGATCTGTTGCTCCGTTTTGACGTGAAAGGGGGGACAAACAAACAAACAAACAGACAGACACACTTCCACATTTACAATATTAGCACATATTAGTATGAATTTGCTAAAACCCCCGCTTTCACTCGATTCTGTCATGCCCAGAGAGAGACAGGGACGGGTAAGTATAACGAGGTTTCGTTTTTTGTTGATTTAGAATAAAGTAAGTACCTACCTAGAGTAAGTAACAGTGGGCCTACCATGAGTTTTTCTTTCCGTTTACTGTAAACGGGAGAGTTTTTGTATTAAAATCTGTACAGCTACTGCCTCTTGCGGGCAGTAGCAGAACTACAATTTTTCATACAAAACAAAACTCATAGCAATCTACGTTCCGTAATACGAATAAGTATGTGTTTTGGAAGCGATTAATTGTTAATGGGCGATTTTCTGAAAGCTCAGCCACTAGATGGCGCTGTCCCACCTATGCAGTTAGAAGGAACGGAACGTTATAAATTTTACTTTGACGCGACTTTTTTACGTAAAACGGAACGTCAGACAGATGTTATTTATTTACCTAAATCTTTAAATTTACCTATTTCGTTTCCGTTCCTCACAGTAGTACTTATTTAATATATTATTAGTTTCCTTTGGGTTTTTAAAAAGTAATTAATTTAAATATGTTTCATACCAAAATATACCATAGACATGTACATACTTATTCAACGCCATCTAGGGAAGCAATTGGAAGCTTTATTTTTTTTAAATGGCCTCTCAGAAAATCGCTCATTGTCGCCATTGCAACTGCCACTTTAAGATCGGTAATAAGCCTGCCGGTTCACACGAGGCGATATTATTAAAAGAAAGAAAGAAAGAAGAAAAATTATTTATTTTCAACAACACACAACAAAATATACACACAGAAAACCAAATAAGAACAAACAAAAACAACAATAAACAAGAAAATACTTCTATGTGTTGTTGTGTGATGCCAAAACTGTGCTCAGCTCAGTATAAGCTCAGCTCAGCTAAGTATTAGTTGATCAACTGCTATATCGCATGCGATTTGAACCGTCTGAACACAAAAATCGATTCAATAAAAGTTAGCCACCTCTCAACTTTTGTTGAACGATAAAAGTTGAACAACTAAAATCGCCTCGTGTGAACCCGGCATTAATTAAGTGTGTAATAAGAGGCACTTTGCCATGAAAATGTGAAGAAGTTCAAAAGTGTACCCCGGCTTTGGCCACTGTACCGGTTTTGGCCACTTTTTGCTCTAAAAACTTTCTAAACAACTTTTCGGCATTTTTGCTAAATGCAATTAAAATAAGGTATTTTAAGGAAATAATAACAATCGTTAGAATTCCTTATGTCATACGATTTCTTTTCTATAAATTCCATTTTCTGTTTTAAAAAATGTATGTATGAATATTTTAAGAAATTTGTTTTGGCTGAAATACTTACTTTATAAACCTTTGTTTTTTACAATTAAATTGTTGTTTTGCAATTGATTGGTTTCTAGCGCATTAGAATATATTGATTTAACCTGGGTTTTGTTTCGATTTTTCGCTATACTTACAATAATTTAACTATCAATAAGTGGCCAAAACCGGTACATTTGGCACATCTCACACATTTTGTGTTATATACAAAAAACTATTGTATTTTTTTAAATTTGAAAAATTAACTTTTAAAGGTAGATAAATTATCTTTGATTTAAGATATAATTTGTGTCTTAAATACCTAAGACCATTTAGTACTTAGTGCTTAAAAGTCAAAAAATCCTTAAAGTTGCCACAAAGGGTACCTCTGCCCTACCTTTGGTATTTTCTTTTCAAAAGGTATTTTTGAACACTGCCTTGCCTAGCCGGGCCGCACACGGGTCACCGAAAAACGCCGCCATCAACCTCTATCCTATGGTTTTCATAAATTTTTAGGGATGGAAAAAAGGAACCTTTATGGTGCGACTCAGTCTGTCTGTCTGCCACAGCTGGATATCTCGTATCAACTTGAAATTTGGAATAGTTATAGATGACGTCTGGTCAACTATTTTGCAAATAAGAGAGAAATAATAGTTGTTTATGTGACTGTCGCATAAGGAGGGGTATATAGTATTCCACGAGTGTTGTGCAGTCTCATACACTACTTTATCTACACTCATTACATTTAACATAATAATATATTTCAAAAATTAAGCAAAAAAATATTAATAATTATAAAATGTGGATTGGCGCCCAACCCCACTGATAGGAGTCTATACGGTCTAAAAATTCTAATTTTAAAAAGTTTCTTATTGTTGCCGGCTAAAGAAGGGCTTGAAAGAGTTGGAAGTCAGGGCCGGTAAATCCGACGGTTGCCATGGAGATTGTAAAATAAGTGTTTTATAATGAGTGAAAGCTGTATCCGGTTGTATCATAATGACCATTATTTTAACAGTTTTATTTTTTAAAGTTGACTATGGCATAAAGTGTTTCAATATACGTTCAGGCATGAGTTCGTAATTCGAATATTATAAAATGAGTGTAGATAAAAATATTTTCACTTCTCATGCTCGTAAAGTTCGTGTTTATGTTGGGTATAGGCTGCATAAAATCGCTTTTTATGCTCTAGTGCATAAAGTAAAAGCTTCGTCTAAGTCTCAGATTCTAAGACAAAGGTCGTCAGGTAAACAGTCACACACGCAATTAAACTTCGTTATATAAATCTGTTAGTTCATTCTGTTTCTTAAATTTTGTACATAATCCATGTTAAATTACTAAATTAATAAAACTAGGCAAAATTAATGACTTTTCTAAGAAATAAGTATTTCAAGAGCATTATGGACTACGAGTACGATCTATGCTAAAGTCACTGTGCTGCCACTGCCACGTATAAAAAAAAGAAAGTCTTTCCGCCAATATGGCGAAGTCTTTATTTTTTCTTTTTTGCAATATTGTTACTTATTTATTAAATTTTCCTCACACTCGAAGTGAAAAGCAGAGTGTATAACTCGTACATAAAACCCATTTTACCCTCGAATTGACTATCCACCCTCGCCTACGGCTCGGATGGATATATACGTCTCGGGTAAAATGGTACGTTTTATGCACTTGTTGTACAATCTACTATTACTTATACTTTTTGTAACAGGGACTGAAAAATTCGAAGTGGGGCTACTAAGGCATATGGGATATCATAATGAAAGAGCGCTTATTGCACATTCTCAATCATTTTTTCGTTTTTTCTTAGATAACTTTTGAGTGCTTTTGATGAAAAATGTAAAAAAAATAGCGTTTCCCTTCGTTTGTTCCTTCTTCTAGTTTCAAGTGGCGGCGTTATTGGCTTGTGTTCGTTACTCAAGAAAAATCAATGTTGTAATAATTGGAACTGAATTAAATTAATGGTTTAATCGCGCATTATTCGAAGTAATCATTAATTTATCGTAACGGAAGATTCGGGGTTCTAGAACCATCCGAGTAACAGAGAAGCACAAAAAAAAACCTTAGTATAAATCAAAATTTTATTTTCTGTAGAAATAGTTCTTTTTTAAATGTCGTTTTGAATAAAAAGCTTGCTGCCGACTGCACAAGCAAGATTTGTTACAAGAATTCAACTAATAAAAATAAAAATAAAAATCGTAAGACAAATTTTAATATAAAAATAATATGACCTACAATTTTACCCTAAAAGCCGATCCTTAAAATCCGCTCTCCCCAAAATAAACTTCCCAATCCCTTGAGCAACCGGGGTACATTGAGAGTCCTTAGGGAATATTAAGGGACGAGGCGTTACACCGGAAATACCGGAACAGTTATTTTAAGGCGTTTAATATCTTTATCTTATTAATCGATACTAATTATCTGTACTAGTAGCCACTCGCGATTTCGTACGCGTGGAATACATATTGCCTAATGGCAAATTTTATAAAAAAATTGTGCAGTGTCCGGTTGAGAGATCATCTCAACATTATGTTGCATTACATTCAACAAAGTTCTCAATCCTAAAAGGTTGTCCCCACACACTATAAACCCGCCGGCAGTTCGCCTGTAGCATAGTAAAATTGTTTTACTATGCCTGTAGTTCTCGATCGGACAGGCCACCTAACATTCGGTTTTTGTATGTAAAACTGTGAGTGTGGCTGATTGAGGCTAACTGACAGGCGGACTGATAGTCTGTGGGGCTCTAAACAAATAAATAAATGTATTTGACGGTTGAATTTAATGAGTTCTCTAGGTACCCTCCATCTATGTTATTATTTGAGGAAGCGTTTCCCCGCGCCGACATCAGAAGTGGGATTATAGTTCGCGTTATGAACCCAAATATAAAAAGTCAAAATTAACTCCCATAGTCCTCACAATTAACTTAAGCCGCTTTAAACAAACATTATTACTTTATACAAACAAAATGTAAATCGATGCAACAATGATAGCGCCCTCATAGGTAGTTTAAATTAATATTGGAGTCAAAAACAAAGCTCTGAGGGATATGATTAATCGGCGTACAAAGGATGCTATATATTAGGTGAGGCGTGCTTTTGACAGCTTAGGGTGGTAAGAAAGCGCGGGGGGCCCACGGCGCGAGCCACGGGAGCCAGCGGGCTAAGGCGCTACTCGGCAAAAGTATGGACTTTTTGATGTAAAACTATAGGACGGTTAGAGTTGTTTCAAATCTGGTAATAAAGATATACATATATTTCTTCATACCTTCTCATCTATCTTTATACTTTCTTCATCTAGATTCGTATAGTTTCAGAAACACGATTTTATGATTTTGCCTCGACACTTTTTCTTTTCGAAAAGACCTTTAAAATACGAATTTTCAAGATTATTCTTAAATGGGGTTACATATACTATTTAAATTTGGTTTAATTAGTGGAAACCAATAATATTTAGGACCGTGTCCAAGCATTTTTAAAAAATCGCTAAGTATAGTTTTTTAATTCGAAGTGATTTTGTGTTTTTTTTGCCTAATCTGCAAAATCGGTCTCGCTCCCGCGCGCGTCGTTTTCTCATTGCTATCTCGCTTCAGCATATTTTTTTCGAGTATCGCCTTAAACGCCGTATATGGGTAATGGGTATTTCATATAGGTTCAATGTCGATCCCGTGCGAAGCTGAGGTGAAGCTGAGGCGGTTCGCCAGTTAATTCTTGATTCAATAAACATTTATTGCCTGATGTTAATCGCTCTTAGCTTGTGGCTTGCGCCGCTTTAAGCAATCGCCGAGTATCCCTTATTGTATTTACAATGGTGTTGCGCGATTACGGCGTTTAGCTCGCTCTTTAATAAACCAGTAATTGAGTTTATTGACGAATAATTACGAGCTTTTGATAAGGCTAGATTGTAAATTCGATTTTTTTTCTAATTTAATGGCGTTTTATTGTTTGACTAGTGGTTAACCGCGGTTTTACCCGCATGGTTCCCCTTCTCGTGAGAATATTGAGATAAAATATATCGTTTGTTACTCAGGAATAATGTAGCTGTCTCCTCTTAAGCCATTTTGGTCCGTTGGTTAATAATCCGCGTGGTGGGTCATGCTCATGCCCCATTCTCCTTATCCACCCGTTAAGAAGAAAAGTAGGAACATTCAATCGTAAAGAGTTTAACTACATTACAATCAAACAAAAAGTCAACTTTTCTCTTTATAATTTTGATAATTATAGACATCCCTTAAATCTATATTTTGTTCCAGAATACCGGCAGCCCATGATGGGTCAGCCGTGGCCCATAGCGAAGCCAATCGCCAGCCGGCCCATACCAGTGCAGCATCAGCACCTCCAGCACCTGTTGGCTCACTGCCATCATCCTTATTTAGCAGGTAAAACGATATACAAATAAACAAACAAACAAAACAAATCCTGGTTTTTCGTGATAAGACTAGGTTAGCATGAGTGTGTAAGAAGTATCTAAGCAAACATTCAGCACTTTATCCTTATCCACCACACAATAAGGCCTAGAACTTCTAGATACAAACTGGAGTACCAGCTAACTAGCAAAATACGGTTTTATAATTATCCTAGAACCATATTTTATCAGGACTATATAGGATTTATAACCAGTTATAAGTCCGGAAAAGGGCCCACTTTATAAGTCTATCTGCACTTGTAGGGTATTTATAATGATCCGTGAATATGCCATTTACGCCAACAGTGATCCTAGTTAAGAGCCACATCAACCCAAACAGACTTGCGGTATCTACTATTAGTGTCTTACAGTATAAAATGAGACTATTAAGCTCTCGGCAAATTCTTTTGTAATGTTATTTCTGGCAAGTCGCGAGATGCAAACTAAATCGCCACGAAGTGGTTCTGTTTAATTAAAACAGGTTGAAAAATAAGTAATGGGGAGAGTAATACATTATCTCTTCTAGAGGAGGTGACCTATAAATTATTGTGTTGTTGAACTACGTACCATGTTTTCGTCGGGAAACATGAATTTTGTTGTGAAACCCTATCACGTTTATAGTTAAAATTTTAACGCGCCACATAAATTTTGCAATTTGACATATTAATATTTATTAATTATTTTAAGAAATACCCGAGGCAGCTGTCATTTTTGCAGCTGGCATTTAGAAATGCTTTATAATGCTGTTATAGGATGTTTAGTTTTATAAAGGCATGTGTCAAAACCGAAAAATCGCCATGTTTTTTTTACTTATAATGGCCATTTAATGTTATCCTATAATCCCTTTTAAGCCTAAGTAATAGGTGTAATTAGTCCTGAGTGTAATTACTCCTAACATTAGCTCTTATAAGAGCAGTGAGACTATAACAGCACGCAGATGTCCTCTTTTAAACGCCTACAAGTCAAAGTAATCGGAGTAATTACTCCTCAGTTTTATAGGAGTATATACTCCTAGTATAGGCTCTCATAGGAGTCTACGATTATAATGGCATGAATATGTCCTCTTATAGGCACTTATAAGTCTATGTTACTAAACTAATTACTCCTCAGTGCAATTACTCTTGAATTATGCTTGTATAGGAGTCTTGAGCCTGTAATGGTCAGGGAAAATGATCTTATAGTCGTTTACAAGTAAAATTATAGTAGTAAATGTACTCCAGTAAAAACAGCATTTGCTTATGCTGTTACAAGCGCAGTCGGTAAATTTGGAGCCACTTTAGGAGGCTTACAAGTCCACATAGACTTATAAAAACGTGTTTCAGGATAATTTTGCTTGTCATGAGTATGTAAGAAGTAGTACTTAAGTTGCCTATCGTACAGAATTGGCAAATTACGTCTTTATAAGGTAGGTTATACCATAAAGTTAATATACCTATAGGTATATTAACTTTATGGGTTATACAGAATACCGGCAGCCCATGATGGGTCAGCCGTGACCCATAGCGAAGCCGATCGCCAGCCGGCCCATACCAGTGCAGCATCAGCACCTCCAACACCTGTTGGCTCACAGCCAATATCTTTATTTAGCAGGTAAAACGATATAAACTACAAACAAACAAAAAACAAATCCTGTTTTTTCATGATATAGCAATTGGACGACTAGGTTAGCATGAGTTGAACGAAGTATCTAAGCAAATATTAAGCTGGTACTCATCCTTACCTATCCACCACACAATAAAGTTAACCAGCCATACCGTCTAGATATAAACTGGTAAGTACCAGCCGGCCTAGCATGAGCGGCTTATAACGCGCGATATGATATGGTACGGCATGCCGTCTTGCTTACACCTTAGTGGGGTAAGCAAGACAACTTGCCGTACCATATCATATAAATAAATAAATAAATAAGCCGCTCATGCTAGGCCGGCTGGCTATCATGAGTATGTAAGAAGTACTCAAGTTGCCTATCGTACTGAATAGGCAAAATACGTCTTTATCTAGCCCATGATGGGTCAGCCGTGGCCAAATATTTCAGGGTATGATAGTGTCCACTAATTAAAACAACTTTAACAAAGGGGCCAGCCACAAATTGTGAAAAGAATCAACTGATCGAGTCTAATTATACTTTTCTTTGAAACATCCGCTTTTTTTAAATTATTTTTGGAGTTTTTTATGTTTCAGTTTTGTAAAACTTGACATCGCTAAGCCAATCTGAGTATATTAGAGCCAACCTTAAAAAAAACCGCATAAAATGCTTACCCAATGTTAGAATGACTGCTATTTCGATTCTTATTGATTGGCCCGAATGGAAAAAAATAACTCGCACAATAGCAGATAGATCCAATAATCTATTCACACAATTATTTATTCTGAGATAAACTTATTGATGCAAAAAATATTGAAGGCTTTTGTATTTTGATAAAAAGAGCAGTAGCAGGCAATTCTGTTTTTTACTCTATGCGGTTCGAAGTTTAAGAAATAAACACTGTGATAATTATTTATTAATTCTATTACTTTACTTTGTATTGTAATTTTATAATATAGTGAAATAAAAATAGAAAATCTCCTAAAATAAAAATACAGAGGTATCTTCACACTCGTACCTTGCAAAAACTTTGTATCGCTTACTTGTACTATCGACGAACTAAGTGATGATTAGTGGGATAAAGTATAATATATTAATTAATGGCGATTTAAACACTACAATATTATATATATATAAAGAATTATGCAATAAAAACATAAAAAAAATAAAAACACAAATTATTGATAATCTTCCAAATATCCCATTGTTTAAGTCATGCTACGCTACTTTGCTACGCCGTAGCACACACTCGTTCGTAGCCTTTAATTATTTTACTCTTTGTTCGTAGCTATCGCTCGTAGGTCGTAGCTGTAGCTTGCTACGGTTTAGTGTATAATTATTATGACACCGGAAAATAACAAGAACCGCGTTAGAAATTTATTTAAATCGATTTATAAATCTACGAAAGTCCTGTAGAACACGTGATAGGTTAGAAATTTAAGGCGATCGCGAAGCGCAGCGAAGCGATTGCTTTAAATTTCGTGGTTATGTTTTTTAGGAAATTTATAAGTTTGCTGTTTTTATTATTTTCCGGTGACATATACAGGGCGTCCCAAAACTATGCCACATGGAGGGAAAGTACCTTAAATACTGAAGATATCAAATTTTACTGAAAGGAGACTTCATTTTTATTTTAAAAAGAAAACGAACTGCATTTAAGTAATTTTAAATAATCGCCTGTCTGAACTGGGAAGCGAACCCGCTGAAAGTAAAAAAAATATTTCTTTAATTTTATTGTACCGATCGAAAGGCCCAATTATACCTAAGCATTTCTTCTAAGTAATATAGCATCTTTAATTAAAGGAAGACTATGAAATTTTACATTTAATGTTGAATAACAAGTTTTTGTAGCGTTATGGATAGCCTTTTCTGTGAATGTCGTGCTCAAAACAACTGACTTTAACATTTCAATATATTACATACTAATGAGTGAAGATTAGAGCAATTATACCTAATTTCCTTATCATAAGTGTTTCATAAACTTATAATGTGATAAGGAATACCACCTCGATAGGTTTAAAAAAGTTTGGATAATTTGCTGCGGGTTCGATTCTCGGTTCGGGCATGCATCGTTATCTAGTGTAGACCTTCATTTTGGTGTTCTAAAAGTTGTCTCAAAAGTCTCATAGAATTTCGCGTCTGCGTCATAAGTTATTCAAGGTCAAATGTCACAAAAATCAGCATTTCGCGATTATCTCGGTTTCCATAGCTCCAATAATGTTTTAGAGTAATGCTGGGGCTTCACCTGCGTGACGCCTAACGGCGTTAATAACGGCATGCGCGTCTTAGCGCGCTTATTGTATCAAATTAGTGCACTAAAACCCGGCTACACCTGCGTATTATATCAAATAGCACGCTAATTAATGGCATTAGGCGTAGGTGAAGCCCGGGCATAAGAATGTAGGTAGACAATGAGTATTGCCATGTAAAAGAAAATTAGCCACTTTCAGGGTAGTTTTCGAGATTTACCCCAAAAAAAAAAATAGATACTAACGGTATTCGAAAATATTTTTTAAAATGACATTTGACTATTTTTATCTCAGCAGCAGCAGGGCTATGGTTGGTTAACAACTTGACAGCAAAATGACACGAGTTCCAGTTTTTGGCCACCGCAACAGAAAACGTCGCATTGTACACACGGCGGCACATCAGACTATACATTTTGACCTTGATAAAACTAAAAAGAAAAAAACAAGCAAAAAAGATCGATTGTGGATTGAATATGTTCTTAGTTCTTACTAGTAAATTGTATGCAGCGTTATATATTGTAGCCGATGGGATCGCGGCAGGGAATCGGTGAAATGAAACGAACTAATTGTATAAAAAACACAAAGCAGCGTGCGGACGCGGAAGATGGCGCGAACTTCTCATATACGCGAGCGCGGTGTTGCGCGGACGGCGTTGGCGGCGAACTAACTGGTCAGCGGAACCACACTGCCCTCTACCAAAACTAAGGAAGAGGCGAGCTCGGACAAATTCCGAATATCACACGACTTGGTACGAGACGAAGCGTCCGCGCGCGAACTTTGGCGCGTTTATTTAAAAATAAGAATGCGAACAATTAAACACATACAGAAAGACCAATAATTAAAACCATCATTAACATCCTCCCCCCTAGTGTTGGGCTACGTACCAACACTCATTAACAAATCATACACCGTAATGCTGTTTTTAAGTACACAAACAAAGTAACAAAGTAATTTGCAAAACACGTTAGAACTGCAATTCAAGTAAGTTAAGTTACACAAAATATAATACAAATACACATACAGAATATATAGCAGCAGCAAAAAATTTACATTGGTAAATATAAAGAATTTCACTTATAGGAGCCAAATTTAACATTTCTCTCCCCCCCCCCCTAGTGTCGGATTAACTACTGACACTCATCCCTAAACAACAAAGCTACTCGCGCGACTGATCGCTTCAACACAACGGTCTTAGTTTTTATGTCCACCACTCTGACCCGACCGTCTTTGCCAGGATAAACTGCCTGCACGATACCTTTAGGCCAGTGGTTACGTGGAGAAGATGGGTCAACCACGAAAACTAAGTCACCTACTTTGAGTTGAACGCCTTCCCTTTGCCAACGTTGGCGGGGTAAAAGTGTGGGGAGAACTTCCTTCAACCAACGACTCCAAAAAAGATCAGCTAGGCGCTGTGAAATACGCCATTGCTTACGTAAGTAAATATCTCCATCGTCGAAGACTCCAGGTTTGGGTAAATTAGACGATGAACCAATCAAAAAATGATTAGGTGTTAACGATTCCCTTGTACGAGGGTCAACTGAAACGTGCGTTAATGGTCGACTGTTTACCATGTTTTCGACTTCAGCCAGCAGCGTGATTAAAACCTCTTCTTTGGGTGACCTTTCTTTCAGTACTACCTTCAGTGCGGTCTTCACGCTACGGATGAGTCGCTCCCATGCTCCCCCCATATGAGGGCTAGCGGGCGGTATGAAATGCCAGTCAACGCCATTGTTAACGGCTTGGGTCATAACAGTTTCCTGATCCAACTCTTGGAATGCTCTTTTTAGCTCAGTTGCGGCACCTCGCATGTTTGTGCCGTTATCCGAAAAAATTGTCTTCGGCCAGCCCCGGCGTGAGGCCATTCTACGCAGAGCCATTATAAGAGCATCAGCTGTAAGATTTGACACTATTTCGACATGGATCGCTCGTACTGTAAGACAAGTAAATAGGACACCGTATCGTAGTACTCGCTGTCTGCCAACTGCAACCTGTATAGGGCCAAAAAGGTCTACTCCACAAATAGTGAAGGGCCTTTGATGGTGTGTCAACCTTGCCTGTGGAAGATCTCCTAGCCTTGGCGGTTCAGGTTTTGCCTTTTTTATACGGCAAACATAACATTAAGACGCTACGGTTCGCACGGTGGGTCTTAGCCGAATCAACCAATACTTTTGGCGGAGTTCGTTAATAACTAACTCATTACACGCGTGTCCAACCTTGACGTGATAATGGTATACTATGAGTCTCGCTGTATGAGTTTGACCGTCCAATATGACGGGAGACTTCACATCATCACCAACATCTGTGACGGCGTTTATCCTTCCGCCTACTAGCAACAATCCATCTTTATCTATAAACTAGCGGCCGCCCGCGGTTTCACCCGCGTGGTTCCCGTTCCCGTGGGAATATCGGGATAAAAAGTACATATAAACCTTCCTCTTGAATCACTCTATCTATTAAAAAAAACGCATCAAAATCCGTTGCGTAGTTTCAAAGATTTAAGCATACAAAGGGACATAGGGACAGAGAAAGCGACTTTGTTTTATACTATGTAGTGATGGGGTAAGTGTGCGCAATCGACTATCAGGTTTCAATGGTTTCCCTAGTTTTATAGCATTAATCTCTAATTCAAAACTTTGCGCTTGAGAATGACGAAACAATAAAATTTCCGCATTACGCATCAATTCGTCTGTAACTGCAGTTAATTTCGACTTTTTACACTTTTCAATAAACAATAATACTGTTGCAGTTGCCCGGACCAATCGTAACCAGCTGGAAAAACGGTGAGGTTCCGGTACAGGTAAGTCTTTGACACTACTGGTCTGTACGTGCACTATGGCATGAGTACTTTCCAGTATTTCTTCACTAATATGTGTTTTTGTTTCAGGTTCCAGGGCCCAACTGCAGCTGTCTTGATGAAGAAACGCCGGACCGGTAAACCATACATCACTACTTTTCAGGTCACCATCCTTAATTTTAGTAAGAAGATCAGCTACATTATTCTGTGAAGAAACATAATGCCACTCACGTATTTTACTTAATTCGTCTATTTCACTTAACCTGTTTGAAATAAAAATCTTATAATTTCTATTTTCATTTCTAATCCAATGCAAAACCACTGTGGAATCAGTGTAAAAATAAGTAGCACTAGGTTTCAACCTATGTTCTTTTTTTAATACTATCAGCTAAACGACATGCTAACAATGCACCTTGCAATTCAAGTCTAGGTATAGTAATACTTTTCGACGTCGGTGTCACTCGACTTTTGCTGCCTATCAGAGAAACTTTTATTTCCTCATCGGTTACTTGGCGCCAGTAAGCGACGGCAGCGTAAGCGTGAGGCGACGCGTCACAAAAGACGTGTAGTTCTAGCCGTGTCGGCCGTGTCGCGCTCGGATGCGGGCGCGTGCGATCGGCTGTTTCCGTAGTCGCACTGCACGGCGGCGACGCGGTGTCCGAGTCAGGGCTGCTCGCAGCGACTGTCTTATTATTATTATCACAGGCGAAATACCATCTCGGTATTCGTAACGTGTTTACATTTTTAAGTTGAGTTATCCAGTTACGAAAGCATACAAATAAATCATCAGTTATTTTATCATCCCACTTTAAATTTAGTTTCCAAGTCTGTTGCATAATAATTTTCCCTTTTATTGTAACGGGACCGATAAAACCGTGAACATCGAAAATTGACATTACAATTCGTAGTAATTCACGTTTAGTAGGCTTTCTACTAAAGTTCAAAATATCATCAGGGGTGCGCTTTAGGGACAAATCAAACGCCAAAGTATCTGAGCTGGGATACCATAATAAGGCCAGCGTGCGTTCCGGTGACGTGCCTGAAATATCCTTTGCAAGATTTTCACTCACGTTGTCAACATCGTTAAGCACTTCTAATTCATTACTCATCCAATTACGCATTTGAAAATTTCCTTGTCGGTGAATGTACTTCACTTGTTTCACCATGTTCCTTGCAGCTTCAATACTTTCCAAGCTGTCAATATAATCATCCATGTACTGATTATTTTGTATGGCATGAACGGCATTAGGCATCTCTTCTTGAAAACGAGAAGCGTTTTTGTTTTGATTAATATGCTGCGCTATGAAAGGCGAACAATTAGCTCCGAAAATGAGCGAAGTCATAACATATTCTTTTATTTGATTATTTTCATCTTGCCATAAAAATCTCAGTGCATGTTGATCTTCATCTTGAATTTTTATACACAAAAACATATCTTTAATATCACCGACAACTGCTATCGGGAATTCGCGAAATCTATGCATGATTCCATACAACGAATTTAGCAAGTCGGGACCTTGTAAAAGAAAATCATTGAGGCAACAGCCCTTTTCTTTCGCGGCGGCATCGAAAACCAACCTTAACTTATTTTTATTTTGGTTATAGACCCCAAAATGAGGTAAGTACCATATTCGCTCGGCGGTCTCCCCAGCGGTGACAGCCCTAGCGTAATTATTATTAAATAAATGATCAATTCTATCTTTATAGCGAACAGCGTAAGTTTCATCCGCGGCTATTTTCCTCACAACAGACTTTAATCGAACTAAAGCATTGCCGTAGGAGTTAGGCATCGAAGAATCACCATCTTTCCACGGTAAACCAACAATCCATTTACCGTCAACAAACTTAGAAGTGTTATTAAGTATCTCAATAGCACGTAAGTCATTGGGATTTTGACGAGACTTACTACTTATACCTATAGACTCAAGCGAATAAAAATGACGAACTAACTCGTGTAGACTCATTAAATCATAGTCGTTATTCAATGAACGTCCATGGGCGTCTAACTCAATACAATTATTTACAAATTGAGAATCGTTACTATTATTCAACAAAAAATTACTAACGCACTCAACAAGCTGCGTTGTCGGTGCGAGCGAAATTGACTTCGCGAGCGCGAGTGGGCCGCTCGACGGCGGCGCGGGGCGCCGCGCCGGCCGTCCGGCGGGTCAACGCACTCGCCGCGCGCACAAGTCCCGAGCAGCTGATCGTTCACGAATCTAGCGGGAACGCTATCACTAATGCCCGGGTCAGACTGAGCGCAAATAAGGTGAGTGTTGATACGACCAGGTAAGTAACGTTTAAATTTACTATTATCAATAACCCCGTGTACACACCAACCTAGCAACGTATTAGTTAAATATGGCTCACCTGACTTTCCTTTAATACACATAGCAGGCGCAATTAAATGGTAATTATCCTGACCAATTAACAACCTTGGTTCAGTATCACATTTACATAAGTTAAAGTTATGCAGTTGCATCTGATTTAAACTTTCACATTTACCTAAATCTAAGTTAGACAAACATTGCGCAGGTAAATGTAACTCATTAACTTTTCTAGCTCGTAAATTAAAACGTTGGTTATCACTGTTACTAATGTCAAAGTTAATAATTTCAGTTTTGCATACCAGTTCTCCAGAGTCCCACGCGCCTCGCGCGTGCATCGTTACCTCCTCTCCGTGTAGACCCACCTTATTCGCAATGTCAGCTGCGATAAGGGTTACGGTGCTACCATCGTCGAGTAACGCGTGAGTATGAACACTACCTTTCGAACCGTGCACTGTGATTGGGACCACTTTTAACAACACTTTTTGTCCGTTACCGCTATTACACTTGTTACGCAACACTGTTATCGTTTCACTGATCTGCTGCTCCGTGTCGTCAGTGTCTACGGCGCCGGCGGCGGCTCCCGCTGTTTCTTCTTGCCGTCTCGGCTTTGTCCAGTGAAGTAGACGGTGATGCGGTTGTTCACAGCTCTCAATATCACACAAAGGCGCTGTGCACGTCGATCCATCAGCATGTTTGGGTTGTAGGCAGTTATAGCACAATTTCTTTGAGCGTACAAATCTCCAACGATCTTTGCGTAGTGCTTTCGTAAACTTGTTGCACTTATCTAGCGCGTGCTTGCTTTTCTTGCAGAATGAGCATTTTGTGTCGGATTCCAAATGCATATCAGTGCTTGTAAACAACACGTTGTTACGCTGCTGCGTTTGTTTCGCGTAGTGGTGTTGTTCGTGTTTCCTTCTGTGATAATCAGACGGATGCTGCGTGTGTAAGTAACTTAAGCCACAAGTTGCAATCTTCAAAGCTTCTTTTGACAAAAATAGCGACAATCGCTCCAGCTTTGACTTGCCGTCTTCGGTACTCTGGGTTTCGGCGTAATAGTCAGCCCACTTCGTTACCAACACACTTGGTAATTTTGTGACTATTGTTGACACAAGTTCAGGGCTACGTAAAAAATCTTCTTGCCCGATTGTTTTAGTGGCGATCACATAGTTCTTAATTTTAATTGAGAACTGGACAATTTCATTGTGGTAGTTGTGTGACAAAGGTGCTATTCTCTTGAGTTGTTGTACTATCTTGTTCAAAATAATTTCCGGTCTCCCAAATCGGAGTTCTAAGGTCTCCAGGACATCACCGGGTGACGAGTCTGACATCAACAACGAAGATACTACTTCCTTGGCCTCACCACGAAGACTTCTTCGAAGGCGCCACATATTTTCATTTTGACTGAAATTGCACAAGTCAGTCGACTCGTGAAAAGCTTTCTTGTACTGGATCCATTCCAGCGGATCACCGTAAAAGGCAGGTAAGTCTTTTGATGTCGCCAGCCGTGTAAGCAGATCTTGGTTTTGCTTTTTTGGCTCTTCAACGGCAGTTGAAATGGCTTGGTGGATTGCCACTGCCAGCTCCTGCACTTCGTTGCGATGCGTGGCGGTCGGTAATGGCGGCGCGGTTTCTTGTTCAATTTTCCCGCTCGTACTTAGCCACTCTTTCACTTTAACATCCGTGTATCTACTACCAACAGACCTTCGTGAGCCTCCCTGGCAAGATTCCAGCTCGGCCAGGTCTGCCTCCAGCTCCTTTTCCACAAGGGACTTTTGAATTTCGGTTTTCTTTGCAAGCGCCGCCATCTTGGCGGCGGCGTCGGCGTCGATAGCTTGCAGCTCGATCTCCGCTTTCTTTTTAGCGGCGTTGAGTTCTAAACGCATCCGCGCGGCGGCGGACGATGATGTGCCAACATCACTTCGTTTTCCCACATCCTTTGCTGTGCTGCGCTCGTCCATGCTGTGCTCGTACTCCCGTTTCGCTTGTTGGCGTGTCTTCATGACGCTGGAATAACGAGCACCGTGAACACGATTCCCTTGATCCGGTCTCGAAGTACCAAAAATGTAGCCGATGGGATCGCGGCAGGGAATCGGTGAAATGGAACGAACTAATTGTATAAAAAACACAAAGCAGCGTGCGGACGCGGAAGATGGCGCGAACTTCTCATATACGCGAGCGCGGTGTTGCGCGGACGGCGTTGGCGGCGAACTAACTGGTCAGCGGAACCACACTGCCCTCTACCAAAACTAAGGAAGAGGCGAGCTCGGACAAATTCCGAATATCACACGACTTGGTACGAGACGAAGCGTCCGCGCGCGAACTTTGGCGCGTTTATTTAAAAATAAGAATGCGAACAATTAAACACATACAGAAAGACCAATAATTAAAACCATCATTAACATATATATTAAGTACCTAATATATATAACGCTGCATACAATTTACTAGTAAGAACTAAGAACATATTCAATCCACAATCGATCTTTTTTTGCTTGTTTTTTTCTTTTTAGTTTATTGCACCGCAGACGGGTTTTTTTAGTTTTTTAAATTCGTTTTTTTTTTATTTTAAGCTTTTTAGTTAAATGTTCTATGTACATGAGCAAGACCTCGCAGACGTGTCAATTCTTGTAGGGAGTTTTGGTCGTTAACTTCACGAAAAACCAAAATTCTAAACAACTCCTATTATTATCGCCTCCTAACAAATAAACCAAAGAAAATAAAACTTCTAAACCAAAAATCTAACTAAACAACTCCTATCGTATTATAATAATATTACTATTACCACAGATAATATAATACTATACTAGTACAGATGCCTCATCCCATACAAGAAATGTGACCGTCTCTAGCGGGCAAAAACTTGCGGGCAGTTTAGTTTCCTCTTTTATTTCGCTAGAGGTCGCTATTGAACGGAGCTGTGCTTTGTAAACCGAGCCCGTTTTTCGCTTCCCGTCAACAGATAGCGTTAGTCATGCAACGAACTGTTTTAAGCCCCTGGACAAAAGGTGGCGCTAGTGACCGCGTATATATGCGAATTCAAACTTTAAAAATAGTATACGTAAGACTTATTTTTTATTGAGTGCTACTTTACTGGGTTGCGTAGCGTACATGAACATGAACACGTACGCGTTGCATTGCATTGCAATGCAACTTGCCGATGCGATGCTAGTTGATAAGGTAGGTACAGTCGAACCAATTGAATCATGTCATGACCCATTTTATACTAATGATTAAACTATAAAAGTCAGTGTCAATGTCAACAAGTTTAAATCGCAACCTTACAGAATTTTAAAATCTGTTAGGCTGGTTACACAGCTCTTTCACACACCGGATTCGGTAGAATAGGTACCTAAAAATAGTCGGGCCGTACGGACCGACCCGCGATGCTGTGATGTGAAACGATGTTCTAGCGCCTCCCGTTTCTCCGTTCCGGGCTCCCGTGTGCGGGCGGTTGCGAGCGGTTTATGGTGGGTCACGCCACGAACCAATCACGATTCACGATTCAAGTAGTTTGACTGTTGTACCCTACCTTACCTACCCAATATACCTTTGCCCGAACAAGCTTTTTATAGTTTTTTAATTAAAGTGCAGTAAGTTACAGTCGAACTAATCGATTAGTTTACCCACCGAAAGTTCATTTTCTAAAACAGATTATTATTGAAACTCAAACTAATTGACATTGACATTTAATTTACCTTTATAGTTTTGCGTTTTCAAACAAATTATAAACAGATAATTATTGAAACTCAACTTTTCAAACAAATTAGCAAAATGGGTTGCGATTCAATTGGTTCGACCGTACATAAGTAGAAAATAATACCTATTTTATAAAACATAGAAAATGAAGTATCAGAGAAAACAATGACTCCGTAGCTCAGTGGTTAGAGAACTCGCCCGGACACTGAAAGGTCGTGGATTCGAGTCTCATAGGAGATAGTTGAGAGACAAGTCGATTTTAGTAGGTACCTACCTACCTAAGTAAGTAGGTACTTTATTTTCAAGGTATAGTCAATAAAGTAGGTAGGTAGTTTGTCTGCGATTGTCTCGCGTTTGGCTGAACCGATTTTGATGCGGTTTTTAGGAAAGTATTTGTTACATTTACGAGAAGGTTTTAGTATTTTAACCGACTTCATAAAGGAGGTTCTCAGTTTGACCTGTATGTATGTATGTTTGTCCTCGAGATGCGGTTTTCAGAAAAGTACCTATTTGTCACATTTAGAAGGTTTTGGTATTTTAAGCGACTTCAAAAGAGGAGGTTCTCAGTTTGACCCGCATGTATCTAATGTTTGTCTGCGAGATGCGGTTTTCAGAAAAGTATTTGTTACATATTATAAGAGAAGGTTTTGGTATTTTAACTGACTTCAAAAAAGGAGGTTCTCAGTTTGACCAGCATGTATAAATGTTTGTCCGTGAGATGCGGTTTTCAGAAAACTACCTATTTAATACATTTACGAGAAGGTTTTAGTATTTTAACCGACTTCAAAAAAGGAGGTTCTCAGTTTGACCCGCATGTACACACGGCGGCACATCAGACTATACATGTTGACCTTGAGACCGCCTTTATGCCCTACGTAATAAAAGCTGTTGTCGCAGTTCAACTGTATAACTTGATGTGCTGTCGTGTGTACATTCATGTACCTATGTTATTGTGCGTAATTATCTTACGTTTGGCTGAACCGATTTTGATATGTTTTTCATCAAACGAGTATTTTTATTGATGCGGTTTATGTGTACATCCTATCCTGTTTAGGTAAGTACCTATTTACCAGCAGAATACACGAAAATTGCCTGCATGGTGCACTTAAAAATATTACCATTATTACCTCGTATATTCTGTTAAACTTTTGGAATCGCGCGCTTACTTTTGCTAGCGCAATTCGACTAACCGCATAGCAAGCTGCTGGTTATCGTGTCACATACCGATATATCGTTCCGATATCGGGCGTTTTCACATTGGACGATAACAGTACCGACAGGATATCGGCACGATATCGTCGGAATGGCAGTTTGATACAATCACTACTAAATGCTTTCACACTGTGTCGTTACAGTCAACGATATCGTCGTCGACAGATTCACTTCGGACCCGTGGTTACACTGTTTTGTTAAAATACTGAGACCTTGGAAGACCTGAACACAATGCTCGTAGATCTCAGTAATGCTTCTCAAAGAGTGGGTCTTAAGATGAACATGGGTAAGACGAAAATCATGTTGAATGCCCATGTTGCACCCGCTCCAGTGTTTCAATTAGGTAAGTCCAACTTCGAGAAAGAGATCTTTCGTCGAATCCATCTCGGATGGGCAGCGTTTGGGAGGCTCCGGCATATATTCGCGTCAAAAATACCTCAATGGCTCAAGTCGAAAGTCTTTGACCAGTGGGTGTTGCCATTAATGATCTATGGAAGTAAGACGTGGTCTTTTACTATGAGTCTCATAAGGCTCAAGGTCACCCAGCGAGAAATGGAGAGAGTGATGCTTGATATTTTCTTTGCTCGATCAAATCAGAAACGATGAGATCCGCAGGAGAACTAAAACAACCGAAATCACTCGAAGGGTAGCATCACAGAACCTGGATTTTTTTCCGTGTTCTGTGGATTGTATCGTTGAAGTGGCAGTGGGTGGGACACATAGCGCGGAGAACCGATGGCTGTTGGGGAGGAGAGGTTTTCGAATGGCGACCGCGTACCGGACGACGTTCCGTTGGCAGGCACCCTACAAGGTGAACCGACAATCTGGTCAAGGTCGCGGGAAGCCGCTGGATGCGGGCTGCGCAGGACCAGATGACATGAGACAGGACAGTATCCACCATGTTGTACAGATCGTCCACGTCTATGCTTTTCTCAAGGGCTTCGAAGCGGTTTTGAAGCTCGAGCTGAAAGCACTCGGAGTTTTGAATTTGAGCCGGTATTGGTCGGAGCGTGGATTTTATCAGTCGCGATCTTTCGAGCTTGACATCGATATTCAATGTGCCTCTCACCATACGGTGATCGCCTCCTGTCTTAACAGCGTTGATCACACTGACATCATTGAATATGTGCTTCTTCGACGACATGATAAAATCGATCTCGTTTTTTACTTTACCGTCCGGACTGATCCAGGTCCATTTGCAACTTACGGGCTTCCTAAAGAAGGAGTTCGTCATATACAGGTTCTCCCTCTCCATGAAGTCTGCCAGCATCTGGCCTCTATCGTTCCGTTGCCCAAATACAAATTGCCCCACTCTCAGCTCATCACCGCAACGTTGCCCCAACTTTGCATTGAAATCCCCCATCACAACTGTGTAGTGGGTTTTTAAGCTTTAGAGATCTCCTCATACATAGACTCCACTTCGACATCGTCGTGTGTCAAGGTCGGAGCGTAGACCTGGATGACATTTAGCGAATATCGTTTCGATAATCTGAGTATCATTTACGCTACCCTGCTCGACACACTTCCGATTCCGGTACGCTCTATCGACGTAATAATATCGAAGATATGTCTGGACTGTCTGGTACACCTGATGTCGAACCCAAGCAGCACAGCTAAACCATAAGATATATAAATATAGCGTCTTAAGGGAAGTTGTTCAGCGTGATTAGTATTTTCTATTGACCTACAATAATCTAAAGTCTGGTACATCTGATGTCCCTCAAGAGCCCAGATAAAGTTTAAGATATACGAATATAGCGGCCTAAGGAAGGTTGTTCAACGAATGAGCACTATTTGTTTAAGTATTCCAGATATTGAGAAAGATAATTTGATTTAGAACCATACTTAACCACACCACACAGCGTGATATCATACTTTTTACAAACTTTTTATACTTAATATCTTGAGAATTCAAATAAAAGATTTCTTTAGAATTTACTGAAATATCCATGTAAGTACCTACACCTACTTTAATCAATTCTTTAAAAAACTTGATTATAAATTGAAATGAAAATGCATGAAAAAATAAAAATTCGTAAATAACATAAATTACGAGTACCTACCTCTACGTGGTGAAGGCGGAAACAGTATAAGTACAGGTCAAAACGACTATTTTAATACAATCTATTTAAATGCCTTCGGGCTCATTGAGAAGAAATACAAATAAATTACGTCCAGGGGTCTTCCTAAAGGTACCTAATAATAGATGCCAAAAATTCGGTCGATTTTTTCTAAATACTTCATTTTCCATTTTTCACACTAATGAGTGCTAATGATTTTATAAACATTTTGTAATCGTAACTCACATAAACTAACGCTGCAAAAAGCACAATGAGAGTGACTCTTTGCTTAACCATTTGCATTTTTTATTAAACAACAGAAATAATATGCCGTCGTATTATTATAAAATTTCTCTCTCAATGGGCGTTTTCACATTGGACGATAACGACACCGACACGATACTACACCGATATCGGCCCGATATCGTCCGCCGATATCGGAACGATATCGGTATGCGACACGATAACCAGCAGCTTGCTATGCGGTTAGTCACATAAGTCACATTGCGCCAGCTAAAGTAACCGCGCGATTCCAAGTTTATTATAGTAGGTATAGTACTTAGTATATTCCAGGGAATAATGGCGGCAGTAAACAAGTTACGTTTGCTTTATCTTTTATATTTACGGCAAAAAAGGCAGTTGAGTTAAGTTATGCGCCCCCGTCTTGGTTTTTTTCTATTTATACAAAGTTCTAAACTTAAAAAGAAAATTGAGTTCATAGGGTGACTACCATACCAAGTAAATCCAAAATATTTTTTTTTAGTTTAAGGAAGTTTTAAGATCGTTAGATCATTAAGGCGATACTCGAAAAAAATGTGCTGGAGCGAGATAGCAATGAGAAAACGACGCGCGCGGGAGCGAGACCGATTTTGCAGATTAGGCAAAAAAAACACAAAATCACTTCGTATTAAAAAACTACAGCGATTTAAAAAAAATGCTTCTATACGATCCGCAATATTATTGGTGTCCACTTATTAAACCAATGTCCAATAGTGTAAGTAACCCCATTTAAGAATAATCTTCACTTTTCGTACTTTTTAGAGGTCTTTTCGAAAATAAAAAGTGTCGAGGCAAAATCATAAAATCGTGTTTTTGAAACTATACGATTCTAGATAAAGGTATGAAGAAATATATATCTTATTACCAGATTTTTAACAACTGTAACCGTCCTGTAGTTTTAAATCAAAAAGTCCATATTTTTCCGAGTAGCGCCTTAAATTTTAGCTACGATCGTATTGACATTTTTATAAAAAAAAACTGAAAATTATTTTTGTTTTATTTTATTTATTTGGTGGATTAACAGTTACAATACAAATTATGAAACTATAATTAGTTACAGTAAACCAATTATAGACATGGCACATTATTTTTATATACTTACACATATTTTATAAAAAAAATAAAAGCGCCTTCAAAAAAATGCCACCATAAAGTAAGAAATAATACTTACCTATAATACTGTAGTAACACCAAATAACGTAAGTACTTTGAAGACGGGCGTGAAACATGTTTAGTCGGGCACTTCAAAGTACTTATCTACTTGTTATTTGTTGTGAATACAGTATTAGAGTTAGAGGTATTATTATACTACCTACTACTTTTAGGCGGCATTTTTTTGAAGGCCCTTTTATCTATACCTAATATAATAAAGAGGAAAGATTTGATTGTTTGTTTGTTTGTTTGCATCGAATAGGCTCCGAAACTACTGGACCGATTTAGTTTTGATAAAAATATTTTTTATGTCACTCATTTTCGTGCATCATGCAGGCAATTTTCGTGTACTTACCTATCTTGGTAAATAGGTACCTATGTTCGGAATAGGATGTACACATAAACCGCATCAATCAAAAATACTCATCTGATAAAAACCGTATCAAAATCGATTCAGCCAAACGTGAGATATTCACGGACAAACATACATAATGTACATAACGGGTCAAACTGAGAACCTCCTTTTTTGAAGTCGGTTGTAATACCAAAACCTTCTCCTAAATGTAACAAATACTTTTCTGAAAACCGCATCTCGCGGACAAACATACAGACAGACATATATGCGAGTTAAATTGAGAACCTCATTTTTTGAAGTCGGTTAAAATACCTAAATACTCTCCTAAATATAACAAATACTTTTCTGAAAACCGCATCTCGTGGACAAACCTTCATACATACCTACATACGGGTCAAACTGAGAACCTCCTTTTTTGAAGTCGGTTAAAATACTAAAACCTTATCCTTAATGTAACAAATACTTACTTACTTTCCTGAAAACCGCATCAAAATCAGTTCAGCCAAAAGCGAGATAATCGCGGACAAACGTAGGTACCTACTTACATACAAAAAATACAGGTCAAACTGAGAAGCTTCTTTTTATTTAAGACACTTAAAAATTATTTTTTTAGTCGGGGGTTTTTAAGTCTTTATTTTTATAAGTATATTTCTTTTTAAATTACGTACATACAAAATAAAAAAAAAACTGCATTAAAATCGCTTGATCCGTTTAGGCAATACGAATAATTAAAGTTTAGTATAGGATAGGTACACTCGAGGACAAATTCGGTGAACCACCTCTTACTTCTTTTCACGTGGCTGGTGCCTCGCCATTCACGCGCAGACCCTTTTACTATTTTTTATGTATTAAACTAGGATAGTACAATGCATAAGCAATTACGGATAGGGACTGCAACTGAACGGTGAGACGCCAGCCACACGAAAAGAAGTAAGATGTGGTTCAACGAATTTGGCCCCGACTCTACATACAGACAGACAGATTTTTTTTGCAAGGTAAGTACCATTTTTTTATTGCACCTAAATTTGCCCAGGGTGTAGGTACATCTTCGATCATATAAATTGAAGAGGTACACACGGCGGCACATCAGACTATACATGTTGACCTTGAGATCGCTTTATGCCCTTCGTAATAAAAGCTGCTATCGCAGTTCAACTGTTTAACCTGATGTGCTGCCGAGTGTACATTATTTTATGGAAGTGTCTAGTCTGCCACCAGTATCTGTTTAGAAAAAATAAATATCTTGCCACTAGTAGTACCTAATTTAACAGGTAAAAATATTCTGCCGTAACTTAATAGCCATACAAATTTATGCTTTATAATAGAGCAATAAGGCACAGTTTTGCAAAAAGCTTCTGTGATATTGTGTTGTTTGCAGATGATACCTACTTCTATAATATTAAACATAGACAGAAACAAAACCAATATCGACATTGTAAACAAAGCACTGTCACAAGTACCTACTCGGTTGGTTTAATTCTAATAATTCGCAGCTTAATGCAAAGAAAATAAAGTGCATTATTTTTTCTTAGCCGAATGTACCTACAGACAGACTACTTAGGTAGGTAGGACCTGTGAAAATTCTAATTAACAACGGAAAACTAGATTCAGTAGAATCAACACTTTCTTGTGACAGTGCTTTGTTTCATCATCATCATCATCATGTCAACCGAACGACGCCCACTGCTGGGCATAGGCATCCCCCAAGGATCTCCACAACGATCGGTCCTGCCCTGCCTGCGCTGCCCGCATCCAGTGGCTTCCCGCAACCATGACTAGATCGTCGGTTCACCTTGTAGGAGTCCTGCCCACGGAACGTGGTCCGGTACCTACGCGGTCGCCATTCGAGAACCTTTCCGCCCCAACGGCCATCAGTTCTTCGCGCTCTGTGTCCCGCCCGCGCTATGTGCTTTGTTTACATCGTCGAAATTAGTTTTTAAGTCTGCAAACAACACAATATCACAGAAGCTTTTTGCAAAACTGTGCCTTATTGCTCTATGATAAGGCACAAATTTGTGTGGCTATTAAGTTACGGCAGAATATTTTTACCTGCTAAATTACCAGTAGTGGCAAGTTATTTATTTTTTCTAAACAGCCACTGGTGGCAGACTAGACCCTAATTTTTTTATTGAAAGCATCACCTATGTACCTTTTACCGTTTCGGCAGGCAGTTGACCATCTCCATAAATGGCCGGATAGATTTCCATCAAACGTGGCTAAGAACCATCTTGATTAATTTAGCTTTCAATTAAAAAAAACCGCATTAAAATCGGTCCAGTCGTTTAGAAGCTACGTTGTCCCAGACAGACAGACAGACAGATACAGTCAGACTAGGGTTGCCAGGTATTTTTTTCAGAAATTCGGGACATGTACTTAAATTGAATAAAAAAAACGGGACAAAAAAATTTGCCGCGGGACAACAATAAATAAAAAGATAAAAACAAATTAAAGTATATTTTAATGAATTATTGCTTTTATTGATAACGGTCCTTTTTTAAATAATATTGTTTGTCATATTTCAATTCACTTTTTGCTTTTTCAGCAATTGTTCGTTTTTTTTCTTCTCAGAGTTTTACAAGATGTTGAAAATTGAATGTTACAGCAACTCCAATCGGACAAGTTTTTGTAAACTGCGATTTCGCACGTCTGTCCATTTTATATTCATTTGAGACAATACTCTGTGCACAAAATAAAACTGAGAATAGGTACCTACTTAAAATGTTAAAAAATTTCAATTTCGTTAATTGTTTCTACCTACAACGTGGTCCACGTCTGCACACTGCTAAAACAAAAACACTGCGAACTACAATTAAAACAGGTACTCAAAATAATTGATTAAAATGTATATTCGGTTAAATATTACTCTGATTGTTTTGTTTCTTTGTCTAACTGAAAAATATCATAATGCGGGACACATACCTTTTTTTTTGTGACTGGGAGAAATGCGTTTATGCATCCCTCGCCCCTGGGTGCAGGGGTGATTTGGCGGGACACATACCTGTCCCGGCGGGACATTGTATAAATTGGCTGTTTCGCGGGACGTCCCGCTAAAATCGGGACACTTGGCAACGCTAAGTCAGACAGACAGATACAAACACACGTCAAACTTATAAGTCTTATAACACCCCTCCTTATGATGCGTCGGCGGGGGTTAAAAACTTCTAGTATAACACCCCTTTTTTGCTTCGGGGGTTAATAAATACAAACCAATAAATTAATAGATCTTGGGAAAATATTTTGAACTAAATCCCGCTAGATTACGAAACTGTATTGTGCGACACGACAACGAGCGACGACGACGACCGACCGCGACGTTGCCAATTCGCGTCGCACGCGTTGTCAGCATGCGCCCACATTCGAATAACCCGCGCGGAGACAGAGGTGCGTAGCCCGATTCTCGTAAATACAAACAATCTAAATATCGTTGTAGTTCAGAAGTCGTTCGATCGAAGTCCTATCCAAAATCGGTATTCTCGTGTTGCTTGGACGAGTTTCGATAGGACTTCAACTCAATAGGATCGAAACTCAGCGGCTTTTCAATCGAGAGGTATTTTTTGTACATTTTTCATCAAAAGTCGAAAACTACGTGGTTTAGGAAAAAAAAACATGTTTCAGAATGTGCAAGCAGCGCTCTTTCATATGATATAATAAGTAAATAATAAATAATAAATAATAAATAATAAATAATAAATAATAAATAATAAATAATAAATAATAAATAATAAATAATAAATAATAAATAATAAATAATAAATAATAAATAATAAATAATAAATAATAAATAATAAATAATAAATAATAAATAATAAATAATAAATAATAAATAATAAATAATAAATAATAAATAATAAATAATAAATAATAAATAATAAATAATAAATAATAAATAATAAATAATAAATAATAAATAATAAATAATAAATAATAAATAATAAATAATAAATAATAAATAATAAATAATAAATAATAAATAATAAATAATAAATAATAAATAATAAATAATAAATAATAAATAATAAATAATAATATAATTTGTACTACTTTAATTGTTTTCTGTTTCTCAACGGTTGACTGGCAGAGAATACTTTTTTAAATATGCATAATACTACTATTATCCTATTATTAGGCCTATGCTTAGTAGTGGACGTCGTATGGCTGATGATGATGACTACTATTATCGCTCTCAAAATTAAAACTTTCATCTTTTTCTAATGTTTGATTACCTACTCGGCTTTTAAAACGAGTTACTCGGCCGAATACGAGTACTATAAAAATTGCCGAGTACGCCGAGTAACGAGTAATAACTGAGTACTCGGCGCTTCTCTAGTAAATATTTAGCAAGTTTTAGTATCTTAAGGTCAAACGATTACCATACAAAAAACGTTCACCTTTAACTATGTTAGGATTCACCATTTATGGTAAATTATGTGTTCTATAGTCTTTTCTCATGTTTAAAAGTGCGCGAAATGAATATTTTACATACTTTCATTCAGAATTATAGCACAAATCAACTCCAAATTCTCATGAAACTTACGCATGTGTGTGTGACATTAGTCGTGTACCGTATACAAACATTTCGAGCAAATTTGCGACGTTGCCGTTCCATGCGGCTAAGACGCGCAACGCGCGATGCCGCTCTTCCGTTTGTGTCATGTGGTTTGTGTCAATTATAATTTACATATTTCTCTTTTGAGTTAGTACTAGATCCCACTGCAAATTAGTGCGCTCATCGAGTTTTTGCTAATAACCTAATTTTTACGTACTTCTATTAATGATTAGGAGAATATATATCTATAGGGTTGCCTATCAAAATGTTGCCGCTAGTATTAAAAAAAACGGCCAAGTGCGAGTCGGGCTCGCGCACGAAGGGTTCCGTACCATTGTCTATACAACATTATACACTAATTATAACATACAATATTATTCTATACTAGCGGATCCTCGCGGTTTCACCCGCGTGGTACCCGTTACCCGTGGAAATATCGGGATAAAATTTTTCCATATATCACTCGGGAAGAATTTAGCTTTCTAATGGTGAAAGAATCTTCTAAATCGGTCCAGTAGTTTAGGAGCCTATTCGATGCAAATAAACAAACAAACAATCAAATCTTTCCTCTTTATAATATATGTATAGATAGACAACATTAGACCGGAGCGGACAACGGGTCAGTATGAGAAAGTTTGAAACTATAAGAGATAGAGATATATTTGTTTTATGGAACCATGTCGTCGATATTAGAGTTTAGAAAACTGCATTCAATGATTTTCCAAAAAACTCATACACGACTCGGAAATGGGTCGGTCGGTACTCGGTAGTGGGAAATCGAACCTTGTCAGTTTTCAAAACTAAAATATTGTGCTATTTTATTACGAAAGTTGATTGTGCAGATTGTTAGAAATACATTTTACTATGGAAACCTATGTCTACAAATGGAAGAAAGTGCTGCAGTTATCTATCTCATAGATGTGCACACGCCCCTTATCATACTTCGGTCCGCGAGGTATACAGGTTTTTTTTGGTATCTTTTTTCATACCTTGAGTTACATTATCGAAGTTTTCATACGAATCCCTAACTTTTTCAAAATATTCTATAGCCTATGTTAATCAGGGATAATGTAGCAGAAAGAATTTTTGAAATCAGTCCAGTAGTTTTTGAGTTTATTCGCTACATACTTACCTGATACATACATACCTACATACATACCTGAATACATACAAAACGGGAATACAGGAAATCTTTCCTTTATAATATTAGTATAGATAAGGAAAAATCGGCCAAGTGCGAGTTGGACTCGCCCAGGAAGGGTTCCGTACCAACTTAACGTACCGATTGCCTATACCAAGCCAAAATTCGATTAGGTACTTATCTATATCATTTTTCGTCAGCAAAATATAACATTGTTTTTCAATTACATTTGCGGTTTTCGAAAATGTGTTATATCTCAAAAAGTGCTTACTACATCTCGTTCAAACTAATTTTCGTTGAAAGTTATTATAAAGATGTACAGTATATATTTTTTCTAGATTTTTCACTAATTTATTTCAAAAGTTAGAGTGGTGGGGGGGGGGGGGGGGGGCAACATTTTATTGCTTTGGAAGGCTCTATCTTTCAAAATATTGACTTTGAGAAAAAATGGTTCGAGAAACCTTTATGCCATTTTTAAGGACCTATCTATAGACACCCCACACGAATATGGTTGATAAAAAAAAATATTTTTCGGTTTCAGCTTCATGTATCGGAAGCCCCCGGATTTTTGTATTAAAATCGTAAAGCGGTTTATAAAATACATCTACTTACCAAATTTCAACTGAGTAGTTTTTATAGTTTTGGATAAAAGTGGCTGTGACATGCGGACGGACGGACGGACAGACAGACAGACAGACAGACATGACGAATCTATAAGGGTTCCGTTTTTGTCATTCGGCTACGGAACCCTAAAAATGGTTAAAGAAACTTTTATATTATTTTTGAAGACCTATCTATAGACACCCCACACGAATAGGTTAACATTTTTTAGTTTCAGTTTTATGTATTATTTTTATTTTCGTATAAAAATTGTAAAGCGGTTTACAGGATACATCTACCTACCAAGTTTCAAATGTGTAGTCTTAATAGTTTTGGATCAAAGTGGCTGTAACATACGGACAGACGGACAGACAGACATGACGAATCTACAGGGGTTCCGGTTTTGGCCATTCGGCTAAGGAACACTAAAAATGGTGTTCCAAGCATTATTTTCCCTGTATACGTTTTTTGGAGCATTAGTTGATAGACTACTTGTGTAATTTAAAAAATAATAATGGAATTGCATTTGTTGCAATTTATACATCTAAATTAATATTTTAATGAGTTTTTTTAAAACAATAATAATAAATATAAAATAAAATTTACTTCCTGAGGTTTGAACCTAAACTCTATGATGCCTGAGTCAAGCATATAGACCTCTGGGCCATATTGTCGTTTTTATATGGATCGAAATGTTTTGTTACTAGAAACTCGGATTTATGGTATGAATGTGTGAGTGATTAGTAAAATTGGATGACAGAAAAACATATTTAACATATTTGGATGATTTTTATACTACAAATAGTTAAGTGTTGGTTTCGAAAATTCAATATTTATTTATAGAAGGCGCCAAAAGTATTTTGAGTTACAAAGATACAAAGAATAATTAACAAAAAAATAAAAACTACCAAATAGCGATAGTAGCGCCATCTAACGAGCCTTCAGCTTTTTGTGAGTTAATCGTTTGACCTTAATGAAAATAACAGAAAATTAAAAAATAATGAAATAGAGTTTTTATAATAATTTAAACAATAAAAAACCGGAAATATTTTTTGTAATCTATTTATTGGAGGCAAATCTATGTTTTCAGTATTCAAAAATAATATTAATATTGGGAGATTAGCAGTGGCTGGCAACACATGCAACCACAGCTTGGTGCAGCCTGGGGCCTTGTTATTCTGTGGCCTGCCTGACCAAATCGGAACGCGTGTAGCGCCGACTAGATTTGGTGAAGCAGACATTCCTTGAACGTGTGTACCGGCCTTAATACTTCGCCATCACAAAAACGCCTTCTAGCGGCGAGTAGCGCTTTAAGGCAAATAAAATAATATGATAACATTCTATCGGAATCTGTGGATTATATATTATCCTATCCTATCTGCGATAGTTAAAAAAATGATTTTCAAAAGCTTCTTTACTAATTACAATTCCCAGGGTTTATTACGACCTTAAACTTTATACGAGCGCCACGAGAGCCATCTAGTGTTGAATAGCAGGTATCACACAACTAAGCGAGCGTAAAGCATAAGCTAAGTGCTTTCGGGCATGCTTGCGGGCAAGAAAGGTATTGATATTATTGAATTTCTAAAATGCTCCAAATAGTATTGTAAATACGAACATTTTGTAAATCGATTCTTCTTTAAATATGACAGTTAATTTATGACACTTTCCAGTGGCTTTTATTGTGTTTTTTCGTTTAATTTGATATGACAAAAAGGTATGCGAAACACGTATCGCCATCTATTGAGACAATTTTGAACTGATTTTTTTTTGTTCGCGATAAGAGGCCCTGCTATTACTATTATATTATAATAAACCAAAGAAAGAAAATAAAACTTCTTGACTAACTAACTATCAAAATGAAAGAAAACGAACGATTTCGTTAAAATTCGACGAACATTTTTTTTTTAATTAATTAAAAATCACGTCATATTATTCTACCTAAAACAGATATATTATTTTAACATCGCAATTCGCTATCATTATTGTACCTCAACAATTCAAGTTATTTCAATTTTTAAATACACTCACTTTAAAAAATGGGACTACAGTCCCAAGGGTCACTTGAAACCAACTTTTTTGAGTACTGTAGTACCCAACCCAGAGGTCAATCGACGGGTAAAAAAATCTGTATATTAATTAGACAATGGGAAATGTATCTAACTTTCAGTATTTTATTTTTGCCAAACGTTAGCGCGTTTTAATCGACTATCAGCGCCATCTAGCTGTGACCAAAGAAAACAATATCTATATAAAATTCAAAAATGAATGTTGATAAGCGCAAAACTCGAGAACGGTTAGGCCAATTCGGCTAATTTTTTTTTTCATATGTTCTATAAAGCACGCGGGAAGGTTTTTTATGAAGAAACTGCGTGAAAAATAGTAAAACAACACTTTTTATTTTTCCCATAAAAACAATTAGCACTTATTAGTCGAAATTAGTTCAAAACATATCACTTATTTATATTTTCGTCATCGTCTTTGTAACCTCCTCATTTTGATACCCCACTCGATGGGATTAAAAAATATTTTTTTTTACAATGCACAGAATATATCGCCTAAAAGCCGCCATTTTGTTTTTTGTTAATTTTGATGTCCCATTGTCACTCGGCCCGTTAAGACGAATCTGACGACGTATCATTTATTAAAATCGGTTCATCCGTTTAGAAGTTACGAGGGAACATAGAAACGGACACACATACATACAGGTCAAATACATAACCCTTTTTTGGCTTCGCCGCAGACGGGTAAAAAGCGCTTACGTAATAAAAGCTACTATTGCAGTTCAACTGTTTAACCTGATGTGCTGCCGAGTGTACCACGAGTAGCGACGCGAATTCAATTTTCAAACAAAACAACTCAAAAAAGAAGTAGGTACCTAAGTAAAGCCACACACGTCACTTTTCGCCTTTTTGCGCGCGCAGTCTTAAGCCCACCTTTTTAATTCATGTTGCTTTCATAAAGCCCCCGCATTGAAACCGCAACGCTAAAAAGGCACATCTTTTGTTAACAAATAACATTTACAAAGGGACGCAACGCCCAATTTGGCTACATCCCATAAAATAACAATTATATTTAATCTCTTAGACAAATATTAAGGGTAATAAAGTTCTATTTTTCGGACTATGGTAAAATCTGTTGTGCTTTTTTATGGGTGTTAAATACTTTTAATATTGTTAACTGTTTTGACAGCTTGCCTTTTTATTATAGGTTTTATTGTAATCATAAATTATTATAGACTGGGGGGCGTTTTTCATTAATATTTTGGTACTATATTGATTCATTTGTATAAAAATAACGATCTGGTAAAGGTCACGGGAAGATGCTGGATGCGGGCAGCACAGGACCGATTGCTGTGGATAGGGTTGACCAAAAAGCCGGACATCCGGATATCCGGATACTTTATCCGGACTTTTGAGTATCAAGAGCGGACACTCTAAAAACTAAGGATGTCATGCCTTATTTCTAAAATGAAAACCAAATTTTTTCACTAGCTCAACTGTCGCCAAGCATGACGCGACCGTCTAGATCGCGAGTTGGCCAAAGAGGTAATAAAAATAAAAAAAGGTTATTATTATAGGTTAGTGGTCCCACGACAGAGAGAGAAATTTTATTTTTTCATGTTTTTTGGTCTGTAAACTTTTTAAAAAATATTTTTATTTCATCCTTATTCTTAAATTACACACAAAATAAAAAGCCCTCAGATTCACAAACTGTCGGAAACGGAATTGAATTCGAATTCTGTGCTTTGTCTTTGTCTATTTTATGGTGAGTGACAGAGACAGTGCTTACATTCCGCTGTCGTGAGCATTTCCGACGATTTGTGTATCAGGGGGCTGATCCCTGATTGTTCACAAAGAACTGTTCGGAAAGGGTATCGGATTTGAATTCTATGCTTTGTTTGTCTCTGTCTATTCTGAGGTGAGTGACAGTCATAGAGCATACATTTGACAATCTCTGCGTAGCCGAGTGGTGTACGTACTGGTTTTCAATGTGCCGCTATCTCTCCGAGTTCGATTCCCGGTCGGGTAAATATTGAAAACGAACTTTTCAATATTTCCTCGGGTCTGGGTGTTTGTGGTTGTTTCCAATTTCCTTAATACTAGTGCCTTAGCTTACTACAGTTTGGTATTGGAACGATGTATGTGATGGCGTACAATATTTTTTAATACAGTTGCTCAAAAAGTGGCGTATTGCAGGGACGTATAGCGTTCGGGATGTGGGCTATTACACACTCGAGCTTTTTCTTTACCTTTCCCGAACTCGTGCGTTTTCTTTCCCAACTGTCAAAATAATGTCTATTAAAAAGAAAAAACCAACCACGAAGATTTTACAAAAAAAATATCATAGAAGTTTTTATGATTCATGAAAATATTTCTAAAAAGCAGCTACTACTTTGTTTCAATATCAGATTTAAAAGTAATTTTAATTAAAATTTAAACATTAAATTAATACGGCCAAATTAAATTTATAAATATAAAAAAGTTGGCTGTATGACGTGCACTGCCATAGTCTCTGCTTTGAGGCTGCATAGGAGTTTGCGCGGGTAAGTGAAAAGAAAATGACGGACCTTATTTCTTAATTTTCTAAATTCGTTTTTCCTGGTTTTTATTGTGGTACTTAGTATGGTGGAATTAGTGCAATAATGTGCCTTTAATGGAAAACGATGTAGTAAAAGTGAGAAATAGGGAAAAGCGCTCCTGTAGGTTTCGGATTGCTTTTGTTAGGTTAGGTTTCATTTCATTTCATCTCATTTAATTTTATTATTATTATGATTTTATTTTTATTTTTATTATTTTTTATTTTTAAAAAATTATACTGAAGACTTGGCTGTATGGGCATACCCTTTGCCTACCCAGAATGGGTGAAGAAAACAAAAAAATCTCTGCTTATATTCTTTTACGGTTGGCGCCATTTTCCAAATGATTAGTTATTTGAGTTAATTGTGTTTTTATTATTTTATTAAATTGCAAAAATTTTTCGCAACTGTATTAAAAATAGTATAATACTATATTTATCATGATGTGGCTACCTTTAACAGAATTTTACATTTGATATATTGTATTGTATAATATTAATTGTAAGTTTTTTCTTTATTGTAATTTTCACTGGTGGTCCAAATAAATAAATAATAATAAATAATAATAATAATTTATTGCTTTATTCCGCTGTCGGGAAAGTTTCCGACGGTTTGTGAATACGGGCCAAGTTGAATTGAATTAGTACATCCAAATTACGGAATTTCACGCGGACGAAATCGCGGGCGGCCACTAACAACCAACCAATATATTTAGGTACCTACTTTTTATGATTAACGAAAGTATATATACATCGTTTACCGAGCTTTTTTGAGTTAAAAGATTTGGTTATAGGCCAAAATTACTGGTTGGTTTACTAGGTACTTACGCGAAAAAATGGAACAATATTCCACCACCTTTACGTGAAATCCCATCCTTACTTACATTTAGAAAGCATTTAAAACTTTATTTGCTAAGCGCGCAGTGTGAATTGAGCAATACAATTAGGTACATCATTTATTTAGGTATCTTGGATCCGCGCCTGGATGATGATGATGATACCTTTGTTGCAGTGAGACCGAGCCAGGCGCACACACAAGTGTTCCCTCTACCGGGAGGATTCCCATGGGCACATAGCTCGAGAGGTGAGTCACTTATGTATTGTTTTATTCGACTTTTGTTACTTTAACAAGATAAGACAAACAATTTCAATACTATTTGCATTCACAATGCAATTTTTATTATTGAAAAATTGAAAGTGAAGTCTTTTAGAAAAATCGACTCGTCTCGCAACATGCCCAGTGGGCGTCGTATGGCTGCTGCTGCTGATTGAAAATATTGAAAATCGACCCGTCTTCTCACAACTAACTCCGATGGAACTCGATCCCAAAACCTTTCACTGTCCGGGCGAGCGCTCTAACCGCTGAGCTATTGAGTTGCTGATGAGCTCGATTTTCAATATTTTCAATCAGCAGCAGCAGTCATACGACGCCCACTGCTGGGCATAGGCCTCCCCCAAGGATCTCCACAACGATCGGTCCTGCGCTGCCCGCATCCAGCGGCTTCCCGCGACCACGCACCAGATCGTCGGTCCACCTTGTAGGGGGCCTGCCCACTGTCAATACTGACAAATATTTGTTTTCTTTTTAATGTTGCCAGGTAAACCTCGCCGCGGCATGATGCGGCGCGCCGTGTTCTCGGACCTGCAACGAAAAGGCCTGGAGAAGCGGTTCCAGGTGCAGAAGTACATCTCCAAGCCAGACAGGAAGAAACTGGCTGAGAAACTGGGGTTAAAGGATAGCCAAGTGAGTTCCAGTTAAACTTTTTGAAGTGAAAACTTCTTTAGTGGCGTTGAGCATTTTTTGTGCTGGGTTAAAAACATGAAGCTCGACTTAATACTGAGGTAACTGGAGTTCTCACCCTGAATAAAAAAGTGTACCCAGCAAATTTGACATTTATGTATGTAGTGGCTGTCAGTTGTCTCATATGACCATACGTATTTTCTTAAAGTGTAGGTGAGACGGAAGACAGCCACTGTTTAATTTTTGGTCCCAAAAAGTGTTAGTACTGCACTCTCCAGTTATCTCAGTATTAAGTCGAGCTTCATGGTTAAAAATGTTAAACTCTCGTCAGGACATCGCGTAGACGGACACGTGACCTGATCGAAAAACTGTTACAATGTCATTAGAATACGAAGGCAAATTTCGCCACCGTTTCCAAAGGTGTAATTTAGCTCTGGTTAGAAATCCGGCGGCATAGAAGCCGAAGACCTCAAATCCAGTCGGTATTTTTTTGTCAAATTCGTTTTTTTTTTGTGAAAAAGTCTAGCCCTTTTCACTTCTTTTGGCACTCCCGGAGTGCAACCCTGTTGTTTTTACAAGCTTTTAAATCTTGCAAGCTTAATTTGACCCACTTCCCAGTGTTCGATTGAGCTGAAATTTTGTATGCAAGTTTGGTTTAGATGACAATACAATATAAATCATACAGTCAGCAGAAAAGCTTGTCATAAAAATATTTTTTCTTTATAAAAAACTTATTTCTTTATATTTTTATCTTCAACGGGGTAGCACTTCATCAAACCTAATGTTAAGTGAAGATAGGGCTGAAGGTAGAAGCTCACTACTCCCGTAACCATCTACCACTGAGAAACAGGCTATCTTACCACAGAGGACAAAAAAATACTTGATCTTTTACTACCGGAACACTACGATGCTGAAAACATCGATGTTGTACCGTCAGACTTAGATAAGATAATAAATAAATAATAAAATAAATAAATAACTTTTTACAATCAGACCAATTATCTAAGCCCATCTAAATTTCTTCGAGAAACTGTGTCATGGAAAACTTGATAACGGATAAATATATACTTAAATTAAATACTTTTTGTTTGTAAATAAATACATAATGAATATACTTACATATAAAATACCCAGACCAAGACAAATATTTGTGTTCATGCACACAAATATTTGTCTTGTTCGGGAATCGAACCCGAGACCTCTGTCGCAGAAGGCAGGTAACCTACCCCTGCGCCAAATCGGTCGTCAAGATGGTGATAGCTTAGCCGGGCGAACTGCGATTATCACACTGCTGCGGTTTGCGCTCCGGTGGACGGAGATGTTGCGTGAGTTTGATATACACTGCGGGTTTTGTATGCACATCAAGATTCTACAGCCATAGTTAAGAAGAGCACTACCACAAACCGGAGCGGTGTGCGGTGCAGTGTGAGATCCGCCTTAGAACAAGTCCTACCACCACCCAAGTGGCTCATTACTAAGGCTAGACCTTGTAAACTACAATCATTAAGAAGTCAGCAAAAAGTTTCGAATTCAATAAAAAAGAAACAAAATACTATCTACTCTTTAGTATTCAAACCAAAAAGGTTCATCACCTTTTTAATGAGACGAGTTTAGAAATCGGACCTCAATTGTCAATTTTCCCGCTTAAAAAAGGCAACGGCATACCATCATAATCCTTCCCAAACTTGAATATCGAGTTCAGTAATTGTTTTAAAGGCTAGACCTTCTAACTACAATTATTAAGAAGGCAAGAAAAAGTTTCGAGTTCAATAAAAAAGAAACAAAATACTTACCTCATCTTTAACTAGTATTCAAATCAAAAAGGTCTATCACAAGAGTCTAGAAATCGGACCTCAATTGTCAATTTTCCCGCTTAAAAAAGGCATCGGCATACCATCATAATCCTTCTCCAAACTTGAATATCGAGTTCAGTAATTGTTTTAAAGCTCCTTTAGGGGCGTGGCCCCCTGGCGTCTGTTCGTGACAGTCCCCTCCCTTCTATTATGCCCTTGGGGGTAACAATTTTTTTGTAACACCCTTGGTACACCCCTACGCGAGAGTTTGCGTTTGAATGCTGGCAACACTACGTTATGATTGGAACGCTTTGGGTTGTTTCGCTGGGAATTTTGGTGGGCTAGAGAGATATTGTTTTTTTTTCTTTTGAAAATTCTAGGTTTTGGCATGAACCTAAAGGCTAAACAGATAAATGATTATTAGTATTTTGTGTATTAACTATTTACTAGAAAACATGACAAATCCATACTAATGTTATAAGTGTGGAAGTGTTGTTTTTGTTTGTCTTTCACGTCAAAACGGGGCAACGGATCGACGTGATTTTTGGTATGGGGAATGTTTGGGAGTTGGAGAGTGACATAGGGTACTTTTACCCGAAAAAATATCACATTCCCGCGGGATAACGTCGTCGTGTAGCTAACGCGGGTGAAGCCGCGGGTGGAAGGCTAGTAGTCAAATATTTAAGAAAAAATTACTATGAAATGATAATGTGTTTATAAAATATCATGCCAAACATAACAGAAAAATTAATTTTTTTATACTTCTACTTCTAAACTTACAACTTTTAAAAATACCAGTAAACTTACAACCTTTTCATTTATAAAATTTGTCAGGTTTTGTTACAATCGAAATAACATCACTCCTACCTGATTCTGTGAAAAAAAGAAAAAAACCATAAATAATTTCCGGATGCTGGCAAATTTCCGGGCGCACCCTACCACAATGCGGAAGTAATCTGCTTTTTAAGGCCTCGTTGTTTTTAAATTGATATTGTGGTATCTGACAAAGAACGGGTAAACATGGTGCTTTGATCTTTAAAAGATTTGTGGATAAGGATTTTTTTAAATAGGCATTGTCTTTGACTTTCGATGAATCAGATGTTTTAATAAGTTTTACCTTAACGTTAAGTTAAGGTACTTTAGTTATGTTAAGTTAAGGTTCAATCAAAATATTTTTTCGATAAAAACTGATAAATGATTTTCCGAATTCCGAAACTGAGAAGAATTTGGTTATTCCGTGCCTCTTTTGGATCACTTCAAAGCTTTATTAGGAAAGCTTAATTCGCGACCAAAAGTAGCTTACATAATAGTTAAATGTCCTTCATAAAGGACTAATCTATATTTTTGACAACATTGTTTTAGTATTCAGTGCGTGTCACAGACAAACATTTCGCATTTACGAATTAAAGCATATCTAGACAACCCAAAGGAGGTCACTAATAGTCCATACATCTTTGGCCATGTTTGTACCGTGAGGTACATAGGTACCAATATGTAGAGAAAAAATCGAGGATTCCGAAAAACGTATCATTTTACTTTTATATTTAGATAAAACTAGATAATAAATTAATAAAGTTGTTAATTACTTGTAATACATTTTTATTATGTGGTAACATTAGATGTTCAATTGCGTTTAGTATCAGACTTCTGGGAGTCTACCGGCTAAAATATATGGATATGGACATGGGCTTCATTTGACACTTGAAGCCCATATTTTGTCTTTACAGTGCCACAACCTTTTCTGTTCCGGTGACAGCGGCGCTACGTACGGTTTTCTTTTTTTTGTAACAATTTAACCGGCCCTGACTTCTAAGAACTTCAGCCGCTAGCAGCGCTATGGTTGGACATCAACTTGACAGCAAAATGACATTTAAAAAAACACGCTAGTTTTACATTTTGGCCACCGGCACAGCAAAGTTTGTGGCACTGTATATAGGCATAATATGGGCTTCAAATGTCAAATGAAGCCCATGTTCATACCCATATTGTTAAAAATATTTTATATGCTGTTAATTATTGCTAATGCATAGATACTTGTCGTCCATTTTTATCAACACGTAATTTAATGGGCGTAAAACAATAAAAAATAGAAAATAATAATATTACAATCAGCAAATAAATTGTCTCTTTGCAAGTAACAAAACGCTTTTTGACAGCTTTTTGAGTACAAACAGATTATATTCATAATCGTATCACAGATTATTTATCATAGACAGAGTCTAAAATGGCGTATTTTTTCAAACTGAAATTATTTTTTTTGCCTTTTTCAAATAACTAACAAACAAAGTAGACCCTGTTTTATTATTCACCGTTTCATAGAGTATTTTTTTCCATAAAGTGTACCTCGGTACATTAACTGGCCAAATTTTAGTGACCTCCTTTCCAATTTTAATGTTTTTTTTTATTATACTTAAGTAAAGTATAAAAGGGTAAAAGTAATTTAGTCTTAAAAGGTGCCAGCCACGAAATCCCGAAAAAAAATGCTATTTTATACCTTGTATTCTAGTTGATGTTATACTTTTCTTTGGAACAGCTGGTTTTTGTCGCGGTTTGGAAATCACAAAAATCAGCTGAATCAGCTAGTTAAAGTTGTTGTTGGGGATGATATAGGAACACTAGACCATCCCCTAAAATCATTGAACTAATTAAATTTATTAGTGTCGATAACCTAGCTAGTTAACAATCAGCTCTCGCAGAAAGTCTTAGCAAATCTTAAAAAGTATTTATATTGACTGAAATAATTGTTGTCAAAATTTGGCGCGAACCCTCCTTCGCGTTCCGTTTCAGCACCAAAGCGATTGGCGTTTAATTCTGTGATCGCTTATTAATAAGGAATTGGGGGAGGTGAACGATGACAAAAGGTTATTAGAACGATTTAAAAAATATAATGGCTACTTACTTTAATTTGCTTTTGGTGGAGATTTTTGCTTTTTTTTGTTTATTTTTTAACGGTTTTGGTTTTAAGGGCCTACGGGTGCATCTTTATTTTATGGCATCGCGCAGTTGTTTGTTTTTTATTGTGTAAAGGCAAATGAATTTGGTCATACATCCTACTATCATTGTCTTATCTTTTTATTTTACTTTTTTATTTTTATTTTGTGTACTTTTAATTACTTTAATTTTTTGTTACTTTGTCATGTCCAAAGTCGTCCACCAAATAGGTCCCTCCAGAATACCAGCGTTGCATAGTGTCAGCCTCTTGTCGCTGCAAAATTATGCTGAGGATGGGGCCTAGTTGGCGACAAGCTGTTTTTTCTTTTCATTTTTTTTATACATGTTACCGTTTTAGAATGTGTCGTCTATAAAATGTTTTTCTTTCTTTCTATTGCCGTCGCCCTTAATTGCTTGCTGTGGTCGCGAGACGTCATATTTGGCGGGGATAGACAGCCATTGCGCTATTTTAGTTGGTCATGTAAGCGCGCCTTAAGGATTTAATGAAGATCTTTCAAGAAAGTCAGTCAAAGTCTAAGTGAAGTCACCAAAAACGGTCATAATCATAATTCCTATATCTTTATCCGATTTCCACAATGGCCGCCTCTCACGATTTAATTAAATCACTAATACCCCTCGGAAACGGCCAATGATCCGCAGTTATAATTCTATTATGGACCAATAAGTTAATCCGATGATATCTGAGGCGTCTTCGGATACAGAACGGAATGGAGTCGCTAACAATTTAAAAGACACTATGATAGTAATGTCTTGCAGACGATTATGCATATTTTTTATTAACTATATTCTGTGTACCTAAGTCACTTTTTAATTATGTTTTTTTTTAAGAAATGAAGTGTTTTGTTTTTTTACTTACGCGATTTCTAATCTCTACCTTACCTCTACCATTATAATATATTCTAAAGTATAGTTTTATTTTTATTTATTTTTATTTATCTAATAAAGAAGCTGGGGCCGGTCGTTATTATAAAAACTATTTGCAGAAAAGAGAGAGAATTCAAAATTTAACAAGATAATAGTAGGTATATTATACCACAGATAATATAATATACTAAGCTTTGAAAACAAAGACAACGCTAAAATGTAGTAAAAGCTTTTCTTGTATTAAAAACAAGAAAAATTACGAAAGTAGGTAAGTACTTGTAAATTAAAAGTCATAACTAACATTAAGACTAAATAACAATATCATACCTAATCAAAATCATAGATAATAAAAACAAAAAAGTAATGCCAGCGTTTCGCCGCCACACACGTCATTTTGTCACTTTTGGCGGTAAAATTGTTACATCAAACCGCGTTTCGTTACTGCTAAATTTAAAAAATAAACAAACATAATGGCGGTTCCTCGCGACTCTCAGTCTTGGCGGCTGCGTCTGACGTTAAATAATTGTTGGGTGCCGAGCGGGGAAGATTTTTGTATTACTAACGTGTAGAAGTGACGTGTTAAATTTAGGGTTGTATTTATTGCTGACCAATCTAGCATAATCTAACCTGAAACACTAAAAGTTAGCATAAAAACATATGCATTTTAGTATTTTAGGGGGTAATAAAAAAGGAAAAAATACCTAGACGAGTTTCTTGCCGGTTCTTCTTCAAGGTCACCCGAGGTAGAGTTTGCGAACCGATGGCGTAGCTTCTTTGAGTCAACAAGTGCTGTATCAGCCTAGAACGAAAAAAAGTTATTCATTTACATTTTCTCATTAACTGAGTACTTTATAAACATATGAAATCGGGATTTTTACCATGTTTAAAGTTGTCGAGTCCCCGATATTTCAGCGCATTTGCACGCGCTATGATCACGGAGTAAGGGCGTTTGTGCACTACACTGAATTTTACCGATCCGGAAAAAAACGGATGCTTGTATTTTAATAATTAATTATTATAAATAATAGAATTTATTTATTTCGTGTAGTTTAGGGTTCAAAACATTGAAACTACACGAAATAAATAAATTATTACTATTATAAATTATTAAAATACAAGCATCCGTTTTTTTCCGGATCGGTAAAATTCAGTGTAGTGCATAAACGCCCTTAGGGCGTCTGAATAACTTGGCTAACTGAATAAAGTTAAAGGTGGTGCACTAAGAGCAGATAAATGAAACGTTCTACCCTCTTTATTGTTCGCTTATTGCGCTTGATACCCGTACCACTGTTTTCTTTCTTACACTCAACACGAACATGTTCTCGACACACTAAATTCACCGTATCACACCGCGAAATATTTTTATGATTTTTAAGTTTTTACACATTCGAACAACAACAACAACAGCTCGACAACAATTTCAAAATGTTAAAAATCTCGTTTATCATAACAATCATTATTGTTACATAGTGAAATTGACCATGAAAGTTTAAAATCTTATATTAGAACTTTTTAGTTGTTATTTTATCATTTCTCTTTAATTTTTAGCAGTCCATTACATTTATTTGCAAATTCAAATTATTGAATTGTGTGGCTTCTCCTCTTCAGCTAACAAAAGCAGCATGCAAATATTAATTTATGTTTAAGGATTAATTAATTAACTATTTAATTTAAGTTAAAATATTCTCTAACATACTAATATTTTAAAAGCTGAAATAACTCCTGTCTGTTGGTAGCCTATTCACGCCTAAACCACTGAACTGGTTTTAATGGAATTTGGCATAGAGATAGATTAGACCTTGGATAAAGACCAGGCTACTTTTTATACTGAAATTTTTAAGTAATCCCTCAGGAGGAACATCACTCCATATAACTAACCTCTATAACTTATTCAGGAACGAACTATAGAACTTCTTAAAGTGTGTAAAACATGGGCTTTTCCTTCTCAAAATTTAATGTTAAGATAGGCATGTTTTCTTATAGAGAGAACCTTTTTTTTTTATTTCGAACTGGGTAGGCATTTGACCACCATCTTGTTTATTAACAGGATGTGGTCTAAGATGTTGCGTGCTTGCCCAGGAGATGTCTGTTCACTCTAGCCTTGAAGACACCAAGGTTGTAGTTATCGAACACACTTTCGAAAGATTGTTATGAGTTTTATTATTAAATCCTCTAGTCTAGAAAAGAAACACTCTTCGATACTTTGCTAGAAGAACACGGAATAAAATGTAATACAAAACCTTTTCAAAATGGCGTCCGTATTTGCGCGAACGTTTCGAGCAATCTTGGCGCGCTGAGCTTGACGTTAAATAATTGTAGTGCCGCCGATTTTTGTATGGCGGGCGCGGCGTTTCGTTTTTGCTGCATCGCTCGTTCCGTTTCATGTGTTGTGCTAAAGTTTGTTTCTAGTTTTTATTCGTTTTAATGTTCGTGGTTACTGTGAGTTATGTTGTTTTGTACTTGGCAGTTATGTAGATAAAGGAGGTAAGCGTAAGTGTTATTAAGAACTAGTGGTTGACCGTGATTTCGACGGCTTGGAAATCGTTTTATGGTGCTTCCGATTGTATTGTGATCTTTAGGGATAGCTTACTTAATTTGGGAAATCCAATGTCCTTCTCCAAGGTTTAATTTTGGCAAACAGATGACTTTTTGCTAAAATTCATCAAAATCGGTTCAGTGAAAAGCCGTAAAAGGGTACAAACAGACAGATCCACATTCACATTTTCAAAATATTTATTTATATTATTGCTTTATTGCTCAAAATACAATGGTGGGCAAATACAAGTACAAATTACAAGAGGTGGGCTTAACGCTAAAAGTATTATCTATCAGGACGTTTCAAATAAAAATAAAAATATTATTAACTAGCCTTTTGCTGGCGGCTTCGCCCGGGACTACTGCAATACACGTTATCCTGAGGGAATGTGATATTTTTCGAGATAAAAAGTAGCCTATGTCACTCCGCCAAAGATCACGTCGATCCGTTGCTCCGTTTTGACGTGATAGACGGACAAACACACAAACAAACACTCTTTCACATTTATGATTTTAGTACGAATTAATTTAATGCCACTTCTACGCATTATTAGCTCTATTCTACGGAGCGAATTTATTTAACGATGGGTTCACGAAGTTGGGAACAGATTGTGGGATTTGAGGGGATACGGGCGCGTAATTGATAAGGAACGAGATAGCGGGGGCGGCCGGTTCGATTGCCGGTTGAGGCTAATTATTAGAAAAGGAGATTTTTGAAAAATGGAAAATGAAGTATTTAGAAAAAATCGACCCGTCTCACAACCAGCTCCGATGGGACTCGAACCCACGACCTTTCGCTATCCGGGCGACTGCTCTAACCACTGAGCTACGGAGTCGTTACGAGAATAATATCGGAGCTGGTTGTGAGACGGGTCGATTTTTTCTAAATTCCATTTTTCAACCATAAAAATTGCATTGTGAATGCAAAAAAGTAAAAATTTAAAGGAGATTTTGATAAAAAAATATATGAATACTAAAGTGCATCAAAATTAGTTCAGTGCCGGTGTTTAATTATACAAATGTAAGTTTTATAGTAAGTAAGACCTCCGTGGCCGAGTGGTGTACGCACCGGTTTCAAGGTGCCGCTATCTCTAGAGGTCCCGGGTTCGATCCCCAGCCGGGTAAATATTGAAAACGAACTTTTCAATATTTCCTCGGGTCTGGGTGTATGTGGTAATACCCGTCGTTGTTTCTAATTTCTATAGTACTAGTGCTTAAGCTATTAATACCTTGGTATTGGAACAATGCATGTGATGGTGTCCAAAATTTATTTATTTATTTAGGTTTACTAGGTATATTCCAAACAACCAGCGGTAGGTACATATTATTCGCTTTGGTTGGTGCTGGAACTTGTTTTAAATCCCTTTGGCAAGCCTAGCTACCACCATCTTAACTTAGTCTTTCGCCATAACAACGATGTCTTTAGCATTGTTGTGTTCCGGCAGTTAGAGATAAGATAGCCAGTTCCTCAGAGATTGAGGGTTCCGGGAGTAGCGCGCTTCCACCTACAGCCTTATTACCCGACTGTTACAAAAGGAGGGTAATGTTTTTTTTTACCTACAGCTTTATCATCACTTTTTATCCACGACGGGGTAGCACTAAGCCTTTATCACACCGAATGATAAGTGGTGATAAGGCTGAAGTAGAGATCCGCGCCGTGGCCATTAAAGCCGGCGGCGGCGCGCTGATGTGCGTACCCGGCGCGGCGCGGCGTCGCCGGCGTGAGATGTTTTTTTAGAAAGTTTAAATAAGAACTCTATATTTTGACAGTACCTTTATTAGTTTAAATAAACCATTTCAACATTATTATTTTTGTATATGAATATAGTTTTATTCATTTTGCTCGGATTCAAGCGCGATAGTTTAGCAGTTGTTATGACTTGCCCAGCCACAGAGAACATACTCTTTCACTAGGTTTGCTTGTGGCTGACATAGCCAGTAGAGATCGCGCCAATCCAGCTAGCTATGGCTATGTATTTTTTCGTTTTTTTAAGAAGTTGAGGATGTCGTCTTCTGAAGGTCATAGCCCACTTATACCGCACCGCTACTACCACCAAACCAAAGTATGAGCAGCCAAATATGAACTTAATATCGTGCACTGTAGATGCATTTTACAGTAACAATATAAAATAGTGGACAGCGCGTGGTCTGCGAGCTTACCTAGCTTGCCGATAACCGAAAATCTGGAACTTTTTGGCCTGAACATTATTATTATCATCCAACCTGAAGTTTAGCGAGTACATCGATTGCATTGTAAAGTGTGCTTCCAAGAATATGGGCATACTCTAGGGCTAAACGTTACTTCACGCCGGACTAACTGCTTTTGTTATACAAAGCGCAAAATCGTCCGTGCATGGAGTACTGTTGTCACCTATGGGATGGTTCTACTAAGTATCAGCTAGAACTTCTGGAATCTATCGAAAACCGTGCCAGGAAGCTCAGTGGAAATTGAACGTTGGCTACGGCGGAACTTCAGAGCCTCAGTCACCATCGCAAAGTTGCTTATCTATCGATTTTTATAGAATACACTTTGGGGAGTGTGCGAGAGAACTGCACGACCTTGTTCCTCCAGCCCCTTTCCCCCATCGGGGAACAAGAAACAGGCTAGCTTATCACCCTTACGTTGTTGAAACTCAACCTGTCCTCACTAAGCGCTTCGCAAATTCGTTTCATATGCGAATCCCTAAGGAATGGAATGCGTTGCCAGCTTATGTGTTCTCCGATAACAACCTTGGTCTCTTCAAGGAAAGAGTGAACAGGCATCTTCTGGGCAATCATGCAACATCTTAGACCACATCCTGTTAATTTAAAAAAGATGGTAGTCAAATGCTTACCCAGTTTTACATAAGAAAAAAAAATACTACATTCAAAGAGGTGAGGTCGGCGCGAAATTTTCATTGACCCGGCGGCGGCGGCGGCGCGCTGAGTTAGCTCGGCGGCGGCGCGCCGGCGCGGCGCGGATCTCTAGGCTGAAGGTGGAAGCGCACTACTCCCGGAATCCTCAATCACTGAGGAACTGGCTATCTTATCTCTAGCTGCCGGAACACAATAATGCTGAAAACATCATTGTTATGGCGTCAGACTTAAATAAGATGGTGGTAGCTAGCCAGGCGGACTAAGAACAAGTCCTACCACCAACCAAACCAAATACAATAATATGTACCCCCTCTGGGAATCGAACCCGGGACCTCTGGGTCTGAAATCGGTGGTATGAACCACTAGACCACAGACGCGGTTAGAACTTAACATCATGTGTGATAAAGGCTAAGTGCTGCCCCGTTGTAGTTCATTATTATGAGACCCCACTGCTGGGGCACTGGCCTTCCTTATCGACGGATAAGGAGAATGGGTCATGGTCATGGCCCACAACGCAGATTGGTTTGGTATTAACGACTGCAAACACAGCTCGGACACACGGCTTAACGTGCCTTAAGAAGTACGGAGGAAAAATGGAAAATGAAGTATTTACCAGAATACCAGCGTTGTCGTGACACATTATAGTGTCATGGTAACTCATGCTGAGGCAGGGACCTTATTGACCTAAAGTCCATACTTATTTGCTCTTTTAGTTTTAAGTTGTCTTTTTAATATCCTTATTGTGCGGTCTTTTGTGTAAATAAAAATATATCTCTCTCTCTCTCAGTTAGAAAAAATCGACCCGTCTCACAATTAGCTCCGATGGGACGATAGTGTGAGACGGGTCGATTTTTTCTAAATACTTCATTTTCCATTTTTCAGTAATAAAAATTGCATTGTGAACGTAAAAAACTAAAAATTAAAATAACTTAAAGTACGGAGGAGTTTAATATTACTAGTAAATTTTGCTCACCCATCCCGTGGTCAACAATGGGGTAAGTTGCTTAACTTCAACGACCGCAAGCCGAGCGCGCAAACTACTGGCCCACGGGCTCCTCACCCCGTTCTAGTTAAAATATAAAAAAGCACTTAATTGTCGTTGAATAAGGATCACACCAAATATCGTATGGGTTAACTTAACCAACGGATAACTGACTGGTGATCACAGACCTAACAGCTAGGCTGGTAGTAAAAATCAATACACAAAAAGTCTTCAGTCTAATCAAACCAACAGAAAATCGCTACATGTTCCTATTTCTCCATCAGAAATACCCAGAAATCATCAAACTTCGCAATACAACCATAAACATTTAATAAAAACCATACACAAACTTCAAATCCATTATAACTCGAAAACATTCGCAATAAACGATATCTGCAGAACATTGCTCTATAAAGTTGGCTGTTAAAAAAGAATGCCTTTGCACGAAAAAAAGCCTTCGACCAATACAGTTGAAGCAACAATTTTATATCGATATAATCTGGCCAATAGACGGAGCTTTTAAGACGCGCCTTACATGTATACCCGTCTCTTTTCAGCGCGAAGACAACTCTATGCGGAAATGTCTCGGAAAATTAGACTGTTTGTTTCGAGATTCCTTTGCTTGGTTTGTTTTAAGAAACATCAGTTTGGCGCTAGCTTGTCTATGGCAGATTATTGAGCTATTTTATTTAAGTTTTTAATATGGGTAAAAGTTTCAACCAGTCATTATTATTTCGTAAAATTAAACGGAGTTATTAAGATGCAATATAATTTAAACCTTAAAACTAAGCAAACAAGTAGGTATCATCTCAATCATCAAGAGTCCATAATGCGATACTTAATTCTAACTGTCGTCTGTTTGATTTCAAATTTTAACCTCTGCACCAATTTTGATAAAATTGTACCTTGGAGAAGGACTTAGGATGCTTCTGGTCGCAAAGATCCACGCGTTCAAAGTGGAGAGAGTGTGACCATTAGTTAATAAAATAAAATAAATAATTAAAATTATATTTTACGAGCATTTCACAATAATTTTGCTTGAACTCGACTTTTTATTTAAGTAACAACGTTAGCTATCTATAGGGTTAATTTTGTGCATTAATTAGTGGCTGAGCCACTAAGCAAGCCAATAAATAGCTAATAATAGTTAAATAATAACCTCAACAGACAAACAAACATAACAAAACAATATCACAGCAAAGTTAATAAATTATACAATGCCTACCTCTCTATCTGCGACCAATGAATCTAGTATTCGGATGGACGCTGCCGAATTTGAAATATTCATATTTCGTATGAATATTCAAACGGTGCCCTGTTTACATTTAAATTCAAATATTTGCATTCATTCCGAATTCGGGCAAAAGTTTTTTGGCGCGCTTTTTGACAGCGGGCCCCGCCATATTTGCATTGTGACGTGGTATGTCACAATCCAAAGCGTTTTATTTTTTCAATTCAAATGATTGGCGCGATTTAAATATTGTGTTGCGCTCTGTTTGTGCAACGACCCCTTTCGTTTTGCGGTATTTTAATTATTAGAATAGAACTTGAAAACCACATGTGTGTAAATAATTATTTTAATAGTGTCAAATTTTGTCCCATGTCAAAAATATCAATTGTACCTTTTTTCGTTTTGACTTTGCGTAGGCAAATACTTATTTTGAATAGATAATAAGAATATTTTTTTCTTCATGGAGAAAACAATATTTACATATTCAAAAATTCGACCCTATGCTTTTCTAAATTGTTTTTGCAAATAAACCTATTTTAGATTCAGCAGGATATCACTAAGGGCGTTTGTGCACTACACTGAATTTTACCGATCAGGAAAAAAACGGATGCTTGTATTTTAATAATTTAATCATTTATAATAGTAATAATTTATTTATTTCGTGTAGTTTCAATGTTTTAAACCCTAAACTACACGAAATAAATAAATTCTATTATTTATAATAATAATATATTAAAATACATCCGTTTTTTTCCGGATCGGTAAAATTCAGTGTAGTGCACAAACGCCCTTACTCTTCACAAAATCGTTAAAATCCGTTCAGTAGGTAAGGCGATTCTCACACTGCACCGAACACCGCTTTGTGGTAGTGCGCTTCTTAACTTTGGCTGTAGAATCTTGATTTGCATACAAAACCCGCAGTGTGTATACACATTCACGCCGCGCCGCATCTCTGGCCGGGTGGTGGTGCGGAAACAGGCGGCAGCGGTAGTGTGATACCGATAACCACCTAAAACGCGAAAAGGAACTAGGAAAAATATAAATATGTTACACCTACTTGTTATAAATAGAGTCTCATTGTAAGTAAAAAAACAACAGAACAAAGAGATTTTGCTTCTTCATTATTTAATAAAAAAGATAATAACCCAATAATTAAAATATAAATGCACATTAATTGTTTCCATGTATTGTGTGCATTTTTATTAGATGCCATCTTAGTCTATAGTACAGTGCAGTAAATAAACTCGATAAGTAATAGTCAGTAATTATCCGCCTAGACATAAATAAATACAGAAGATATACCTATAGATTATACCAACATCATCTCCCTAATGTAAAGGTCTAAGTCCCCCCCCCCCCCCATTCTCTCATTTATACCCCAATCAGCCGTCTCTTTATCCGTATAAATTGTAATAAAAGTGAATATGTCAAAAAGTAATTAATTCCGGCATTGGGACACCCCTGTCTTGGCGTATGGAGGGGAAAATAAGAAATAAATTCTATCGATATCGATGTTTAGAGTAATTAAATGCAAACTGTCACAAAGCAAAATTAAGGTTACGTTATGTTTTGTTGAAGGCAATTATATTAAAGTAGGGTTGTTGTTTAATTAAGCTCCTAGCTCACAACGTTCTTGTTTTAAAACTGAAAAAAAAACTATTTTTATTGCAATGAAACCACTTTCACGCATTAAATTGCGTTCAATAGATTTTGAATGTTGTAAATAAATAAATAAATTACTTCTTAAAATTACATCAATTATGTAAGCCCATGTAAATTTCACTAGGAAACTGTGTCATGGAAAACTTGATAAAGGAGATAGGTAGTATACTTAAATACTTTTTGTTTGTAAACATATACTTACTATGCATAGAAAACACCCAGACCAAGACAAAAAGACATGTTCATGCACACAAATTTGTCTTCTTCGGGAATCGAACCCGAGCCCTTTGGCGCAAAACTTAACTTTAGTTGTTATCTTAACAAAAGTAATGTACAATGTACATCTTCAAGAGACATTAACTCTTAAACTTAGTAGGCTACATTAAATATAAATTTTTACCATGAGTTTTTTTGCATATGCTTATTTTTACCACATTTAACCTAAGGCCAAATATTTGACATTGATTTAAATTTAAAATACAATTTCATGTTACTTATAAATAATATTGAATTTTATTATTGTCTACTTTTTATTGACATAGCACTCAATTAATCATTAAAATGTTTTTTTTAATAACAACAATTTTTTCTTTTTAGTTTTGGGTAGAAACTGAATACATACAATTGATGAACACTTGTATTTGTTTCGTGTCTGGGTATAGTATGTATCTGTATATCTGTATAGTATAATCTAAAGCTGGACATTGCGGCTTCTGTAACCGTAACGTAAGTTTTTAAGCTAATAATCTAGTCAAATCAACACAGATCATGGTATCTGTTAAATTTATTACGTTTTACTGTTGACATATTCAACTAACTTAAGTTGTGTTTAAAGAATTTTTTATTTCTCATACGAACACTTTTTACATGGTTCACTTAAAATGAGAACTTAAAACTATACAAGTTCCCCTATTTATTAGTTTTTGTCTGCAACCAATGACATAAAATAATAATTTCATCGATATCTTCAGAAATTAAGTCACTAAACAGTTGAATAGGGCGTCAGCTGCGAGCGGCATATTGTCGCGGCGCGCGGCCCCTTCTAGCAGAGCGGTCAAGATGACGCCGTGACTGATTATGGTAATAGTGATGTGCGCATTAAATGGTATTTATCGATTGTTTTGATTAGGGGGATTAGTGTTTTGATTTGGGGTCTTAGATGCAATTCGCGCTCCGGTTTATATCGCATTCTTTATTAGCGATAACTTTAAAGTTTTGCGTTTAAAAGTAACATAATACCCTCGAAATAAAACCACTTTTTACCGTTCGGAAACGGGATACGGAAAAAGTAAGTAGGTATAAATAGTAGTATATGCCCGACCGTATCCCGTTTCCGAACGGAAACAATAAAAATACAATACAAACAATTAGTGTAGGTACCTATGTATATTCTTTTATGAAATTTAAATAATCTTAAGTAGTTTCCGTGGCCACGGCGCTGGCGGCCCCTGGAAAGATGCCGAAAAGTCTGAAAAATCTAAAAATCTTTTATAAGCTATAAAAATTAGCATGATATTATGTGTGCAATATGCACGCGTGATCAAATCCATAAAAAAAGTTTTTTTACATAAATGAACAGTTCGCAGTCGCACTGAAATCTATGATGTGCTTATACAGGGTGGAATCGAAGTCGTTAGCATCCTTTTAAAATATCAACATACTTATGATATAGAGTCTTTTCCCCATATATGATGCAAATCCAAGACGTAAAAGAATTATTTTTAAAACCCTGAAAAATCGCGTAAAATACTCAGTAATTGATCACTATGGCAAACAAAAATTAAAATAACTAAAAATAACAATTTGATAAAAAAAAACATTGATTAATTAATATTCAAATAACATACAAGCCTTTAACTACTTTCACTGGCCTCTCGACAAAACGCGAGCTCTACTTTAACGTGAATTTATTCAAGTTTGCGCACGGAATTCACTGAAACAAACAATGTCGCCAATGCTTCATGCCCGCTTTGCCCGCGTCCCTGCGCCCGCGCTGACGCCGGGCACCACCCTTTTCACGTAAAAACATAGCTTCATATGAGTACATTAATGGGCCGAATGGATGCCAATGACTTCAAAAACACCCTGTATAATACCCTCGTCCATGGTCTTTAAGGCGAGGATTCCCGACCGAAATAGGCACGCTAACGCTTGCTCGGCCGCGCTCGATACACGTCACGCGGATGCAGCGGCAGCCGGCAGTGAACTGTGAACTCGCGAGCGCCCCGCGACTCGAAAATCACTTAGAATTCAATTAAAAATAGAATATTAAAAAAAATTAAATTATGACGGCCGGAATCCCTCGGCTAATCAAAGACAATCATTTTCGTGTATTTTTCAGTAACTAAAACTAAGTATACTGCAAGTAATACGATATTTGGATTACGATTAGATGGATGTTCGGGATTTTATTTGGCACAGTAAAATATCACCAATCGAAAAAAAACGGCCGGAAGCACTAGATAAATAACTGTGAAATAACATATATTTCTTCCAAGTTTAAAGTACTTGTGATTTGCGAGTAATCCATAATTTAAAATACCCTATTTTGGGGAATCGCAGCCTTAAGGGCCAGTTCAGACACATCCGAGAACTACGCGGTTTGGGTGAACGCGCGGTTTTTGTTGCTGGGCCTGAAGTCCTGAACTGGCCCTTAATTTATCAAAATTAGTTTTATTGTTTGCCCGTGAAAAGGTAACAGACAGATAAGAGTTACTTTCGCAGTTAATATTATAACATTGGAAAAGATGTTTAAATTAGGCACTTAGTGAACATCATCATTTGGTTACAAAGGTGGTGAACATTATAAACCAACTAGTTTTCCGCCCGCGGCTTCGCCCGCGTGGACTACACGACGTTATCCCGCAGGAATGTGACATTTTTCCGGGATAAAAAGTAGCCTATGTTCCTCTCCAGGCTACAAAGTATCTGTGTTCCAAATTTCAGCCAAATCCGTTCAGCTGTTTTGGCGTGATTGAGTAACAAACATCCAAACATCCAAACATCCAAACATCCAAACTTTCACATTTATAATATTAGTAGGATACCAATAACATAAACCCTGCTAGGGCATAGCAACATACACAAACAAATAAATGAATAGACAGTATTAATTAATAGTATTTTAAGGATCCTCACAATATTCCATAAAAGGGCTTCAATTAAGATATTCCATCATTTAAAAAAATACTGTCCTGTTCCCTACATCATAAAACGCCACAAACTCACATAATCTTTTTCACGCAAATTAATTTCTTTGCACCTTTCATAACGGTACCGGCATCGATTTCACAGTTAAAAATCGCAAACAATCATTTTAACTGTACAAAAGAACTGTCCAAAAAGGTAACAAGTCAATTAGCAAAAAAAATAAAAAAGTATTCGATATTTTTAAAAAGTTTGACAAATGATTCGCGCGCAAACGAACATCTATCATTGGCTGATTGGACACGCCAATCGGTGGCGCCGATTTGTCATTCCAATTTTAAAAATGACAATATGGAACTAGTTTTTTTTAGTTCCGATCGAAGAGGTAACTATTAAAACGTCAATAAATTGTAAGTAAGCGTGAATGAGGAATGATGCAATTAAAACATATTGGTTTCTTCCGTTACTTATCTTGTTACAAGAACTTTTTTAACACACGCTCTATGTTTAAAATTAGGAGCCCTTACGCTGGGAATACACGTCTGATTTTTCTTGCCGATAGTCTGATCAGACTTGATTCTGATTGGTTGTTAACAACCAAATATGAAACCAAACTTACTCTTCCCCCTTATTCCAAAACGTGGACTAAAGTAGTCTTAAAACTGGTACTAAACTGGTGCTGTCGCTTTCATTTTCTAAATAAAAGATAGAATTAGCATCTTTTTTAAACCATGTCTAACTATAGTCCACGTTTTGGAATAAGGGGGATTAGGTTTTGCAAGGCAGTGTACGACTACTATAAATTGTACCTAATTGTTTTCTTGAAATATTTTTTTTTATGTAAAAACAACCAATCAAAATCAAGACAATCAGAGAGAAAAATCGGACATGTAGTCCACTACACTGAATTTTACCGTCCCGGAAAAAACGAATGCTTGTATTTTAATAACAAATAATAGAATTTATTTATTTCGTGTAGTTTAGGATTTAAAACATTGAAACTACACGAAATAAATAAATTCTTACTATTTGAAATGATTTATTATTAAAATACAATCATCCGTTTTTTTCCGGGACGGTAAAATTCAGTGTAGTGCACAAGCGCACAACAATAAGTAGTAATTGCAAGGTAGAGTGTTCGATTAAGGCGCTACTCGGAAAAATATGGACTTTTTGATTTAAAACTATAGGACGGTTACAGTTATTAAAAATCTGGTAATAAGATATATATTTCTTCATACCTTTATCTAGAATCGTATAGTTTCAAAAACACGATTTTATGATTTTGCCTCGACACTTTTTATTTACGAAAAGACTTTTAAAAAATACGAAAAGTGAAGATTATTCTTAAATGGGGTTACTTACACTATTGGAAATTGGTTTAATTAGTGGACACCAATAATATTAAGGATCGTATAGAAGCATTTTTTTTAAATCGCTGTAGTTTTTTAATACGAAGTGATTTTGTGTTTTTTTTGCCTAATCTGCAAAATCGGTCTCGCTCTCGCGCGCGTCGTTTTCTCATTGCTATCTCGCTTCAACACATTTTTTCCGAGTATCGCCTTAACAACACCACTAGATAACGATCCATTACGTAATCAACGGTCAAGTTTTACTTGGTGAACTCGTGTCTAAAAATAGTAACAAGAAGTACAAAATAAAATAAATACTTGCTATTATGAACATATATATATATTCAAAATGAAGTATTATCAAAAACAACGACCCGTCTCACAACTAGCTCTGATGGGACTCGAATCCACGACCTTCCACTGCGTCCGCGTTACTGCTCTAACCACTGAGCTACGGATTCGCCATGAAAAGCGTCGAATTTATCTAATACTTGTTACGCGCTGTAAAGCCAGCGTATATTTGATCAATGTGAAGATATCACACATGAAAGAAATAATTTTCCAGGATATTTGACAATCGATAAAGATGAAATTACTGCTTTAGTTAACTAAAAGTTAAAGTAACTTAACGCAATAATTCATTGTACCCACGTCCACGCCCACACAGTGGGTTTGTGGGTGATTCGTCATAAATGGACAAACGTACATTATTATATCTTTTTACAATAGATCTGTTCTGTCATCGTTCATTGTGCTGTTCTGATAAATACGTTAGGATGGTTTATAGCCGAGAGTTGGGCGAATGTCTGAAATAGTTTTACTGAATAAATTATTATAATAATAAGAAAAAAACTTTATAAGTACCCACAAATAAGAAACAACATAGAGAGACAAATAATCGTAAAATAACAGACGGCTACATAGCAATCTCTTCCAGGCTACTTTGATTGAATAAAAAAACAAACATTTTTAATTGTGGAACTAAGTACTTAGTTACTTACCTACCTAAGTGTTTACTTCTGTGAAAGATTTTGGGAGACGAGTTGTTTTGTTGGTTTTTTTTCTAATATTTCATTTTCAATACAGGTAGGTACTTAAGTTTTTGTAAAATAAGTTCTACCAGTTGACATAATTTCAAACAAAAATTCGCTTTGTTTTCCGACGTTTTCGAAAATACCATGATCACCGGATCGGATGTCCGAAATGTGCGTTAAGTCATAAGAGAAACTTTGTACTATGGTTAAGCTATTAAAAAAAACCCATTTCGTTACTACGAAACAATAACAAAATAATTAACTAAAACCATAGTTAATAAATAATGCGCGCAACCTTCTCGCAACTCCATCTTGACCGTTTTATTCGCGCCAAAACGCCCACCATTATGAATTGTCATTTGCACAATGACACACACGTTGTATTGCCAAAATGTATATTTTTTTGCTAAAAACGAGATATTTTTTTATAAAAAAACGACTAACGCTCGGCTCCCTAACAGATTAACTTTTACGATTATGATAGTTTTTTCGCAGATTTTGATAAAATGTGAAAATAATGGCATTTGATTCTTTTATTGCGACGGTTATTAATGGATATTAGTTGTTAATATGGAATTTTATTTCTACCCCTTTTGTTGTGTTTTTTACTACAATTGATTGTACGTTTTCGAAGACAGAAACTTATAGATATAAGTTTTCTGGATTCTGTGTTTTAGTTGTAAAATTTTAGTTTAGTGGGCTGGAGCATAGATTGTTCTCTTTTCACAAATTTTTAATTACTTAGCCTTCCAAGATAATAATACCACGTGTCCTAGTATAACGCAAATAATATAATCAATAAGGTATAGTTTCCAAATCTAAAATATGAGAATAAATAAGCTTCTGGTAGAGGATATACAGGAACTGACATACTAGCCCTGCCCAGCATAATGTCACAAAGTAAGAAGGCGCGGCGGCGGTCGCCGGAATGTGATGTGTATCTATCCCACACAAAAGAGTAGTTTGCTTAAAACAACGAATCTTCCATACATTTTTACCGGTGGTGTACGATTTGAATTTCTTAAAGTTGTGATGGCAACAAGCTGGTTTTCGTTTCGATTCACGCTTCATATAACAATATGCGTGCAGTGTGACATGCTCCTTCTTACCTCTGTTTTATGTGCTATAGTGTATTGTATCTTTTATTGTACTACTTATATCAATAACAAGCTTAAACTCACATTACTTCTCTTGTCCACAGGTAAAGATTTGGTTCCAAAATCGCCGAATGAAGTGGCGCAACTCAAAAGAGCGGGAACTCCTCGCTTCAGGAGGCTCCAGAGAGCAGACCCTGCCCAATAAGAACAACCCCCACCCCGATCTCTCAGACGCCGAAGCAGACAAACCCAAACTGTCTCCGCTATCACCAACACCCGAAGAAGAAGACGGCAAAAACAAAATGTTCGCCACATCTTCGAACTGTCAAAGTGATAGTTACAGATACGAAGAGAAAATGGCGGGAGTTTTTGCGCGGGAAACTCCATTTTCTAATATGGAGGATGGTGATGAATATGATACGGACGCGAGCGCGTCAGATGAAGAGATTAATGTGACATGACGTGTTTGTCTTTAGCTTTTAGTGTGTATATTTATAATTAGGGTAGTGTAAATATACACCACTACTTTTTAATTAGTAAAAATATTTTAGGGGTTTAAAGTGTCCATTACTTCGATATGATCGAAGGTCCATTAATACAAACATTTTATGCTATGGGGCCAGCGAAATGGCGAAAAAAAACTGCTGTTCCACATTGTGGTCGAGTAGAGCTGTGTACTTCTCTATGAAGTGATTATTTATTCACGATTTCTTGACTGGCCTGCTAGTAAAAGTTGTTCGCTTCAGCCCCAGAAATATTTGTACGAATTAAACTGTATAAGTATTTCTTGAGTACAACATGCGATGGGGTAGGATTGCTATTCTTCCGGGTTTCCCTGGATACGTCGTAATTTATTCGGATGAGGAATACACTAGTGCAAAATAGTTTTATTTTTGCACTGACTACGCGCATAGCGGCTTATTTCATGACCACCATTATGATTGAATAGCACTGTAATTAGCTGTATGAACAACCTAATAATAAAATAATTTGGTCAAATTGTGTAAAATAAAAATATTAGTAGGTTCCTGTAAAATATTTTGTATATCGTAAGAACTTTTATAATAAGTACATACTTACTAGTTAGTTAATAGGTATGTATGAATAAAATAAACAATCAAATAGATTTGTTCATACTTGTTTCTCCTTTTATAAAAAAGCTTTTGGTGTAAATTCGCAGAGTTAAACAAAAGCTTCCAAATCAAATCAAATATCAAATATTTATATATTCACATAGACATAATAATTATGTACTTTTAATTGAGAAAATCTGTGTTTATTCCCTACAAACCGTGTAGGTATGTCGTCGTCAACCCAAAAGCAATTTGTGATAGCAGTCGAGTTGAATCAGGCAATTTAATTTTTATTTGTTGTTTTTCACTATAATCCGAATAAACATCAAAAACAAAGAATTAATTCATTGGTTTTCTAATCTTTTACGCGAAATTTCAACAGTTTAAAAACAAAAGAAAGTAATTGTACCTATTTCGAGACCATGGATAATTATACAAATTATTTCATTGGTTTTCGAATTTTTAGCGCGAAATTTAACAGTTAAAACAAAAGAAAATAGCTATTTCGAGGCCATGGATAATTTATATCTTTTTTCTATTTTATGTTTATCAAAAGTTGTAAATATAAGTCCAACCTATTATAATAATTGATCTCAAAACCTAAAATGTAAGTAATGATAAAGACTTCCTAATTCTATTGTGAATTATAAGTAAATAAATAATGTATGATGAATAAATTTATGTGGAAATTAAATAATCGTGAAGATCTGTACAAGTTTGTTTTATTTTTTTCAATATGTAGGTAGGTATTATTAAAGGCAGTGTAAATCTATAGAAGTTAGATGTAGGTAGGCAGGTATAATACGAATGGTTTTTATTTTTTCTGTTTAAAAGACAATTGAACTAGGAAACTTGAAGGTACTTTTTAGAAAGTACTAAACCACCAAAACATTATCATGCATAATGTTGCCAAGACGAGAACATAATAATAATTTGGTCTCGTCTCGGCCTGTACTTCACACAACCTTCAACTTCAACAATCAGTGGGCCTACCATGAGTTTTTCTTTCGGTTTACTGGACAGTAAACGGGAGACATTTGTATGAAAATCTTTACAGCGCCTATAGTGGATAGTGGGCAATAGTATAACTACAGATTCTCATACAAAGGTCAGAGCATCGGGCCGGATTCCCGGAGGCGCGGGTTCGAATCCCGCCTGAAAGCTACTTATATGGCTCGTGGTTTTTTACTATCACACATTTTTCCTATACTTACAAAATTGCATTGTGAGTGCATAAAAATAATATAAAATCTCAATATGGCTGTTTCATCTTAATCGATTGTTAAACATTTGTAAAAATGTTTCTTTCGGATGCGAGGGTTTCCTCACATTGATGAAGCAACGCTGGCCTACAGCGTAACAAGTGATAGCAAAATTCGACGAGTCGTGTAAGCCTTTCGGTAGCTTAGTTGGTCAGAGCATCGGGCCGGATTCCCGGAGGCGCGGGTTCGAATCCCGCCTGAAAGCTACTTATATGGCTCGTGGTTTTTTTTACTATCACACATTTTTCCTATACTTAAAAAAATATGGATATGGGCATGGGCTTCATTTGACATTTGAAACCCATATTTTTCCATAAATGGGCATAATAAGGGCTTCAAATGTCAAATAGCCGGTACAGGGGCCGGTTATTGTACAGTAAACGGAAAGAAAACTCATGGTAACTCACAGACCTTGTAGAGCCAAGCTCCTAAATCTACACACCCTTACTCTACAAGCCCTAAGTTCACAAACTCTGCAACTTTGTAATGTATTGATATCCCGAGAATTTAGTTTGTCTGGTACAGTCGCCAGCACGTCAGGTTACAAACTGTCACATTTCTTTAAATAAAATTCAACTTTATGTCCAACAGATAGAGTTCACTTTCAATTAATAAATTTTGACATTTTGTAGTAACCCGACGTGCTGGCGACCGTACAATCCAAACCCAAGTTATGACGGTTCAAAAAAACGACGAAGTGCTTCGAGAAAAGGTGGGCTAGGTTAGATGGGTATTTAACTTAGATAGATAGGTTAGATGGGTACGCCTAATTGAATTGAATGATGTCTTTAATTAATGTTATTGGTGTATGTAACCGTTTTAATTAAAGTAAATAAATAAATAAATAAAAAAAAAATAACTTAGTACCCTTGGGCTTCGCTTTGTTTGTCTTGGCGAGGGCACTTCTGTGCCCCCAGATAAAGTGAAAAATAAATCTTTTGGCAGTAGGTAATTTAGCTGTAACTTTGATATGTATATTTTTTTATCTACCAAAATAGAGATGGAATCATACCTCAAAAATATCGTCCGACGTCCTCCTTGTCCGAGTGGCGTACGCACCGGTTTTCAAGGTGCCTGTCTTTCTTTGAGGTCCCGGGTTCGCTTCCCGGGTGATAGAGCAAAACGAACTTTTCTATATTATTTTCGAGTTCGATTGGTGCTAATAAACTACTTAATTTGGGATTGATTTAAATAGTTTTTTAGACACCTTGCATTTATTGAATGTCATACAATGGTGTCCAAAATAATAAAACAATTTATGAAACATCAATTAGTTCTTTTTATAGATGATGTTCCTTAGCACACCTTGTTTATTTGAAAGTGCGTGAGTATTTAAATTGATTACGTACATTTTTTTACAAAAGATCTGTGCACCTAGGAGAATAAGGTAAATAAAGTTTTGTGAAAGTAATTTTAATGCACCCAGGTGATTAAAGTTTACGAATAGTAGGTATACTTAAGGCGATACTCGGAAAAAATATGCTAAAGCGAGATAGCAATGAGAAAACGACGCGCGCGGGAGCGAGACCGATTTTGCCGATTACCTACGCAAAAAAAACACAAAATCACTTCTTATTCAAAAACTATAGCGATTTTAAAAAAATGCTTCTATACGATCCTAAATATTATTGGTGTCCACTAATTAAACCAATTTTCAATAAGTATATGTATCCCCATTTAAGAATAATCTTGATATTTCTTATTTTTTAGAGGTATTTTCGAAAATAAAAAGTGTCGAGCCAAAATCATAAAATCGTGTTTCTGAAACTATACGATTCTAAATAAAGGTATGAAGAAATATATATCTTATTACCAGATTTATAACAACTCTAACCGTCCTATAGTTTTATATCAAAGAGTCCATACTTTTTCCGAGTACCGCCTTAATTCACCTAGGTGAATTAACCCAGGTGAATCAAGTTTACGGAGGGAAAAATTAATTGAAAAAAAATCAACCCTCAAAAAGCCAGTCCTATTCCAAATCATACGTTAAAAGGAGCGATAAAATGCACTCACATCACAGTCACAGCTAAAAAAATAAACGATATTTCTTTTTTTTTCCTAAACACGGCTTCGGGTGGGAGGTTCTAGCCAATACAGATGGGCGCAACATGTCACTGGCAGGCTTCATACGGGCAAGGTGCTAATGCAATATTATTTATACCTACTTCGATATAGGTACGACCAAACAGTTTGTTTTGTAGGGGGTATAAAATTGTTTTGCTGGACCGGGCGCTAAAATTAGGTAAGTACCTACCTTTACTTCATTTTTATTTCGCGCTTAAAAATATGGACGGTGTTTACTGGTTAAGATCCCTTATTCCTCGTACATTACCAAGTTTGATAACTGGCTTTCTACAAGGAATAGTAGATTGTTTAGCAAGGGCTGTATGGCACCCATAACAGTCGAGTGTTTTGGCGCACGAACGAAGTGAGGGCGCCGATAGTTCGAGACTGTTATGGGTCCATACGCCCGATATAAACACTCTACTTTTCATTTTGAATATGAGGAAAGTGAAAATAAACAGAAATAATCTTAAAAATATTTTTCCTATGACCGCGGAATTTCCGAACTTTTTTGTTCATTTTCTCTGTTTTAGGGAAGGCAAGGGAAACTAAGTCCGTACAGTCTTGTTTGGTGTTTGACCCGTACTCTATGCAATTCCATAAAATTAATAGCATGATTTTTTGTCACAAATAACTTATTTGGTTTAATCTGTTTCTAAAAACGCATTTTAAAAAAAATAAACAATGTTTTAAATATTAAAATAATAATTCTACGATATTAATTATTTTAGATAATAGCAAAACATGGCTGTATAGGCTTCTGCGCCTTGCCTGCATACCTTTGGTAATTATAAATGTCCAAAGAGATACTTAAAGACTCTACACACGTTCCTATCCGACCTCCGATTCGGTCTGCTCCCAGACCAAATCGGAACGTGTATAGCGCAGATTTGATCTGAGAGCAGACCAAATCGGCTGTCGGATCGGAACGTGTGTAGATGCTATTACAGATTTTGACATGACCCCTCCTATTCCTTTTTTAAATTTCACAACGGCCCTAGGGCCGCCACATACCACTTTCAACCCGCATTTTAGGCAAGTTAGGAGTTCCTTTCAGAATATGAGACATGAAAAAATAATTCTTCCCAGCTTACGCGGTTTTCAAAAATTTATAATACTTGTACAATATTCATTCGAAATTACATAGGTACCTACACAACTACAAAGAAGACATACTTACTTAGATAAGTTTTGTAATTTGAAAAATTCAAAATATCTATTAGGATTATCTATTGAAAAATTGCAAATGAATTTAGGAAAATAAGTTAAAAGTAATGCCAATATCTTCAAATGATGAAATTGACGCTGGCTATACAGCGCGAGAAAGAAGTATTGGATAAATTCGACGCGTCTCGTAACGACTCCGTAGGTTAGAGCAGTCGCCCGGATAGCGAAAGGTCGTGTGTTTGAGTCCCATCGGAGCTGGTTCTGAGAGGGGTTGATTTATTCTAAATACTTCATTTTCAATTTCTCAGTAATAAAAATTGCATTGTGAATGCAATAAAGTAAAAAAAAAAATAACTAGGATTATCTATTTAGACCATTTTAGTACCTATCTGCTGGGGCACCGGCCTTCCTTATGGATGGATAAGGAGAATGGGCCATGACCCAACACGCTAACTCAAAGTATCAATCCACTTATATACAGACACAGATATAACGAGTGCAAAATATGCAGCCAGGACCTGCGGCTTTTAACGTGCAGAATACACTATATTCGGTTCGAAACTTCGGTTAGCCCCGCCTCTTTCACTCGATTCTGTCCCGGCTAGAGAGCATACCGAAGTTTCGGGTTTTGCGTTTCAGAGAACCGTCGATAACTTTACGATCGCTAAATATCGGGTAGGGGCCTTCGATCAACTATAACACCTAAGTAGTTCTAGATATACATACTTGGAGTGACATAATTATGTCCAAGCCCACAGCCGTCTCTATCGTCATCTACAAGCCATGCTATGATACGGAACGGCAACATTGCTGTGAACCGGTTTACTCCTCTGAGTACTAAATCCTATGGAGGTGGTATACCTACGAAAAAGTGAGGTGTAAATAACTAAGTCACAATGTAAGAAAATCTTGGAATTCAATTTTAAACTTCTTCTAATTGTCGTATTAATCGGTCCAGCCGTTTCAGAGATTAGCCGGAACAAACAGACAGACAGACAAAAATTGTAAAACATACATTTTGGTATATGTACCGTATATTTAATCATATGCACGTAGTAAAAAGTGGTTATTTAATGTTACAAACAGACACTCCAATATTATTTATTTGTATAGATGTATAGAAGATATGCCATCTCCATAGGATTCAGTACTCGAGGTTTACTCGCTGTTTACCTGTCAAACGGTGCAAACGATGTCAAATCGGTTCACTTAAAACTACGTTGCCAACTTTATGCGAGTGTGAAATGCTATCCCAAAATACGAATGATAAAATCACTGAAGGCCAAATGAACGAAATCCCAAATCACATTTTACCAAAACACAGCTAACTTGCAGGTAATTGCAATAATACGTACCTAGGTATATAAATTGGGGAATGCTTATGTACAGCAGTGGATGATGATGATGATTTTCTTACGGATTTTTTAAGGTTCTGATATTTATTTATAGATTGAACCTGCGATATACCTGTTAAAAATAAGATTACAACCGCGTGGTTCCCGTTCCCGTAGGAATGAAAAGTATCCTATATTTTAATCCAGGCTATCTACTTGGTATCTGTGTGCCAAATTTCAACCAAATCCGTTTTGTAGTTATATTGCATGAAAGAGTAACAAACATCCATCCATCCAAACATCCTCATAAACTTGCGCATGGATAATTTTTTGGTTATTTGTGGTTTCGATCGTTTTTTTTTTGGATTATGTACCTACCGTGATTTCAACTAAAATGTTTTGGTAAAATGTGACTTGGGATTTCGTTCATTTGGGTTAACGTGATTTGATTAAAGATGTTTTTGGTAAAATGTGATTTGGGATTTCGTTCATTTGGCCTTCAGTGATTTTATCATTCGTATTTGGGGATAGCATTTCACACTCACTTTATGCGCATGGCTTGTAGAAGACGATAGAGATGGCTGTGCCAAGCCTCATAAGCCCACTTGAGAGTATAATTATAAGTAGATTATTTTGACAGTGTCAATAATAATAAGGTATTTCAAACTTGGAACGCTTCCTGTCATTTTTAATGTAAGATCGTAACATTCGTAACCTTTTTTCTCTGTTTAAAAAAAGTCAGTCTGTCCATATAAAGTTTTCATTTAGTTCGTGAGCCTTCATCTAGTACTATTGTTGATCGAAAGTAGGGGCAGATGTTAGTGGTGATAAAGCTGAAGGTGGAAGCGCACTACTCCCGGAATCCTCAACCACTGAAGAACTGGGTAACTATTATCACTTACTGCCAGTACACAATAATGCTAAAAACATACTTGTTATGGCGTCAGACTTAAATAAGCAGGTGGTAGCTAGCCGGGTGGACTAAGAACAAGTCCTACCACCAACTAAACCGAATACAATAAGCACGCCCCACTGGGAATCGAACCCGGTACATCTGAGTCTTTCTTTGACCACAAGATAACAGAGGCGGTTGAAATTTATATGAATTTGAACTTTTAAACTGAACCGAATAATGAGTTCTAACTTGATCTAACGTATATTCTATCCCTCTCAGACTATACCTCTCCCTCTCCCACACCATGTGTCTCGCACGCGCCACGCACGCGGCCACTTGCGAAGATTTTTCATGCATTGCAGCTTTATTGGATCAAATGCATCGTGAAATCATTCGCCGTGGTGGCGTGGAATTAATGTTTATTGGCTTTATAATAATGTTTGTTTTGTTTCTTATTGTTTTTATTGCATTTGCTAAATTCAATATATATTTTTTTCATGAAATCTATGGTTTTTTATAATTTGGCAAGATAATTGAATATCAAACGAACTTACCAAGTGAAGTTCGATTACATTATGTGAACGGCTTCATTCGACGCGATTACTAACTACTACTAGGTAGATTAGATATACTTAAAGTATATCATTATTCATCTGATCTGAATTAAATATCGTTTTTAATTCAGATCGGTTTGAATCATTAGGAAAAAAATGCAGCTGTAGTTGTACCAAAATAAATAGTCATTCATGTCAAAATGAGACATTAGACCTGACTCCGCAGGAGGTTATTTTACCAACCAACCCTGAAGTCCCTAACACTGATACTATAGATTATATTAATAGTTTATTGCTGAATAATGAAAATAGCCCACCTACTAAAACTAATGACACTAAAACAATTATGTTCTGCGATGAGATTGGGAAAAATTTAGGCCAATTCATCCAGAAACACTCTGAAGAAAGCATTATTAATTATTGTATGCCTGGCTCAACCTTAAATGAGATAATGAAATTAATTGTCAGAAAATCTTATGATGAAAACACTAATTTGATAGTTTTAATTGGAAATAGAGGTAATATTAATAAAAGCCAATTAATATCATACTGTAACTCATTATGCTCTTTAAATGTAAAAAAAGTTGTTATGTTTACATTTCCTTATAGTCAAGGTTTTTCACAGCTAGAAAATAAAATTAGACATAACTTAAACTTAACCTTAAGCACAATAGCTTATCATAATAGTCAGCAGATGCATTTAATTGACATCAACACATTGTTATACAAATTTAACTTGACTAAAGATAAATATTATCTGCCTAATTATCTTAAGCGACAAATAGCGGTATCGCTATCATTTTATTTTAAACAATTAGCCAACAACTTGGCTAGTATAACCTCTGCTTCTATTGAGCAGTTTAACTTTGGTACTTCTAATGTAACTTTGGAATCTGTTCCAAATAATTCGATTCTTTTGAATCCAAATACTGACATGGTTAATTTAAATTACCATTAGAGACAACGGAGGCATACTCTAGCCCAGTATTGACAAGAGGAAGGCCTAAATGTTTAAAAATAGTACACCAGAATATCCAAGGCTTTTCTGCTGGCAAAGACCTAGAAATAAGTTTATTTTTAAATTGTGAAAATATTGATGTGTTATGTGTTACTGAACATTGGTTAAAAGAATATGAATTATTGTTAAATTTGGATAATTATAGTGTTGTAAGTTCATTTAATAGAAAAACTACAATAAGGGGGGGTTCTTTAATAATTTTACCTAATAACACACAATATAAAGAGCGAAAGGATATAGTATCCCTCTCTGTTGAACGAATTTGTGAGATATCATGCGTGGAACTTGAACAAATGATTATAATCTGTGTATATAGCCCCCCTGGAGCAAATTACACAGTCTTTGAGTCCACTATGGAGGATGTTTTAAAAATATGCTGTCGTAAGAATAAAAAAATTGTAGTTTGTGGAGATTTTAATATAGACATCTTAGATATTAAATTAGCACAACTCTCCGGTAAATTCCTTAATCTTTTTAAATCATTTAATTTGCTTCACACTTTTAATGAACCGACGCGAATTACGCCAACATCGGCCACTTGCTTAGATAACATCTTTTCCAACTGTAACTTAATTGAGAAATCGGTAATTAATATTATTAAATCCGACCACAGTGGACAACTAGCTTCTTTTGAGCACTATAATGTTACTCCTAAACGCGAAGTAATTTGCAGGCCAAAACCGAAACGTGGTATTAATAAATTTAGAAATAATGTACAAGATAAAGTTCAATGTTTGCCAGCTTCTGCTGACGCTAATAACTCTTATCAATCATTATTTGATATTGTTGAAAAAGAATTTAGTAACAATTTTAAACAAAAAGTTATAAAGTGTAATGATCGTAAGAAGTTCAGTGACTGGGCCACACCTGGTATTTATAATAGTAGAAGAAAGTTATTTGAACTCTATGCACAAAAAACGACCTCCTGTGATCCTAGCTTCATTGAATATGTCAAGAAATATTCAAAAACATTTAGGAAAGTATGTGCTTTGGCAAAATCTAGGTATATTTCAAATAAAATTAAAAGCTACCTGGAGTATTATAAACCAAGAAACTGGCAAAACAAAAAGCAAAATTAATTCATTTAACTTAAAAATTAGTGATCAGACTTTTGAATCGGATATTGAGGTGGCTAGTGCTTTTGAAGGTTTCTTTGCTCGAATACCGTTAGAAACTACTAGCAGACTTAATTCTTGCCCCAACACCGCTGTCTCTCTTATGGAATCTAGTGTGAACAAGTGCCAGGAAACATTTAGTTTTAGCTATGTCACTACCGAAGATATTATTAAAGCATTCAAAGCAATAAATATTAAGAAAACAGAAGATCTCTGGGGCATATCTACAAGTATCATCAAATCAATAATTGATGTGATAGCTCCATCATTAGCAATAATTTTTAACCAATGTATAAGTGAAGAATAGTAAAATTATTCCTCTGTTTAAAGCTGGTGACAAAAGTGACCCAGCAAATTTTAGACCTATATCCATACTACCAGCAATAAGTAAAATATTTGAGAAATTAATTTATGCTCAACTTTTAGAAAATTTTAAATTAAATAGTATACTGCATGAGAAACAGTTTGGTTTTTCAAAAGGTAAAAGTACCACTGATGCTGGGGTTGCATTTCTAAAACATGTACTTGATGCCTGGGAGGACAAGCAGGATGTAATCGCTATTTTTTGTGACCTTTCCAAGGCATTCGATTGTGTTGATCACCAAACACTATTAAGGAAGTTAAAACATTATGGTGTTTCTGAAATGTCAGTAAGCCTTATGCATTCATATCTGTATGAAAGAACTCAGAAGGTAGTTATTAATAAAACTGAGTCTACCGGAGCTCCCATTACTATGGGCGTACCCCAAGGATCAATATTGGGCCCGCTGTTGTTTTTAATATACATAAATGACCTTCCTTACTACGCGAAGAATTTATGTGAGACGGTGCTATTTGCCGATGATACATCTCTAGTCTTTAAAGTAGATAGAGGTGATGACTGTTCTGACGAAGTAAATAGTGCTCTTTCAAAAGTGTCACATTGGTTTAATAGTAATAATTTATCATTAAACTCATGTTCTTGTCAGTTAAAAAAGTCTTGAATGGGTGGTAGGAAAATATTGACGATTCATAAGTACATATTTATTATGTCTAAGTGAATAAAGAATATTTTTATCTTATCTTTTATCTTATCTTATCTCAAAGAAAACTAAGTGTTTAAAATTTTCGTTACCTAATGTAAGACAAGTTGATTTTCATATTAGACTAGACGGCGATACGGTCGAATTCATTAACAATACAAAATTTCTAGGTATTATATTAGACTCGCGACTACAATGGGATCCTCATATCGAAGCCTTGGCGAGTAGACTCAGTTCGGCTGCAGTCGCAGTTAAGAAAATAAGGCTCTTAACCGATATTGAAACGGCTAGAATAGTCTATTTTAGTTATTTTCATAGTGTTATGTCCTACGGCCTTTTGTTGTGGGGCTCAGCCGCTAACATCCAAAGTATATTCGTGCTCCAAAAAAGGGCTATTCGCGCCATTTACAACCTCCGATCGAGAGATTCTTTAAGAGATCTATTTAAAGAAATAAACATTTTAACTGTTGCAGGACATTACATCTATGAAAATATAATTTATGTGAAAAAGTATTATAATACATTTGTAAAGCAGAGCGATATTCATCGCTTTAACACAAGAAATAAAGATAAACTTGTCGTTCCCAAGTTTAGGCTAGAAAAATCCAGAGCCTCATTTCTGGGGAAAAGCATAGCCTTTTTTAATAAAGTTCCACAGCATATAATTGAACTTCCATTGCATAAATTTAAATGTTACATTAAAGAGTCGCTGATGAGCAAAGGATACTATAAAGTAGACGATTATTTGAATGACCGCAATGCATGGTCATGATGTAACACATAACATAATCACTGTTTAATATGATGTATTTTTATACTAAGCAATTGTTGTATTAGTAACGATATGTTTTTTTTTTTGTAAATGTCGTTACCTAACTAAGAAACGCTGGCAAGTTTCTTGCGCCCATTCTTCTTGTCAGTTAAAAAAGTCTTGAATGGGTGGTAGGAAAATATTGACGATTCATAAGTACATATTTATTATATCTAAGTGAATAAAGAATATTTTTATCTTATCTTATCTTATCTACCTAGCCAAAAAAATAAAACTTGAGTAAAATGTTACTTTTGTAAAGATATTAAAAACCAAAAGTCTACGTATTACTCTTTCTCCTAGATCTACTTAGTCAGCGCAGGCTTAAAGACTATTTACAGGCCAAGACTATGACCGTAAATCCATTAGGACATGTACTTTGTACCGCTTGCGCAGAACGTTGCGACAGATCATTTAACAAGACCTCAGACGGAAGAAGTTCTTAGCTGCAACATTAATTTACAACTAGATTTACCAAATTATTCATACTTTACCAAATCCCAAAGCCAACACAAACACAAAAAAAAAACAAAAGTCACCCCGCACCTAATCGATGACCACCAGATGCAAGGCACGTGTGCGGCACACTCCCGCCAAAAGTTACGTCAAACGCACGCGGTGCGGCAACAGATTTGCGCCGTTTGATCCATAGACTTGAACTATAGGCCAGGGTTTCTCAAACTTATGAACCATTGAGACGTTTGAGACATTTGACGATCTGAACGCACCGATTTTCAAAGTACCGCTGTCTCTGGAGGTCCCGGGTTCGATCCCGGTCGGGTAAATATTGAAAACAAACTTTTCAATATTGCCTCAAGTCTAGGTGTATGTGGTGGGTGATACCCGTCCTTGTTTCCAATTTCTATAAGTTACACAAGCTACTAAAGTTTGATATTTTAACAATGTATGTATGTGTCCACTATTTTATGGGTGCAGCATTCGGCCACGGAAGTCGTGAAATGTCGTTAATGAAAGAACGGGCTAATGGCAGCAATACACGGTTCAATTTTTCCTTTCAATTTGGATGAAGCAACCAAATTGAACAATGTAAACCTAAAAGTGAATCATTCAATTTCCTTGTGCGCTTGTATTTCTTTCAACCAAAGTGAATCAATTTGGTTGAACCGTGTATAATATTAGCATAAGCGTCGCCGCATACGGGCCACTGAAAAACCTCTTTCCAATAGTTTTCATACATTTATGTGAACGCCGACGCCGCGCCGGTAAAGAAAGAAAGAAAGAAAGAAAACTCATTTATTTGGGACATCACAAAAATACATTAAAAAAGACAAAAAAGACAAAAACCATAGTATGTCCCAAAACGGTCCCAACTCAGCATAATGCTTGGCTTGTGACCAGCGCTGATCTTCCGTCGGAACCGTCTTGGTGGGGAAGGGAGCTAATTAACACAAAAGAGTTAACAATAAAAAAACTAAAATATTAACAAATAAAAAATAATAAAAAAATAAAAAAACACTTAAAATACACATACATCGCCTAGCCCTTGCCACGAACCAGTAGGTTTTAAAAAGAAAAATATTGATTTTTCCATGTGACCGTCATCCATGAAGCTCGACTTAATCTATTAAGTCAAACTTCATGCCGTCATCCGTCACAAGAAAAATAAAAAAAAGAACAAGGCTGACTGAAGGCCACGTAAGCCAGGGCCAGCATGACAATAAAAAGAAAAAGACGCGTCGCGTCTTTCTCTATGGCACAGATATGCTCTATGGAAGTGTCGGAAGCGTCACAGAAAAAAGATGACCGAATTTTGTGGCAAGACTGTAACAAATTATAAAACTAATTTAAAACTATTTTATAACATAAAACACGGCGACAAACTATATTTATAAATGCAGTGGACGTCACAAAATGTAAAACTATGGCTGTAGAGAGTGAGCCATACCAATATAGTGAGTATAACCAAACAATGTAACCAAACAAATCATTAACAAGTGATAAAAATAAACAAAGTAAGTACGTTTTCTAATTACATTTATAATTTTGCAGGGCTCCCTGAAACAGACAATTTATAACACGGTAGTCGTCACTTGTTTATTCTTCAAGCTTCAAGTGGCGGCATATGTGGGTCGTGGACGGTAACTCCTAGGGGTTCTCGCTACCCACTTTGAGAACCCCTGCTACAGATTTGTATGTTTGATCCGTGGTACACGCACTTAAGCCAGCAATAATGCTTGAGACATGGGATGATTTGACAGTTCGCTCGAGGATAAATGCACTGCATTGCACTTATTATCAAGCAAAGGGAGTTGGTTTAGGACTTTGAAGTGAATCATAGCAGATATCATCTCATGAGATGAATACATCATTGAATGTTCCCATTGCTATGGCACTGGTCTTCCTTATGGATGGATAGGGAGAATGGGCTATGATACAGGTTCCTGGGTACGGCAATTCCCAGGAATATTGCCGTTCTCGATCCCGAGAAATACATTTTGTATTAAAAACAAATTATAAGTAGGTATAAGAGAGACTAGCGTAGCGTAGACCGTCTAATCATAGACGCTCTACCACAGAATATATAATAGTACTAAGGTAGTTTTACGCTCAAACTAGGTAGTTCCGTTCCGGGACGGAAGACCCGCGTTGCTGCTATGTGTGTTTTCACACACATAGTTTGCGCTTTGCGCGTTGAAGACGCAAACTATGTGTGTGAAAACATCTTATGCTGGGGCCACACTATGGGGATATGCCGATGTTCAACTTCGCTTGAATTGTCGCGAGAATTATTGCTTTAAATTTATCGCCATAGTGTGGCCGCTCGATCGCAAAAATTCTCGCGATAATCGCCACTCGAGCTATCGGCATAAGGCATACGGTGTATTGAATGCCGTAGTAAAATTATCGCGATAACGTGGCTACACTGTGTTGGAATTTGGCAAATCCCGATGTCTATTGGCGTATTGCGATAGTGTGGCCGCAGCATTACTGCTTGGCTTGTGTTTTTGGCACAGATAATATAATACTATACCTACTAGGTTTTTGGTGTGTTAATTAATGTAGCGACGACACGGGCGGGCTAACAACAGTGAGCTGCACCTGCATGTGATCACAGCAGGCTGAAATCCATAGATGCATTAGTATAGCCTTAGATATTAAACATGTAATTTCATTTACCTTTCTAATCTGAACACTGATTTCTCTTTGAATTTATAACTATACAGGGTGTTAGGGGCACCGTTGCAAAAACTTTAACCATGGCTTCAGGCCATCATGCTGAACAACGCACAACAAGAATTTTTTGTCGGAAATGAAAAAAAATATTTCGACTCTCCATACAAAATGTCCCGATTAGTTGCTAAATTTGTTTTCATTTCCGACAAAAAAAATCTTGCTGTTGGTACGTTGTTCAAGCACGTACCCAGGATTTTCTGTCGGGGAGGGTCTACTACTACTGCCTGGACACAGATACTTTGTAGCCTGGAGTGGAACATAGGCTACTTTTTATCATAGGCTACAATATCACATTCCCGCGGGATAACGTCGTGTAGTCCACGTTGGTGAAGCCGCGGGCGGAAAGCTAGTAGCAAATAAATTTTCACATAATAATTGAATCGGTTGTTTCAGATAACCACACATGTGCCATTTTTTCAAATATTCATAAACTTATTTATACTTACTAGAGTATAAAACGGTCATTCTCAGCATTAGATGTTCTTCGCATAATTACCGTACCCTTTTTTATTTCTCGCTAATTTCTCTTAAACACATTAAAATATGAAACACATTAAAGATACGAATTCAGTATTTAAAGAGGCATTAGATTATTAAAAGTGGTTTTCAAGTTATTGAGATTTAAAAAAAATATGAAAACGGTAATTAGATAAGTCTAATACTTAATGTAACGGTAGTTAGAAAAGATCTAAATCTATGTAAAATTAAGAAATTAAAAAATATTATGCATCTAATGATACAACACATATAGGAAAAATGTGATAGTAAAAATAAGTAAGGCGGGATTCGAACCCGCGCCTCCGGAATTTTTTCCTATACTTACAGAATTGCATTGTGAATGCATAAAAATAATTTAAAATCTCGATACAATACAATACTTGTTTTAACAAATTATATTAATAATTATTGTTTAAGTTATATGGAATTAGAAAAGAGCAATTCTCATAAAAAAATGAAATTTTTATTGTTTTTGTGTTAAATCGGTTATATAATCGATTTCAAACAAAAAATTAAATTATAAAAACATTCCCAAAAAGTAACAAAATTGGTACTTAATTGCCCTACTTTGGTAATAAAAAGAAACATGGGTTTCTACCAAGTTTTTCAGACAATTTCGTTTTATTTTAAATTTATTTACAGACTACTGACAAAGATATCTTCTTTTTTTTCAAGGTGGCTTTATACAATTTTTTTTTGTGAAAATACTATTTTAGTGTATTTTTTTGAGCGCTCGCTGCGCTCAAAAATAGCATTCCGAATAACTAAAACGACTTGGTTGTGGTGGTGACAAAGTTTCAATAGGATCTCTTAAGGCCTCTACACACCTAACCCGCCGGCCCGCCGGCTTTACCCGACGGTTGTTTTGCGACGATTATGTAAACAAGCCCGGTGGCGTAACCCGCCGGGTAAAACCACCGGCCCGGACATCAAGTGAATCTAGATCTACGACCACTTGTCTCTAAATTTTCCTTTTCCTTTTGTGTTGTATTGTAATCTCTGAAATTTTCCCTATTCCATTTTTGAGTCTTCTTCCTCCTGCCTAGGAGTTTCTTATTTCTTTTTTCTTTTATTATAACTTTCTTTCTCTTTTTCCTCTGATTGTTGGTACAAAACAGGGTAATTTTTATTCTTTTTCAAAGTTTTCGTGTTGCGAGCCTTCTAATCTCTTTTATTTCTCCTTGGTTTTCTTAGATTATTCCATCCTACAAGTTAAAATCAATAATCAGTATACTAGCAAGGTTTGAATTAAAGGAACGAATTAATTTTAAACAAATACCTGCCTAAATAAACATAAATCAAATAATTATATAATATTTCACGATATTATTATATTACTATGTGGAAATCGTTACTAATATTGTATCGAACGTTTGTTTCTCTATTTGTTTGATTTTAATGAAATTTGGTATAAAGATAACTTGAAACTCTAGAGAAGGTTAATGTTACTTTCTATTCTTGGAAAACCTCAGGTTTTTTTTCATGCGGACTGAATCGCGGGCATAGTTAGTGGGCAATAATTTCATACAACGGTAATTAGAAACATATGGTAATTAGTATACGGTAAATAGAAAAACACAGATTTTCTTAAATATTTCTAAAACCTACAGAGAGACCTTTCTAATACTAGTCTACTACAATGTATGGATGTCAAAGTACTGTCTCTATTTAAAAAGCAACTGGGAACTAAGCTTAACCAATCTAGTATAAAAATAAGTAAACGGCAATTAGAAAAGTTTTAAACCAAGGATACGGTAATTATACACTTACGTGCTTCATTGGGATAAACCTACATAACAGACGTGCATCTGCTGATGGGCCGCGACACGAACTAAAGGGCCCGCGGCACGTACAGTAGTGATGTGCCAAATATTGTTATTCAGGGATGTGTGTCCAGGAATAGAAAACGTCACGGTAATTATAACTTTAGATCGGACATGCGGTTATTAATTGATAATTATTTACAGAATGATTCTATTGAATGGATATTTTGTTATGTGATACACATTACCCTATACCGTTTAAAATGTTGAATGAAGCAAATGAATTCCGTCCGTTATGAAAATTAATGGCAAGTTTTTACATTAAGTTGGTGTGCGGACGCGTCACGGTGATTAGAGAACACAGGTTTATAAAATTAATTTAGCAAGACAAATATTTAACAGGGGCCTATGTTTTTGTTTACAGCTAAATACGGACGCTTACTAATATATAAAAAAAATAAAGCTCTTGAATTTTACAATATTACGGATATATTAGCCCGGGGCACGTAAAAACTGTCTATTCGGAGAATGGTCGAAAAAGTTTATGCCTATTATAAATGTGAAAGTTTAGATGTTTGGATGTTTGTTACTCAATAACGCCAAAACGGCTGAACGGATTTGGCTGAAATTTGGTAAACAGATACTTTGTAGCCTTCTTTTTATTCCGGAAAAATATCACATTCACGCGGGCAAACCTGCGGGTGGAAAGCTAGTAAATAAATATTTTTTTGCAGAAATGACACACATTCGGGTCTATGCGATATTAAATGGGATAAAATTTAATGACCACCAAAAAACAATCGTTACCCTAAACAGCCTCATCCAAAAAAAATATATTATGTACAAATAAATGAAACCTGTACCAAAATTTTTCGGGCTTTTTAAGTCATGCCTGCACTACAAAAACTTTTCATAACCCAAAAAGGCTACGCGTGCACCAAATTTTAACTAGCAAAGTTTTGTGTCATTACTACCCAATTATATCACTACGTTTGCCATAAAATGTATGTGTCACCGGAAAATAACAATAACCGCAAATTTATAATTTTCCTAGGAAATTTATAAATTTACGGAAGTCCTGTAGAACACGTGATAGGTTAGAAATTTAAGGCGATCGCGAAGCTCCAGCGAAGCGATTGCCTTAAATTTCGTGGTTATTTTTTTTTAGAACATTTATGAATTTGCGGTTTTTATTATTTTCCGGTGACATATTCATTTATCCAAGTACAGAGCCACAAGCTTTTCTGTTCCGGGTACAGTCGTGACAGAGGAGCCACTTGCAATACGAAATTAGCTGTCAAAATAGACTGTCGTATGAAAATTGTTTTAGTTCCAAATATCATCACCGGAACAGAAAAGATTGGCGCACTATAAGTATATTATATTGATGGCAAATTGGTTGAGTCTCGCGGCTTTATTCCCACCCCTCCCATCCGTCGCTACACCGCCACCGCTAATTTTAAAATTACACTGAGGACTGCCTTATTAAGTTTTAAGTTTATTCGTATGTAAACTGCCGCTTGAAATGGTAGCCATTAATAAATGAATGCAAACTTATGTTTTTTGTTGGGGGCCGTTATTTTATTGAAAGCTCTAAGAAGCTCAGCCTTTAGTAAACATTTTACGGTAGTATCGGTAAACCTTTAGAACTTCATTTATATTTTTTGGGTAAACAATGATTTTTATATATTAATTTACTTTATTAGGATAAAATTGTGTAATATATCTGGATGAAATTTTTAAATAAAATGCGAGTACATATTTGGTGCATGCGTGGCCTTTTTGGGTAGCTCAGCGATTATTCTGAAGATACTTGGCTTTTTAGGTTAGCAGACTTTACGTTTATTGGTGATAAGTTCATATTAAAATGGGGATTAAATTCTGGTAAGTACTTACGATTTTTTGGGCGTTATATTTCATTATATCTGGTGATTGCTTAAACCTAAGCCATATTAAATTATGTTAACTACCTAGGTATATGTTTGATTTCTGATACAACCGATTCAATTATTTAATAAGTAGAATTTAAAAAAACAGACAGTAATCTGTGCGTGCTATAGCCGTCAGGACGCCTCGCCACCCGCCCATCCCTCGGATTAATGGACACTTTCGGGGGGTGGGGGTGTCCAGACTCCCTGGATCCCCCCCTGGGTACGTCCTTGCGTTGTTCAGCATGATGGTCTGAAGCCATGGTTAAAGTTTTTGCAACGGTATCCCTAACACCCTGTAAATGTGTTGTTTTAATTAATTTCATCAAACATCAAATTCCCGATTCCTAGGAATTTTCGGGTATTCCCGGGAATGAAAAAAACCCGGGAATCCCGAAACCCTTAGCAATGACCCACCACGCGGGTTCAATGCGGCTCGGTGGGTATTAACGACTGCAAATGCAGCCGGGATTAACGGCTTGACGTGTCTTCCGGAGTACGGAGGAGCTCGATATTAAAAAATTTTGGTCACCCATCCCGTGACAGAAAGCTTAACCTCAACGATCGCAGACCGAGAGCGGTAACCACTGCGCCACGAGCTACTCAAGATAAATATCAACTATGAGCTTATTTCAGTTTCAACAAAATATGAGCCGATGGGGTCAAATCCCCGCTTCAGAGGATCGAGGACTGTGATTGCGGAGCCCCAACTCAGACCATGGCGCACTTGCTTCAGTGCCCATTGTGCCCCAACTCCTGCACCATGGACGACCTAATAGAGGGCAATGAGTTGGCAATAGCGGTCGCTAACTTCTGGTCCGCCAAAATATAGAGACCACTGACACGCAAAGAAGAAGAAGAAGTTTCAACCGTCAAACTAACATCAGGATGGCGGCTCACCGTAAAATAACGATTACTACGCATACGAAAACGTACATTAACACATATTTTAGTACAAAAAAGAACATTTTCCCTACATTTATGTACCTAGTTTATTTATGATAGCGGCCGCACGCGGTTTCACCCGCGTGGTACCCGTTCCTGTGGGAATATCGGGATAAAATATAGCCTATGTCACTCGGGAAGACTGTAGCTTTCTAACGGTGAAAGAATTTTCTAAATCGGTCCAGTACTTTTTAACCGACTTCTAAATCAAAAAGGAGGAGGTTCTCTATTCGTCTGTATCAGGGATGTTGCGGATGCAGATTTTTTGACATCCGCGGATGCGGATGCGGATGCGGATCTGTACAAAAAAACTAAAGTGTGAGTAAAAAAATAAAAAAAGTAATAATTATCCTTCCTTTATTTTCTTATAAAGTACCTAGTGTGATGAATTACTATTACTAATTATTGACTTAAGTAATTAAATTTAAATATTGAAGCATTATAGTTAATGAAAAGTAGGCAACACGCGCCACTCACCGGGTCCGCCCCTTTCTTTCTTGTAGCGACCTGTATCAGGGATGTTGCGAATATTCGCATCCGCATCCGCATATGCGGAACATCCGCATCGATTTAGAGATCCGCATCCGCATCCACCTCCGCATAAATCGATGCGGAGCTGATGCGGATGCGAATGTGTAGCAGGTCGCTACAAGAAAGAAAGAGGCGGGCCCGGCGAGTGGCGTGTGTCGCCTACTTTTCATTAAATATAATGCTCCAATATTTAAATTTAATTACTAAAGTCAATTATAAGTAATAGTAATTCATCAGTCATCACACTACTTTATGAGTAAATAAAGAAAGGATAATTATTACTTTTTATTTTTTTACCCACACTTTAGTTTTTTTTACAGATCCGCATCCGAATCCGCATCCGCGGACGTGAGCCTCTTAAAATCCGCATCCGCGGATGTCAAAAAATCTGCATCCGCAACATCCCTGGTCTGTATGTATGTTTTTCTCTTTTTTTTTTTTGTGTATGTCCAACGATTACTCGAAGACGGCTGAACCGATTGAAATGGTTCAAACGTTATTACATCAGGTTGGTTTCCAAGTTGGTCCCATTTTTTGAAATTTTGAAATCGGTTCAGTAGTTTTCAGGAAATCTTGAAAATACTGTCGTTTTCGTTACCACTTTATGTGAATTTAATACGTATCTTTAGGCATAACTCCTTTGTTTATAAACCGATTTAGATGATTCTTGTTTTGGTAAAAAGGGGATACCTCAAGGTATTTTAACCGACTTCGAAAAAGGAGGTTTTCAGTTTGATCACATACCTATTTACCAGAAAACACGTAAATTGCCTGCACGATGCACTAAAAAGAGTGAAATAAAAATTATTTTTATAAAAAAATAAAACCGCCTTCAAAAAAACCACATCAAAAAAGTAAGAAACAATTCCTCACCAAATAAATAACGTAAGTTCTTTGAAGTCGGGCGGGTTTTAACAAAAACAACAGAAAATTGTACATGTTTCACGCCCGACTTCAAACGTTAACTATTTAACTAAACTTACGTTATTTATTTGGTGAGGAATTATTTCTTACTTTTTTGATGTGGTTTTTTTGAAGGCGGTTTTATTGAGTTTATTCGTTACATACAAAAATACAAATCTTTCCTCTTTATAATATCAGTACTTATAGATTTATTTGAAAGTCATACATCCGCCATTCTGACGGATACTATTATTGCAGAAGGCATTTTTTTTTGCGAAAAGTTGAAGCGATCCCTAAGGCCCGCAATATGACCGCACCCAGACGAAGTCACGGGCGCAACGCTAGTATCGGATTCTAAAACAAACCAACCTCAAACCCCGCTCTCACTGCAGAATGCAACACAAGTGGTTACAATGTTACTACAAATTAGTAACCAGATACGGCGCAAAGTGGTACGACAAACAGAGGTCAGTGTTTGCTGGGGTCTGTCGTTTGGATACTCTATCTTTTGCACAGCACTTTGGTTGGTGAAGGTGAAGTTTCATTACGAGACAACTTGCCGCGAGCGGCTTTGCGTACTATGGGCAACAGCGTCGCTTAACCAGCTAGCAACAAAACTCGTCGTGTGGGTGTGAGTCCCATCGGAGCTAGTTTAGTTATGATATGACCGGGGGGGCTACCGGCTAAAAAATATGGATATGGGTATGAGCTTCAACTTCAACTGTCATTTGGATTCCTTATTTTGATAGATTTTTGCTGCTTTGTTCTGTTGAACGTTGCTAGCTAGTTATCGTTATACCCGACGTCACAAAACAAGGAACTGATAGCGGCTATTTTCTTTATAAAATTGACTTAAAGTTCCCAAAAACGTATGAAGTTCATACCCATAAAGTTACGCGGTAGCCCCCCGGGGCGGGTCGGCTTTTTGTAATACTTACTTCATTTTCAACAATAAAAATTGGATTGTGAATGCTAAAAGTAAAAATACCAAATTAGAAAAACTTATTTGCAACTAGCTTTCCGCCTGCAGCTTCGCCCGCGTGGACTACACGACGTTATCCCGCATGAATGTGATATTTTATCAGGATAAAAAGTAGCCTATGTTCCTCTCCAGGCTACTAAGTATACTCTCTATGTTCCAAATTTCAGCCAAATCCGTTCAACTGTTTTGGCGTGATTGAGTAACAAACATCCAAACATCTAAAATCCAAACATCTAAAATTTCACATTTATAATATTAGTAGGATTGGGATCAAGGGATATTTAAGTTACATTACATTACAATGTAAACTTGGGTACATTAAATGTCACTACAATTAATACACGAAACGATAACATTATTACACTCTTGCCGCATCAGTAGTGAGTGAGTAACGTGTACTCGGTGCGTGTAGTGGCGTGTAAACATGGCGCTCGACAACGCAGGCACCGCAGGCACGCATTCAGCCGGCCTAGCATGAGCGGCTTATAACGCGCGACATGATATGGTACGGCCATAGATGTATTATTCCTGTAGATGGAGCATAAGAAAATGAACAATTCCTTCTATAATCGACTCTCGTCTCTCAAAAGGCGACATGTCGTGTGTTAAAAAGAGATAACAATAGCCCAACGTGTGCGTCTTAATGAGCTGCGCGCCACTTGAAAGTAAACGTCATATTTGTTAGTTAACCAGCTGGTTAACAAATGCTTCAGAAAGAAAAGCTTTTTTTGTACAAAAATATAGAAAGATTTGATGGTGTGGTGCGGTAAATCTGTTGTTTAGGAAAAATGTGATAGTAAAAAACCACGAGCCCTATAAGTAGCTTTCAGGCGGGACTTATAGGGCTCGTGGTTTTTTACTATCACATTTTTCCTATACTTACAAAATTGCATTGTGAATGCATAAAAATAATATAATCTAAATCTGTTGTTTGTTAAGAATAGCCTGTACTGTTCCCGGTTATTCAAGCAAAGTGAGTGTTTTGAAAGAGAATAATGAACACATATCATTTCAGAGGTAAGTCACACTCATTGTTTTGTGTTTTTGCGAACACATTTTTATAGCAAATTTGCAAAAACTAAATCGCTGTACGTGTATATACAGTTTAACATTGACTTGGTTGAAGAAAATCGGGTGTTTTTAGCCTAAAAATATATAATTTAAAGCCAATTGGGATTTTTTGACATTTGACCAACCTGATAGTGTTGTAGTCCGATTTTATTATGTAATATCGATAAAAAAATTTAGTGTTAACAATTTTGTATTTAAACTTAATTTTTCTCAATTCTTAACAGATTTCCCACCGCCGCGCCGCCGTCGATGTGAAGGAAACGTGAATAAGAAACGTAAGAAACGGCGACGATTGGAGACCTTCGCAACAAAATGCGCTTATTAAAGCAAATTGTGGATTTATACAAAAAATTGAATACATTAAAAGTATAAAAATTTGCGTGAAATCTGTATTTTTTTACTTGATATCATTCAGCAGATTATTTAATTTAATAAATTGATTAGAAATCTCGTTCAGTTTTACGACTATACCTCCTAGTATAAATTGTATAATTATCATCATTATTATATTAATGTCCTCACTGCTGGGCCTTCCCTGTGCAAGAAAACACCACAGGTAGAACGGGCCATAAGTGCCATAACCCACCACGCGAAGCCAATGCGGATTGGTGAGTGAGGGTGCCAACGACTGCTAATGCAACCGGGACCAACGGCTTAACGTGCCTTCCGAAGCACAGAGGAGACCGAGATAATAAAGTTTTGGTCACCATTCAGATGTCCAACCGCAACGAATGTTGCTTAACATCAACGACCGGATGCAGAATGCGCGTACCAATGACCCATCGATCTCCTCAAGTATAATTATATTACCTACTTCATATTTGGCACTGATTCAAAATTAAAGGGCTTGCTTAGACCATGAAACTGAACAACTTTCTCTTTGGACCATAGCATGCGTCGAAATATAAAAAAAATATTCTGCCACACTAGATCGATCAGCTGAGCGTGCGCTTTTGTCTGGAGGGAAGAACTTTTTGCCATATTCGACCTATGCTGAAGTTGCATAGCATAAACAAAATTCTAAGGCCGTGAGCACTTTGGACACGATTAGTACTAAAAACTGTCAGAAAAGCGGATTATGAAGCGCCCAATTACATTAAGTCTAGCCGCATTGAAAATCGCGAAGCGCTCTATTCAATGCGGCGTACTTTCGATCAGCCGTATTGAATACGGCGTATCTTGAATCCGCCGCATTACAATGCGGTGCTGTTTTCCAATACGCTAGTTGCTATGTAATACGGTGAAATATACAATACGCCTGCGATATATACATATAAGTACATTGTAATTTTATCAGCCAGCCGGTTGCACCCCTTTGTGCGCATTAGGTCACTTTCGCAATTCGTCACATGAGATGTTTGTCACTTTATCGAAAAGCCACATTAGCTTTAGGACACTTTCCGAATTGGGCATAATATCTCGTAGCCACATGATACATTTGTCACATTATGAATTTGGCATATTAGTGTTTGGACACACACCCACTTACATCTACTCATCTACCTACTAGCCTTTCGCCCATGGCTTCGCCCGCGTGTACCTACTGCACGACGTTATCCCGCGCGGAATTTAATACCGCAATAACCCGTTAGTATAGTTGCTTTTAAGACCTACTTTTGCAAGAAGAGAGGTCGCTTGCAGCGTTGAGAAGAGAAAGCAGAAGTCTGACCGTCGACACCCCCTCTTTGCACATAGCCCTCCTCCAGCAAGACTTAAAAGCCGGAAAAGCTTCGTGCAAAAAACACAGGCGTCAACGAAGAGTCCAGCTGAGGAGAGAATAATAAGATGGAAGTCGAAGTATCCCGCTCCAAACTTCCTAAGACTGCAAGAGAATCTCCCCCCGGGCCACGACCAGCAATGGCCTACGTGGAAGTCACTCAACCGACTCCGGACCCAAGTAGGCCGCTGCAGACAAAATATGAGCCGATGGGGTCAAATCCCTGCTTCAGAGGAGTACTGTGATTGCGGAGCCCCAACTCAGACCATGGCGCACTTGCTTCAGTGCCCATTGTGCCCCAACTCCTGCACCATGGACGACCTAATAGAGGGCAATGAGTTGGCAATAGCGGTCGCTAACTACTGGTCCGCCAAAATATAGAGAATCACTGACACGCAAAGAAGAAGAAGAAGCTTAACAAAAAAAATACCGCATCAGCAGAGGGTCTAGCAACCACGAGTCCGAAGCGGGTACCTGTACTGTTTTTTTTTTTGTTAAGCAAAAGTAGGTCTTAAGGGGAACAGACTATACTAAATGGTCATCGTGGTATCAAATTCCGCGCGGGATAACGTCATGTAGTAGGTACACGCGGGCGAAGCCGCGGGCGAAAGGCTATTAGTTAGATAAGTAGATATAAGTGGGTGTGTGTCCAAATACTAATTTGCCAAATTCATAATGTGACAAATGTATCATGTGGCTACGAGATATTATGCCCAATTCGGAAAGTGTCCTAAAGCTAATGTGGCTTTTCGATAAAGTGGCAAACATCTCATGTGACGAAGTGCGAAAGTGACCTAATGCGCACAAAGGAAATATTCATTTTACGAATTCGTAAAAAGTAACTGAATTTTGCTGTCAAAACTGTCAAATCCCTTTCATTTTTAAACCATAAACCCTGTAAAAGTATAATGTAAAAAAATTTTGGTGCAACCGGCGGTATGTATCGCATTGCATTCAAATTATTTTTACATCTTTTATCGATAACTTGTTATACAAAAAAAACCACAGTACTATCATTGCATCATCATCATCTAGCATTGCATAGTCAAAATGGAGACATTCACTAATCTCGACGCAACAGATTAACATGTATGTCTCTTTCTATCTTATGACAATTTGATAGTGTTAGAAGGGGTAAAGGATGGGTGAGTTATAGCTTATTTTTGTGATCCATCTACAGGAATAATACATCTATGGGTACGGCAAGTTGTCTTGCTTACACCTTAGTAGGGTAAGCAAGACAGCATGACGTGCTATATCATATCGCGTGTTATAAGCCGCTCATGCTAGGCCGGCTGATTAAGGGCCTGCGCAGACAAGAGACTTGTCCGCCGACATAACCTAAAAAGTAGCTGTGTTCAACTCAAACAAAGGATATTCTGACCATGAAGTTCTCTAGCGACCCCTCCTGATTTCTCGTTAGACCTTCAGAAATGGCATGATCGTCGGTCGTATGCGTTGAATTCGCGGCGAGAGTAACTACAATTTTAGGTTATGTTGACGGGCAAAAAGTCCCTCGTCTGCCTTAGGCATTAGGCCTTTAATGGGTAGGTATTTGCTGAAAGAAGTGTGGTGACAATTTTATTGTCAAAGCAAGCTAAGGCTAAGTTGGTACCTTGGTTGGTATGGTATGAGGAAAGTCAGTGGCGGATTTCGAAAATATCACGTCAATATCTCGTAGGTAGGTATATGATATGATGAGCGATCAATTCATATAAAGCACACTCCTTTGTGCTATTGGAATAAAACTCAAACTCGGGTAAAACTCAAAAACAGTAGTAGACATGAAAAATGGAAAATGAAGTATTTGGAAAAAATCGACTCGTCTCACAACTAGCTCCGATGGGACTCGAACCCACGACCTTTCGCTTTCCGGGCGACTGCTCTAACCACTGAGCTACGGAGTCGTTGTCGGAGTCAGTGGTTAGAGCAGTCGCCCGGAAAGCGAAAGGTCGTGGGTTCGAGGCCCATCGGAGCTAGTTGTGAGACGAGTCGATTTTTTCTAAATAATTCATTTTCCATTTTTCAGTAATAAAGATTGCATTGTTAATGCAAAAAACTAAAAATTAAAATAAGTAGTAGACATACTTAATGCAGCTTGTACGCTAGAAAATTAAACCTAACTCCTTGTACAGAAGAAACATTTTGCTGTACACGAAAAACAGCTGTCATAGGACACACGCTACACTGTACAAAGTATAGGTCCCAAGTCCGACCCTGCGTCTATTAAATTCGCGGATTCGCACGTATAGAGTTACTCCCATTCGCAAACAATCGATACGTATACGTAGGTACCTACATTTGGTTGGTAAGATAGCCTCAGTGATTGAGGATTCCGGGAGTAGTGCGCTTCCACCTTCGGCCTTATTACCACTTTTAACATCGTGTGATGAAGGCTAAGTGCGACACCGTTGTGGATAAAAAAATCTAGAAGCTAGTAGCTTCTCATACACACACACACACACATACACAGCTACGCCCCGTAGCAGCAATGATTACTTACATACAATATTAATAGTACATTACAGCCGAGTACGGGAAGCTAGAGATTTGCATTGTCGAGGATGGCGAGGGCTTTAATCATTCGAGGCAATGCAAATAGCTTCCAGAACAAGGCTTGTATAAAACTTTTCTCACGAAATGCGAGGAAATACAATGTTAACATTTCAGAGCGTGAGTGAGAAAAATAAATATAAAATTACCTACTTACTTACTTTATGTATGCATTTTTACATAATAAATAATATGGACATGAATCGTCAACATTTTCCTACCGCCCATTCAAGACTTTTTAACTGACAAGAAGAACAGGCATAAAGGCATGATGCCACCCCACGTATGCATCGCATTAAAGACATCTAGACTCTTGAATTTGAATGGAACAGAAATGCTTGTCGCACAATAGGCACACATAGGTATCAATGTAATAATCCTAGGTACGGTATTCTGTGGTACGGTACCTACTAACTAATATTATTAATGGGAAAGTTTTTTCGTCCGTTAGTAACGAAACCACACGAAAACAGCTTACCAGATTTGGATACAATCTGGCATAGACTGACCAGGGAAGGGACAAATCATACTTTCAATCTCGATGCAAAGTTCTTGTGTTAGGTACCAAAAGAACAAAGTGTCGGGCAAAATCTAGTAAGTATTAAAACTAAAATCTTCATTCCCACGCCAACATCGTGCAAGTGCAAAAAAAACTAATCCACAGATCTATTACATTCTTGGAAAGATTTAGATCAAGAAAAAAACAGCAAATCTAAAAGAGCAACACGGAGGCCACACGCATTTATAAAACTCACTAAAAAAGTATAAAATCAAATGATGAACCCCTTTAAAAAGCCCAAACGCGTGATCACACCCGTAAAAAGAAAAAAAAACAACAAAAGACGCTCACAATCGACAAACATGGCGGGCTAATTTGACATTTAAAAAACGCGCGAATTCAATTGTCAGATAATTTATCGATGTTTTGATAAAAGAACGGCGTTTTATTAATGATGTTTTATAAAAATTCATTGTAACGTATTTGTGGATCATAAATAATGTTCCTTTAGAGTGTTTTCACGCTACAGTTGGTTTTTAAACTAATGTTTACAAATTGTTTTCTTTTGTAAAACCAGTTCTGTGATGAGTTAATTTAGAATTATTTACAGTACATAAATTCCTTGAGAGAATGCCGTTTTAAAGTGCTAAAAAGTTATTTGGTAACGGTTGTTATTTCATTTCAAATGCAAAGTGTAAAAATAAATTTGTTATTCTTCGCATCGCATCACATTTCAGGCTAAATGATTGATAAATTCTTTTTCTCACTTATGTTCTGAAATGTTAACATAATATTTGAGAAAAGAATGCAGTATATGACACTTTTCCGAGGTGAACATTCTAAATTTGAAAATCAGTGCAGTAATGAATTTCAATAGGTAAGTACTTACTTACTGCACTAAAATCAGTGCCGTAAATGGTACTACTTACCAACTTTTTTGTTTATTTTTTCTTTCGTTGTAACCGGGTCTTAGCGCACTAATTTGATACAATTAGCGCGCTAAGACGCACATGCCATTATTAACGCCGTTAGGCGTCACGCAGGTGAAGCCCCGGCATTAAGGGTGCCATACATCCCTTGCTAAACAATCTACTATTCTAATAATATTTGCGCAGTTTATTTATTTTCAGTGCTAGTTTACGCAACGGAATATTTTCATGCAGTGTTCGGAAAACGAAAATAAAAAACTACTTTTCATTAATGCTGTGCAGTCTGTACACTACAAGACTAAATTGTAAATTATCTCTCTGTAGTGCACTCCGAAGAAGCTTTGTGGTACTTTTATCGCATAAAGGATATTTTTTAGCCTGTCGTTTAGTTAAATTCAGTTTTTTTTTTGCGAAAAATGGGCACTTTTAGCAATAAAACTCCATTAAATTAAACGACAAGCTAGAAAATAGCACAAAGCTTCTTCGGAGTGCACTACAGAGAGATAATTCGCAATTTATGATCTTTATTTAAGCACTATGATTTTTTTCCAATGGCGGCGCTATTGTGCAGACGCTCTTAATACTTACTCAGCTGTTCAGCCATTATGTAATCATGGAAAGTAGATTTTTGCCTATTTCGGAAAAGTCGTAGAACAAACAATTAATTAATAATCTAACTCCAGCGAGCTTGTTGGGTTGTTATAAAAACAACCTGTTGTACCTGTGTATAGCGTTTAACTTCGATTTATTTTATAAAATCCAAACTAGTATAATAATATTACCTAAGAGAAAATACTTACGTATATTTTTGTTTTTTTCTCTCACTCAAAAAATCAAAAATTACTGGACTGATATTGAAAATTATTTCACCAGTAGAAAGCTACATTCTTCCCGAGTGACATAGGCTATATTTTATCTCGATATTCCCACGGGAGCGGGTACCACACGGGTAAAACCGCGAGAAGCCTCTAGTCACTTATAAACGGCCAGGATAATACACAGAATTAACAAATTTCCAAAATATTCTTAGAAGTCTTATGTAAGTAAAAAAAAAAAAATACAACTACATTTAATTAATTAAAACGGAACGTTATTCATACACTGTTCGGACAGTATAATTTCCAACTTTGTAAACAAAAAAACATAACGAATTAGAAACTTTTTGGTGTGTTTTAAAATGCCTCTGGCCAACTTCCCGTCCGCGCCCGTCACGGACGTTCGAAATTCAAAATTTGAACGCTAAAGGCCCTACCATCAGCTGTCATTGCAAATGCAATGTTGAGGTGAAAAGGATAGACCTATACACTACCTTTGCCTATACACTATACACTGCATCATCTCCTCAAAGAGCATGTAATCACTACATCTCCTATCGTGTTCTGTGAATGAATGTCTCTACTCTACGGGGCCTGTAAGAGCCTAAGCAGACAGAGAGCGGTCTGGTCAGAGTTCCGTGTTCAGAGTTCTGCGTTCGAACGAATGTAGGTAGGTACTGAAATTGGTACGATAACCCACACAGCAGGCAGTCGGACCGCGGCGACAAGCGGTTGCCACGGCGATTTTGATTACATCACTGTCAATGTGGCAGAAAAGACGCGGGCCGCCAATACCTAGCGGACGATGTACCTATATCTAAAGGCGTCTATAGCTCGCGCGTAGTTCTAGACAGGATCTGCCTCTCCGTACACGGGCCATGGACTTCAACCACAAAACGCCGCCACTGACCTTTTTCCTGCAGTTTTCATACCTACATTTAAGCGGTCTACAGACGACATGATATCGGTGGCGATCTAGGGTGGAGAGGTGGTGATGCCTCCTAGATTGCGTTTGCCTCTAAATCGTGTCGTATGTAGGGCCATCCTTAACCGTGGCCGATATCGCCTCCTGAATTGGCTGGCAGGAGCAAAAATGCAGCCGATGCTTCCTAGATCGGGGCACCGCCCACTCCGCACTGCGTGTGTGTAGGTTGACAGCTCCGAGCTAACTGCCGGAATACAACTCTTTCGAAACACCAACGTGTTGGTTTGGCATTAGCCCTCACTGTCAACCACAGAACAATATTGTTCTGTGGTTGACAGTGCAGTTAGAGATAATATAGAAAGTGCAGTTAGAGATAAGATATAGCCAGTTCATCAGTGATTGAGGAATCCGGAGTAGTGCGCTTCCTCCTTCAGCCTTATCACCACTTAACATCAGGGGGCCAAGCCTGCTAACGTTAAGTCATAATCGTGTCTCAATCGTGTTTCAAGAGTTGTTCAATTGTAGTGCTTTTTTAAACACTAGTAACAAGAATTATGACAGTGTGATGTGATGCGAATGTAGTGTGTGGTGTGACCATCAATAGTATTGTGAAAAAAGTACATATTTCCTTTAAGTAGTGTGGAAAAAAGCACTACAACTGAACTACAATCGAAACACGATTAAGACACGACTGTGACTTAACGTTAGCAGACTTGGCCCCCTGGTGTGATGAAGGCTAAGAGCTACCCCGTTCTGTACAAAATTTTGATGATTTGATTACGTTCCTATTTTTCAAGGCTAATTCATTCAATTTCGATATTGTTGTAACAGTCCATGGTAAGGCTACCCCCAATCACAGCGGCCCCTGTAGCGGGCAGCTGCCACTCTATGCTCTGACGTTCGAAACTTTCTATTTTTCAAATTTTTCGAGGCTAAGGGAATGGTTGAACGGTGAGCCTATATTTGAAATTGTGGAAGATATGTACGTATTTCAATTAAACAGATATGTGTTTAGCAATTTTTGTAATAATTGTTCTCTTGATTTGCACTAGTATTTTAAAAGGTTAACCTTAACTGCCACGATACAAATTGATCACGCACAATTGTGATGACCACATCTACTGTGTTCCACAGTTTATTGAAACGAAGGTCTCTCATGCAAAATTAAGTAAATTAAAACTAGTCCTACCTTATGGTAAGGGATACTGTCCGTAATCCAGGGGGGCTGAACGTTGTCTCGCCGGCGCGCGCCCGGGCAAAACGATCTCCACACAACCCCCGATGGGATACTCTTACAGCTAACACTCTTATACTACACCATGCCCTAATAGGCTGCTAAAACTTCCCGGCGCTTTTCAAAGCGAACACACACGGGTTACAAGTCCGTACCCCGACCGGAGCCCTAGTAGGTGCAAAACGAAATCTCGGTCCCAATATGGGTAGGTAACTTGCGCGGCACGTCGCTACAGAAACACACGAACTTGTCTCACGGCTGCTTACGGCCAACTGGTCTGCACGCGGCCCGAGCGCATTGCGTGTCGCCCGTGACCTTGACAATGACAACGCACCGCTCGCAGCGCGGCGCGAACATCCCCCCGTCCCGGACAGTAGCAAACTGTCCGCCAACTCAATCTAAGGGCAGGCGAGAGAGGGTAGCGATCGCTCGCTTCAAAACAGAGTCCCCCACCAGGACCTCGGCAAACCTGGGCACACCATCCGACCCCGGATGAAGCTGAACAATGCGTCCTAAACGCCAGCGGAGGGGCGGCAGGTTTGGATCCTTTACCAACACGAGGTCTCCTGTCTTGGGTGGGGTCGTCCTATCCGACCACTTAACGCGTTGCTGCAAAATGTGCAAATACTCCAGATGCCAACGGCGCCAAAAACTCTGCGTAAGCTGCTGGAGCAATTCAAATCGCGAGAGCCGTCCGGAGGCCACTTCGGAATAAGGATATTCCGGCAAGGCGTTAAGCGGTCTGCCAATCAAAAAATGGCCCGGCGTAAGGGCCTCTAAATCATTCGCGTCCGAAGACAACGGACACAACGGACGCGAGTTGAGGACCGCCTCAACCTTACAAAATACGGTCGCGAGTTCCTCAAACGTGAGGACCGTCTCCCCAATAACGCGACGAAGGTGAGTTTTAGCGGCCTTTACAGTTGCTTCAAAAATCCCTCCCCAGTGGGGGCAGGATGGCGGGGAGTACTGCCATCGTACCCCTCTGCGAGAGAGTGTGGATCCGATCTCAAAATTATTCCTATCCAAAAATTCACAAACTTCCTTTAAATACCTATCGGTGCCCTTGAAATTGGTTCCACAATCGGACCTGATTAACGACGGCATTCCGCGGCGAGACACAAAACGATTCAACGTGGCTACAAAGGCTTCTGTGGTGAGGGCACTAACCACCTCCAGGTGGACCGCTTTAGTGGCCAAACAAACAAATACACACAAGTAAGCCTTTTCCGTTCTAGCATTACGAAGCCGCGATGTCTTAACGGTAAATGGCCCCGCAAAATCCGTTCCAACTCCTGAGAAGGGCATCGATTCGTTCACTCGATCGGCAGGCAAATCACCCATCTGGGGCTGCATCGTATCGGCGCGCAAACGATAACACGGGAGACAACGAAAAATAACGGATCGGATTATTCTCCGCGCTGACAAAATCCAGAACTCTCGTTGGAGGAGCGCGGTCAAAGCATTACAACCGGCATGAGCATTCTTTACATGTCGGTCTGTAATCAACAGTCTAACTAACGGTCCATCCTTGGGGAGCAACAAAGGGTGGCGTGATCCGTACGGCAGGTTGGCATGTCTGAGCCTACCTCCGACACGCAGCAATCCGGTACTGTCCAAGAAGGGATTCAACCGCACCAAGGGTCCCTTCAACTTGGACTTACTTGAGCGCAGGGCTTTCAGCTCCGGTTCAAACTCTCGCTGTTGCGTCACTCGCAACCAATGCAACAGGGCGTCTTGCCGCTCTTGTGGGGCGAGGACCGGAGACAACGATTTCTCCTGAGGCTGGCGACAATTTCGCACAAAGCGCCTCATCCAAGCAGTCACGCCGAGCAACTTATCAAGAGAACTGTAGCGGTCTAACAAAAACTCCATCTGCGGAGCCGCCACCGTCTGCACGGCGTGAACACGCATGCCTAGGTCTGGGACTCTGGCCACAGCCGGGGTGGCAGGCCATGAGCGCTCAGGCCGTAACAACCATGATGGACTCCACCATAGGTGGTGGTCCACTAACTCAGGCGCCTCGCAGCCGCGGGAGGCACAATCTGCGGGGTTCAGTTCGCCCGGTACGTGGCGCCAAATCAACGGGGCCTTTGAAGCCTGAATTTGTGAGACCCGGTTGGCCACAAAAACCTCAAGGGTGTGGACTGAACTCTTCAGCCAACAAAGGACGACCTGGCTGTCAGACCACGCAAATATCGACCCCAAGTCGACACCGTTTCCCAAGGTGTCGGCAACATGATTGAGTAGCCGTACTAAGAGAGTGGCGCCGGACAACTCCAACTTCGGAATGGTTAGCCTAGTCCGAAGGGGGGCGACCTTACTCTTGGCCGTAACTAAGTGTACGGCGACAACGCCTGCTGCATCCACCGTTCGGATGTAAACGGCTGCCGCGTATCCGCTTTCGGACGCGTCACAAAAGCCGTGCAGGGAGGCTTTAAACTTTCCCGAAGGCAGCATTTGCCTCGGTATACAAACCCGATTGACGTCGGGTAGGGATGACACGAACCTCACCCACTCTCGTAGGAGGCTACCAGAGAGGGGCTCATCCCATGACAATTCCGCAGCCCAGAGCTCCTGTAGGAAGCACTTCATCGAAAACACTACAGGGCTGAGCCAACCGTTCGGATCAAAGGTACGGGCTACAGTAGACAGCACCGTGCGTTTAGTCCAGACCTTTGGGTCTGGCAGTTCCAATCTATATGTGAACAAATCCGGGACTGGTCGATACTGGACTCCCAAAACAGACAGCATGTCTGGAGTCTCCGGATTTTCAAAGAGGAGCGGCTCTTGCTGGTGGTCCTTAGGCAAATCTGCCAATAGGTCCGGTGAGTTAGACAGCCACTTCCGCAACTCATAGCCACCAGCCCTCAAGAGCGCAATCAGCTCATCACGTAAGACGAGAGCCTCATCTAAGCTCGAGGCCCCCGTGCAGATATCGTCGACAAATAAGGCCCCCCCCTCAATAAGAGCAGATGCCCGGGGATAGCGTAGCCGTTCGCGCTCTGCGAGCTCCAAAAGCGAACGGATCGCCACAAAGGGGCTCGACCGCAAACCATAAGTGTTGGTGTTCAGCTCGTAAGCCAACATCGGATCCTGGGGATCCTCACGCCAAAGGATGAGCTGGTATCGTCTATCCTCCGGGTGAATCACGGTCTGTCTGAACATCATGCGGATATCGGCCACAAAGACGACAGCGTGCCGGCGGAAGTTGGTCAAAACATCACAGACATCGTGATGCAACTTCGGCCCCGCATGCAGACACTGATTCAACGACACTCCGGTTGACGTGGGCGCTGAACCATCAAAGACCACGCGGATCTTCCCATTGGAAGTCTTCAAAACAGCGTGGTGTGGCAGGAAGTAATGTTCCACATTACGCCAGTCCAACTGCGAGATGGACATGTGCCCAAGGTCCAAATACTCCCGCATGAAGTCTATATACTTCTCCTTGAATGCGGGATCCCTGGCCATTCTACGCTCCATGGACAACAATCTCTTCTCGGCCATCGGTCGGGAGCTCCCTAAAGGAGGGCGAACCGCCAAAAAGGGCAAGCGGGTAATCAAGCGACCCGAGAGGAGGCGCCCAGTGTTGTTCTGGTAGAACAATTCGCACTCCTCGGCTAACGGATCCAACCGCTTGGCAGTGGGAGGTTCCTCCACCTCCCAAAACTTTTGGAGAACGTCGGACAAAGTAGAACCGACAATGGTCTGGCGGTCTACCGACGGGGTCTCTGGTGTCTGTGGTACCTTTCCCATCACCACATGACCCAGCGACGAGGACAAGGCGACAAGATCGGCTGTCTGCAAAACTCGCTTGCTTCCACACAGTACACGACCGAGGACATCCGCACCAATCAACAAGTGTATTGGGCCCGGTCGGTGGAAGGAAGGATCAGCCAAAGCCAGTCCAGACGTCAGCTCAATCGTGGATGGCGGCACTCGCACTTGCGGGAGTGGTCCAACCACCTTATCAAGGACTATCGCCGAAGCACCGATCTTCGGCCTTGGCGTGAAGTGGGGGGAGAAGGAGAACTCAACTCGACCAATCGGATCAGGGATCCGCGAGTCTCCCACCCCCCGTACCGCTTCGTGATGCGGCACAAGCAAAAGACCCAGCTGTCGGACAAGCCACCTGGACATTATGCACCCCTGGGCACCTGAGTCCAAAAGGGCACGCACCGTGACAACATTGCCCTTAGGTCCCCAAACATTCACGGAGGCTGTTGGCAACAGCACAAGCTCCGGAGGGGTGGTTGGGTCCGACAGGGGCGCCATTAAAAATTTTGGGGGGGTACTTGTCCCCCTCGCGCCTGAGTCGGCGCGCCAAATGTGGGACGCTCGTACCGGGCGAGCGGGTCCCAATCGGGTACATACTGGCCCCGACCAACAGCACTCCTAGGTGCAGGGTAATACCCGTGTGGGGCGTGCCTCGGTACATAGTACCCCAATCGAGGCCTCTCCATTAGGGGGGGGGAGTAGCAAATAGGGCCCGTGCCCATCGCCACCGTGGCGTACTCTTGTGGTACCCCCCTACCCCCGCCCGTGGCGGGGGCGTCTCTCCTATAGTTCCCCCTCTCCGGGGGGGACTGAACTGGGGGGCTAAGCCCCGCCGAATCTCTAGGGGACCGGTTCCGGGCTGCCGGGCCCCCGCCCGTGCGCGAGGAATTCGAACCCCGGTCGCTCCCGGCGTCCTTGCGGTCCAAACAAAGGAGGGGGTGATGCCTCCCTCCGCAAAGACGACAATCCTCGGTCTGGGGACACGCCGACTGCATGTGTCCCCCCAAACACCTATAGCACCATTGGCGCTGTTTCGCAACGGCCCTCCGTCCCTCTGGGCGGAGGCCTCTAAATTTGGCACATTCGTGCACCACATGCCTATCTCCCCTGCAATACCTGCACCGCTCACTCGGTGCGGGGGGAGGGGACTGCTGGAAGGCAGCATAGCGATTGGTCGGGCGACGGGGCTGTTCCCTCGCCGCCACCATACGACCAACACCTGGAACCGGGGCGGGCTCCAGGTGGTCCGTCACCCTACATTCGTCCTCCAAAAAACGAAGGAGGTCCGCGAAGGGCGGGAGATACGAGGCGCTGTCGCCTCCGTACCTCTGCTCGAAACGCCCCTTCATTTCAGCGGGCAATTTGGCGAGGACTATGTGCAGCAGTACAAAGGACCACTGATCCACCGGCAGGTCCAATCGCCTTAGGGAGTTGACCGCTGACAGTAGCGGGTTCAGCAACTCCCTCCGTAACAGGTGTACCCGCGTGATTCGCGGGAGGGCCAAAATCGTGGCCACGTGGGTGTCCGCCAGTAACCGGACATTCTGGTACCTGCTAACCAGAAGCTGGCGAGCCACCTGGTAGTTGTCGTCACTGATGAGCAGGTGCTGGATTACCGAGCTGGCCTCTCCTCGCAGGGAGGAGCGCAAATAGGCCAACTTCTCACTAGGGGATAAGTCCCGTCGTGAATCCACCAAACTGTCAAACAAATTAATGAAGCCCATCCAGGCTGACAGATCCCCATTAAAAGTGGGAATCTCCAAAGTAGGCAATCGGCCTAGCAACGCCGTCGGGGTAGGTTTGACCTCCCCGCTCAAAACCGGCTCCCCCTTCCGAACAGCCAGGGCCCTCTCAGCCGCCTCCGTGAACTGGTCAGCCAGCTCATAGGCCTGGGCTACATCCTGCTCCAGCTGTTCCGACACGGCATCATCAGCTGGGGGGTTTTCCAAATAATGCGCGCGACACTCCATGGCGTGGCGCTCCAGGTCTTGCAGCCGAGCTGCCAGCCCGCCATACCGAGCTAGCAACGCGCCTACCCGGTCGGCTCGGTCTATTAATGTGACCGCACAAGCAAGCCAACGCAAAGCTCCTTGGATGCCAGCCCTGGATACGGCGGTCGGATTCGTAGGAGCCATTTATAAGCCGTTTAATAAACAAAGCAAACAAAGAAATATAAAAGTGGTAAACATCAACAAAAAAACAATAGAAATAGGTCGCGTCACGATAATATAAAACACAATTAAAATTCGGACGACATACACGGACCCTACTATTTTCATAAATTATTAACAACTTACCAATTTCAAGGGCTAACAATATAACGGTATAAACAAAACGTATAGGATTAACGGTATGGCATACCTCGCAAATCAACTACTAAACCGTTATCAACAAACGAAAACAAAACTATTTTTAATAATAATACTCGTAATTTAATACTACTAATAATTAAAACTAGTTCCACTTTTTTAACTAGGCAAGCGGACTCGGAACAAACACTAGTATGTGGTACTAATAAACAACACTTTCGAACGAAACTATTCGTCAAATAAATCCGGACACACAAAAAAAAATATACACATCTAGGCGAGTAAACTCGTATCAAATCACTAGTATGTGGTACTAATAAACACACTTTCGAACGAACTATTCGTCAAATAAATCCGGACACACAAAAAAAATATACACATCTAGGCGAGTAAACTCGTATCAAAACACTAGTATGTGACAACAATTATATAAGTGTCTATCTATTATCGGATCCACCAAGTGAGAAACATTCGCTTCGAGAATTTACTAGAACAATTTCTTAGTACTTCAATCGTCTCGGCATACCCTCGAGATTTCAACAAAAAAAAATAATTTTTAGGTACGCTTTTTAGGTACGCTTTTTATTTTTACTATGAAATTTTATGTACCTAGTTAATTTTAATATGAAAATTAACTAATTATATCAACTAGGTACGCCCTGCTACCAAAAGTATGATCACGCACAATTGTGATGACCACATCTACTGTGTTCCACAGTTTATTGAAACGAAGGTCTCTCATGCAAAATTAAGTAAATTAAAACTAGTCCTACCTTATGGTAAGGGATACTGTCCGTAATCCAGGGGGGCTGAACGTTGTCTCGCCGGCGCGCGCCCGGGCAAAACGATCTCCACACAACCCCCGATGGGATACTCTTACAGCTAACACTCTTATACTACACCATGCCCTAATAGGCTGCTAAAACTTCCCGGCGCTTTTCAAAGCGAACACACACGGGTTACAAGTCCGTACCCCGACCGGAGCCCTAGTAGGTGCAAAACGAAATCTCGGTCCCAATATGGGTAGGTAACTTGCGCGGCACGTCGCTACAGAAACACACGAACTTGTCTCACGGCTGCTTACGGCCAACTGGTCTGCACGCGGCCCGAGCGCATTGCGTGTCGCCCGTGACCTTGACAATGACAACGCACCGCTCGCAGCGCGGCGCGAACACAAATATATTTTTTACACTTCATGACACTAAAAATAAAAGAAAAACGTTTGGTAGAAAATTACAGATACAATATATTGTATCTGTAATTTTCTGTGAAGTGATATTGTATACAATCACTTCTTCCATACAACTTGTCTCGAGAAAAAAAAAATCATAAAATAATTTTTAACTCCGGTCACACTACATTAATCCACAATGACAATAGGTAGGTAAATTTCCAATATTTCGAAATCTTTTGTTTACTGTTACAATTTATATCCATAGTAGGTACCTACCTAACTATGAATAACTTTACGGTATTAAGGAGCCCGTGGCGCAGTGGATAGCGCGCTTAGCCTGCGATCGTTGAGGTTAAGCAACGTTCGCAATGGTCGGTCACGGGATGGGTGACCAAAAACTTTTCATCTCGAGCTCCTCCGTGCTTCGGAAGGCACGTTAAGCCGTTGGTCCCGGCTGCGCTTGCAGTCGTTAATACCCACCAATCCGCACTGAGCCCGCGTGGTGGGTCGTGGCTCATTCTCCTTATTCATCCATAAGGAAGGCCAGTGCCCCAGCAGTGGGGACATTAAATGGCTGGTGATGATGATTACGGTATTAACTATTATTTGTTTATTAGACATAAGTAGATACTTCTTTCGAAAACTCTCAAAATGTGCAGTGTAATGTAAACTATACAAATCGAAATCGGATAACACGTGATTTAATGCCCATAACAAACCAATAACATAGTTTTTTTTAATACAAAAGCGCAGACACTTTCTTTCAAGAAATAAATCTTTTAAACTTACACCAAGCCAAAAAAAAGGCAAGCGCAGATTAAAAAATAATAAAATAAATCACAAATCAGGTGAAATGAGGCGTTAAATTCCCCGATATATTTATATAAAACACGCTTTGTCCGACTGTCTGCAACATATTTAGCTTTAACTTACGACCCCGCACGGATCGCATCAAAATATCGTAAAATATTTAACCCTTCGGAGGGGTCCGGTAGAGGTGCTATCAAATTAAAAAGGGGTTACTTTTAGGCGTTTTGATTTCAGGTTAAAATTGATTCGGAAACATTTTGACGGTTGAAAATTAGTTGTGAAGGTTGTTTGATTACTCGTAATTAAGGCGATACTCGGAAAAAATGTGCTGAAGCGCGATAGCAATGAGAAAACGACGCGCGCGGGAGCGAGACCGATTTTGCAGATTAGGCAAAAAAAACACAAAATCACTTCGTATTAAACAACTACAGCGATTTAAAAAAAATGCTTCTATACGATCCTCAATATTATTGGTGTCCACTAATTAAACCAATTTCCAATAGTGTAAGTAACCCCATTTAAGAATAATCTTCACTTTTCGTATTTTTTAGAGGTCTTTTCGAAAATAAAAAGTGTCGAGGCAAAATCATAAAATCGTGTTTTTGAAACTATACGATTCTAGATAAAGGTATGAAGAAATATATATCTTATTACCAGATTTTTAACAACTGTAACCGTCCTATAGTTTTCAATCAAAAAGTCCATATTTTTCCGAGTAGCGCCTTAAAGCATTCGCCCGGACAGTGGTTCCGTGGTTACTTAAAAAGCATTCGCCCGGACAGTGAAAGGTCGTGGGTTCGAGTCCCATCAGAGCTGAGCATCGTTGAGAGACGGGACGATTTCTTCTAATACTTCATTTTCAATAAAAAAAAGGCATTGTGTATGCAAAAAAGTAAAAATAATACTTAGGTACCTACGATCAACAATAACACCTAGGGTTAGATACAGTTCATACAGTTGGAGTGCTGGAAGTGCTGGAACCATAGTGAAAGTTGGACACCTGTAATATTTATACTAACTAATTCAAATTTAGGGGTTTACCCACCCACATTTCATCAATGCTTGTAACCTGTCTGTCATCAAATAACCAAGGTTCCTCCTGACAGAACGCATCCAGTTAGTTGCATTAATTAAGTACCTACTGCACCCGGACGTCCGGCGCAGCGACGGGACGGGCCCCGCGGCGGAGCAAGTGACGGACGCACACTGAGACAAGACAAGTGGTAAAGTACGCGGAGCACGAAGAATGAGAAGCGGAGCTGAGCTCTCTTTTCATACATTTGACGTAGGTAACCGCTGTGACAGCTCAACTGTCAAATGTATGGAAACACAGCTCACCTTCGCGCAGCTCCGGTTCTGTGGAAACGCACCCTAAGAATGTCGTACAATGACAGTGCTAGCATAACTTAGCGCTCCTTCCAACCAACCAATCACCACGTCGCCTTAAGACAAGCGCGCTATCTACGAGCGATCTGATTAGTCGAATCGAAAGTGCCCGCGACTCTTTTCTCACTCGAATAACATCCTGACATAAATTTCTCTTGTTCGCCGACTTCGGGTACTTTTATTTAACCCATACTTTTTCTAAAATATGTCTCTAAAATGATCGATATTGTCGCCTAAGTTTCCCCGTCCTGCAGAAACAATATCTCTACCAATAAAGCAACATCATCTATCGAACAGGGGACCAAGCCTGCTAACGTTAAGTCATAATCGTGTCTCAATCTCGTGTTTCAATTGTAGTTCAATTGTAGTGCTTTTTTACACACTAAGTAGTGTGTGGTGTGACCATCAGTAGTATGGTGAAAAAAGTACACATTTCTTGTAACTATAGTGTGTAAAAAAGCTCTACAATTGAACTACAATTGAAAGGCGATTGAGACACGATTATGACTTAACGTTAGCAGAATTAGCCCCCAGATCATCCACATTTCCTTCAGTCTTGTAATCTGTTTGCAATTACACTGACTGACAGAACTACTGCAGTGTCTTCAGTTGCATCAATTACTGCGCCCGGACGTCCGGCGCAGCGACGCACAGCCCGCGGCGGTTGGGGCAGCCACCAAGACGCACACTGAAACATTTGGATCCCATTAAAGTATTGAAAAATTGAAATACTAACTTTCTTATTCTCAATCAAACTAAAAAGTCCTTCTACTTACTAATCGTTTTGGTACCGTGAGAAATATCCCAAATAGGAGCATAGCTGTTCTCTCAAAACCGACGGCGGCGTCGTTGTCAAGGCGTCTACTATAAGTAGTAGTCAATTATTTTCCACAGAAAAATGATCGTAGAAAGAAACCAATAGATTGAGTATTTCACTGTTGTTGAAATCCTACTTTATAATATTATAAATGTGAAAGTTTAGATGTTTGTATTTTTTTTTTATGTTTGTTACTCAATCACGCCACAACGGCTGAACGGATTTGGCTGAAATTGGGGACACAGATACTTTGTAGCCTGGAGAGGAACATAGGATCCCGGAAAAATATCACATTCCCGCGGGATGACGTCGTGTAGTCCACGCGGGCGAAGCCGCGGGCGGATAGCTAGTATAGATATATATTATGAAATAAAAAAATATAACATTTCAGAATACCAAACGTGAAAAAACCAATTTTAATCTGTATTAACAAACGAAAAGCTGTCTATTTCTTTCTAAAACGAAATTTTCTATGCAGATATCTTGTTTTATGTTGCTAATATTTCGGAATGAAAATATATTTAAACATACTTATCACTAAAATACCCTATTGCAAATACAACGCTGGTTATTAATGGCAGACCCCTTACATTACATTACAGTTTTTTGATGAAAAATACTTATGAGCTAGATAATTTGGTGTGATTGTAAGAAATTTATAACTTATTATTAATTTATTGTTATTGTTATTATTATGTGGTGGCGGTCGCGGGAAGCCGCTGGATGCGGGCAGCGCAGGACCGATCGTTGTGGAGATCCTTGGGGGAGGCCTATGCCCAGCAGTGGGCGTCGTTCGGCTGACATGATGATGATTATTATTAACCGCGCTAACAATATTTCTATAACATTGTTTGACAGCTCGCGGTAAGGCCCCCTGTTCTTAGTGGAAATTAATAGGAACTGCCCCAAGGTGTGTTGATGTATCTACGGCCCTCAGTATTTCGTCCATGCCTCAGTGTACGTTGTGCTTTAGGTACAGGCAGGTTTAATTTGGTACTAGCAACTTGTACCTAGGTAACTCGTAATCGTAACGCTGATTGGCATAAACGCTGCCCTTGTCGTAGATTTATTGTGTTGGTTTTAGTACTATACGGAATTGCTATTTTGAGAAGGCAAACATATTTCGGAGTCAATTACAATTTTTCATTTATTTATTTTTTTCAAATGAAGGGTTTGAAAAAAACTTTCTTATAATTTTGTAAGTACCTAGCTTAACTACATAGAAGCCTTAAAATCATTTTTTGGTAAATTACTCGTCTCTTTGGAAATTTACTATTTAGGTAAGTACTAATAATAACAGTAGATCACTCTTATCTTAAATGATGATAACTTTTTAAATAAAAAGAATCACTGATTTAATTTCACGCGCAAATTCAATTTATCCACTTGTTTGTTGAACTGTCATTTTCGAAATCCCCCAAACTGTGGATGCCGGAATCCGGCAATTAACAGACAGGGTTTTTGGCGCGCTCTTTATTTTATTTTTAAATGGCAAGCGGTTCATAAAATCATTGAATATTCAGCCTAGATTATACTTTACATATTGTTTTTTTGTTTAAAACAAAACACACGTTTAATTTATTAAATAAAATTTAAAAAAAACTTTTCATTTTGAAAATTTTGGCCGGATTCCGGCTTTCAACAGACCGAGCATATGGCGGAATCCGGCAATCAACAGACAAGTGGTTATCTAGGTATATCTATAATCAATTGTCAATTATAATATCACAGTCTATATATTTCCCTAATATTATAAAGAGGAAATATTTGATTGTTTGTTTGCATCGAATAGGCTCCGAAACTACTGGACCGATTTGTAAAATTCTTTGACCATTAAAAAGCTTCATCCTTCCCGCTTGACATAGCCTATATTTGATCCCGATATTCCCACGGGAACGGGAACCACGCGGGCACAGATTACAAAATAGTTACTATGTAAACGCGGGTGAAACCGCTAGTCTTGAATAATAAAGATATCGTAGCGACATCTATTGAGGAGAAGTAGCAATGAAGACAGCGACATCTGTTGAGGAATAGACTTTCTAAAAAGCATATTATTTTTTCAGTTCGTGCAGGGGTAGATAGATGGCGCTATGTCAAACATTTTAGCAACATTGAAACCAAAAATTGGCAATAATTATAGATTTTTTATTTTTTATTAAACAAATTGGAGCAGACCCCACCCACCTTGGGACTGGGGATCATGGCACCAGTTTTTTTTTAAATAGTATTATCCTACTATAATTATCATGTGAAAGTTTATGTTTAATTGTTACCTACTCAATCACGCCAAAACGTAAAAAAATACATTCCTGCGGGATAACGTCGTGTAGTCCACGCGGGCGAAGCCGCGGGCAGAAAGCTAGTTTCTATTATGAGCAAATGATGCAAAATGGTTGCAAAAATTAAAGCAAAGGGAATTCATAGTAAAACAAGTCATTTATCACTTTGGTAAGCGGCATTTAATTACAAAAAAAAACGATACAAAAAGCCTTAAAAATTATAATAATCGTATTACCACAGTAAAACTAGTAAAACAGTGATGTTCTCATGATTAAAGGTACATACATACAAATCTCTTGGTAACTTGATTATTCTGAAAAATCTATATTACTCAAAACCTAATAAGTATGGCTTTAAAATACATAAAAATCCAGCCCAGCCAGATTACTACTTTAATTTCAACTCTATCACAATCACATTATGGTTGATTGACATTAAAAGTAAAATCACAATATTATTTGAAAATTAATCATTCAACATTTAACTCATACATTAAACAAACTTTAATTACATTATCTGTATAACTAGTTTGTTTACAAAAATATTAATAGCGCCATCGATCGATTGATCTGAAAATACAACCAATATACACATACATTCTCATATTGACAATGGAATACAATTTATTTCGTTGTGTGTGTCTTTTTATCACCCCGAATAATTTTAGGGATTGTTCTACTCATGAAAATAAACAACTTATATTATGGGCAAACACTGTTCCATACATTTTGATTAAATATTTTTGCACGTTTATATGGAACAGCTGATTTCTTTTTCGCTATTTCAGTGTTGGTCCCATAATAAAAGTTGTTTGTTTTCATGAGTAGAATAATCATTAAAATTATCCGGTGTCATATAAAAATTACAGTGTATATATTTATTTAGAGACTTTTCTGTAAATAGAAGACTAGTGCTTAGCATGACCTTTACTGCAAAGACAATAAGACAGATTTTTGCATGATTTTGATTTTTACATTCACAGTAATAAAATGTCAGTTATCTGATTTGAATATAACAATGATCACTCAGTATTATAGTCTAACTTTGAAACAAGTTGTTAACATTGAAAATTACACATGAAATATGTTTTAAGTATTATCAATTAATCATTGGATTTTAAACATTTATATTTGAATGGCCATTTTTAAAACTACCAAGTCATTTGGTATAACAAATAATGTTGTTTAATGTCACGGCCACACTATACTCCTCATGTTGTCGCGAATATTCAGAGCGTGCAGTCTGCGCACTAGCGCCGCCATTGGAAAAATCGTAGTGCTTAACTAAAGATCATATTGCGAACTATCTCTCTGTAGTGCACTCCGAAGAAGCTTTGTGGTACTTTCTATTGCTTTATCTATATTTTTTAGCTTGTCGTTTTATTTAATGGAGTTTTATTGCTAAAAGTGGCCAGATTTCGCAAAAAAACTGAATTAAACTAAACGACTAGCTAACAAATATCCTTTATGCGATAATAAGTACCACAAAGCATCTTCGGAGTGCACTATAGCACAGATTACTAAATAGTTACTATGTAACAGATAGTTCACTCCGCTAAGTCATTTCACAGAATATATATTAGTACCTTACGGTACAGAAATTTCACTCCCGAGTTTAGGTATGATAAACGCAAGCGTCCGGTCACCGGACTAGTCTCAATAGGCTGGCACTCGCTCGACTTGTCGCACACGCAGCGCACGCACCCGCATGTGTCGCCATCTGTCTCGCTTCGCGTGTATTACTCTCACAGATAAAGTAGTACCTCTGACAGCCCTAGCAGATTGAAGCGAGACGGCAGACAGTTATTGTACTATGAACGCTATAAGTAATGTAAAAGGTTGAAATTAGGTTGTTTTACAGAATAGTAGGTATTTATCTCGGGTATTTTGCGCCGTTTGTATGGAAGTGAGACAGGCCTGGTCATTTTAATAAATAGCAACTCTAACTATAACGCAATAAAGTAGAATTCAGCTTGTACGGCGCAAATTACGAATGGCCAGTCGTTGCATCTCTTTCTATCGCATATATTCTAGCTCTTTTGCGGACCTAATTTCTATGGATTTACAACGCCGGCGTTACCGCCGCGTTTTCAAGCCGACACGGGGAGTGAAACAGGCCTGACTATAGAGAGATAATTTTCAATTTTGTCTTTATTTAAGCACTATGTTTTTTTTTTCAATAGCGGCGCTAGTGTGCAGACTGCACAGCCTTAAACACACTCGCCTTCTCGTTAACTCGCGCTGGCATTGCCGCTGCTTTGTCTCGCGCCAAAACCCTGACAAACTCGCGATATCACGAGAAACATAACGAATGTCGCGGCTACAATACGTCCTTGCCCATTTTCTCCGATGTTAGCGACGCGACGGCCGGCGACCGGCAAGCTTTACTACCAAAACAAGCAACCAGTTGCTAATTGTACAATACGGTATTTTACTGATTTTTTTTATTTCTTTAAAATGTTTTTCGAAATATTAGCTACACAAAACAAGTTTTCATTTTGAATTATCTTGCATATTTTCAAAGATATAGGACTTCAAACTTTATAATTAGACAAGGACAGGACGCTATCTTAGTGACGTCAGTGGGTTAGTAGCGTCATAGTCACGCCATAGAAGATTTCGTTTTAGAAAGAGACAGCTATAGTCAAAATCAAACAGACTATAATTCTTTTATTATAAAACAGATTCAAATTATTTTTTCACATTTGGTATTCTTAATTGCAATATTTTTTAACGTCATCATTAAATATCTACATTTCAACAACAGTAAAATACCCTATTGCAACGCGACTGCTTCTAGTTGCAGTTGATAAATCGGTATTACGGACACAAATCGCTTTGATCAATTTCAGAAGCAAAATCACTTATTTATGCTAAATCGCAGTTGCTAGTTGCACTCACGCGCTGTCAAATGTCGTTTCGTAATACGAAACTTTCAATCCGTCGGTAGAATTTGAAGCACTTTCATGCAATTTTAGTTCACAAATCGCTCGCTTGTGGCGCTATCGTAGCGATCTACGTTCCGTAATGCGAATATGATTGTGTTTTGGGAGCAATTAAATTGTTAATGGGCGATTTTCTGAAAGCTCGCTCACTAGATGGCGCTGTCCCACCTATGCAGTTAGAAGGAACGGAACGTTATAAATTTTACTTTGACGCGACTTTTGTTACATAAAACGGAACGTCAGACAGATGTTATTTATTTACCTTATTCTTTATATTTACCTATTTCGTTTCTGTTCCTCACAGTAGTACCTATCAGTACTTATTTAATTTATTTTAAGTTTCCTTTGGGTTTTTAAAAGTAAATAATTTAAATATGATTATTACCAAAACATACCATAGACATGTACATACTTCGTTCAACGCCATCTAGTGAAGCTTTTGGAAGCTTTTTTTTTTTAAATGGCCTCTCAGATAATCGCTCATTGTCACGATTGCGACTAGCGTTGCCAGGTGTCCCGATTTGCGCGGGACGTCCCGATTTTCAGGGGTCTGAGGACGCGTCCCGATTTGTACCTGATCGGGACACTAAATGTCCCGATAAATCAATGCATGGCTAGCAGTAAATTTTATAACTGTTTCAATTAAAAATGGGGGTAAAATCTAACAACTTCTCAACCGTGTCAATTTATTAATAGAGCTACGATTTTATTTTATTATTTCTACTAGTCCAGCAAGTCTGATTGTTGTTAATGTTATTCTTCTACTTCTTCTTAGTCGGGCACTCTTGATAGAGTGGTCGTGGCTGTCGATGGACAGGGTTGCGGTTCGCCGTCGCAACTCGCTCCCAGGGCGGCCGCACGTCTAAGAGCGATCTCTCTCCATTTTGTTCGACTTCCAGCGATGCGAAAACATTGTACTGCGGTCGACTGCGTAGTCTTCTTAATAAGGTCGATCCAAAGCGTCGGAGAGCTCTCTTCCCCTCTGTGTGACCTTGTACAACGAGCCTCTCCATCGATTCCTCGTTTCTAGAGATATGTGCCCAAAGAACTTGAGTATTCGCAGATGCACAATCGACGATAACCTATTTCTTATGTCAAGTTCTTTGAGAATGGATAAGTTGGTGCGGAACGCTGTCCAGGGTATTTTTAACAGTCGTCTCCAACACCACATCTCCAGTGCATCGATTTTGTGGCGATCTTGGAGCCTTTACTTATACTTCGCTGGCCGCTACCGCTGCACGCTCGCTACGCTTGCTCGGCTTGCGCTATTTGTTCATGTAAACCTAACATGCTCATCACTTTGCTCCTCCAACCTATCAATCCCTCTTCATAGAAGGTAGGTATATTTACCTGTATACGTAGTCATATGGTCGCGTACAATAAGATGTCATAATGAAACAACTCAACACTCCTAATTTTTTTTGGAAATAACCTCAAAAACTAAAATTTCTGTTTTCCAAAAACTACGCATTTTCGCGTTAAAAGCAACTACCTAGATTATGATTTAGATTTTAGGACATTTGAATTGTATTTTTTATTCAATTCAATCTTATTTTCGGTTATCTTTCTTTTTATCTGTTATAGTGATCAATTACCGAATATTACCGATCAATTACCGAAATTTTACATGATTTTGCAGGGATTAAAAAATATACCTATTTAAATCTTGGATTTGCCTCTACATAGGTATTATTTGGGGAAACGACTCTATATCATGCGTACGTTCTTGTTTTAAAAGGATGCTAACGACTTCAAAGTCATTCGGTAGATTAAAGCCTACATTACATACATAATAATGTCGCGGGTTTTTAATGCCCACCCGTAGTAGTTGCAAAACGCAATACCTGCTCGCCCACCTTAATTAAAAAACACATTATTTTATGTTTGTCCCGATTTTCAACCCTTAATCCCGATTTGTTTTACCCCATGCCCCGATTTCAAACAAATGGGACCTGGCAACACTAATTGCGACTGTCACTTTAAGATCGGTAATAAGCGCGACTCGCGCGACCATCTGCTTAGTATCCATATCCATACTAATATAATTGTGAAAGTGTGTTTGTTTGTCTGTCTTTCACGCCAAAACGGAGCAACGGATCGACGTGATTTTTTGTATGGGGATAGTTTAGGAGCTGGACAAAGACATAGGCTACTTTTTATTCCAGAAAAATGTCACGTTCTCGAGGGATAACGTTGAGAAGTCCACGCGAGCGAAGCCACAGGCGGAAGGCTAGTGAATTTATATGCTAGACACGCCCACAGGTCACGCGTCGCGATTGCTTGCGTTCTTTATATGAATTAACTAGCGGCCGCCTGCGGTTTCACTCGTGTGGTTCCCGTTCCCGTGGGAATATCGGGATAAAAAGTATCCTATGTGTTATTTCAGCCTATAATCTATCTCTGTTGCAAATTTCTTCCAAATCCATTCAGTAGTTTTTGCGTGAGAGTAACAAACATCCATACATCCATCATACTCAAAAACTTTCCCATTTATAATAATAATAAGTAGGATATCAAGCAGACGGTCGCACGACCCGATTGGGTCGATTCAGTCACGGTCGCCGGTCGCAGTCACCAACATCGGCATTGTACAGTCGAACCAGTTAAATCGTGACCAACCATAAATTAATTTTCGAACAAATTTTTAAATTCAATATGGTCGAAATTCAAACTTGTTGCATTGACACCGACTTTTATAGTTTTGACGCTTTCAAACCTTTCGATCAACAAGAGTACTAGATGATGGCTCACGAACTAAATCAAATCTTTCTATGGCACCTTTAAACGGAGAAAAAGGTTAATAATGTCACGATCTTACGTCATATATAGCAGGGTCTAGGTACTTATGAATTTAATATACTTGCAAGTGGTTCAAGTGGGAGTATAATCGCTCGACCGTGTTTGTCACTCCAACTATGTATCTAGATACATTATGAGTACAACAAATATTACCTACACCTAGGTGTTATTGTTGATCGAAGGATCAAACCCCGCCATTTACAAATAGATTACATTAATAACACCATTTTTTTTCACTACTTATTGTAAATTGTTAAAGGGCATTTTTCATATTCGGCTAGGACTTTGTACACTACTCGTAGTAATAGTAAAAATATAGTAAAGTCATATAATATATTTAAATTCTCATTGTCTTTCTGGATAAATGGTACAAAAATAAACTTTAAGTTATTATATTTATCTTTTGCTTGCCTATGGTATAGCGTACAAAGTCCTAGCCGAGGCTCCATACAAAACTGAAAAATATCCTTTAAATTTCAAATTACGTTCGATTTTCCATTTCTGACATTTGACAGCGCGGCCCGGCAGGACCGTTTGGGGTTTAAATGTAAGCAAAATGGGTCATGATTCAATTAGTTCGACTATACTTAATATATGACTGACTATTTTCATATCAATAAAACAAAATTAGTATTCAAAGATATAAAATTGCAATTCTGTATTCCAAGAAACAAGAACAACTTGTTTATTTTTTAAATCAAAATGGCGAATTCTAGCATTCTTAAGCTTAAAACTAAAAAGTATTTCATCTTAATTTCTGAAAATTCCACAGGAACTTAAAAAGAGAGCACAAATGCTTATATTCATCACTATTTCCATATTTATATATCACAATATAATTATATGGCCTGAAATACACTTGCTTGCAATAAAACGGCCTAACATTTTATAATATAAAAATATAAAAATGACGTCAAAACACATCATTAATTCGTTAAATAAATGCATAATTACATCAATTTAATACATGCGTGCGATTTGATTCTTTGTTTGTTTGTAAGTATGTTAGTAATCAAGGTTCCAAGTGATAATTACCATTGATAATTATGTTGATAATAATAAAATGTTGTTTTACGGGTATCCGAACAGGACTTGCCGCTTGTGCGCGTATTTAAGTGCCGACATCTCATGCAAACGCAATCGCGACAGAGCGGAAAAATGGCCAAAGATAATATTGAATGAAACCAATATGTTATGTACCTATGACGAATGCATTGTAGAGTGCGTGTCTGATAACTCTGCGCGCGACTGTGCGTTTTTGGCGCTAGGTGCAGTACATTTTTTGTTCTTATGGAAAAGATTAGTATTCAATTTAGACTGCGCGCAGACTTATCTGGCGCGCACTCTATTGGACGTCAGACAGTCTAAATGTCAACTTTGAAAAGAATAATCTTAAATAAACTTTCACAAACATCGAGTTTATCATCAAGCAAATTGATGAATGGCTACTTCGTAAATTTTTATTAGCGTTTAAGTTTTATCAGCATGGATAATTATCCGAAAATCATCTGATTATTATCAAAGAAAATAATATTTCGAACCCCGTTTGTAATGGATAAAATAGAAAACTACAGGACCGATTTTCAAAATTATTTCACCATTAGAAAGCTACATACGTCCCGAGTAACATAGACATAGGCTATTTTTTATTCAGAAATTAACACAGGAACTGGTACCACGCGGGTACAACCACAGGTGCTTGTAAGTATGTAATAGATAATTTTCTCGATCGTGTAGATTGTAATAAAAACTAATATAAATATATAAAAAAAACTAATTAGTACCGACACGTAAATTTGCTACAGTTTAAAAGAAACAATGTCATTTTCAAATTATTTTTTCCCATTCTTTATTACAAAATATAATATTATTCATTTTTAAGAAGTTCCATGTTATATGAAGAATTACAAAGCCCATTAAGTGAATTAATAAATAGTTTTATTTCTACGTCTAGACGGTATTTTTTTTAGAAAACAGACATCACATTTATACCAGTTTTATATTCGAAACCACACTCGACCTACCACAAAAATATAAAAATGACGTCAAAACACATCATTAATTCGTTAAATAAATGCATAATTACATCAATTTAAATATATTTAGAGATGTATTTGAATTTTGGTGAAGAGGTTTTAAAATGTTTATATTTTAGGTATGATTGTACATATTGATTGATTCAAGATCTTTGTCATATTTATGTCTATGCTTATAGTAAATTAAAAATATCCACACTCATATTTTAAATCTGAAAGTCTGTTTGTTTGTGTTTTTTCGTCCTTCACGTCAAAATGGAGCAACGAATCGACGTATTTTTTGTTTGAAGATAGTTTATAAGCTGAAGAGTGACAAAGGCTACTTCTTACCCCGGAAAAATATTTCATTCCCATGGGAAAACATTGTGTTGTCCACGCGGGCGAAGCCGCGAGCGGAAATCTAGTATGGCATAAATGTAGCATATGGCATAAAGCTAAGTCTGCTTCGTGTAAACTTTTTTGTGCTAGTCCAGGCCTAGTACCATACGCCAGCCTACCATGGAGTAAAAGGCGGCTAAAAGTGGCGCCTAATCGTAATGTGTGTATCTTAAACTATATTAATTGCAAGCAAGTGTATTTAAACATCGAAAAACCAAGGCCTTAACCTAATAATTCATTCAGTTTTGATTTGCATGAAACGAAAAACCAAGCGTCTAAAAAACAAAAAAAGAGGGAAAAGTATTTACAATAAAACCTATCACGCAAGTCAAAACAAAAAGAAATTTATCATCTCAACATTATGACTGAATTTGAAGCGACTCTTTCACTACATCTTGAGGTATGCACTCGATAATATTATGTATTTCTTCATCTCTTTTCACGCTTAGGTTTTGAACATCTTCCTCTCCGCTCTTTATCAAAACCATACCATTTAACTCATTACTATGCTTGAAGACTATATGTTTTTCTAAACTAGCTTTTTGCACACACCTGTAACTGCAATGCGGGCATTTTACAGACTTCTGTCTAGGGCGATAAGGTTTAATTTGCCCTTTCACATCAACCTTTTCTCCTTCTTTTTCGTTCAAATGCCTTTGCTTGTGTTTAGTCAAATTAGTCTTCTGAACGCACCTATAGTTGCAGATATCGCAACTAAAAGGTTTCTGGTCTGTGTGTAAATACATGTGCTTCACTAAGTTAGGTTTCTGAACAGTTCTATAATCGCAGTAGGGGCAGGCAAAAGGTTTGTAACCAGTGTGCGTTCTTTCGTGGACTACTAAGTTATTTTTTTGAGCGCATCTATAGTCACAATATTGGCACCTAAAAGGTTTTTCTTTCATGTGTACTAAGATATGTTTTGCTACATTATTTTTTTGGCCTGACTTGTAATCACAGAAGGTGCAAGAAAAAGGTTTTTCCCCTGTGTGTGTGCGTTCGTGTATTTTTAAAGTGGCAGGGGCTTGGCATCTGTAAGAGCACTGGCTACAAGTGAATTTGCCTAACTTTTCGTTGTTTTCTTCAGATTCTTTGCAGTTTTTGGAATGTTGTTTAAGCAACCTTTTTGATGGGAATACTACGTTGCATTTGTAGCAGTTATATTCACCTTTGATGTCTAATATATCCTCTTTTTGCAGATCGTTTTTCTCATTGTATTCTTGATAATACATTTTGTTTTGGTCACTGGGTTTCAAATTCTCTTTTGGGTCTTCGGTTTTCGGGTCTTTCGGGCTCTGATCTTTCTTAGCTTCGTCGTAGGGGCTACAGTTGTCATATTGTCTATGTATCACTAGGTTTTGTGGGTTGTCTCTGGTGTAGTTTTGGGGGTATGCTTGCCGTGGGTACTGTTCTAAAGGGTTTAAAGCAGGTACATTGATTTGGTTTGTGTATACGTACATTTGGTCTTGGTTAAGGTTCGGCTGGGTCGATTGTATGTGGTCTGGTATGTGACCTGAAATTTAAAAAAAAATGGTCGGTTAACATCTTCAGAAAGAATAAAGGATACTTAAATAAAGTAAGTTTTTTGATGTTCATTCCAATCGTTAATTGATTGGGACACATTCATATTTCCATACTATATAAACGCCATGGTAAGTTATGTGGTGGCCATACAATACACCATCCTGCCTATCGTCCAGTCAGCATGACGCTGCAGGCTTGATTCAATCAGCAGTTCATCCATCCTACTAATCTTATAAATGTGAAAGTTTAGATGTTTGGATGTTTAGATGTTTGGATGTTTGTTACTCAACCACGACAAAACGGCTAAACGGATTTGGCTGAAATTTGGAACATAAATACTTCGTAGCCTGGAGAGGAACATATTCATATTCATAGGCTCCTTTTATCCCAGAAAAGTATCACATTTCCACGGGATAACGTCGTGTAGTCCAGGCGGGCGAAGCCGCGGGCGGAAAGCTAGTATACACCATAATTGATAACTGTCATGGCAATCCACGCCCACCCACGGTCAGTTCTACTTGATCCAATCTGATCCGATTTGACGATAGGGAGGATGGTGTATGGCCATTGGCCACCATTACACTTTCAAGTCTAAACCACTGATAACTTTACCACTCTTGATGATTTGCATAGAGTAAGATGAGAACTTGGATTAATTTGTAAAAAGTTTGTAAATCCCGAAAAAAAAATAGTTTTTTAAACTGAAAAGTGTAAGTACGAAAAATACGTAGACGACCCGGCCGCTAGTCTATAATTAACATGAGTTAATTATAGTCTAGCGCCATTGATGATAAAAATATACAAAAGCTTTTTATCCCACATCCGATTTTTATCGAAGCGATTAACGAATACATTCCGTTAAGTACCCCAATCACTACTTGATTGAGATTACACCACACTATATGTAGTAAAGGGTGTCTCAAAAGTAGGTATAGGATTTGAATTTCGCGCTATTTCCGAAATATTCAAAATGGCGGGTTGAAATTTGACATACGTCATCTTGACACATGTAAAATTAATCGTGGAACGTTTCACATTAAAACAGCGCATAGAAGTTATACAAATATTTAACGAAAATTCACGATCAATTACAAACACTCGTCGAAAGGTCGAAAAATCTCGTAATTTCAAGAAGAGGTGATTTCAAATGGCCACCGAGATCTTGCCATCTGATGCCACTGGATTTCTTTCTTTGGGGCTACGTGAAAGATAAAGTCTACGCCAACTATCTACAAAATATAGACAACAAGCTGACCCGGCAAACCTTGTTTTGCCATATAATAGTGGACCCGGTCATCAACATCTTGTGTGTATGTATACACCAAAAGTACATCTTGTGTGTATACACCAAAAGTTGCCTACACCAGACAACAGATAGCGCAAGTTTCACACTACCAATAAAGAGGCCCCAATTTCTTACATATAAAAAATTACTCTGTGAAGTAGAGTGAGTGTCAGATAACTCTCCGCGCATGCGCGACTGGGGAATTTTTGGCGCTAGCTACAGTACATTTTTTATTCTAAGCTTATGGAAAAGATTACTATTCGATTTTGACCGCGCAGACGTCAGTGATTACATACTCTTTGGAAACGGCAATGGAAGAAATGACAGTTTTGTATCGAAACGTACGACAGTTAAACGAATTTTCATAGAAAATTACAATTTTTACTAAATTTTCCGGAATAAGAAGTAGCCTATGTTACTCTCCAGCTCCCAAACTATCCCCATACCAAATACCACGTCGATCCGTTGCTCTGTTTTGACGTGAAAGAAGGACAAACAAACAAACAAACAAACAAACAAACAAATAAACAAACAAACAAACACACTTTCACATTTATAATATTAGTATGGATATAGACAAAATATTCGCCGAGTTATTGGTGAAATAAGTAGCGAAATGTGTGAAATTAGCAGCGAAATGTATGAAAGTGTCATGAAAAACTTGCACACAGCAAAAATGCCCGTGGCGGCCATTTAGCAGATATTCTATTCAGATAAAATTGTACAAGTCTCTTCTTTAAAATAAAATAAAACTACGAAGAAATTCCAATCCATTCGCGTTTTATTGAGACATATCATCCTATACCTACTTTTGGGACACCCGTTATATTTATCAGAAAGAAACCTATTTTAGGACGATAGCGTAACTGGGTTTTACTGGTATTATTTACGTCACTATAAAGTACACTTTGTTTCCAATGATGGTACGGCTGACACACCCATAGAACGTAACTGTTGGCGTTTACGAAAATTTTAACGTCGACATATTATACATATTATACATACATATTATATATATACATACTATATATATATATACATACATATATATTATATACATATATATAATATACATACATATTATACATATTTTAATTACATAGAAATAATCATTACTGTACATTGTAAAAAATAAAGTTTTAATAAGAATCACGGTTTTTTATTTTCATAACAAACTTTTAATAAACTATATTATTTTCGAGACGTAATGTACCAAGTCAAAGTCAAAGTCATAAATTTTTATTCATATAGATTAAATAAAATTAATGCTTATGAATAGTCCAACATATTTTTACCTACCACCTGTTATGGACATCTTTTAAGTAACGGAATCACAAAGTTAATAAGGGTGAATGAATGAATTGACCACCATATATTGACACTTAGATAGTTGATAAGATGTTAAGAACAGATGGAGTGCAGAGATACCACAAACCAAAGTTTAAGTTTATAGATTTTTTATATTATTTTTTATAAAAAAAAAATAAAAAAAAGAAAAACCACGAGCCCTATAAGTAGCTATAGTATCCCGCCTGAAAGCTACTTAAGGTCGTCACAGACGGTGAAGATACTATAATATTTTATCTTAACATAGAATATCGCTCGCCATACAACTCAATGGACCATCACACACGACGAAGATAACATATATTTTCATATTAAGTATCTTAAGATGCTAAGCGATACGGAAAATATATATTTCGTATGTTAAGATACGGAAATATATATTTTGCATGTTAAGATACTATCTTAACATACGAAATATATATTTTGGATACGAAAAGATGTGTATACAGGTTGTCCCGTTTTTGATATGTTGTCTAGGATGGTTAGTGAGTATTAAAAATGCAAAATGCAGCATGCAACATTGTGAAGAATCTTTTCTGGCTAAAATGCACCTAAACGAAGATATTAGCGAAAGTTTTTAGCTTATTTCAAGACTTTTGAACTACTCTAACATTTTAATTTTTCACAACTGAACTTCGTCGCCATATAATAAAATGTTGTAATTATTTACTAGTATATATTAAATAAGGTTTCAAAGTGCTACGACTCTGGGCCCATTTTGCACCTTGTTCTTTAAAAGTTTGACAAATTCCTGGAAAACCATTTAATTAAAAGTGCATATAACTATCTGTCCTAGTAACAAAATTTAAAGTGTTAATTATAGAAAATTTAATTTTCTACAACATTGTGAAGACTCTTCTCTGGCTCAAATGCACCTAAACGAAGATTTAAGCGAAAATCTGAAAAAAATGCCGATTTTTTCAATATGGCGGCGGGGGCGGAGGGCGAGGAATTGTGCATTTTGCATTTTAAATACTCACAAACCATCCTAGACAACATATCAAAAATTAAAAACTACCGGACCACTTGTAAGCTGAAAACCCTCTATTCACTGGACTAGTACTGTTTTAAGTTTTTTCAGTGTTATTTCGTTCCAATCCAATACCATTGTGTAGTACACACACTATGGGTTAAGTACCTGTTTAATTTAAATTGTTTGCATTTTCTAGGTATCAACTTATGAGTAAAAATAAAAAAATAAACAAAAGTAGTTTGTCTTATTACTCACCTTATGTATACTGCAAGTCGTTCTTCAGTTGTAATACTTTCTCGCATGTTTGTATTTTTTTTCATAATATCTTCCTTAATCAGATTGTGAATTGCAAAAAATGTTTCCTTTGATTTCCTAAAATACATTTGAAACTTTTTCGTTGAGAGATCTTCGTAAAGATTAAATTCCCCGCGTTCATTTCTAAACTTAATACGATTTTCTATCCAAACTGATCTAGACTTCGAATTAGCTATAGCAATTTTTATATCAAATGCCAGGTTAGAATCATCGTCTGATGAGCTGTCCAATAAGTCTAATAGCAAATCCGAATTGCTCATTTTTGATCACCCTGTATAAGATGTTTTACAGAATATTCGTCTGCTACCTAGGGCAGATATCGAGATTAACCAAAGGATGGAGGGCCATAGCTAGAAATAGCTTGAGACCTATCAGAGGATTTAGTTAAAAAATAGTTGATTCCTAAGCAAAACTCCATGTAATTTCTAATAGTCAATTAAAACTGCTATGACCAAATGAGTCAGGCCCTCAGTTCATCAATTGTCAAAAATTTGCTGTCACCTGTCAAAGTAATTAAGCATTGATTGTTTATAATTTTTGAATCCGAATATAGTAAGGAATTCGTGAAATCTTTTCAGAAGTTTTCAATTGTCTAGAATATACCGTTACAGATTTATAAAGGTTTAGCTTGGGATCTCAGTTCATCAATTTGTACAATAATGAATCTTCCAAATTTGCAAGTAAACTAAAGAAATACATAAAAATACTTTGAATTTCTGATTCTTTAACACTTCTGGGAATTTCTAACGTAGAAACAATGGTGCAAACGTTAATAGTTTAGTAATAATTGGAATGTTTTTATTTTGACAATTGATGAACTGAGGGCCTGACGTTTTCGGTTCTACTGACTAGGCATCGCCACATAGATTAATGAAAGTAAGCTTACGTTTTTTTACGAAATCTTTACTAGAAGTTGACCTAGCATCCGTTTCTCTAAGTACCATACTTTCAGAGATAGAATTTTTAATTTTTGTAAGAACAAAATTGACAGATGGTGACCATCATTTTTTACTTTTTTTGAGGACGGTATTATTATAACATAGTGTAAAAATGCGCACTCGCGACGTTCACCGCGATTATTTAGACTGTTTATTATTCTGGAATCTACTGTCGAAATAGTTAACGCCTTTTTTACACTTTGGTATAATAATACCGTCCTTAAAAAAAGTAAAATCGATGGTCACCATCTGTCAATTTTGTTCTCACAAAAATTAAAAATTCAATCTCTGAAAGTATGGTACTTAGAGAAACGGATGCTAGGTCAACTTCTAGTAAAGATTTCGTTAACAAACGTAAGCTTACTTTCATTAATCTATGTGGCGAAGCCTAGTCAGTAGAACCGAAAACGTCAGGCCTTCAGTTCATCAATTGTCAAAATAAAACATTCCAATTATTACTAAACTATTAACGTTTGCACCATTGTTTCTACGTTAGAAATTCCCAAAAGTGTTAAAGAATCAGAAATTGAAAGTATTTTTATGTATTTCTTTAGTTTAATTGCAAATTTTGAAGATTCATTATTGTACAAATTGATGAACTGAGAGCCCAAGCTAAACCTTTATAAATCTGTATCGGTATATTCTAGACAATTGAAAACTTCTGAAAAGATTTCACGAATTCTTTACTATATTCGGGTTCAACAATTATTAACAATCGATGCTTAATTACTTTGAGAGGTGACAGCAAATTTTTGACAATTGATGAACTGAGGGCCTGACTCATTTGGTCATAGCAGTTTTAATTGACTATTAGAAATTACATGGAGTTTTGCTTAGGAATCAACTATTTTTTAACTAAATCCTCTGATAGGTCTCAAGCTGTTTCTAGCTATGGCCCTCAAACCTTTAATACGTGATATCGAGAGAGTGAAAAGATTCCAAAATATATCGTATCTTAACCGTGTGTGATACCTTAAGATGCTATAATATTTTATCTTACGATATCTTAAGATAAAATATTATAGCATCTTCACCGTATGTGACGCGCTTTATAGGGCTCGTAGTTTTTTACTATCACATTTTTCCTATATTTAAGTTTATATTTAGTTTAAATATACTCATACACGTCACACACGTTATACGCAGAATCAGACTATGTGAATCTGTTGTTCTATCCAAATTGAACTATGCAGACACTGTCATTGGTCCCTGTTTGCTTGCTCGTACGGAGCGTCAAATCCAACGTGTACAAAATGCGTGTGCACGTTTTTGTTTCGATGTTCCTCCTAGAGCACACCTTTTTTAAATAAGTGCAAACTCATGAAGATGGAGGCTCATCGTAGGCTGCATTTTGCTTCTATGCTGTTTGATATTATCCACAACAAAGCTCCACAATATCTGTACAGTAAACTTAAGTGGGCCAAAGACAATAGTTAACACCGCTCTCGAGCCTCCTCCTACATGATCATATAACACCTAAGCATAAATTGTTCCGACTCCGACGACGACGAAAGAGTTTAGAACATTTAGCAAAACTCTTAAGAAATACTTGTTGGCACAAGTTCTCCACAAGCCCACTATTTGAATGATTTCGCCAAAGTATCATTGTATATTATTAGTGTAATAAGCAGTAGGGACCACTGTATCGAATTGGGATATGTCCTGTCATGATATTGTGTTAGTGTCAATAAATAAATCAGGATCTATCCGTAAGGAATAAGGAAGACCTGTGCCCAGAGCAAAATAAATTGGTTGATCATATAGATTATGTCATAAACTGGTTTAAATGTCTACGATTTTTGTTCGCGCCTGTTTTTTATGTTTATTAATTACATATTTAACCTTTTTCTCATCAATATTTATTGAGCAAAAGGTCACAACTGCTTTTAGAACGCCAGAAGAAGACTTTCTTAAAAAAAGTTGATTTCGAATAAAAAGTTCAAGGCTTTGACTTTTGTAAGACTTTTGCAGACAAGAATAACCGCCTCTAGGGTCTACTAGAGGTTCACACCAGAGGTCCCGGGTTCGATTCCCAGTAGGGGTAGATATTGTGTTCGGTTTGGTTGGTTGTAGGGCTTGTTTAAAATACGCCTGGCTAGCTACCATCTTATCTAAGTCTGGCGCCATAACAACGATGTTTTCAGCATTGATGTGTTCCGGTAGTTAGAGATAAGATAGCCCGATCCTCAGTAGTTCAGCGTTGAGGCAGTTGTGCGCTTCCACCTTCATCCTTATCAATATGTCACTTAATGTCTAACCAATATGTTATCTCCAACACCGAAGCAGAGTAAAAACGAGTAGGTATTTATTAACCGACTTCAAAAATTGAAAAGGAGGAGGTTATCTATTCGTCGCGTTTTTTTTAAATGTATATGTACACCGATTACTCGAAGACGGCTGAACCGATTGAAATGATTCAAACGTTATAACATCAGGGGGCCAAGTCTGCTAACGTTAAGTCGTAATCGTGTCTCAATCGTGTTTCAATTGTAGTTCAATGGTAGAGCTTTTTTACACACTAATTACAAGAAATGTGTACTTTTTTCACAATACTACTGATGGTCAGACCACACACTACATTCACATCACATTATACTGTCATAATTCTTGTAACTAGTGTGTAAAAAAGCAATACCATTTAACTACAATTAAAACACGATTGAGGCACGATTATGACTTAACGTTAGCAGACTTGGCCCCCAGGTTTTTCCCCAAGTTGGTCCCACTTTTGTTTGCTAAATATCTGAAAGCGATTTGTGACGTAACATCTGGTCGTCGGCAGTGGCGGTACCTCCATACAAGCCCAAAAGCCGGGCTTGCCCTAACAAAATCTTATTTACACTACTAATGAATCACAATTAATGATAACAACAAAATAATATTCACAAACGTAAATTTTCAATCAAAAATTAAATTTTTCAAACAACTGTTCGATAGACAAGTCATTAACTACATAATATAGCGTATTAATCGAAAAATACAATTCATCTCTCTCGCACTCGTTGGCTTGCAACCGGGCTTTGCGAATTCATATATCCGCACTCTTCTAACATTAACGAAACTGGTACCCCACTACATACATACTGCTGTACCTATCTATAGATTCTATGAGAAATTTCAAAACTGAGCAAAAGCCGGCATGCAAAGGAAGTTAGCCGCAAGTGGGAGCGATGAACCCGCAGAAACAACTCACGATCGGGCCAATCCCTGCACAGCAGCACACAATCAGGCCAATGGCTGCGTTGCGTAGCGCATACAAACGGGCCAATCAGGAGCAATGCGATCACCTGGGTGAATTAAGTAATAACAGGTTGTTTTGCAGTTTGATTGAGCCAATGTTTCTTTGATAAAGTTTTCTGTTTTGCATTAATTAGTGTTTTTCGTTGTACAAAAAGATGTCAGAATTCAGAACGACGAGTGATGTTGTTTTTTGTGATTGTGAAAGATTAAAATGTGTTAAAAGTTTTGATCGGCGCCGCCCGGCCGGTGAGGCGAGGGAAAGGTAAATTCATTTCACTTTGCCGAAAAAAGCAGCGAGTATTTTCAGACAGACCTACTCCAGATTTGTGTATTTTGCAAACTAGTAAGACTCACAAAAGGCAATTCAATAGAAATGTGTACAAAACTCGTAGAAAACATCCCGTTCATTTAAGATGGTTACGCTTATATATGGCGCGGTCGCTTTTACGTGACCTCTACAATTTGGGCGGCTTATTAAAGAATTGCTGTCTTAATCTTGTTTTTGATATATCTTTCATGATAGCTGGAATTGAAAGCTGAAATTAACAGGAACTAATGTTCATGAATTACTTAAATTCATTTAATATATGTCATGTGTCTTAATGTTATGGAAACTGAGTATTCGATCTCTAAAGTACGACAAGTCTAAAATTTATCACATTTATTTTTATCTTTATATCGTGTAAAGTTACAAGATCTAAAATTCTTGACATAATAAGTGTCTAACACGGGTATTTTTTTCAGCTTTGGTTGTAAATGTAATAGTTTATTTGCAAATCCGTTTTTTCTGATTTTCGAAACCATTTATAATTACGTTGGTTTACGACTACCAAATCAAAAACTATTTTTTAATTAAGCCTTTATTTAAGTACTTTTTTGCATTCACAATGCAATTATTATTATTGAAAAATGGAAAATGAAGTATTTTGAAAAAATCGACCCGTCTCACAAAACTCACAACCAGCTCCGATGGGACACGAACCCACGACCTTTCGCTTTCCGGGCGACTGCTCTAACCACTGAGCTACGGAGTCGTTATAAAAAATGGACGCCTTTTTTGGCTTTAGGTCTTCGGGCTTGCCCTGATCTCAGACCCTAGGCACGCCACTGGTCGTCGGTACACGCGTTTACGCCGCAGCGAAAAGTAAACGCGACTGCGAGTATGCTAATATTACACGGTTCAACCATATTGATTCACTTTGGTTGAAAGGCGCAGAAATAGAAATACAGGCGCACATTGATATTGAATGATTCACTTTTACGTTTACATTGTTCAATTTGGTTGTCTCATCCAAATTGAAAGGCAAAAGTGAACTGTGTATTTGCGCTATTATTCAACCGCCTCTGTTGTCTAGTGGTTCACACCACCGACTTCCGACCCAGATGTCCCGGGTTCGATTCCCAGCGGGGGTACATATTGTATTTGGTTTGGTTGGTGGTAGGACTTGTTCTTAGTCCGCCTGACTAGCTACCACCATCTTATCTAAGTCTGACGCCATAACAATGATGTTTTCAGCATTATTGTGTTCCGGCAGTTAAGATAAGATAGCCAGTTCCTCGGTGAGGATTCCTGGAGTAGTGCGCTTCCACCTTCAGCCTTATCACCACTTAACATCAGGTGTGATGAAGGCTAAGTGCTACCCCGTAGTAGACAAAAAAATAATAATTATAGAACATTATTCCGTGCCCTGTAGAGACCAGACGGCCAGACGTAACGTCATAAGTCGCTTTCAGATCTTTACTAGGCTGTTAAAATACTCGTTCATTACTATGACCGAATGACCTTGACACCAACGAAGGCGACACAACGGCCTTGACTCGAAGCGCTTTTAATTTTGTTTTGATCCATTTGCAAGCCAAATGTCAGACGCCGGATTTGCATAAACAAATAGCAAAACAGACTGGTGAAAAAAAAAAGAATTAATCTTGTCAGTTTTAAGGAAATGTATTTCTAATAAACTAGCCTTCCGCCTGCGGTAATAATTATAATTCCACGGGAATGTTATATTTTCCCGGGATAAAAAGTAGCATAGTATGGATAGCAGAACCCATCGATCATTTTAATCTTAGGCTGAGTAGGCCTATAGCCGCCGATTTTGAGGGGGGAGCGGCAAATTTCGCGCATGCATATATCATCAAAGCCTCGTATATGATGAGCGATCATATCAATGAGAGATTTTCTACGAGCAAATTAAAAAAAAAAAGTTTATTTATTAGCTCGATAGATGTCGCTGACCAGACATGAATCCACTCACCTCTATTGTTTATTACCACACAGAGATGGGCCTACTTCTCGAAAGATACAAGTTTACAAGTTCACAAGCTTCGAAATGTAACATGGACTTGTAAATTCTGTTTCACGAAGTAAATAACAAGTGTTTTTTACGGTAACAAAAAAGAGTGTCATTGGAATACCTAATGACATATAAATGCATTGGCTGATAAATATTTGTCATTTCTCATATTCGAAAAGTGATGTATATTTAAGGCCTAATCAGACGAAGGACTGTTGTCCCTGTGGGACAAAAAGTCTCTGTACGTCCAAAATATTTCCTCCGGGTACTTGTCGCGGACTCAACGCATATAGTGTGCGGTCATTTGTTGCCCGAAGACGTACTTCACTATCGGGCGCTCAATGCAGACTAAAGTTCGTTGTGTGCGTTGTTACGCCTATTTACGTTTGTTCTATTTTTTTCGGGGACTACCGCGAACTTTTGTCCAGTCCAGTCTCTCGGTGTCCGCCGTACTTTCGGGGACTTTTTGTCCGCGGTACTTTTAGTTCCTTGAGTGCGTTATTCGATACAATTTATAAGAGATCTATATCGATGGACAAAAAAGTACTCGGCGGACAGTCCCTCGTCTGATCAGGCCTTTAAACTGAGCAGCGGGTTCAAAACTCTGCATTGCACCCTAGGGTGTAAAAGTATTTTTAAAAATAGAACTGAATTTGGTTACAGTCAACCATAGAGTTATCTCATCGGCAATGAAAAAGTTTTCTACTGATGTTGTATGGGGTGGGGGGGCCGGAACTGTTTCAAAAATGAATTTTATAAAAATGAGAATATCTCAAAAACGGTGCGTCGAAGCTAAAAACCCCGGAGATACATAGGAGGCATCCGATGGACATATAATTTTTTTATTTTTTGTTTAATTGTACTTCAAATTTTTTAAATATAATAAAAAAAATAGAGAAGGCTATGCCCCCCGCCACCATTCTTTTATTTTTCTAGGTAGTTTTAGTTGTTTTTGTTGCTTTTCTTATTATGAAAAGCAAAGTGTATTTACTTTCCATAAATTCGAAATAAAAGTAGAGTGTATTACTCGGCAGCAAAATTATTTTCACCTCGGGCGACGTATATTGAATCCCTCGCTGCGTTCAGGATTCTACTTTAGAATCCCTCACTACGCTCGGGATTCTACTATAGAATCCTTCACTCCGCTCTGGATTAAAAATAGCGCCCTCGCCGTAAATATGCTATTTTGCTCCCTTGTAATACAATCTACTATTATCTTAATGTCAATGTCACTGACATTACACTCGTTATAATAGTGAATGATTTCTTTTAAAATAGCCGCCAACTTGTGATTCTGATGTTCTACTAGAGTAAAAATACAAGTACTTCACTGGCTTTCTTACATAATTGTAGACTTGTAAAAATGGTTAAACAGGGCCCTTGCCAGCAAAAAAAAGCAAACCCATGTCTGATGAACGCCATCTGTTGAGTTTTTTGGAACTAACTTTTTTCTTTTTTAATCATCTGTCAGAAAATCCCTCATTCATAAAGCAACCCCCCCCCCCCCAACCCTTGCGTAGGCGACGCAGGGGGTGCGGTATGGTGAAGCGGACCGTGAGGTAGCGGCAATGATGAAGTGAACGCGTAATATAATAAAATTGTAAGTGATTAGTTTTATTCTAATACTGTAATAATTAAATACCTTTTCCTAGTTCAGGCAAAATGTAACATGTTTTTAGCCTTAATATAATGTCTGTTGTGTAAATATGTAAGTAATGTGAACTTATGAAAAATAAATAAATATTTTACTATGATTATATTATTAATTAAGTTATTTTAGACACGTTGATCCCTCTCAGTATTCCATGACAGCGATCAGCTGATCATGGAAGGTCCAGAATGTCAACACTATGTTCAGTGCGCAAGGATAAACATCATTGAGGAATCAACACAAGAGAACATTGGCTGGCAAGACTATATTATTAATAATAAATAAATAAAGCTAAAATTCAATTATTTATTTTAATTCATGAGGGATTTTCTGACACATGATTAAAAAAGAAAAAAGTTAGTTCCAAAAAACTCAACAGATGGCGTTCATCAGACATGGGTCTGCTTTTTTTTTTATTTGCTGGCAAGGAGTCTACGTTAAGGCGGTCAATTAAAAAAAAAACACTTGCAGAAGGAAAAAAAACATTTGCAGGACTGAAAAGGCTTATCTACACCTCGCGGTATGGTCGGTATGGTATTGCAACGATAAACAAGAGGAATAGAATTATTTGACATTTCTTTTCTTCCGTCAACGTCAACTTTTTTTTGACCTTGCACCTTCTTGCACAACTTTGAAATACAAGTGTAGGTCAGATCAGATGAGATACATGTCTGGTCAGCGCCATCTATCGAGCTAATAAATAAACTTTTTTTTTTTAATTTGCTGGTAGAAAATCTCTCATTACAATATAACATGTTAATGAGTAAGCGCAAAACCTCTTAGGTGGTGATTGTGCTCATGAATATGAACAACTTTTACTATGGGGCCAACTCTGCAACTCAACAAAAGAAATCAGCTGTTCCATACAATCTGGTCTGGTCGAGTAGGTATTGACAATTTATACAAACTGGAAATAAATAAACCACTTATACCAAGGTTTTATGATCACTTGAAAACCCATAATAGCAATGGGTTTTTAGCCAGATAAGAACAGAGATTAAATTAGAGATAATAAAATCGATTGCTATTTCACATTTTTTATAAATATGGTGCAATACTTTTTCATGTATAATTTTTCTGTTTTACATATTTAAAGAATATATATGTCGCAGCCAACTGGTTGAATCCGCCATTCAATTAAACGCCTAGGCCGATAATTTTTTCCGTAAGCTATTTTATCTTCTCTTTAGTTGACGGAGTCATACAAAAAAATCGTATTAAAATCATGTCTGTGGAAAAGATAAAACTTACCATTCATACTGTTCACATTCGGAAGGGGCTGGTTCATATTCTCATAGAAATACCCGTCATCTTCTTGTTCAGACTTTATGTGGAACGGCATCGTCGGCAGCATATGATCATTCTCTAACCGCTGATTCTCATGCAGCTGTAAGTTCTGTGGCACCAACCGTTGCCCTAAATTTTGCTCCAACCTTTGGCTCAAATTCTGTTCCAATCTCTGTCCCAAACTTTGGTCCAATCTTTGAATTAAACTTTGCTCTAATCTCTGGTCTAATCTCTGCACCAATGTTTGCTCCAATCGATGCCCCAGCGAGTTTGTTGGTGGCAAATTCTGCTCCATAATGTGTTCTTGCACACACTGTATAGGAGTCCGCCTTTCATGACTCATGATATCCTGCTGCTCAATATTCCTGCTCAAATGATGCGACAGATCAATCTCATGATTCAATTCATGCATTTCAGCCCTCAAATTCTGCGTCAAGCCTTCAGGCAAAATCATATTCTCATTTATATTCTGCACCAAACTTTGAGTCAAACTATTTTGGAGTTCCAGCTCACTGTTCAAACTCCTCGCTAAGTTTAAATCAAGGTTTCTACTTAGCAAGTCGTCATGCCTCAAATTTTGGGGCATTTCTGTTAGATTATGAACTAAATCTAGCTCCAAATTTCTTTGTAGGTGTAAAGGGATCTCGTTAAAGTTCAAGTTTCTACTTAAATGGTTGGTTTTTAGCATTAAGGTGGACATTTGGCGAGGGGATAGGGGTAGTTGAAAGTTATGCATGATCGTCCCGTTCAAAGACGTCTGCATGGCTTGATGGAGCTGTTCCATCGAAATTGGAGTATGCTGGTAGTCTTGAACTTCCGTTTGATGAGATTTTTGTAACTGGAAAAGATAATAAAATCATAAATTATTTGTTTTAGAAATAAATCCCTAAAACATGATCTAAAGAGATAGATATTTTTTATAATGGCACATAAAATATTCTACGTTTTTTGAAAATATTTGAGAACCTTTTATTGGATATCTGCCGACTCGTAAGACAGTTACAAAAAACCATCATTAGTACCGGACAATATTGGTTTTTTTGTAACTTGCTTACGACTCAGTTAAAACTGTCACTGGTACTGTCTTAGATCTTACTTATATATATATATATATATATACTATACACATCTTATCAGTTCATTCAAAAAAATTCAAAATTCAATTTTGTTTATTCAATTTAGGTTTGTTTAACAACACTAATAAACGTCAATGAAGCTACGCCATCGGTTCACAAATCCTACGGCAGAAGACCTTGTAACGAGAAGAACCGGCAACAAACTCGCCAAGGGCTACCTTTTTTCTCCCTGTTTTAATTTGTAAAGCTTCTGCAGTCTATTTACAAAGCTTATCTACTTAAGTATTAATTCTTATCTACAAACGTTCAATTATCTATAACGTAATACTACGTGCGAGATAGTGAATACTACCACAGATTACTAAATAGTTACTAAGTAACAGATACTGCACTCCGCTAAGCCATTTAAATAAATAGAAACTCTAACTGTAACGCAATAAAGTGGAATTCAGCTTGTACGGCGCAAATTACGAACGGCCACTCGTTGCATCTCTTTCTATAGCATTTATTCTACCGCGCTCGGGCGGGCGGGCGGCCCGCTGTAAATTGTATTGAAGTGGTATCCCGAGCGAGACATACCAAAAGCGGTAGGCACTTATCTCGGGTTCTTGAGCGAGTGACGGACGCCTGATACTACTACGTGTGAATATGTGCCCGAGGCACATCCCCACTGCTGGGGCACTGGGCTTCCTTATGGTTTGATAAGGAGAATGGGCCATGCACGACCCACCACGCGGGCCCAGTGCGGAGTGGTGGGTATTAACGACTGCAAATGCAGCCGGGACCAACGGCTTAACGGAAGCACGGAGGAGATCGAGATGAAAATTTTTTGATCACCGACTGTTACAAAAGTTGCTTAACCTCAACGATCGCAGGCCGAGTGAGGTTTGATAAAGATTATATTTTAAAGAATATTACAATTACAACTAAAGTAAAGGAGATTTTTCAGTTTTGTATGGAGCCTCGGCTAGGACTTTGTACACTATATCATAGGCAAGCAAAAGATAAATATAATAACTGAAAACTAATTATATCGCAATAAGCTAACGCGTTTGATGGTACAAAAGCATTATCTAGTCTTAATAATTATGCAACCCCGATTCAATATGGCGGTAAAATGTCACACTAACTGTTCGGAAAAGATCGATATTTCTGAACGCATCTCTAATGTCACGTCAAATTGACATTTCGCTGTCACTTGAAGTTGACAGTTCTCTTGATTGGAATTCTTGTAAGAAAATGTCGGATTAATTTTGCTGAATTATTAAAAATCGCTCGCGTTGAATATGCCTGGCATATCGAGTTTGAATTGAATCTTAAATTATCTATGTGATCCCGTTTTGTACGACCAAGATTTTGACGCCATCGTGACGATCGGGCCGGTCGCGGAGTTTTGAAATAAAGAGTGCCACCCCACGCGTTGTTGTCGGGAAAATATATATTAATAAACAAGCTCCCCCGCGTGTGTCGTTGTGTATTGCTGAAGCGCCCAGTGTCTTGGGAACGCTGTTATTTGTGTTGTGAGTAAGGTGACGAATTGGTAAGGTCTGCAGAAGAAGACGGAGCCACAGGGGGGCCCCCCCTCTCCCCACGCTGCCCAGGGACTTTCTACAGCACAGACCGTATGTAAAATCACCTTACTTAACATTAAGTCGCTGTGTATCGCAGTCCAATTGTTCAGTTACATCCCGGCTGAAACTTAGTTTTTGTCCGGAGTCTATATTCATGATAACCTTCCACTGCGCCATGCCGATTCCGCGCGAGTAGGCAGGGGTGTACTGAACATTTCTTGGTAGCAGAGCGTAGTTTGAAGGCCTGACAGGCCCACGCCAAAACTTTGTCGATTAATCAGTGCCGTTTTGATGACCATCTGGTCCGGACTAGATTAATTTGTACTTGTAAATGGTAATTAACTTGCATTTGAAAAGTAAAGGGCATTCCTTTTGTTATTGGTTCCATGTCTTGTAATTAATTGTCATGTATTGAAGTTCCAAAATGTAAACAGATGCCTTTCTTTGTTCATAATAATTATTATTTAGTTTGTTAGCAAATTTGAGTTGTGAATATTGACAAGTTTGTTGCTAAATAATAGCTAATAAAAAGTTGTCCTAAAAGGGCTTGGGTACCTAATAAGTTTGCACTCAATACTTAGTGAAACTTAAATGATTTAAGACATTATTTACACATTGAAACTTATTGAAACTTGTGCTTTGAAATAATTAAAATTAGCTTGTTGTATGTTGATATCCAAGTGAATTTCAATAGTCAGTGATTTTGAGTGAATTTCAATGAAGTGAATTTCAATAGTCAGTGAGTTTGTTGTTTTCTGATAACCTCCAAATATTTAAGAGTTTGTGTCATTATAAATACTTTGTTGTTGTAATATTGGAATTTTGTGGTTATTAATAACCTCCAAATATTGGAGATTTTGTGTTATAGTGAATATTTTGAATTTGTTGTTTTTGTTGATAAATTTGTGACGTTACAATGACGGCCTCCTCGGCTAAAGCCAAAATACGTTCTGAGTTACGGTGGTTAGCTTCTGCGGTGGCATTGTTGGATCGACCGGATAGGACGGAGGCCTTGTTGAACAGATACGTAGATCTGCCCGTACGTTTGGCTGTTGTTGATGAACAGTATGCCTTATTTTTGGAAAGGACTGTTGAGGCCGAGGTGGAAATGCGACAAGAAGTCGGTTTGGATGTGGACCAGTGTTATGATTTTGCGGACAGAATCACTCAGGTGGCTCGACCTTTGCAAGTGGCAAGAGAGAATGAACCGAGCCCGTCCCCGGTCACATCTAAGAGTATGCCCCCTCTATTTGCTAGATTGGCCCCCTTAGACTTAAGGCGTTTTGCTGGTCGTCTAGAGGACTGGGAGGGCTTTATTAATATTTTTGATAGTCTGGTACATGCCCGGGATGATTTGACCCAGGGCCAGAAGTTAGCGTACTTGTTATCCGTGTTGGAAGGGGAGGCCCTTGAATCGGTTCAACATTTGGCCCCCTCGGATGAAAACTACCCTATTGCTAGGGATTTGATTGCCCGTCGGTACCAGAACGTACGACGTCTGGCGGACAACCATGTTGCCGCCATTTTGAATTTACCCCGCGTTGCCAGCGTGATGCACTTGAGAGTGGCTTTGTTGAATCCGCTGTTGGTTGCCTACAACGCATTAAAAAACTTAAAACTCCCAGTGGAGCAGTGGTCGTTTTTGTTACTGCACATTGTCCTGGGAAAGTTGCCGGACTCTGTTAAGGTCCGTTTTGAGCAGCAGTATGGTGGGGATAGTGCGACTTATCTGCCACCCTTCTCGGACCTCTTGACGTTCCTGGAAGGAGAGAGTAGACTGGCAGATAATTCCTCTCTGGCCGGTCCTATGGGACCCGAACGACCTGTGCCACAGAGTAGATCCCCCACCGGACCCCCCCGTAGGGGGCGTATGGCCCCTCGCGCGCCCGGCCGCTATGCCGCCGTCCAGGAGACCGCCCGCTGCTTGTACTGTCGGGAACCGGGTCACAGCACGACCCGTTGTGATAAGTTCCTCGACCAGCGCGTCCAAGGCCGTCGAGCGATCGCGCGACAACGGACATGGTGCTACTCGTGCTTGGGCCTGCACATGCAGCGCGAATGTACCCAAGCGCACCCATGCCGCTTTTGTAAGGGCAACCACCATCCCCTCCTCTGCATGAACAGCCCAGAGGGCGGCGGAGCGCCGCAGCGCGTCGCTGCAGGATCACCTCGTATGGGTGGGGGTCTCGGACCCCCCGCGGTGTTTGCATCCCGCAGCAGTTCTAGTGGCCACCAGAGTGGCCCCAGACGCTCTCCGCCACGTTTGGAGCCTCAAACGGGCGGGGGTCCCAGGGACCCCCCCATGGGAAACCGATCCCCAAGGATGGGGATGAGTTATGCGAGCGTTGCCGGAGGTCGTAGAGGCCCCCCGCGACGTTTTGAGCCTCGCACGGGCGGGGGTCCCACGGACCCCCCCCTGGGAAATCGGTCTTCAACCAGGGGGTTTGATTTTGCGAGCGATGCGGGAGGTCGTAGAAGCCCCCCGCAACGTGTTGAGCCTCGCACAGCCGGGGGTCCCCGGGACCCCCCTTCTGAAAATCGGTCACCGTGCCCCCGCGACTATGGGGCGACGTACACGGTGGATGCTAGGCACAGATTCTCGCCGCCGCTCGCCGAATACCCGCGTTTGGAGCGGCGCCCGCCCCGTCTTCAAGGGGCCGGGAGATATAACCCGCCTGATACCGGGCGATTTGGACGTAGGCAGTATGTGGGAGAATGGGACCCACTGGATCGCTATGAGCGACCCCCTTACCATGGGGGGACGTCTGGGGACCCCACATACTAGCAATCAACGTGTTTACGGTCGATTGTAGCCACCCCTCCAGAGACCGTTTTGTTGCCCACGGCCTCTGTGCTTGTCAGGGGATTGAATGGCGACCTTGTGGAAGTTCGCGCCTTGTTGGATTCCGGTGCTCAGGGGTGTGTTGTGTCATCTTGGTTAGTTAGGCGGTTGGGCCTCAAGGTGCACCCCCACACGGAAGGCGTGAGAGGTGTTGGCGATGTGAAAGTCCCCGGGTTGTTAGGGCATGTTGACTTCACATTTACATCACGTAATAAGTCCACGCCAGGCATTAAGACCTCGGCGATTGTGTTGGACACAGTTGTTGGCCGTCAACCTTCAGTTGACTTGGGACCGAGTATGTTGTCTTTGGTGTCTGATTCCCCACTCGCCGATCCAAATTTCTTCCGCCCAGGCCCGATTGATGCTCTCCTTGGAGCCGATGTCCTGGGGCGAGTTTTGTTGACGGGGAAGCGAGTTTTGCAGCCAGATGGCTTGGTAGCTCTGCAGACGACACTCGGTACAGTTGTGATGGGCCCTGCTTGCCGCGTTTTGGATTCCCTTGATGAGGATCGCGGTCTTGTTTTTAATGTGTCTCTCTCCGAAGTGGTGCAGAAGTTTTGGGAGGTTGAGGAACCTCCACCAGCCCCGCGGGTCGACCCAGTAGCGGATGAATGCGAGTTGTATTACCAGAATAACACTGGTCGCCTCCGCTCTGGTCGTTTGATCACCCGTCTCCCCTTTCGTGCCGGCCGACCTCCTCTGGGCGAATCCCGACCGCTAGCGGAACGTAGGCTAGTGGCGATGGAGCGTCGCATGAGCAAGGATCCGGTCTTCCGCCAGAAGTATGTTGAATTCATGCGGGAGTATGAGGAGTTAGGGCACATGTCCGTGAGCGATTTGGATTGGCGCTCCGTTGAGCACTTCTTTTTGCCGCACCACGCCGTTTTGAAATCCGGAAAGATTCGGGTGGTCTTTGACGGTTCGGCTCCCACCTCTACTGGAGCGTCCTTGAACCAGTGTCTGCATGTAGGTCCCAAGCTGCACACGGAGATCTCAGACATTTTGACCAACTTCCGTCGGCACCAAATTGTATTTATGACTGACATCCGGATGATGTTCAGACAAACGGTCATCCATCCAGAGGATAGGAGGTACCAATTGATTTTGTGGAGAGAGAGTCCTAGGGACCCCTTGTTGATTTATGAATTGAATACGAATACGTACGGTTTGGCTTCGAGCCCGTTTGTTGCGGGTTTACGGTTGCGGGTTTACAAAAAAGGTTTACATTGACAGATTATCATCAGTCGTCAATGTCATCGTTTTTTCGTACAGAAACATCAAAGTTTCCGAACGTTATTTAAATATGGTTGCCAGTGTGACCATGGATGGCAAAGAATTTTTCATCCTATCGATTCGAAAAGCGATGATTCTTTATCTAATAACAGGGTCCAAAACGATTCATTTTTTACCTGTTATGACAAGAGGGTATAAATGAGATTTGAATTTTAAACAGCTTCATAACAGGGTCCAAAACAATGAGATTTAAATTTAGAACATAATTAAAGAAGCATTGGTTGGAGTGTAGCAAAGGGTGTGCAGTACTTAAAAAAAAACAACTGATTTTGTATGGGGCCGGGACTTTTTTCGGGACCGAGAAATTTTCAAAAACGGAATTTTATAAAATTGAGAATATCTCGTAAACGGTGAGTCGTAGCTAAAATCTAACTAAATTTTCAACCCCCCTACGGCATCCCCGGAGATAATTATAAGAAATCTGATGGACATATATTTTTTTTATTTAATTTTTTTTTTATTTCAAAACCCAATTTTTTTTTCTTGCCCGACTAGCGCTATGATGTATCCGAACAACAAAGAAAGGTAGGTAGTTTGAGTTGTATTTACTGCTTTTCTTATAGAGGGGGATGAAAAGCAGAGTGTATTACTTGGCCGCAAAATTATTTTCACCTCGGGCGGCGTATATTGAATCCCTCGCTGCGTTCAGGATTCTACTTTAGAATCCCTCGCTGCGCTCGAGATTCTACTCTAAAATCCTTCACTGCGCTCTGGATTCAAAATAGCGCCCTCGCCGTAAATATATTATTTTGCTCCCTTGTAATACAATCTACTATTTATTTCAAAGTTTATTTTTGTACCATTTATCCAGAAAGACAATGAGAATTTTAATATTTTATTTGATTTAACTATATTTTTTACTATTAGCACGAATAGTGTACAATGTCCTAGCCGAAAATGAAAAATTTCATTTGCATTAACTTGGAATAATTAAATTAAAACATGAAAGCAGTTAGTGTTAGCAGAATTTTTAGCCCCGAAAAACAAAATGGATTTCAAAAATAAATAAAAGCATTTTTAACGAATGTACTAATTGGTAACTTACAAGAAGAATCTCTTATTAACTTCTTTGCTTTTAGATCTATTACTGTAGAAAACGTAAGGGCCATCTGATTTTAATAATGGAATCGATGTATAAATAAACTAAAATTTATCAATGATTTCTTATCATCAACTGATAATACAGATTATTGACACAATAAATTCACAAACTGATAAATCAAAAACGATGAATGAACCTTATCCTACAATGAAAAGCTTAAGAGGCTTATAATTAGCAAAGGAAATAAGCCCTTATTCGTCTTTAGGACAGATTCTGGTTACGACAGATTCTTGTTACGGCAGAATTAGCACCTACTGTCGCGCATAATAAAATATTTTTAGAAATTCTTTAGGACAGATTCTGGTTACGACAGATTCTTGTTACGGCAGAATTTTATTAGTAATGTCGCGCATAAGAAAATATTATGTTTTTTGTTTTTTTTCATATACATTTTTTTTGCCTTATCAAGAGTCTGTCGTAACCAGAATCTGTCCAAACCAAAATCTGTCCTAAGACGAATAATAAATTGTGTGGTTTTTACTGTTGTTGGCAATGTTACTTCTGCCGTAACAAGAATCTGCCGTAACAAGAATCTGTCGTAAACCAGAATCTGTCCTAACACGAATAAGCGGAAATAAAAATTCATTAAGCTCATATGTTTGGACAATGGAAAGGCTTTTGATTAAGTGCCTACCAGGACTTTTTACAAATAATATTTTAAACTGCTTTAAATGATTAAAATTAGGGAAAAGCATTATCTAAGTGTGTCATGGGAAATTCCTACAGCCGCGGAAATTGCATGTCAAAATAAGTACACCTTATCTTAAGATATGGAATCAGTGGTGTTACACAAGGTTCAGTATTTGGGCCATATCTTTATATACTATACAGATTCGATTTAAGTACTTTCCCATTGACTCACGCCCGAATTCTCGAACGCTAATCAACTTTGAGAAAGAGATCTCTGGTCGAATCTGGCTCGGGTGGGCAGCGTTTGGGAAGCTCCAGCATATATTCGCGTCCGAAATACCTCAATGTCTCAAGGCGAAAGTCTTTGACCAGCGTGTGTTGCCAGTAATGACCTATGGAAGTGAGACGGGATCTTTTACTAATGGAGAGAGCGATGCTTGGTATTTATTGAAATCCGCAGGAAAACTAAAACAACTGACATCGCTCGAAGGATTGCATCATTGAAGAATCGTCATCATCGGTGAAGTGGCAGTGGGCGGGACACATATCGCGGAGAACCGATGGCCGTTGGTGCGGAAAGGTTCTCGAATGGCGACCGCGTACCGGACGACGTTCCGTGGGCAGGCCCCCTACAAGGTGGACCGACAATCTGGTCAAGGTCGCAGGAAGCCGCTGGATGCGGGAAGCCGCTGGCTGCGGGAAACCGCTGAATGCGGGAAGTTGCTGGATGCCGGCAGCGCAGGACCGAACGTTGTGGAGATCGAGGATAGAGGCGATAGAGGTTGGACAACATTAATTTAACACTGATTCAGATTTGGTTAAGTAGATGGACTGGGTGTTATCATATCTGTAGTAACTATTCAATTTTAGAAAACTTATAATAGGTGCCAACTACTTATGTTATTATTGGAACCTTCTTTATTTAGTTTTAATTCTTCTGCAGGTCCCGGGTTCGATCCCCGGATCCCCAGTAAAAATGAACTTTTCAATATTTCCTCCGGTCTTTGTGTATGTTGCAATACCTATTGGTGTTTCCAATTTCCATTGGTGAAATGGGTTTAAGACATAAGTAACTAGTATGTCTATATTGTGTGATTTAATAAGATTTCAACTAGCACCGTTTTTTTATAAATCTTAATCTTTATTTCTAGTAAAGTACAAGAAAACAAGTTAATGTACTTATTACAACAAATGAGGACAAACAAGTACAATACAAATATGTTTTGGAGATGGTCCATCTAGGTTCCAGGCTACAATCTTAAGGGAAGTCATCGCGACTCCCTTGGTATTAGGGTTGTTAAGAGACTATTAATGTACTCATTTGTTGATGGATCATATCTAATTTTTCTTCAAGAACACCTGTTCAATTGTATTGTTTGATGATGGGATTTCTTGCTGTTTCAGTTATCTTTTAATAAATCGAAATATTTCGCCTTTGTATTTGGGATATGTGTTCGATCTATCTGTCTCCAAGTTAGGCTGTGATGGGATTTAGCTATTGAATGTCCAATTGTTTTTGTGTTATCGTTAGTGATAAAGCGAGGATTTTTATTGAATTTCCTGTCATATATTTATCTAGACACTACACAGCCTTTGTAATTTGCTGGGTGAGCACCCAGACATAGAGATCATGGAATGTCGCGATCAGACTTAGGACAATCAGAGGTTATGTGAGACTCTGCACATCTCACAGAACAATATGGCCTCATCTCATGCAGTAGTTCTTAGTGTGACCATATTTTTGACACCTTTGGCAGTTTTTTTCTTTTCATTTCTGATTTATCTCATAATATTATAACTGTTAAAACAAGAAGTAATAATTGCATGCAACTGAAGCAACTTTGTTCTTGAAAAAACTTGACTGACTCAAATTGAGTTACACAAATATGTCAAAGATAGAAACACAGAAAATTTTATAATATACTATCCGGTTCAAATGCTAATAGGATACCTTTTGGAGATGCGTTACGCGACAGTGACACTTGTACTACTCAGTCAAGCTAACATGACGCCTGCAGGTTATACCGTGTCCTGAAAGAATTAGAGTAGGGCTTAAGGTGTCATGTTAACTTGACCGAGTTATACAAACACACTCCACGCGCGCCGCGTCTGTACACACGCTGTATGCATGTGTGATGCTCCATTCCAAAAGGTATTATCCTATTAGCATTTGAACCGCATAATACCAAATGTAATGACTGACAGTGACAGGATTTGCTAAGGCCCTTTCAAATAAATACTTACTTACTTATAAGTCTATTTAGTGGAGCGAAAGACTTTACCTAACTAAACAATCTTGACATGTATTTTAAATAAAATGCAATAATAAAAATATTAAACGCTTATTTTCTTATAGTGACTCCATGTTGTCTCCTTAAAATGGATAATGTATGTGAAAATACATCTTACATAGTTATATTTAAAAGCATTTCTTAGATAAAGAGACATATCAATAAGACATTGTTTACTAAAAGTCTTTTGCTTCGCTGAACGGTGCTTTATATGATTATATCTTTGACTTTTACACTCACAATGCAAATTTTTATTTGAAATATACTAGAAAAATAAGAGTTACCAGTCCCAAGTTTTTATTCTAGCATTATTCCTCTTACTTAGATGTTGTTATAATAAACATTTTACAATGTAAGAAGCACCTACAAGTAAGGAGTAGGTATTATTTAAATTACAATGTAAACTTACCGTTTCCAAATATATTTTATAATTTTCTTCATCAATGATGTTTTGGTCTTCACGTTTCACAAAATCCATGCTTACTTTCTAGATAACTTATCACTTTTTAACAATTTCAATTAAAATCTAAACAGGACATAACCTAAAACAATATTATCAATGTTCATTGTGTGGACTCAAATATACAGCAAGGGCGATCACATTCTCATACTTGTATTATCACTTTAGATCCATTGATTTAAATAAACAGAAATGTGGATTTAATTTAGAATCTAGTTTTTTTATTTCACTTGACATTCAATGAATGAAAGAAAGAAAGGAAGCATATTTGTGACAATAGACACGGTAAACTTGCGTACAACGAACATCTGTCTGGGGTGGCCACCCGTTGTTGCTTCTTACCACTACAATGAAAAGTGTCTCTTTTGACTTACCATACCACTGACAGTCGAACTCGGTGATTTTAAAATATAGGTAATATTATGTCAATGTTAATAACATCAAATAACGTTTAACCGTTTGATAATCTTTACGAACACCAACCACGTGCGTTAACCAACCAACCAACCAATAGTTAACAATTAACATTCCAAACCAACTGTTGGTGAACTCGGGCCCTAAATTTATAAAAACAAAATCATTTTGCATTCACAATGCAATTTTAAATATTGAAAATAAAGTATTAGAAAAAATGTACCCGTCTCATAACTACTACGAATGACTGCGTAGCTCAGTGGTAGAGCATTCGCCCGCGGACGTTAACCGTTGTTTAACCATCGGTTAGTTGGTTGGTTAGCCAATCACGTGCTTTCACCAACAACCAACCAAATTAATGTCGGTTAACCTACGGTTAACGTAACCGACTGTTGGGACACAGAATATGTAAATAGTAGGTACTAACGTACTTATGCCCAGCAGTGGGCGTCGTTCGGCTGACATGATGATGATGATAAACGTACAGAAATTGATCTGCGCGTGGACAATCAAATAATAAGCTACTCTCATTGCACAGCAATAAAGTAGTAGGTACCTACAATTTCAAATTGCATAGCGCTGCGTGCCTATAAATATTATAAGCACCAACGAAGTGCCTCTCTTTCTGTTGCGTAGCGCTGTCTCACTCAACCGACACAACTCGTGGGTTCCAGTCAAATTCACCGAACAAAAACTCACCGAAAACCAAACTCACCGAAAAGTTTTCTCACCGAAAAAAACTCACCGAAAAAAGCTCACCGAAAAAATCTCACCGAAAACCAAACTCACCGAAAACTTTTCTCACCCGAAAAAAACTCACCGAAAAGAACTCACCGAAAACTTTTCTCACCGAAAAAATCTCACCGAAATAAAACTCACCGAAAAAAGCTCACCGAAAACTTCTTGATTTACGACAATCTAAATCATCTAAATCGACGTATTGGGTAGATTTCTGCTCATATTAATGTAAATAAATAAATAAATAATCAAAAATTAGGAATTAGGTAATATAAAAAAAGTATTGAAAATGAAAATAACGACTCCGTAGCTCAGTGGTAAGAGCATTCGCCCGAACAATAAAAGGTCGTCGGTTCGAGTCACATTCACATCGAACGACTCCGCAGCTCAGTGGTTAGAGCATTCGCCCGCACAATAAAATGTCGTCGGTTCGAGTCCCATCGAACAACTCCGCAGCTCAGTGGTTAGAGCATTCGCCTGGACAGTGAAAGGTCGTGGGTTCGAGTCCCATCGAATGACCCCGTAGCTCAGTGGTTAGAGCATTCGCCCGAACAATAAAAGGTCGTCGGTTCGAGTCCCATCGAACGACTCCGCAGCTCATTGGTTAGAGCATTCGCCTGGACAGTGAAAGGTATATTAAGTCTCATTTTTTTTTTGAAAAACCGTGAATTTATAAATTTCCTAAAAAAAAATAACCACGAAATTTCTAACCTATCACGTGTTCTACAGGACTTCCGTAAAATTTATAAACTTACTAGCCTTCCGCCCGCGGCTTCGCCCGCGTGTACTACACGACGTTATCCCGCGGGAAGGTGATATTTTTCAGGAATAAAAAGTAGCCTATGTCCTTTCTCAGGCTCTAGACTATTTCTGTACCAAAATTCATTCAAATCGGTTCAGTAGTTTAGGTGTGATTGTGTAACACACAGACAGACAGAGACGCATTTATAATATAAGTAAGGATAAGGATAAGGAAAGTAAGGATTTTCCGGTGACATTTACATTAATATGAGCAGAAATCTACCCGATACGTCGATTTAGATGATTCAAATTGTCGTAAATCAAGAAGTCTTTGGTGAGCTTTTTTCGGTGAGTTTTTTTCGGTGAGTTTTTTTCGGTGAGATTTTTTCGGTGAGTTTGGTTTTCGGTGAGAATTTTTCGGTGAGTTCGGCCGACATCCAACTCGTGAATCGTTAAGGTTGCTACTCGCTACTTACCGATATCATAGCATCATCATAAGCAGCCGCTTGGCAGCCGCTGTTTAAACGATATTATCGGCTGCTTTGGATAACTACCCGATAACTACTGCTGTTTTACAACTATAGGCCTAACCTAAGGCGGTTCCCACACTGCACCGCACACCACTCCGGTTTGTGGTAGTGCGCGTCTTAACTATGGCTGTAGAATCTTGATGTACACACGGCGGCACATCTGACTATACATGTTGACCTTAAGACCGCCTTTAAGCCCTACGTAATAAAAGCTGTTTTCGTAGTTCAACTGTTTAACCTGATGTGCTGTCGAGTGTACATACAAAACCCGCTGTGTATGACAAATCACGCCGCTTCTCCGTCCGGTAGTGCGGAAACCGGAGGCAGTGTGCTGGACGCCTAAGCCATTACCCGAGAATTAAGAAAATATATTTCGTATGCCAACACCAGATCTACCATAGACAACTCTCCACAGAGTGGCATAGCTTTTTGTGTATTCGTTTAAAAACCATTGTTTGTGCCAATAAATCTTGCTACATATATAGTGATCCTGTGCAAAAAAATGCAATGCAACCCACATGCAACCCCGTAAATTGCTTAAACTATTTATTGCGTAATAAACACAAAAGCAGAATCACTTTCAAGTAACTTTTTATAAAATAACCCGGATACTAAAATAAAGAAATTATTCACCAAAATTATTATCTGTTTTCAAACGAAATTTTTTAATATGACCTTTCTTGTCCGTACGTCAAATAAATTTGTAAATAGTTTATATGCAAAATTGTTATCTTCATCCAAAACTGTGTCCAAAACTTCAACTTATACGTACGACAAACATTTGTCTTCTAGAAATATCTTTCCGGGACAAAGGTAAGTTTAGTTTTATATTATGTTTTGACCTCGTAAAAGTTTTATAGGTTATAAATATAACCTATCTACCGTAATATTACCGATACCTACCGGTATTTTTATTGCAAGAACATCTAGAATCCTAATACAATTCCTTAAAATTTTCTTTAACCAATGGTTACCTACATGTGCACACAACTTATTCTTCAGTCACTAAACAGGAGTCTTTCTGTCTATCATTGAGAGTTTCTCTAATGACAGCCATACACATTCAATTTGATCTTTCCCCACAGTCATTCATGCCAATTTGAACAAACTGTTTGATCCAGCCTGTTCGATCAAATTGCTTGAATGTGTATAGTTGCCATTACAGACTTCACTACATTTTCTCTAGATCATTTTCTCTTATGTAGTTACTAGCTTTCCGCCCGCGGCTTCGCCCACGTAGACTACACGAAGTTATCGCGCAGGAATGTGATATTTTTCCAGGATAAAAAGTAACCTATGTTCCTATCCAGGCTACAAAGTACCTGTGTCCCAAATTTCAGCCAAATCAGTTCAGCCGTTTTATCATGATTGAGTACCTAACAAAAATACAAACATCTAAACTTTCACATTTATAATTAGTTGGATTGCTTACTCTATGCTCTAGATCTGTTCTGATCAGTTGTCAGAGTTTAAGATAAAGCAAGGATAAAGGCTTGTTAATTCTGTAACAATCCTCCTTCCTATTGACTTTTAAAAAGCTTCTTCTTTTTTTGCATTGGTGCCTGGCGGTTCCCTGTTGGATTTTACCACTGTCCAGCAGTTTTTATCTCAGCTCATATCTACATACTTCTTACACTGCATGTGCTAATCCTCCAAAAATGACTATTTTGTATACATCTTTCTGCAACTTTTCATTGTAATTTTTACCCCTTAGCAAATTATCAACAGCAGCTATGTCGAAGACTGCTCTGGTGATCTTGGCCCAAGGTGCCGAGGAGATGGAAACTGTTATCACGGTGGACATGTTGAGAAGGGGTGGAGTGAGTAATGTTTAACTAGTGGCATAACTATACAGTTTAAGTGAAATGTAGATATTTAATGATGGAAGTTAAAAATATAACATTGAAGAATACCAAATGTGAAAAAATAATTTTTATCAGTATTATAGCAAGCAAATTATAAGCCGTTTAATTTTGGCTATAGCTGTTTCTTTGTAAAAAAAATCTACTGTGGTGAGACTTTGACGCTGCAGACTTGGTGTCTTCACAAAGATAGTCGTTCTCTCCTTGTCTAATTAGAAAGTTAGATGTAATATATCTTTGAAAATATACAAGATAATTCAAAATGATAACTTGTTTTGTAAAGCTAATATTTCGTTTTATCCATAGATTTAGAATGTACAAGATACACAATGACGGCTCGAAGATGTGACTAAAAAAATTATGTACATGTGTTGATGAATGTCTATGTGTGAGTTAAAAATAGTGTTGTCCAGGATTTATACTGTTACATTATCGATTGTTTCAGTTGGTAGGTCTTGTTATACATCGTTTGTCAGCAAACCTTAAGGTGGTACCTACGTCCCGTTACTAGCGCCCCCAATAGAAATAAATCATTTAGGTACTTACACAGACTACTAAGAAGATAATAGGTAATTAATCTCAAGGATTTGGATCTAAATTATTGAGTGTTTTGCGCAAATATCCAAAGATAATATAGTCTAATCTGCTTTTTAAATATTTTAGCCGAAAGTATAGGCAATAAGTTATGTTTGTGTAAATTAACACTTAACAAATACGTTTTAAAACCTGTTTTGTTGGTTTTTTTTTAAATATATATTTTTATGTTTATTATTAATTTTAATTAGTTTTATTACATAAGATATGGCATCCGCGGAAGATCAGCAGCGTCTTGGTTAATACCAGGATATAATATTTCCTGGTATATGGTGAGCGGAGACAATTTTGATGCATGCATATAAACTTTTGCGGAAAATACTCAATTATTTTGATTTAAGTCCTTGAGTCTGAGTAAATGATTTATTTTTACTAGCGGCGCTTGTGTGAGTGACGATCCACTGCAACGCTTAAAAAATCGAAGAGGAAGCGAAAAATAGAATTAACCAATTTGACTGCGACATTCTCTCAATGTAGTGAGACGTTTATTAATACAAGTACACGAAATTAAAACACTTTGTGAGAGGGTTTCTTCTTAGAAGTCTTCGGAAGTGCAGGATAACGTAGTTGAAGCAGTAAAAGATGGTATGATACGGGTAGCAAGAAGTTTATTACAAAGCAAGCCGATAATTACAGTAATGTATGCATTAAGCGGGGAAGGGAACGTTCCAACAACCCTGTCCAATTAGGACGAAGGCGTCAGATGCGTGCCTAATATAATGTAATGCAAGCAAAGCAACTGTTTCGGTATAGCTCTTTCCAGGAAGACGAGATTATAGGTGGATGCAGTAGCGTAAGGCCGCGCTTTCACCTGCAACTAAACTTGCGGAAGTCTTACGTGAGTTCTTGCAAAATCGTTGACATATCATACTGGCATGCTGTAGTTTACACTAGCAATAGCAAGTTGCTGTCAGACAGACCTGTCAGACATTTATCGCAGATTGGAAATACGGCGTAAGCGTCGCGTAAGAAAGCTTTGTAGTTCCAGTACAGCTCTTTCCAGGAGGATGATATGGATGCAGTAATAGCGTAAGAGAGCTTAATGAGCTTGAACAAAATTTTTGAGCTTACTTAACTAGGTTAACAAAATTCTTCACAGCGCCATGTATAATTTTTACACAGCAAATTCAGCGCCATCTATTGATAAAATGTGGTACTAAGCCTTGAAGTCTAGTATTTTATTAGTAAAGCTCTTAACAATCTTTTCCAATTAGGAGGAAGGCGTCATATGCGTGCCTAATATAATGTAAAGGAAGCAAAGCAACTGTTTCGGTATAGCTCTTTCCAGGAGGACGAGAGTAAAGGTGGATGCAGTAGCGTAAGAAAGCTTTGTAGTTCCCGTACAGCTCTTTCCAGGAGGACGAGAGTATTTATATGAATGCAGTAATTGCGTAAGAGAGCTTGATGAGCTTGAGCAAAATTTGTGAGCTAATTTAACTATTTTAACAAATTTTTTAACAGCGCTATGTAAAATTTTTACACAACAAATTCAGCGCCACTTATTGATAAAATATGGTACTAAATCTTGAACACTTCTAATTTATTTGTAAAGCTATTTAGTAATCTGTAGCCATGTGCAATTATGCTGCGGCTACATTAGCGGGCTACGGCGAAGTATCGTTAAATCTTAATTAATAAATTTATTATCGACAGGCACTCGCTGTGTACTCCACACAGCTATTATAAGTCGTGCGATTTTTCAATCCCGACTTCATGGTGTCATGTCATGTCCCGAATTCGGGACTGAAAAATCGCGTGACTTAAAATAGCTGTGTGGAGTGGAGCGCACAGCGAGTGCCTGTCGATAATAAATTTATACAAACGTAAGGTAAATACTTGTCGCTTATGATAAAAACAATATGTATTGAATTTTTTTCTTATGCTTCTACTGTAAAATATGCAAAATGGTGGTTACGATGTTCTTCCTGAAAAGGCTCGATATTATTGTTACAACTTTACTTTTGATAATAAAATTATTTATTGCCCTCGGAATAATACAATTTTGTTTAGGTGTCTTCGTAACGTTTCCCTATCCAATTTTAACAATTTACTCTCATGCTTTAAACGGACATCAAAATATGTTTCAATTATAGTTTTCATAAGTAAATATCTATGGCTGTCTAAAGGGTCTTGATCTAAAATATGACTTTGTAAATTAGAAAACATAGACTGTTGTACGTTACGTAAAACTTTTAATACACATTTAGCAAAAGTTAGTTCCGTCATTATTTTCTTTTTCATATTTTCTCGGAAATAACTCTCAGCATGACAACACAATGTAATAACATCTTTAGATGGGTATATGAGATAGCCTTTATTTGTTTTTGAATAATCCCTCTTGACTATCAATGAATTATACAATGTATCAGAAGGTACTGACATTAAACTTTGTACGCAGATATCACATTTAATCTTTTTAGCTATTTTTTTTACCACAAATCCCGACACATATGAAACAATCATCATAGACATTTGAGAAATTGAAGCAGTATTGTCTAATAGTACTATTTCTTCGTCAAAATCAGTATCTTCATTTTGAGAATTGGCATCGTTAATACTGTCCTGCAACAGTTCTTTGAAAATTTTATTATAATTTGATGAGCTATTTATTTTCTCTACTGTCGTCATGGCGCTAGTAGACAATACTGCTATTTTTTCCAATTCTAAGCAATTGCCACTTTCGCTTATTTTTATTTCAGTATGACAAAGCAACCTTTTATACGCTGCAATAAAGTTTTTTACAGTTGGATTGTTATTAAATCCTCCTTTGGACCTGATGGCACCGAAGAATGTTTCCAAGTGGTCCTGAGACAATTTATACACAGGAAGAAATTTGAGGCAGTCTTTTTCTATGTAACTGACATACATCCATTTCAGCGAAATTATATTGATTATAAATCCCAAAAAACCAAGATGTCTGTGCGTATTGATTACGAGACTACCATCTTCACATTTGAGTGATTGAAAATACTCGTAAACTTCATCTATTTTGCAAAAAACATCTGTTTTATTACTTGGACAAAGAGGCTTTTTAAATCCATAGTTGTTGAAATTTCTCGAATTGAATATGTCAAAAATATCGTTTACATTGTGAAGAAACTCCACCGTCGCCTCAGAATTTTGGAATTCAGCAATTTGAAGATCCTTGTTACAAACATCTATAGCAACACCCACTGACCTGCTTAGTAACTGAGCAGCAAGTCTGACCTTCATCTTTTGAGTTCGGAAATCAATGTGTCGCGCTGATAATTTGTTTGCGAGATGAAGACCTTCGTTTTTTTGTAATGCTTGCAACTGTTCCACAAATCTGAATTCGATTTTGCGCCCCATATTATCATATAATGTTTTTAGGTCAGCAAAATAATTCCTAATTAGTTTAATAAGGTGACACGGATCAAACAAAATATTGTACTTTCTGCCATTATAAATAAAATATGGTTTATAAGGTGGTTTAGTTATAGATGCGCCAAGTAATTTTATCATAGTAAGATTAGATGCGATGCCGTCAAAAGTTATAGCAACCACTTCACAATTTGCTTCTTTTAATGAATCGAGGCATATTTTCAATAATCTCAATTTTTCACTCGCTGTGAAACTTTTAGCAGGAAAGAAACCAACAGGCAGTTTCCAGTATCCATTTACAGCTACTACCATAAAAACAAGAATTTCTTTAGCAATTTCTATCTCATCACCACACAAGTCGTTTCCTACATTTACATATCCATAATGCTTATTGCCCACAAATTCTGCCTCTTCTCTTATTTTCACTTCATCAAAAGTCAAGTTAACGTAAACCGGTTTTTTTTTTGTCATTTCGGAAATTGTGTTAAGTGATTCCTTTGTAAACCCTGGCTCGCAATCTAAACGAGAATACCATTTAAATAGAGTATTAACATGTGGTAAACATAGGTCAAATTTATCTCTCATGTAAACATAGGTCCTTGGACTGTAAAAATGTATAGTTAAAGCAAATTTCTTAAGCTCTTCATCGTACTCAGACGTGCGGCTTATTTCACCAGTGACTCTTCCATTTACTCTATTTACTATTTTTTGCAGTAAATTATTGCGGCACGCGATCTCAACATCATTGCGATGATTTTCAAGCCCTGGTCTATTATTTAATTCTTTGACAACCTCCTGTAAAGATAGAAGTCGTTTAGTGATCCTTTTGGCTTTTTCCTTTAAATTTCTTATAACCCTGTTTTTTTCTATAATTTTTCGTTTGAGACGTGTATTACGGTCATTCATTTTTTTTTCCTTGGAGTCAGTACTAGACTTGAGGGCCCAGGCGTTGGTTTCGTAAGTGGGGGCGGAGTCACTACCTCCATAATGTCTCGATTGACATAAGAAGACACCGGTCTCCGACGTGGCAATTGAATCTGTAAACAAATAGTGTAAATTGTACACATATCGTATTTAATAATAGGTAATTCGAGCCCTATGAATCATACTTACAGGTACAAATAATATTGGTACCGAGTCTTTCACTAGTACACGGCGATGTTTCCTTTGTATGAAACATTTGCCCTCAAAATGTTTGCTGCAGATAGTGGAGTTCTTACTAGGAGTCCAATCTGGTCTGTTTAAAGTCCGCATCCATTTTTCACGCAATACTGCATTGCTTGGAAATCTAGAAAATATATCAGTTACTCAATTACCAGGTTTTAAAATATTTAAAGTAAATAATAATAATAATTAAAACAACTTAATTTTACTCTTTTACAATTTACAACCCGTCATAACGTGCTTTGAGAAATCCGGGTTTTCCGTAATTTGGCTTTTGGTAGACACTGGGGTAGAGAAGATGGTCAACATCTGTTTCTATCGATCACACAGCGGTAACCAGGAGGCGACTCGTCTCATAGATTACCTCACTGTAACGGCAGACTTAGCAACTCAGCGGTATCCAGCGTCGGAGCTTGTCACCACAAAAAGTGTTTGTACCCGTACCAGGAAACTGACCATGCTGGGAGGGAGTCGCGATCGCGAAGGTTTGCCTTAGCGCTAGATCTAACCTAGCTGGTGGATCAAGCGACGCGAATTTCAGATTGTTAGCTTTAATCAGATTGGATGTTCTTTCTTGGACTTTTGGAGAATGCACATCCAGCGACGTGTCATCTCTTATTATTATTATTGATTTATGTTGAAGCCAATTGCTTTCTTTTCAGCCGGAATAGCCAGTTATCTCTGTATGTGAGCTGATTAGCCAGGTGGTTGATATGTCGCTCAAGGCGTCGGTTGTAGGACACAGAGAAACTCTTTATTTCCTCGTTGACTGTCGGAATTTCCAGGTATTCATGCACTTCCGTATTCCGCGTGAACCATGGCACATTGATCAAGATCTTTAACACTTTGTTCTGGTAGCGCTGGAGGATTTCTATATTCGAGTGACTCGCTGATCCCCAGAATTCTATACCGTATGTCCAAATCGCTTTTAGGATGCACTTGTAAATAAGGACTTTATTTTCTAAACTTAAAGTTGATTGTCTGCCCAACAACCAGTACATATCTCCAAACTTTTTGTTTGCCTGTTCTCTTTTGGCCTTTATATGAGCCCGCCAAGTGAGTCTTCTATCTAGGTGCATGCCTAAGTATTAAACTGTCGTGTCTGTTGGCAAGACAGCACCGTCCAGTGTCACGGGCGAGTAGTCTCCTCTCTTCAGTGCGAACGTGATGTGGACCAATTTTGCTGGGCTTGCGCGGATTCTCCACTTTTTCAGCCAAAGTCCAATTTCGTCCAGACATTCCTGCAATTTTGCGGATGATGTGTTTGGATCTTTACTACAGGAGAGAATTGCAGTGTCATCAGCATAGGTTGCAGTCACAACTTTATCTGAGGTGAGTAGATCAGCAGTGTAGACCGTGTATAGAACAGGACCCAGCACCGAACCTTGGGGTACTCCTGCTTCTATTTGGCAGATAGATGACAGAGAATCCTCACATTTGACTTGGAATGATCTGTTCTGCAGATAAGACCTCAGTAGCATGTACGCAGTATTTGGCAGATGAAGCTTTAGCTTATATAACAGGCCCTTGTGCCACACGCGGTTAAAGGCTTGCTGGATATCGAGAAAAACAGCCGTGAAGTATTCTTTTCTTTCTAGCGTTTGCAGTATCGTGTGAGCTACTCGGTGTATTTGCTCTGTTGTCCCATGGTTTGCGCGAAAACCGAATTGGTGAGTTGTATCCTGTGCTAAAACAATTGTATCGCCTCTTTCTAAAAACGAAAACCGTACCGAAGTGCTGGAAGCTTGCCAATGTTCAGCCAGTACCCAAGAAGGGAAGTCGTGTGGACCCTTCCAACTACCGACCGATCGCCATCACTTCCATAATGTGTAAAATTATGGAAAGAGTTCTGAACAGTAAGTTGCTCTTATACTTAGAACTTAGAAGTCAATGACCTCCTCAGTGACCGTCAATAGGTTCGTCGAGGACGATCAACTGGGGAGTGGGGATCTTCTAATTTATTTATTTATTTATTTATTTATCGTTTTTGGATAGCTAACAGCTTATAAACATACAGATAACAACAAACATATAAAACTAAAAGCTATTGACAAGCTACCACATGTAGTATTCAAAAGAATTTGATCTTAAAGTAAACGTAGCCCAGAAGGGACAGGTGCGCAACAATATTAAACTAAACAATAAAACATTAAACTAAATTTTAAACAATAACTTAATAACAGTCGTGATGCTGTTGAAAAATAAATCAATATTGGCGTCAGCGTTATTGATGGCGGAACAAGCTCTAATAAGGAAACTGTTATGCCTGTAGTTGGTGTGCATAGAAGAAATACTAAATGGTCTATATGAATCGTTACGGGGTGCTCTTGTAGGTATTTTAAAACGAATTCTATCAAGTAGATCAGGACAATCCACTGAACCTCTAATCAACTTGAGTAGAAATGTAACATCTGCAATATTACGTCTAACAGAAAGTGGTAGCAAGTGGAATTTAGTACAACGGTCTTCGTAAGATGTTTTAGGAATTTTGCATTTGAAATTTAGGAACCGAGTAAATTTTTTTTGGATCTTCTCTATATCATTTATGTAAGTTACGTAACAGGGGTTCCAAATCTGGCTGGCATACTCGAGATGGCTACGGACATAAGCACAATACAGGATTTTAATGGTTTTCATGCGTTTAAAAGGCTTAGACAGGCGCATAATAAACCCTAGTGAACGAGATGCCTTGTTGATAGTATTGACAATATGTTTATCAAATAGCAGTTTAGAATCAAGGATGACTCCCAGGTCTTTAGCTTCCTGACGAATTGATAATGTTTCGTTTTTGATGCTGTAACTACTAATAAAGGGATTGATTTTACGGGTAAAACTGATAGAAAAACATTTAGATACGTTCAAGTCTAGTTTGTTTAAGTAACAGTATGAGTCCAACCTTCGGAGATCATCCTGAAGCCGAACTGCATCGTCATTATTATTAACAATTTTAAATATTTTCATGTCGTCTGCAAATAAGAGATGATTAGAATGATGGAAACACTGACCTATATCATGAATAAAAATAATAAAAAGCAAAGGACCAAGCAGGGAGCCTTGCGGAACCCCAGAGGGTATGAGAGACCACGAGGATGTAAATCCACTAAGCACTACCGCCTGAGACCTTCTGTCAATGTACGATGAAAACCACCTGAATAGATTCCCCCTAATGCCCACCTTCATAAGCTTTAATAATAACATTCTATGATCAAGACGATCAAACGCCTTGGCGTAGTCAGTGTAAACCGTGTCAACTTGGTTGCCCAAATCCATTTGATCCGTCAAGTAATCTGTGAAAACGGCAAGGTTAGTCACAGTGGAACGATTTTTCAAAAATCCGTGTTGCTGAGGGCTAAAGCTTAACTTTAAACAGCTGTAAACCTGGTCGTACACTAACCTCTCGAGTACTTTGGCAAGTTGACACAGTTTGGAGATCGGTCTGAAATTTTCCACACAATCCTTAGGACCTTTTTTATGTATTGGCGTTATATAAGCTGCTTTCCATTTGGCAGGCATAATACCCTCGTTAAGAGATCTTTTAAAAATAATAGAGACGGGATGGCATAGTTCATAGTTATGTGACGCACTACTGGGGCGAGGCCCTCAAGATGCACTTGCCGTGTCACTTGACATCTCGAAGGCTTTTGACAGGGTCTGGCATGCAAGTCTGCTGCGCAAGCTTCCTGCGTATGGTATAACCGCTGACTTTGTAGTTGGATAGCTGATTTTCTGACGGAACGGTCGATCTGAGTAGTCATTGATGGCTGCTCTTCTGACTCAGTGGCTGTTGATGCCAGAGTTCCTCTAGGGTTGGTTCCCACTGCGCCGCTATTCCTGTTGCACATCAATCACCTGTCCATACTGGGAATTGTTGGGTATGCAGATGGCAGTAGGTGCTATCGTAGATACCTGTCGGATGCAAAAGCCAGCGGTGGTGAAGTGATACTGATGAGAGAGGCCATTGTTGAGCGAACAAACCAGACGTTACCACCACGTCTCCCAGTGGGGTGATAGTAACCTGGTCAATTTTAACGCCACCAACACGTAAGCGTGTATGTTCACCGCAAAAACGAGTCCCTATAACCTGACTCCTACTTTCCGGGATGCATCTTGGTATGGAGTTGTCTTCAGACCTCAACTTACGTACCAGCAACGAGCCCAAGGCTGAAACTGCAGCCAAAAAGCTAGGCGCCCTAAATAAGGTCAAGCAATATTTCATGCCGGGACAGCTTTCAACATTTTATAAAGCTCAAGTCCAATCTTGCAGTCACCTTTGGCACGGCTCGGTGAAGTACCAACTAGCTGCACTGGACACGATCCAACGCGGAGCTGAGAGGCTGATTGGCGACAAAAAACTGGCGAAGAGCAAGTTTCACACCCTAGCTCACCGCCGAAAAGTCGCCTGTCTGTCGGTCTTTTACAGACTACACTTTGGAGTGTGCTCAGGAGCTGCATGAGCTCACCACAGCGGGCTACCACCCTTTCTTGGCTAATATTCCTAAATATCTCTACTCTCAACATCTTTTATATTGCGCACAGCAAAGGAGTGTACTCCATCCCTGCGTTTGTATTCCCGAGTACTTATAACCCGACCACCTTTAAAGCAAGGGTTAATAGGCACCTTCTGGGTTAGCTCGCTCCATCGTGGATCCTGTCTTAGCCCATCATGGGCTTGATTGTGATCATGAGCAAACCCATTAAGAGTAAAAAAATAATATAATGATTCAATTTTACCTCTATTTCAAGAATAGATAAATAATAATCATGTATGACGCCGGCAATCTATCTTTCCTACTACCCCAAGAGCTATCTGATATTTTTGTAAAAAATTCAATAACAGGCCAAATTTTTGTAAACGGCCCTTAAATATAATTTTAAGAGACTATATTTTGGAATCCAACATAATATCGCATTGGAAGGTATAAAAAAAAAGCTCTACCCCGAAAATGGTGCAATTCTTTCAGCAAATATGCTATCACCAATTTTATCGTTAACATGTGTTTATGTTAACCATATCTAAGCACCAAAGTCGAAATCCATAAAGATATAAAACGGGAAACTAATACTTTAGGAAGAAGTCGGTTGTTTCTGATAGCATTTTTAACATAGGCGTAATGCCAATTTGAGTTTACGTAGAGAGTTTTTTTTAAAGTTTATTTGTTTTTCATTTACAAATATAGGGGGATTATATACATTTACGAAAGATAATAATAAATGTATTCAAATGTAAAGTGAATAACACTTATACCATTTTTGCCTATTTTTTATAGATTTTTTAAAGCTTTTTATTTGTTTTTTTTTAATGTCGCTGTCATAAATATTGGTGGATTACTAATGAATTATTTATTAAACTAGATAATCTAATTTTCAATGTTAAGAAATTACTGATATAGAATTATTGTTGAGTCTCCATAGAGCGAATTAGTTTGGCTCTCGGGCTATACTACTTATCTACGATTTCAACATAATCTTGGCTAAATTACTTTGTATTCATGTCACGATGTCAATAAAAACAATGAAGTTTTTATCGATACTCGTGACGTCACCGCTTTGTCAAGCACTAGCGTAACCATCAATTTACTATTTATACATAATTTCTTCGCAAATATTGTTTTAAATCACGATTTACACTCACACAGAACAACACAATTTAATATTCTACTGTAAACATCTTTTCCTGAGCCGATTACTGGCTGAAATTTGATAAATTAAGGTTCGAAAACTTTCAATGATAAAATCGTTTTTACCTGTGAAAAGTGTATTTATCCGGATTGTTGCGTCTTGTAACTCCACATTCACGTACCGAACATGTCACCATAATAATAGTTGCACTTTTCAGTAATTGTAATCGAAGGATTAAAACAAATATGTACAAATTGTAACGAGACGTTGAACAGCTGGGACGCTATGGCCTCTTACTCGTGAAAATAATGACATAGCGGTATTTATTTGCTGTCTTTTTCTCTCTCGGACATTTATAACTTGATTAGAATTTCTCGCTCCCACGCTTCGTAGATCTTTTTGCGTAGCAAAAAAAATTCTAAATCTATGGTTTTATCCACAGGTGACAGTAACCATGGCAGGCCTGGACGGTGACGGCCCAGTGCTGTGCTCGCGGCAGGTGACGCTGGTTCCCAACAAGTCGCTATCCGACGCGCTGGCCGAGTCGCCGCAGTATGACGCTGTGAGTATACTCTGTAGGTGACAGTAACCATGGCAGGCCTTGAGGGTGACGGCCCAGTGCTGTGCTCGCGGCAGGTGACGCTGGTTCCCAACAAGTCGCTAGCCGACGCGCTGGCCGAGTCGCCGCAGTATGACGCTGTGAGTATACTCTAGGTGACAGTAACCATGGCAGGCCTAGACGGTGACGGCCCAGTGCTATGCTCGCGGCAGGTGACGCTGGTTCCCAACAAGTCGCTAGCCGACGCGCTGGCCGAGTCGCCGCAGTATGACGCTGTGAGTATACTCTGTAGGTGACAGTAACCATGGCAGACCTTGATGGTGATGGTGACGGCCCAGTGCTGTGCTCGCCCCAGGTGACGCTGGTTCCCAACAAGTCGCTATCCGACGCGCTGGCCGAGTCGCCGCAGTATGACGCTGTGAGTATACTCTGTAGGTGACAGTATCCATGGCAGACCTAGACGGTGACGGCCCAGTGCTATGCTCGCGGCAGGTGACGCTGGTTCCCAACAAGTCGCTAGCCGACGCGCTGGCCGAGTCGCCGCAGTATGACGCTGTGAGTATACTCTGTAGGTGACAGTAACCATGGCAGACCTTTATGGTGATGGTGACGGCCCAGTGCTGTGCTCGCGCCAGGTGACGCTGGTTCCCAACAACTGTCTAGCTGACGCGCTAGCCGAGTCGCCGCAGTATGACGCTGTGAGTGTACTCTGTAGGTGACAGTAACCATGGCAGGGACGGTGACGGCCCAGTGCTATGCTCGCGGCAGGTGACGCTGGTTCCCAACAAATCATTACTCTTACTGCTCTCCTACACTCCCCAAGGAACATACATGCCTTCCAACTCCTTTGTTTGTCAGTCAGTAACGCAAAAGTTTTATATTCAAAGTCAAAGTAAAAAATGTTTATTCATATAGATTAAATAAAAGTAATGCTTATGAATCGTCCAACATTTTTTTACCTACCACCTGTTATGGAATAAATATAGATTAATTAATTAATTGATATCCTACTAATATTATAAATGTAAAAGTTTAGATGTTTGGATGTTTAGATGTTTGAATGTTTGCTACTCAATCACGCCAAAACGTCTGAACAGATTTAGCTGAAATTTGGGACACAGATACTTCGTGGAGAGGAATATAGGCTACTTTTTATCCCGGAAAAATATCACATTCCCGCGGGATAACGTCGTATAGTCCACGCGGGCGAAGCCGCGGGTGGAAAGCTAGTTATTAAATATAGATTCCGTTTGTTCTAGGTAATCCTACCAGGGGGGCTAGAAGGCTCTGACCGCCTGTCTAAGTCGAGCGTGGTGGGCACTCTGCTCAAAGAACACGAGAAGAACGGGAAGATTGTCGCTGCCATATGTGCTGGTAAGCCCTAAAATAAATAAATTTCTTACAATCACACCGATTATCTAGCTCATAAGTAGTTATCAAGAAACTAGTGCTATGGAAACTAGATATAACTAGTACTAGCGGATCGTCGCGGTTTTACCAGCGTGGTACCCGTTCCCGTGGGAATATCGGAATATAATATAGCCTATGTCACTCGGGAAGAATGTAGCTTACTTATGGTCAAAGAATTTCCGAAATCGGTCCAGTTATTCCGGGACCGGAGCCTATTCGATGCAAACAAACAAACAATCAAATCTTTCCTCTCTATAATATTAGTATAGATAAATATATACTTTTTTTTTGTAAATACATACTTAATATACATACATAACACCCACCAGACCAAGACAAATAGACATGTTCATGCACATAAATATTTGTCTTATTCGGGAATCGAACCCAAGACCTCCGGCGCAGAATTCAGGTATCCTACCCGTGCGCCAAATCGGTCGTCACATGATACACCTCTAAATTTTAATTAGTACAAAGATTTTAGGGGCTGATAGTGTCATGCATGACATGTGTGTCATTAGGGGATGGAAAAATGAAGTCGATGTTTTACTTTTGTATGGAACAGCCTTCGATCAACAGTAACACCTAGGTCTGTTGATCGAAGGGAACAGCTGATTTATGTTTCGCAATTCCGTGGTTGGCCCCATAGTCAAAATTGTTTGTATTTATGGACACTATCTATATATATAAAAATGAATCCCTATTTCCCTTGGTCACGGCATCACGCGTGAACGGCTGGACCGATTTGGCTAATTTTGGTCTTGAAATGTTCGTGGAAGTCCAAGGAAGGTTTTAGCGGTGAGAAAATAGGGGAAGGAGGGGTAAGTAGGGGTAGAGTAGAAGTAGGGTATGGGTAGAGTAGGGGTAGGCTAGGGTAGGGGTAGGGGTAGGGATAGGGTAGGGTAGTGGTAGGGTAGGGGTAGAGTAGGGGTAGGGTAGGGGTAGAGTATGGGTAGGGTATGGGTAGGGTAGAGGTAGGGTAGGGATAGGGTAGGGGTAGGGTAGGGGTAGGGGTAGGGTAGGGGTATGGTAGGGTAGGGGTAGGGTAGGGTGGAGTAGGGGGTAAGGCCACGGGAACGAAGTCGCGCTGGGTCAGCTAGTCATCAATAATACTAAAGGTACAGAAGGCTGACTTCCGAAATAGTTACAATAAATTTTCAACAATCTTTTCCACGCGAAAATTAGGTCTAAAATAATTTGCACCAGAATCCTGGATCCTCACCTCGCCTCACTTAATCTACATGTTTTTTTTCTAATAATAAAACTAAATGTAGGGCAGGCGTACCGGTTTTGGCCACTGTACCGGTTTTGGTCACTTTTTGCTCTAAAAGTTTTCTAAACAACTTTTAGCCATTTCTGATAAAGGCAATTAAAATAAGGTATTTTAAGGTAATAATAACAACCGTTACAATTCCTTATGTCATAAGATTTTTTTTCAATAAATTCCATTTTCTGTTTGAAAAAATGTTTTGTATGAAAATTTTAAGAAATTTGTTTTGATTGAAATACTTTATAAACCTTTGCTTTTTACAATTAAATTGTTGTTTTGCAATTTACTGGTTTCTAGCGCATTAGAATATATTGATTTTACCTGGGTTTGGTTTTGATTTTTGGCAATACTTACAAAAGTTTAACTATCAGTAAGTGGCCATAACCGGTACATTTGGCACCTCTCACACATTTTGTATTATATACAAAAAACTATTTAACTTTAAAAAAAATTTAAAATGTAACTTTAAAGCTAGATAAATTATCTATAATTTAAGATATAATTTGTGTCTTAAATACCTAAGACCATTTAGTACTTAGTGCTCAAAAGTCAAAAATTCCTTAAAGTGGCCACAAAGGGTACCTCTGCCCTACACTCGGCAGCACATCAAGTAAACAGTTGAACTGCGATAACAGCTTTTATTACGTATGGCATAAAGGCGGTCTCAAGGTCAACATGTATAGTCTGATGTGCCGCCGTGTGTACTTATGTATTCATTTCGATTTCCAACAGCCCCCACAGCGTTCGTCGCTCACGGCGTGGCTAAAGGCAAGCGTGTGACGTCATACCCCACTACCAAGGACAAGTTGACTTCCGACTACACCTATGTCGAAGGAGAGAGGGTCGTCGTGGATGGGAACATAGTCACCAGCAGGGTGAGTGAAAAGTCAAAGTTAAAAGTCAAAAGTCAAAGTTAAAAGATAAAGTCGCGTGACGTCATATCGTACCCCACTACCAAGGACAAGATAACTTCCGACTACACCTATATTGAAGGAGAGAGGGTCGTCGTGGACGGGAACATAGTCACCAGCAAAGTGAGTGCAAAGTCAAAGTTAAAAGTCAAAGTTAAAAGCTAAAGTCGTGTGACGTCCGACTACGCCTATGTCGAAGGAGAGACGGTCCCTTTGTTCGCTGTATACCAGATTCGCAAAACACCAGATTCTCAGAATACCAGATTCGCAAAAACCAGATTCTCAGAATACAAGATTCGCAAAAAACCAGATTCTCATAATACCGTATAAATCTCTGGTATTTTGATAATCTGGTATTCTGAGAATCTGGTGTTTTGCGAATCTGATATCCAGCGAACAAAAGAGAGGGTCGTCGTGGACGGGTGTCACCAGCAGGGTGAGTGCAAATTCAAAGTTAAAAGTCAAAAGTCAAAGTTAAAATCTTAAGTCGAGTGACGTCATATCGAACCCCACTACCAAGGACAACTTGACTTCCGACTACACCTATGTTGAAGGAGAGAGGGTCGTCGTGGACGGGAACATAGGCACCAGCAGGGTGAGTGAAAAGTCAAAGTTAAAAGTCAAAAGTCAAAGTTAAAATCTTAAGTCGAGTGACGTCATATCGAACCCCACTACCAAGGACAACTTGACTTCCGACTACACCTATGTTGAAGGAGAGAGGGTCGTCGTGGACGGGAACATAGGCACCAGCAGGGTGAGTGCAAATTCAAAGTTAAAAGTCAAAAGTCAAAGTTAAAATCTTAAGTCGAGTGACGTCATATCGAACCCCACTACCAAGGACAACTTGACTTCCGACTACACCTATGTTGAAGGAGAGAGGGTCGTCGTGGACGGGAACATAGGCACCAGCAGGGTGAGTGCAAATTCAAAGTTAAAAGTCAAAAGTCAAAGTTAAAATCTTAAGTCGAGTGACGTCATATCGAACCCCACTACCAAGGACAACTTGACTTCCGACTACACCTATGTTGAAGGAGAGAGGGTCGTCGTGGACGGGAACATAGGCACCAGCACACCAGCAGGGTGAGTGCAGTGAAGTCAAAGTCAGTCATTTTTACAAGCTTTTTATTAACTTGCCATGTTAGTTAGTTAGTGGGGGACAAATCTTGCAAACTTAATTTTACCCACTTCCCAGTGTCCGATGGAGCTGAAATTTTGTATACAGGTTTGGTTTAGATGACAATACAATATTTAAGCACATTGCTTTCAGTGTGCCGTTCTCTAATAATAATGTGTCATTTCACAATCCTGTGCATAGAATGTGTCGGGAATACAACACCATAGTTGGTAAACACCCTGTTGTACCTGACATCTACAATTCCACCCTTAATAAATGGAAGTCCGAGCTTATTAGAATATTGGAACCATAATCTTAGTTGAATTTGTGTAAATTGAATTATTTAAATTTTTATTTTTGTAATGAATTTATTTGTGAATTTAAAACTTATTTACTTAAATTTAATTGAATTACTTACGTAAGAATTTTATAATGATTTTTTCTAATTGTTTCTAATTTTTTATGATGTCTACTTTTTTTTAACTATTAATGTTATTCGTTTATTTTATTACTTATATTTAATTATCAATTTTATATTGTAGCGTGCGAATTTTGATGTTAAATGTTAAATGCTTGTCATGCTGTGTACACATACTTGTGGGGTTGCAGGCTGCAGCCTATCATAATTCTATCTATTTGTATTTTTTTAAACATGTATTTGCTGTCACTCCGTTTTGTGTAAGTACCTAAATAAATAAATAAATAAATTGCCATGTTAGTTAGTTAGTGGGGGACAAATCTTGCAAACTTAATTTCACCTACTTCCCAGTGTCCGATGGAGCTGAAATTTCGTATACAGGTTTGGTTTATTTAGATGACAATACAATATTTAAGCACAGTCAGCAAAAAAGCTTGTCATAAAAATTAAATTTTTCTAAAAACTTAAGGCCGCCGACATAACCTAAAAGTGGTAACATTTGCTGCGAATGCAACGTAAACGAAGATTGTTTTGCCCATAAAGCTCCTCCTGCCCCCTTGCTAGATTTTTACCACATGAAATAAGCAAAGATTGCCCCCCCCCCTGAACCAAATTTGCCCCCCTCAACCAAATCCTAGAGGCTGGTAAATATAAATATAAGATAAAAATATTCTTTATTCACTTAGACATAATAAATATGTACTTAGGAATCGTCAATAGTTTCCTACCACCCATTCAAGACTTTTTTAACTGACAAGAAGAATGGGCGCAAGAAACTTGCCAGCGTTTCTTAGTTAGGTAACGACATTTACAAAAAAAAAATACATAACTATCTTTACTAATACTATATTTTATACTAAGCAATTGTTGAATTGCTTAGTATAAAATACTTTATATTAAACAGTGATTATGTTATGTGTTACATCATGACCATGCATTGCGGTCATTCAAATAATCGGTGATGATGATTATATTCCATAAATGCTTATTCCCCAGGGCCCCGGCACAGCGTACTGGTTCGGTCTAACACTCATCGAGCTCCTCACCGGAAAGGAAGAGGCAGCTAAAGTCGAAAAGGGCATGATTATCACTGGATACTAAACATTATATTATTTTAAATTATTTACTGTTTTTCTTACACAGTGCAATTTTTATAGAGGTTATTAGAAAAAATCGTCCCGTCGAACAAGCTCGTAGCTCAGTGGTTAGAGCATTCGCCCGGACTGTGAGAGGTCGTGGATTCGAGTCAGATCCAGGCCTGTCTCACTTCCATACAAGCGGCGCAAAATCCCCGAGATATTTACCTACTATTCTGGAAAACAACCTAATTTCTACTTTTTGCATTGCGTATAGCGTTCATAGTACAATAACTGTCTGCCGCCTCGCTTCAATCTGCTAGGGCTGTCAGAGGTACTACTTCATCTGTGAAAGTAATACACGCGAAGCGAGACAGATGGCGGTACATGCGGATGCGTGCGCTGCGTGTGTGACAAGTCGAGCGAGTGCCAGCCTATTGAGACTAGTCCGGTGACCGGACGCTTGCGTTTATCATACCTAAACTCGGGAGTGAAATTTCTGTACCGTAAGGTACTAGTACATATTCTGTGTCAGATCGTAGCTAGTTGGATCGTAGTTGTTGGACGGATCGATTATTGCAAACTTAATTTAAAAAAAATCAGTTACATCATTTGTATCAGTAATCTCTATAAGATTTTCTCTGTAGTGTAGGTATGTAATGTGATGTATACTATAAGGCTCAACTCACACTGGCGCAAAGTCGAAGCGTCAATCTGAAATTTCACATAAAATGTTGCCACCCGGCTATACAACGTGTTAATGCCAGAGCTTCACCTGCGTCTAATGCCATTAATAAGCGCGCTATTTGATATAATAAACAGGTGTAGCCGGGTCTTAGCGCGTTAATTTGATACAATTAGCGCGCTGAGACGCGCATGCCGTTATTAACGCCGTTAGGCGTCACGCAGGTGAAGCCCCAGCATAATGAATAAGCGCAAAACCTCTTAGGTGGTGATTGTGCTCATGAATATGAACAACTTTTACTATGGGGCCAACAATGCAACGCAACAAAAAAAAAGCTGTTCCATACATTCTGATCGAGTGGTATTGACAATTTGTATGAAACAGCTGATATTTTTTTTAGAGTTGCAGAGTTTATTACCCCATATTTATTAAAGCAAAACTTGATAGCTCGTGAACGGGTTTTGCGATACTTTGTCTGTTCACGCCGCGCGTGATTCATTCATTCACGTTCATTCGTGGGGTCGGCGCCAACCGCCGCCCGCGCGACATCGCGACCAGTTGGCCGTAAGCAGCCGTGAGGAGCGCCCGGTCCGGGTACGGACTTGTGACCCGTGTGTGTTCGCTTTGAAAAGCGCCGGGAAAGTTTTAGCTGCCTATTAGGGCATTGTGTAGTTATAAGGGTGTTAGCTGTAAGAGTTTCCCATCGGGGGTTGTGTGGAGATCGTTTAGCCAGGCGCGCCGGCGAGACAACGTTCAGCCCCCCTGGATTACGGACACTATTTTCTAGTAAGGTAGGATTAGCTTAATTTACTTAATTTTGCATGAGAAACCTTCGTTTCAATAAACTGTGGAACACAGTAGATGTGGTCATCACAATTGTGCGTGATCATATTTTTGGTAGCAGAGCTTAGTTGATATAATTAATTTTCATATTAAAATTAACTACATAAAATTTCATAGTAAAAATAAAAAGCGTACCTAAAAAGCGTACCTAAAAATTATTTTTTTTTTGTTGAAATCTCGAGGGTATTTGAAGATCCCGAGACGATTGAAGTACTAAGAAATTGTTCTAGTAAATTCTCGAAGCGAATGTTTCTCACTTGGTGGATCCGATAATAGATAGACACTTATATAATTGTTGTCACATACTAGTGATTTGATACGAGTTTACTCGCCTAGATGTGTATATTTTTTTTGTGTGTCCGGATTTATTTGACGAATAGTTCGTTCGAAAGTGTGTTTATTAGTACCACATACTAGTGATTTGATACGAGTTTACTCGCCTAGATGTGTATATTTTTTTTTGTGTGTCCGGATTTATTTGACGAATAGTTTCGTTCGAAAGTGTTGTTTATTAGTACCACATACTAGTGTTTGTTCCGAGTCCGCTTGCCTAGTTAAAAAAGTGGAACTAGTTTTAATTATTAGTAGTATTAAATTACGAGTATTATTATTAAAAATAGTTTTGTTTTCGTTTGTTGATAACGGTTTAGTAGTTGATTTGCGAGGTTGACTTGGCCGTGCCGTTATGCCATACCGTTAATCCTATACGTTTTGTTTATACCGTTATATTGTTAGCCCTTGAAATTGGTAAGTTGCTAATAATTTATGAAAATAGTAGGGTCCGTGTATGTCGTCCGAATTTTAATTGTGTTTTATATTATCGTGACGCGACCTATTTCTATTGTTTTTTTTTTTTTTTTTGTTGATGTTTACCACTTTTATATTTCTTTGTTTGCTTTGTTTATTAAACGGATTATAAATGGCTCCTACGAATCCGCTCGCCGTATCCAGGGCTGGCATCCAAGGAGTTTTGCGTTGGCTTGCTTGTGCGGTCACATTAATAGACCGAGCCGACCGGGTAGGCGCGTTGCTAGCTCGGTATGGCGGGCTGGCAGCTCGGCTGCAAGACCTGGAGCGCCACGCCATGGAGTGTCGCGCGTATTATATGGAGAACCCCCCAGCTGATGATGCCGTGTCGGAACAGCTGGAGCAGGATGTAGCCCAGGCCTATGAGCTGGCTGACCAGTTCACGGAGGCGGCTGAGAGGGCCCTGGCTGTTCGGAAGGGGGAGCCGGTTTTGAGCGGGGAGGTCAAACCTACCCCGACGGCGTTGCTAGGCCGATTGCCTACATTGGAGATTCCCACTTTTAATGGGGATCTGTCAGCCTGGATGGGCTTCATTAATTTGTTTGTCAGTTTGGTGGATTCACGACGGGACTTATCCCCTAGTGAGAAGTTGGCCTATTTGCGCTCCTCCCTGCGAGGAGAGGCCAGCTCGGTAATCCAGCACCTGCTCATCAGTGACGACAACTACCAGGTGGCTCGCCAGCTTCTGGTTAGCAGGTACCAGAATGTCCGGTTACTGGCGGACACCCACGTGGCCACGATTTTGGCCCTCCCGCGAATCACGCGGGTACACCTGTTACGGAGGGAGTTGCTGAACCCGCTACTGTCAGCGGTCAACTCCCTAAGGCGATTGGACCAGCCGGTGGATCAGTGGTCCTTTATACTGCTGCACATAGTCCTCGCCAAATTGCCCGCTGAAATGAAGGGGCGTTTCGAGCAGAGGTACGGAGGCGACAGCGCCTCGTATCTCCCGCCCTTCGCGGACCTCCTTCGTTTTTTGGAGGACGAATGTAGGGTGACGGACCACCTGGAGCCCGCCCCGGTTCCAGGTGTTAGTCGTATGGTGGCGGCGAGGGAACAGCCCCGTCGCCCGACCAATCGCTATGCTGCCTTCCAGCAGTCCCCTCCCCCCGCACCGAGTGAGCGGTGCAGGTATTGCAGGGGAGATAGGCACATGGTGCACGAATGTGCCAAATTTAGAGGCCTCCGCCCAGAGGGACGGAGGGCCGTTGCTAGACAGCGCCAATGGTGCTATAGGTGTTTGGGGGGACACATGCAGTCGGCGTGTCCCCAGACAGAGGATTGTCGTCTTTGCGGAGGGAGGCATCACCCCCTCCTTTGTTTGGACCGCAAGAACGCCGGGAGCGACCGGGGTTCGAATTCCTCGCGCACGGGCGGGGGCCCGGCAGCCCGGAACCGGTCCCCTAGAGATTCGGCGGGGCTTAGCCCCCCCGTTCAGTCCCCCCCGGAGAGGGGGAACTATAGGAGAGACGCCCCCGCCACGGGCGGGGGTAGGGGGGTACCACAAGAGTACGCCACGGTGGCGATGGGCACGGGCCCTATTTGCTACTCCCCCCCCCTAATGGAGAGGCCTCGATTGGGGTACTATGTACCGAGGCACGCCCCACACGGGTATTACCCTGCACCTAGGAGTGCTGTTGGTCGGGGCCAGTATGTACCCGATTGGGACCCGCTCGCCCGGTACGAGCGTCCCACATTTGGCGCGCCGACTCAGGCGCGAGGGGGACAAGTACCCCCCCAAAATTTTTAATGGCGCCCCTGTCGGACCCAACCACCCCTCCGGAGCTTGTGCTGTTGCCAACAGCCTCCGTGAATGTTTGGGGACCTAAGGGCAATGTTGTCACGGTGCGTGCCCTTTTGGACTCAGGTGCCCAGGGGTGCATAATGTCCAGGTGGCTTGTCCGACAGCTGGGTCTTTTGCTTGTGCCGCATCACGAAGCGGTACGGGGGGTGGGAGACTCGCGGATCCCTGATCCGATTGGTCGAGTTGAGTTCTCCTTCTCCCCCCACTTCACGCCAAGGCCGAAGATCGGTGCTTCGGCGATAGTTTTTGATAAGGTGGTTGGACCACTCCCGCAAGTGCGAGTGCCGCCATCCACGATTGAGCTGACGTCTGGACTGGCTTTGGCTGATCCTTCCTTCCACCGACCGGGCCCAATACACTTGTTGATTGGTGCGGATGTCCTCGGTCGTGTATTGTATGGAAGCAAGCGAGTTTTGCAGACAGCCGATCTTGTCGCCTTGTCCTCGTCGCTGGGTCATGTGGTGATGGGAAAGGTACCACAGACACCAGAGACCCCGTCGGTAGACCGCCAGACCATTGTCGGTTCTACTTTGTCCGACGTTCTCCAAAAGTTTTGGGAGGTGGAGGAACCTCCCACTGCCAAGCGGTTGGATCCGTTAGCGGAGGAGTGCGAATTGTTCTACCAGAACAACACTGGGCGCCTCCTCTCGGGTCGCTTGATTACCCGCTTGCCCTTCTTGGCGATTCGCCCTCCTTTAGGGAGCTCCCGGCCGATGGCCGAGAAGAGATTGTTGTCCATGGAGCGTAGGATGGCCAGGGATCCCGCATTCAAGGAGAAGTATATAGACTTCATGCGGGAGTATTTGGACCTTGGGCACATGTCCATCTCGCAGTTGGACTGGCGTAATGTGGAACATTACTTCCTGCCACACCACGCTGTTTTGAAGACTTCCAATGGGAAGATCCGCGTGGTCTTTGATGGTTCAGCGCCCACGTCAACCGGAGTGTCGTTGAATCAGTGTCTGCATGCGGGGCCGAAGTTGCATCACGATGTCTGTGATGTTTTGACCAACTTCCGCCGGCACGCTGTCGTCTTTGTGGCCGATATCCGCATGATGTTCAGACAGACCGTGATTCACCCGGAGGATAGACGATACCAGCTCATCCTTTGGCGTGAGGATCCCCAGGATCCGATGTTGGCTTACGAGCTGAACACCAACACTTATGGTTTGCGGTCGAGCCCCTTTGTGGCGATCCGTTCGCTTTTGGAGCTAGCAGAGCGCGAACGGCTACGCTATCCCCGGGCATCTGCTCTTATTGAGGGGGGGGCCTTATTTGTCGACGACATCTGCACGGGGGCCTCGAGCTTAGATGAGGCTCTCGTCTTACGTGATGAGCTGATTGCGCTCTTGAGGGCTGGTGGCTATGAGTTGCGGAAGTGGCTGTCGAACTCACCGGACCTATTGGCAGATTTGCCTAAGGACCACCAGCAAGAGCCGCTCCTCTTTGAAAATCCGGAGACTCCAGACATGCTGTCTGTTTTGGGAGTCCAGTATCGACCAGTCCCGGATTTGTTCACATATAGATTGGAACTGCCAGACCCAAAGGTCTGGACTAAACGCACGGTGCTGTCTACTGTAGCCCGTACCTTTGATCCGAACGGTTGGCTCAGCCCTGTAGTGTTTTCGATGAAGTGCTTCCTACAGGAGCTCTGGGCTGCGGAATTGTCATGGGATGAGCCCCTCTCTGGTAGCCTCCTACGAGAGTGGGTGAGGTTCGTGTCATCCCTACCCGACGTCAATCGGGTTTGTATACCGAGGCAAATGCTGCCTTCGGGAAAGTTTAAAGCCTCCCTGCACGGCTTTTGTGACGCGTCCGAAAGCGGATACGCGGCAGCCGTTTACATCCGAACGGTGGATGCAGCAGGCGTTGTCGCCGTACACTTAGTTACGGCCAAGAGTAAGGTCGCCCCCCTTCGGACTAGGCTAACCATTCCGAAGTTGGAGTTGTCCGGCGCCACTCTCTTAGTACGGCTACTCAATCATGTTGCCGACACCTTGGGAAACGGTGTCGACTTGGGGTCGATATTTGCGTGGTCTGACAGCCAGGTCGTCCTTTGTTGGCTGAAGAGTTCAGTCCACACCCTTGAGGTTTTTGTGGCCAACCGGGTCTCACAAATTCAGACTTCAAAGGCCCCGTTGATTTGGCGCCACGTACCGGGCGAATTGAACCCCGCAGATTGTGCCTCCCGCGGCTGCGAGGCGCCTGAGTTAGTGGACCACCACCTATGGTGGAGTCCATCATGGTTGTTACGGCCTGAGCGCTCATGGCCTGCCACCCCGGCTGTGGCCAGAGTCCCAGACCTAGGCATGCGTGTTCACGCCGTGGAGACGGTGGCGGCTCCGCAGATGGAGTTTTTGTTAGACCGCTACAGTTCTCTTGATAAGTTGCTCGGCGTGACTGCTTGGATGAGGCGCTTTGTGCGAAATTGTCGCCAGCCTCAGGAGAAATCGTTGTCTCCGGTCCTCGCCCCACAAGAGCGGCAAGACGCTCTGTTGCATTGGTTGCGAGTGACGCAACAGCGAGAGTTTGAACCGGAGCTGAAAGCCCTGCGCTCAAGTAAGCCCAAGTTGAAGGGACCCTTGGTGCGGTTGAATCCCTTCTTGGACAGTACCGGATTGCTGCGTGTCGGAGGTAGGCTCAGACATGCCAACCTGCCGTACGGATCACGCCACCCTTTGTTGCTCCCCAAGGATGGACCGTTAGTTAGACTGTTGATTACAGACCGACATGTAAAGAATGCTCATGCCGGTTGTAATGCTTTGACCGCGCTCCTCCAACGAGAGTTCTGGATTTTGTCAGCGCGGAGAATAATCCGATCCGTTATTTTTCGTTGTCTCCCGTGTTATCGTTTGCGCGCCGATACGATGCAGCCCCAGATGGGTGATTTGCCTGCCGATCGAGTGAACGAATCGATGCCCTTCTCAGGAGTTGGAACGGATTTTGCGGGGCCATTTACCGTTAAGACATCGCGGCTTCGTAATGCTAGAACGGAAAAGGCTTACTTGTGTGTATTTGTTTGTTTGGCCACTAAAGCGGTCCACCTGGAGGTGGTTAGTGCTCTCACCACAGAAGCCTTTGTAGCCACGTTGAATCGTTTTGTGTCTCGCCGCGGAATGCCGTCGTTAATAAGGTCCGATTGCGGAACCAATTTCAAGGGCACCGATAGGTATTTAAAGGAAGTTTGTGAATTTTTGGATAGGAATAATTTTGTGATCGGATCCACACTCTCTCGCAGAGGGGTACGATGGCAGTACTCCCCGCCATCCTGCCCCCACTGGGGAGGGATTTTTGAAGCAACTGTAAAGGCCGCTAAAACTCACCTTCGTCGCGTTATTGGGGAGACGGTCCTCACGTTTGAGGAACTCGCGACCGTATTTTGTAAGGTTGAGGCGGTCCTCAACTCGCGTCCGTTGTGTCCGTTGTCTTCGGACGCGAATGATTTAGAGGCCCTTACGCCGGGCCATTTTTTGATTGGCAGACCGCTTAACGCCTTGCCGGAATATCCTTATTCCGAAGTGCCCTCCGGACGGCTCTCGCGATTTGAATTGCTCCAGCAGCTTACGCAGAGTTTTTGGCGCCGTTGGCATCTGGAGTATTTGCACATTTTGCAGCAACGCGTTAAGTGGTCGGATAGGACGACCCCACCCAAGACTGGAGACCTCGTGTTGGTAAAGGATCCAAACCTGCCGCCCCTCCGCTGGCGTTTAGGACGCATTGTTCAGCTTCATCCGGGGTCGGATGGTGTGCCCAGGTTTGCCGAGGTCCTGGTGGGGGACTCTGTTTTGAAGCGAGCGATCGCTACCCTCTCTCGCCTGCCCTTAGATTGAGTTGGCGGACAGTTTGCTACTGTCCGGGACGGGGGGATGTTCACGCCGCGCGTGATTCATTCATTCACGTTCATTCGTGGGGTCGGCGCCAACCGCCGCCCGCGCGACATCGCGACCAGTTGGCCGTAAGCAGCCGTGAGGAGCGCCCGGTCCGGGTACGGACTTGTGACCCGTGTGTGTTCGCTTTGAAAAGCGCCGGGAAAGTTTTAGCTGCCTATTAGGGCATTGTGTAGTTATAAGGGTGTTAGCTGTAAGAGTTTCCCATCGGGGGTTGTGTGGAGATCGTTTAGCCAGGCGCGCCGGCGAGACAACGTTCAGCCCCCCTGGATTACGGACACTATTTTCTAGTAAGGTAGGATTAGCTTAATTTACTTAATTTTGCATGAGAAACCTTCGTTTCAATAAACTGTGGAACACAGTAGATGTGGTCATCACAATTGTGCGTGATCATTGTCTGTTGGCTCTGTAGCCTTATCTGACCCAGTGGTAAAATTTTGGAACTAGAATACTTTTCTGCCAGCCATTTCGGTAATTTTGTATTACTACTGACGCCACCACACCAGCCCCCTTACTCAAGAAAAAGGAACGTCAAAAGTAAGTACTTTATTGCGAGGCGATAAGGTTCACTGATTCAATGTATGGTATTATCCTTCCAGCGCCCCAGAAATGTCCATTGTTCTCCAGCCCTACTCGGCCGGTCGGGCGTCAATGGGTTAATTAATTAATTCGCTATTGGAATAAGTTTCAAGAGTACGAGGCCAGATCAGAGACCGGCTAAAAGATATGGACATGGACATATGGCTTTATTTGACATTTGAATAACATATTAAGGGCCGTCTACATTATTACGTCACACGAAATTTCGAGTTTTTGGACCCCTCCCCCCTATTTCCTCCTCTCTTCCTATTTCTTTAACACATAAGTCACGTTTGGCATGACCCCCCCTCATCGGTGTTACGTAATATGTGGATGACCCTTATGCCCATTATATGGACACTAGCGGTCGCCCGCGGTTCCACCCGCGCCCAAATCGTATTTTCCATTTTCGTTTATTATTATTTCGTTCATTGTGTTTAAGGGATAATCATTTAAATATTTTCCTACTAAAATATAAACTTGTGCTCTTGTAAATGAGAAATAATATATAAGAAAAAGCATAATATATTAAAGTATTTGGCACATTGGTGGTACGAACGAGTAAAGTACATTCGCTTAGATAGTGTCGCTCTGCCACAATGCCGTGCGGGTGTACCGACACTATCTAACCGAACGGACTATATATTGTTAACTATTAATAGTCTGAAAATAAAGCAAATTTAATTTAAGTATAAATTCTTGTTTTCTTTCAATATATCCTATATTTTTTGAGTGAATAATAAAAGCATGATCAGATCTCTGTGTAATGATAAAAATTATTTTTATAAAAAAATAAAACCGCCTTCTAAAAAACCACATCAAAAAAGTAAGAAATAATTCCTCACCAAATAAATAACGTAAGTACTTTGAAGTCGGGCGTGAAACATGTACAATTTTTTGTTGTTTTTGTTAAAACCCGCCCGACTTCAAAGTACTTACGTTATTTATTTGGTGAGGAATTATTTCTTACTTTTTTGATGTGGTTTTTTAGAAGGCGGTTTTATTTTTTTATAAAAATAATTTTTATTTCACTCTTTTTAGTGCATCGTGCAGGCAATTTGCGTGTTTTCTGGTAAATAGGTATGTGATCAAACTCAAAACCTCCTTTTTCGAAGTCGGTTAAAATACCTTGAGGTATCCCCTTTTTAACAAAACAAGAATCATCTAAATCGGTTTATAAACAAAGGAGTTATGCCTAAAGATACGTATTAAATTCACATAAAGTGGTAACGAAAACGACAGTATTTTCAAGATTTCCTGAAAACTACTGAACCGATTTCAAAATTTCAAAAAATGGGACCAACTTGGAAACCAACCTGATGTAATAACGTTTGAACCATTTCAATCGGTTCAGCCGTCTTCGAGTAATCGGTGGACATACACAAAAAAAAAAAAACATACATACAGACGAATAGAGAACCCCTCCTCCTTTTTTATTTAGAAGTCGGTTAAAAAACTTAAGTAAGTTTGTATATTAAAACCATTGCGAAATAATTTTATTATTATAATATAGTTTGGGAACTGGAATAAAAAAAAAATATAAAGTATAAGAGTATATTAATCATACACATTGTTTAGAAGTAGTTACTAATACAAAATTTAAATGCGTTTCGAGAGAGTCTAGTGTAAAATCATCTCATAAATACAAATAGATTTGTTAAGAACATACAATACAATAAATAAAGCAATGAGTTGAAAACGACAACTGACTAAAGTTAAACAAAATATCAAAAAAACTTAAACTATAGTAGGATAGTAAAAAAATCACTGTTATCGCTATTACAAAACATTAATAAATAAACAGTCTTCGTTCTGAGATTACAAGAACATTATTAATCACGTATATTTGGCGAGATTTAATACTTAAATTAACACACAAAGGTCGGTAAAAAAACTAAAAGCCGGTCGAGTGCGAGTCGGATCGCAATGTCGTACGTTGCCGGGCCGTAATAATATTCGCAACTGTGTAGTCAAATTGAATACTACCACAGCCGTCTCTATCGTCTTCTACAAGCCATGCTATGATACGGAACGGCAACATTGCTGTGACCCGGTTTACTCCTCTGAGTACTAAATCCTATGGAGGTGGCATACCTACGAAAAAGTGAGGTGTAGTAAGTTACAATGTAAGAAAATCTTGGAATTCAATTTTAAACTACTTCTAATTGTCGTATTAATCGGTCCGTCAAAATTGGTCCAGCCGTTTCAGAGATTAGCTGGAACAAACAGACAAGACATACAAAAATTGTAAAAAATGTCATTTTGGTATATGTACCGTATATTTAATCATATGCACGTCGTAAAAAGCGGTTATTTAATGTTAAAAACAGACACTCCAATTTTATTTATTTGTATAGATGTATAGAAGATATGCCATCTCCATAGGATTCAGTACTCGAAGTTTACTCGCTGTTTACCTGTCAAACGGTGCAAACGGTGTCAAATCGGTTCACTTAAAACTACGTTGCCAACTTTATGCGCATGGCTTGTAGAAGACGATAGAGATGGCTGTGATACTACGCGTTCTCTTCGAATTGGCTGCTACTACCTCTCTCCCTGCCTCACCGCACCGCGCTCCTAAACAGACCTTATTACGATGCAATAAGGTTTTAACAAGCTATTACAGTTGAGTAACGTTCGTTATTAATTAGGCAGCCGCTTTACTCCGTGCCAGTGCTGGCGCCAGCACTGGACTGGCACAATGCCAGTGCTCGATAAAAATCTGCCCTTACAGTGCCACAACCTTTTCTGTTCCAGTGACAGCGGCGCTATGTACTTTTTTGTAGCAATTTAACTGGACCTGACTTCCAAGACCTTCAGCCGCCAGCAGCACTATGGTTGGACATCAACTTAACAGCAAAACGACAATAAAAAAAAAACACGTTAGTTTCACATTATGGCCACCGGAACGGTTAAGATTGTGGCACTGTACGCATTCTGAAAGAGCGAAACCGAAGTGCAAATGCACTTTTGACAATGTATGGAGTTCTTGCGAACCGTTGAAACTACTGATCAATAAAATTAATAATTTCGATATGATATCATGAAATGTGCTCTGCCCCCCTAGCATGACCAACAAAACGCGATATGATATAGAGCTTTATCGCGTTAAACTGTCAAAAGACAATGGGTTTTGACGTTTTTGAGTTCCGATAAAACGCTATGTCATGCGATATATATCACGTTTAGGGTGGTCATGCTAGGCTTACTGTATCTAAAAATTTAAATCTAGTCTTTACTGCATGTAGTTACATCTAGTACTTATAATATTAATTGATGTAATGGTCTTAATTTTGACATATAACAACACTACATTTTATTGTAATATTCGTATCCATATTTAGTGAACATGCTTATTTATTACTAATTCACTATATAATACGAGTGTATACGGTAACCATTGTTGATCATTTCATCTCATTCTGTTACAAATAGATTTCATTTGACAAGAGCGAGAGAAAATCTTTAAATGGCTTTTAGATGTTAATATTTTTTTTGTAAAAAGGAGTAAATACTTAAGTTAAAAGTACAATTAAATATGAATAAAATATCACTTAGAATATTGCAAACAATTTTATAAATAGTACAAATAAACCTATCTTGACTCGCAAAATCAATTATGAATCGATTTGCGAAAATATTAATAGCCGTCGAACTAACTACACAAAATGGCGCCAAAATCTCATTCTAAAGTAGTACTTTAATTGTGTGGTTGTCCACCTTATTTACCAATTATCTAGAGCTAACACGGGCAAAGGACATTTTTCATTTTCGGCTAGGACTTTGTACACTATTCGTACTAATAGTAAAAAATATAGTAAAGTCTTATAAAATATTCAAATTCTCATGTCTTTCTGGATAAATGGTACAAAAATAAACTTTAAAATAAAAATTCTTTGCCATCCATGGTCACACTGGCAACCATATTTAAATCACGTTCGGAAACATTGATGTTTCGGTACGAAAAAACGATGACATTGACGACTGATGATAATCTGTCAATGTTAACCTTTTTTTTTAATGTGAGTGTGACGTTTTACCGCCATATTGAATCGGGGTTGCATAAAATTAAGACTAGATAATGCTTTTGTACCATCAAACGCGTTAGCTTATAGCGATATAATTAGTTTTCCGTTATTATATTTATCTTTTCCCTCCGTAAACTTAATTCACCTGGGTTAATTCACCTAGGTGAATTAAGTATACTATTCGTAAACTTTAATCACCTGGGTGCATTAAAATTACTTTCACAAAACTTTATTCACCTTATTCTCCTAGGTGCATTAAGTATACTTTTAAGTAAACTTAATTCACTTTTATGAAGATTGTTTTTTATCAGTGAAACTCTGGCTCAATGAGTGCTTATGATAATTTATGTTTGTCAATATTGACACACAATTTTCCTGCAATCTATTATGAGTTTAATATGTGTTTCCTCAAAGCAAACTTTCCACACTACTCTAAGTAAACGAATAAAAACGTTTAATAGAAACCTACTTGATCTGATCGCGGCATTTAAGGCGCTACTCGGAAAAATATGGACTTTTTGATTTAAAACTATAGGACGGTTACAGTTGTTACAAATCTGGTAATAAGATATATATTTCTTCATACCTTTATCTAGAATCGTATAGTTTCAAAAACACGATTTTATGATTTTGCCTCGACACTTTTTATTTTCGAAAAGACCTCTAAAAAATACGAAAAGTGAAGATTACTCTTAAATGGGGTTACTTACACTATTGAAAATTGGTTTAATTAGTGGACACCAATAATATTGAGGATCGTATAGAAGCATTTTTTTTAAATCGCTGTAGTTTTTTAATACGAAGTGATTTTGTGTTTTTTTTGCTTAATCTGCAAAATCGGTCTCGCTCCCGCGCGCGTCGTTTTCTCATTGCTATCTCGCTTCAGCACATTTTTTCCGAGTATCGCCTTAACTATTCTATTATGTAAGCTATTTTCTATAAATGGTCCGTTAGATTCATTTTTGACTGGGGTCATTATTTTAAATATGTCTTTTGTTTTGTGACTAGCGGTACTTACAGGTGATTAAAGTTTACTAAGAGTAGGTTTTATTCACCTAGGTGATCCATTTCTAACTGGGTGAATAAAGATTACTTATTACTTTAAATATATGTCTTTTGTTTTGTGACCAGCGCGGTACAGGTGATTAAAGTTTACGAATAGTATACTTAATTCACCTAGGTGAATTAACTCAGGTGAATTAAGTTTACGGAGCGTATCTTTTGCTTGCCTATGGTATAGTGTACAAAGTCCTAGCCGATGCTCCATACAAAACTGAAAAATATCCTTTTTGGATCAATCTGAAACAATTAAGTGGAGCAATCTAGAGGCAACTTTCGTGATACTGTGAGGCGGTATCTCAGAAGATAGCTGTATTTTGACATCACCCTAAATTGCTTGATATTTTGTGTGTCTGGCCTCTTCCATTTTCCATAGAAATTCCGCCAACGTCCCGTAATGAGAGATACACGGTGATTTGGATAAATGCTAGGTAATTTTGAAGATTTCCTTCCTTGAGGGTTCTCCTCCAGTAACCTCGGGAATGGGGAGGAAAACTAACTTTTAATCACGACAGAGGGCGTAGGTGTTTTGTTGATTGGTTGTTATTGTGAGTATTGTGACATAACGACACAATAACAACCAATCATCGACTAAAGAGTACATTATTATCTCACAGATTAGGTAGAAAGTGGACCCCCAATCACAAAACGCCATCAACAAAAAGCTTTGTCCGTTTGTGACGTTATAGCTGACAGGTATTGACAGAAATTGCGCAATTTTAGTTGCCTGTGTAAGCGCAGCTTAAGAAATCAAAGCTAGTCTTCGGCAACGCGAACGCGGACTTAGGCGTCCAACACACTGCCTCCGGTTTCCGCACTACCGGACGGAGATGCGGCGTGATTTTTCATACACTGCGGGTTTTGTATGCACATCAAGATTCTACAGCCATAGTTAAGAAGCGCACTACCACAAACCGGAGCGTCGTGCGGTGCAGTGTGGGATCCACCTTAGGCCCGTATTATAGTTTGAAATTTCTTCTCATGTCAAGGGATGCAAATACATGCAAGGAATACATTCATCCCTTTCTTACTGTACTTGAGAAGAGATCTCCACTTGAGAGTCGTTCTTTATACGGGCCTTAGTGTTTCTGTAGGTTGGAAGTCTGAGCCTGACGAGGCCTGCTGGTCTAGGATGCGCACCATGACATAATTTTGTCGAAACGTGATTTAGTACCGTCATAGTAAAATACTTTTACTATGGTACCGTTTACAAGATAAGAGAGACGGCCAAATTCACTGTAGCATATGAGAAACAAAACGGCATTTTTAACTGGTAGTACCTGGTACTGGTACGTGGTACGGCTTGCGGAAATGGAGACCGAGATATTTAATAATCACTTCGCTTAGGTGAGTGACTCCCTGCGCCACGCCCTTACCGGGGCGTGGTCGCCTTCGATAAGCTGAATTACTTTCCAGTAACAGCTGATTACAGGCAGTATTTAGTCGGTAAGAGTCCGACATAACCCTTACAGCCGGCTGTAATGGTATCCATGAGGATTCACTGCCTCCTTCCCCCATTGTGCGGAAGGTTGCCGGACGTGCGAGTATTTCAATAGAAAATGGTCGGACGTTCGACGCAAAAAAACCCAAAGGCGCGAATACACATGGGAACTAAATAGAATTTCAGTCAATCCCAAATATGACGTCACGATCACATCAAGAAAGGGCGATTTCAAAATGTCAAAATGTTGTTGCTGAGATACGGCCACACAATACCACGAAATATGAAGCAACATCTCTCCACTTAATTGCTCGAAATTTGACCCATTACACTAGCCAGGCAATAGCCGAAAAAAATGCCCGTGTACGCGCGCTTTAATGTTTTATAAAGTGGTATAAAAATCTTATAAAGGGCTCCCTAGACGATCAAGCTTGCTTGACAAGCACGTGAGTTTTGAATGCACATCAAGCAATTTTGACCGTCTAGACTAGAACGAAGCTTGATGCGCTTGACAAGCATTTACGTGCTTGACGATGCTTGATGAAAATAATGTAAATTAGTGCGGAAGCTTAAGAACCATGCTTGATGTACCGTCAAGCGTCATGAAGCATGCTTGTCAAGCACGTAAATGCTTGTCAAGCATGCTTGATCGTCTAGGGACCCCATAAGAGCATTTATAACCTGCCTCCATATATTTAAAACTGCCCTTAGGTCCGGTTGCTCGAAGCTTGGTTAGGGTTAAATTATGGTTAAAGTAAAATTAACCGGCGGTCAAATTTAAAAAGCGTTGTTGAAGCAGCGGTTACTTTAACGAGCAGTCAAATTACAGATTTAACGGCGGTCAAAATAACCGACAGGGTGGGGGTGGTTTAAATTTTGCCATTAGTAATTAAGGGAAGGTTAATAAAATAATACAGACAACACTTTTAACCCTAAAATAACCAATGTATTTTTCTTTTACCGATGTCAAAAGTGACATCAGTTAAATTTAAACTTTTGTCAATTTTGACAAAAGTTAAATGTACGAGCAACCGGACCTTAAAGAGTTAAATAAAACGACTTAATACCTAGTTTACCAGTTATCTAAGAAATCGAAGCCAGTCTTCGGCAACGTGGACTCGGTGAGGGTCTCCGTGGATTGGAAGTCGGTGCCTGAGGAAGCCTGACTGGACGATAGAAGGCCGCGGTTCTCTTCCGAGAGATCTGGGGAGAGAAATTGTTATTGTCATCATCAGCCAATCGCTCCCAAAACACATTCGTAATGTTTCCATTGTTAACCGCCTCTGTGGTCTAGTTAGGGTTGCCAGATACGGACTTACCATTTACGGGATAATTCTAAATAAAAAAGTTGGAGTTTTAGAGTCCAAATGCTGCTGGACTGGACCAATTACAAAATATTACAAAATTGTAGTTAAGTATTTTAAAAGGAAAAAATGCAAATGGTTTTTAAACATATATATGTCGCAGGGATTTTGTCAAAGTCGTGATATTATAATTCCACTAGTGACATTATAATTTCACGTGATATTATGAATAGACATTACGAGACAGTATGCACACGGCTGCGAGCCTCAGCGAAGCGATCGCCTTAAATTTCGTGGTTATTTTTTTTGTATCAATACAACTTATGGATTGTTTCATTGTCTATTCATAATTTAACTAGTGGAATTATAATATCACGCGAAATTATAATTTCACTAGTGGAATTATAATATCACGACTTTGACAAAATCCCTGCGACATATATATTTTTGCTAATTAAATTAAACTAAATAAAAATTAAGCAACTCCTTATGATTTCGCGTCGCCCGCGCCCCGTGGTGTCGTAACTTTGTGGAAAAAAACTAGCATTCATGAATTTCGGGACAATATGGTGTAAATACTGGACACGGGACCACACGCAAAATTCCGGGGCTTTTCCCGGAATTCCCGGCTATCTGGCAACCTTAGGTCTAGTGGTTCACACCACCGATCTCAGTCCAAGAAGTCCCGGGTTCGATCCCCAGCGGGGGTACATATTGTATTCGGTTTGGTTGGTGGTAGGACTTGTTCTTAGTCCGCCTGGCTAGCTACCACCATTTTTTTTTTAAGTCTGACGCCATAACATTGATATTTTCAGCATTATTGTGTTCTTGCAGTTAGAGTTAAGATAGCCAGTTCCTCAGTGATTGAGGATTCCGAGAGTAGTGTTCCACCTTCAGCCTTATCACCACTTAACAACAGGTGTGATGAAGGCACAGTGCTACCCCGTTGTGGATTAAAAAAAATGTAATTGTAACAGCTGATCACTGTGTCATTCTTATCCAGTGTCATTATTTAATTAAACCATTTGACTACTATGTTGATATTTGACCAATGGTTTGCTTGTTAAGTAAACCATTACCATAATAAGTTTTTAGTTATATAATTCGTTAAATTGTCTAGTGTACAACACAACTTTTGTTTTGCATTAATTTCTCTTAGTGGAAACTGAGTTGGCCTTTGAATAATCATAATGCTTCTCATTTATATGTATTATATAGTGCTGTATGTTTCCCTTATCCAATAAAATAAAAATAAATAAATTTCTGGGGCACTCCTATGGATGGATAAGGAGAATGGGCCATGACCCACCACGCGGGCCCAGTGCGGATTGATGGGTATTAACGACTGCCAACTGCAGCCGGAACCAACGGCTTAACGTGCCTTCCGAAGCAAGGAGCTCGAGATTCTACTTCTTGGTCACCCATCCCGTGACCGACCATTGCGAAAGTTGCTTAGCCACAACGATCGCAGGCCGAGCGCGCTTACCACTGGAGAATTACAAACGTACTAATACGCTAATTTCATATGTAAGGACCTCCTTACATATGAAATTAGCGTTTTATATGGAAGAAGTAAAACGATTTATTTAAATTTTCTTTTTTTGCATTTACAAAGCTATTTTTATTAATGAAAAATTTAAAATGAAGTATTTAGACAAAATCGACAACTAGCTCCAATGGGTTGTGATGTGAGCCGGGTCAATTTTTTCTAAACAAGTACTTACTTCATTTTAAATTTTTCAAGAAGTAGGTAGGTATAACGATTTTTTTATGAAGTAAATCGCTTTGTACCATTATTATCTATGCACTTGTTTGTACTAACGAACATTTTGTGGAGTATTTACTCCACAAAACCTGAATCAGAATTGTAATATTACAATAATAATCTGATTCAGACAAGCAGCTGAGGCGAACCCTCCTATATAACGGAAATATCAAATGACTAATAGACAACATTCTTATGAAAAGTAGGTTAAGTTCCTAATGGTCTTACTCATTATCTTAGTAATTCGCGCCTTGAGGCTCAGAAAGGGTTTAAAGATTATGTTTAATTGTCTTTTAGGACAAATGGTTTATATGAGAATACAATCTGTTATTAAAATTTTTACTTTTTTGCATTCACAATGCAATTTTTATTGTTGAAAAATTGAAAATGAAGCATCCAGAAAAATTCGACCCGTCTCACAACCAGCTCCGATGGGACTCGAACCCACGACCTTTCGCTATCCAGGCGACTGCTCTAGCCATTGAGCTACGGAGTCGTTACGAGAAGCGGTCGAATTTATTCAATAGTTCTTACGCGGTGTATAGCCAGCGTTCATTTCGTCAATGTGAAGATATTACTACCCTCACACACGAAACGGTTGTGAGAAGGGTCGATTTTTTTTGCTACCCCGTTGTGGATAAAAAAAAAAAAAAATGCTTCATTTCCAATTTTTTATGTCAAGCCTGTTTTGAATTCCAAAAATAAATAAATAAATATTGGACACCATCACATACAATGTTCCAATCCAAAACCGAACTTAAGCAGCTTGGTCACTAGTGTTACAGAAATTGGAAACAACGACGGGTTTACCACATACATCCAGAACCGAGGAAATATTGAACAGTACGTTTTCAATATTGACTATTTACCTTGGAAACCGGTGCGTACACCACTCGCCATGGAGGTCGTCAAATAATTGTCATTTTATTCTAATAAATGTTTTTTTTTTATATTTTACTAGCTGACCCAGCGAGACTTCGTTCCCATGGCCCTACCCCCTACTCCACCTTACCCCTACCCTATCCCTAACCTACCCCTACCACTACTCTATCCCTACCCCACTCCTACCCTACTCCACCCCTACCCGTACTCTACCCCTACCTCTACCGTACCCTACCTTTACCCTACCCCACCCCTACCCTATTCCTACTCTACCCCTACCTTACCACTACTTACCCCTCCTTCCCCTATTTTCTCACCGTTAAAACCTTCCTTGGACTTCCACGAACATTTCAAGACCAAAATTAGCCAAATCGGTCCAGCCGTTCATGCGTGATGCCGTGACCAAGGGAAATAGGGATTCATTTTTATATATATAGATTAAATAAAAACTAGGGACATTGGGCTAAACATTACAAGATTTTTTCCGTTATTTAATTTAACTAATAAATAATCACGCTGCATAACTAGCCGACACATGCTGTATAAACGACGCGACAACTCACATACAGTAAAAACCTACCGGTTTCAAAGTATTTGATTAAGTTACATATTCGTAAATATTCATGCAACTGTTTAGGCTCGCTAAACACGTATACTGTGGCCAGTTATTAAACAAACAATGCTTTAGGGTTGTTACACACCAGCAACAATATTGTTCTTTCTATACAATTTATACCAATAAAAATTACATACAACGTGTTTATGCATACGCGCAAAACCTCTTAGGTGGTGATTGTGCTCGTGAATATGACTTTTAACTTTTACTATGGGGCCAACTCTGCAGCTCAACAAAAAAAATCAGCTGTTCCAGAAATTTTTTGTGGAGTTGCAGAGTTGGCTCCATAGTAAAAGTTGTTCATATTCATGAGCACAATCACCACCTAAGAAGTTTTGCGCTTATTCATTAACACGTTGTATATTTCAACTATGAACTGGATATGCTCCGCTCGCTGCAGAAAGGAAAAGTAGAGCAAACAGACGTCACAGTTTGGTATCCAAATAAGAGACATTTTATAAGTGTAGTTATCCATTTTTTTTTTATTCTTCTTTCTATATATTGTTTTACTTTACCAAATTTTGTGGAATTTCTAGCCATAATATGTAAATTTCGGAAAATAAAGGCTTTATTTATTTATATTTATTTATTTATATCTCAGATATACTTACGACATTTAATTTTATAGTAAGTACTTAACAGTAGTGGCTTCCTGCGGTTTAACCCGCGCGGTACCTGTTCCCTTGGGAATATCGGGATAAAATGTAGCCTGTTTATGTCACTAAGGAATAATATAGCTTTGTACTGGTGAAACGTTACATATAAAGGTAAAATTATTAGTATGGATGGATTTCTTCAGAAAAAATTCTTGTAAGAGCTAGAAATTGAAAAAAACAGAAAGAAGAAAAAAGAAAAAACATTTATTGAAAGGAAAGTATTAGACAATTTTAAATATAAAGCTTTTTAAAATTAAACAAAAACCTATTAGCTCAAAAATATCTAACTTACATTAAAAAATTGACTTTTAACAAGAAACTAATATTATAAAGATAAAAGATTTGATTGTTTGTTTGTTTGCATCGAATAGGCTCCGAAACTACTGGACCGATTTAGAAAATTAGACCATAAGAAAGCTACATTCTTCCCGAGTGACAGGCTATATTTTATCCCGATATTCCCATGGGAACGGGTACCACGCGGGTGAAACCGCAAGGATCCGCTAGTCTTTAATAAGAAAAAATATTTTAATTTTGCTTTGACAACCCTAACTATGCATATAGGTACTAGGAAGTATTTTAATCACGTACTAAGTAGACATGCGATCGAAACTATGTGGCTAATATTTGCAATATTGTTTCTCGGAAATGATATAACACATATTAATGCTTTCTCTGTCCTACCCTCTGATTCACGAACCGTCGGAAACGCGTAGTTTTCATAAAAAAATATTTTTATTTTTTATCTACAACGGTGTAGCACTTAGCCTTCATCACATCAGGGGGCCAAGTCTGCTAACGTTATGTCATCGTGTCTCAATCGTGTTTTAATTTTAGTTTAACTGTAGTGCTTTTGTACACACATTTACAAGAAATGTGTATTTTTTTCAAAATACTACTGATCTGATGGTCACACCACACACTACATTCAAATCACATCACACTGTCATAATTCTTGTAACTAGTGTGTAAAAAAACACTACAATTGAAACACGATTGAGACACGATTATGACTTAATGTTAGCAGACTTGCCCCCTGATGATAAGTGGTGATAAGGCTGAAGGTGGAAGTGCACTACTACCGGAATCCTCAATCACTGAGGAACTGGCTATCTTACCTCTAACTGCCGGAACACAATAATGCTGAAAAAATCATTGTTATGGCTTCAGACTTAGATAAGATGGTGGTAGCTAGCCAGGCGGACTTTAAAACAAATTCAGTACCACCAACCAAACCGAATACAATATACAATCTCTAGTGCTACCCCGTCGTGGATTAAAAAAAGTTTGAATGGTATTTATTAAATTTAACAAAATTATCTTATACTAGTAGAGAGAAATGTTTTTTAATGTAGAATAATAAAGAATAATTGACTCATCACCATTCTGTATTGTAAGTATAGACACAATGCCAAAATAGATAATGGCTTGCATAATGAAAACAGTGCCTATGTTTAATTTATTTGAACAATGATATAGCACGATATTTGTTGAAATGACTAATAGGACACGTTTTAGTAATGTTTTGTTGTTACTAGCGTTTAGAACGCATGTTAAATAATAGGTCTTTACCTATGAAATTGCCGTTTTGTATGGAGATTTCTGTAATTATTTTTTTTCCATACTAACGTTTTTGTTATTATTTAACGACTAATATTATGTAAATTTACAAAATTTTACACACGTATTTATGGACATTTTAACTACTAAATGACACATTCGTTAAGAGAAAATTTTTTTTTTCACTAAGTTACAACTAATAAAGTACGAAATTCTGGAAACAAAAATAGTCGTAACTTTCGGAATAAGTTTTTTCTATGTTAATAATCAAATATCGTGGTTATTAAATTATCAAAAGTTGTTCGATACGGTCTTAATGTAACGCAATATTAAAGAAATTATATATTTCTAATATTATAAAAGTTATTAAGTTATATGTACAAAAGAAAAAAACGGCAATTTCATATGTAAAGACCTATTATTTTGTCTAAAGTTATAAGGCGCGTGCTACGTTTGCGTCGGCATGCAAAGAAAATCATGTCTTTTCTTATTTGAGTTTACACGACCATATTATGTTAAATGAATCAACTTATAAGATGACCTCTGTGGCCGAGTGGTGTATGCACCGGCTTTCAAAGTGCCGCTATCTCTAGAGGTCCCGGGTTAGATTCCGGGTCGGGTAAATGTAGAAAACTAGCTTTTCTTTATTCTCTCGTGTCTGAATGTATGTGGTAATACCTGTCGTTGTTTCTTCCCATCATCATCATCATGTCAGCCAAACGACGCCCACTGCTGGGCATAGGCCTCCCCCAAGGATCTCCACAACCATCGGTCCTGCTTGGTTCGCATCTAGCGGCTTCCCGCGACCACCACCAGATCGTCAGTCCACCTTGTAGGGGGCCTGCCCACGGAACGTCATCCGGTTCGCGGTCGCCATTCGAGAACCTTTCCGCCGCAAAGGCCATCGGTTCTCCGCGTTATGTGTTCCGCCCACTGCCACTTTAACTGTGCGATCTCATCTTTTCTGCCAAGCTTTTGTCAAGCAAGTATAGTGTTATGGTTTCCCTTCACCATAACGCTATACTTGCTTAACACTTAGTGCTTAAGATACTTAAGGATCGGAGTAAAGAATGTGATGGTGTCTAAGATTTATTTGTGAATTAATATTTTATCTTAAAATCAAAATAATATAAAAACACTCACCACTACTAGACTTTACAACACTGCTTCTATAATCTCTGTCGTATCTATCGTTCTGCGGGCTCTTGAAGTTGGTCTTAAAGAAGTTGTCCGAAGAAGCCACAATCTGCGTCTGTACTCCTCCAACTAAGCACTCCCGTTCCTCGTCCTAGAAAAAAAATATTTTCAATAAAAGAGACGTAAGTACCTACTAGCGTTTTTAGCAAAAAACTGCCACTACCGGGAGAACCATTCATTAATTCAACCATTGGTGGCGATTTTTGCCCACACCAGCTAAGCGTCCACGCGGCAGACCGAGACGGCAATGCTCGACCGACACGACCCGACACGACACGATACCTAAACATGACATCAGTAGACGCATTTTTCTATAAAATATCACATTCCGCGGGACAACGTCGTGAAGTCCACGCGAGAGAATCCGCGGGCGGAAAGCTAGTTATAGATATGAAAGTGTTTGTTTATTTATTTGTAAGTATGCTTCTTTGTGCGTCTTTCACGTCAAAACGGAGCAACGGATCGACATGATTTTTGGTATGGTAATAGTTTAGGAGCTAAAGAGTGATAAAGGATACTTTTTATCCTGGAAAATTCACATTCCCGTGGGACGTGTAGGTAGTCCACGCGGGCGAAGCCGCAGGCGAAAAGCTAGTATAGGTACATATAAAATCTAACTATACCTACATATAAAGGTGACTGACTGATCTATCAACATACAGCTCAAACTACTAGACGGACCGAGGACTAGAAATTTGGCACGCAGATAGGTATTATGTCGTACGTAGACGTCCGCTAAGAATTTTGTAAAACCTCTGAGCAGGGACCGGAAAACCCCTGTTTTTGATTAAGCTTATTATTAGGGAAACCTTGTTAAAGGGTAACCGTATTATAGGGTTACCCTATCGATAGTGTAAGACTCAAGAAAGGGTAACCCTTTCGAATTAACTTAACTTCTTTCCAATGGGCTTACCGTATCGAAAGGGTTTTGAATTAAGCACTTACCACATAATTGGGTTACCCTATTGTCTCCTGCATCGCATCAATGGTCTCCTGTCTCTTTTCCGCGCATTCTGCATACCGTATCTCGGGGTGGTGGGCGTCCGTCTCGGTTATAATTATGTTGTGTTGTGTGTTGTGGATACTAATAATTTTTTAAGCGCATTTGGTTTTTTTTTGTGGTATATCTATCTATACTAATATTATTAGGAGGAAAGATTTGTATTTTTGTATGTAACGAATAAACTCAAAAAGTACTGGACCGATTTAGAAAATTCTTTCACCGTTAGAAAGCTACAGTCTTCCCGAGTGACATAGGCTATATTTTATCCCGATATTCCCACGGGAACGGGTACTACGCGGGTGAAACCGCGGGCGGCCGCTAGTTATGTATAAAGTAAAGTCCCGTGGACTAAAATAGGTAAGTACTATATTAGAAAAGCTCAAATTAGGGATGTGATTTTTTTTTCTTGTGATAAATCAAAAGATCATTATATAAGTTTTCTAATAAACTATTTTTATTTTTATTGCAATAATTCAAAAGTTATATCAAAATAAAAATTAGTATTTGAATCGAACCGAAGACACGCCAAAACAGCTCCCGAACACACGAGCATGTGTGACGTCATAATGTTAACTTTCACTTATTGCAGTACCTGTGAAGCATCGGCGGGGGCCTCGAAGCACCCGACATGCCAACTAAATGCTGCCTTATTTCTATAGAAATAAGGTCTCTATTTTCCACTGCCAATCGGCAACCGCTATATTTCAGAGGCTCGGACAACTGACAGACACACAGACAAAAACTTCAAGTTTTAGCTTACTTCGCCATCACCACGTGGAGCTAGCTTTCATGATTTTTTTATTTTGGGCCGATTTTGATGAAACACGGTTTTTAGTATTATTTTGACAAAAAAACATCAACGCACTTTTAAAAATAAAAAAAAATCCAAGATGGCGGCCAACTTTTTGTTTGTGGGCTGATTTCGATGAAACTCGGTTTTTGGTACTATTTCGTCAAGAAAAGAGTAACGCAATGTTAAAAAAATAAAAATTCAAGATGGCGGCCAACTTCTTTGTTTGTGGGCCGATTTTGATGAAACTCGATTTCTAGTACAATTTTGACAAGAAAACAACAACGCACTGTTAAAAATAAAAAAGTCCAAGATGGCGGCCAACTTCTTTGTTTGTGGGCCGATTTGGATGAAACTCGATTTCTAGTACAATTTTGACAAGAAAACAACAACGCACTGTTAAAAATAAAAAATCCAAGATGGCGGCCAACTTTTTTGTTTGTAGTCTGATCTCGATGAAACTCGGTTTTTGGTACTATTTCGTCAAGAAAAGAGTAACGCAATGTTAAAAAAAAAAATTCAAGATGGCAGCAAATTTTTTTGTTTGTGGGCCGATTTTGATGAAACTCGAAGTCTAGTACTATTTTGACAAGAAAACAGCAACGCGATGTTAAAAATATTAAAAAATCCAAAATGGCGGCCAACTTTTTTGTTTTTGGGCCGATTTCAATGAAACTCGATTTCTAGTACTATTTTGACAAGAAAACAGCAACGCAATGTTAAAAATATAAAAAAAATCCAAGATGGCGGCTAACTTTTTTGTTTGTGGGCCGATTTTGATGAAACTCAATTTCTAGTACTATTTTGACAAGAAAACAACAACGCACTTTTAAAAATAAAAAAAGTCCAAGATGGCGGCCAACTTCTTTGTTTGTGGGCCGATTTGGATGAAACTCGATTTCTAGTACAATTTTGACAAGAAAACAACAACGCACTGTTAAAAATAAAAAAATCCGAGATGGCGGCCAACTTTTTTGTTTGTAGGCTGATTTCGATGAAACTCGGTTTTTGGTACTATTTCGTCAAGAAAAGAGTAACGCAATGTTAAAAAAAAATCAAGATGGCAGCAAATTTTTTTGTTTGTGGGCCGATTTTGATGAAACTCGAAGTCTAGTACTATTTTGACAAGAAAACAGCAACGCGATGTTAAAAATATTAAAAAATCCAAAATGGCGGCCAACTTTTTTGTTTTTGGGCCGATTTCAATGAAACTCGATTTCTAGTACTGTTTTGACAAGAAAACAGCAACGCAATGTTAAAAATAAAATAGTCCAAGATGGCGGCCAAGTTCTTTGTTTGTGGGCCGATTTTGATGAAACTCGATTTCTAGTACAATTTTGACAAAAAAACAACAACGCACTTTTAAAAATAAAAAAGTCCAAGATAGCGGCCAACTTTTTTGTTTGTGGGTCGATTTTTATGAAACTTGGTTTTTATGAAGAAAACAGCAACGCAATGTTAAAAATAAATTTATATTTTTAACAGTGCGTTGTTGTTTTCTTGTCAAAATAGTACCAAAAACCAAGTTTCATAAAAATCGATCCACAAACAAAAAAGTTGGCCGCCATCTTGGACTTTTTTTATTTTTAAAAGTGCGTTGTTGTTTTCTTGTCAAAATAGTACTAGAAATCAAGTTTCATCAAAATCGGCCACAAACAAAAAAGTTGGCCGCCATCTTGGATTTTTTTATATTTTTAACATTGCGTTGCTGTTTTCTTGTCAAAATAGTACTAAACTTCGAGTTTCATCAAAATTGGCCCACAAACAAAAAAAATTGCTGCCATCTTGAATTTTTTTTTTTTACATTGCGTTACTCTTTTCTTGACGAAATAGTACCAAAAACCGAGTTTCATCGAAATCAGCCCAGCCCACAAACAAAAAAGTTGGCCGCCAACTTGGATTTTTTATATTTTTAACAGTGCGTTGTTGTTTTCTTGTCAAACGAGTACTAGAAATCGAGTTTCATCAAAATCGGCCGACAAGAAAAAAAGGTGGCCGCCATCGTGGATTTTAATTTTTTTTAACATTGCGTTACTCTTTTCTTGACGAAATAGTACCAAAAATCGAGTTTCATCGAAATCAGCCTACAAACAAAAAAGTTAGCCGCCATCTTGGATTTTTTAATTTTAACAGTGCGTTGTTGTTTTCTTGTCAAAATAGTACTATAAATCAAGTTTCATCAAAATCGGCCCACAAACAAAAAAGTTGGCCGCCATCTTGGATTTTTTATTTTTTAACATTGCGTTACTCTTTTCTTGACGAAATAGTACCAAAAACCGAATTTCACGGAAATCAGCCCACAAACAAAAAAGTTGGCCGCCATCTTGGATATTTTATATTTTTAACAGTGCGTTGTTGTTTTCTTGTCAAAATAGTACTAGAAATCTAGTTTCATCAAAATCGGCCCACAAACAAAAAAGTTGGCCACCATCTTGGATTTTGATTTTTTTTAACATTGCGTTACTCTTTTCTTGACGAAATAGTACCAAAAACCGAGTTTCATCGAAATCAGCCCACAAACAAAAAAGTTGGCCGCCATCTTGGATTTTTTTATATTTTTAACAGTGCGTTGTTGTTTTCTTGTCAAAATAGTACTAGAAATCGAGTTTCATCAAAATCGGCCCACAAACAAAAAAGTTGGCCACCATCTTGGATTTTGATTTTTTTAACATTGCGTTACTCTTTTCTTGACGAAATAGTACCAAAAACCGAGTTTCATCGAAATCAGCCCACAAACAAAAAAGTTGGCCGCCATCTTGGATTTTTTAATATTTTTAACAGTGCGTTGTTGTTTTCTTGTCAAAATAGTAATAGAAAACGAGTTTCATCAAAATCGGCCTACAAACAAAAAAGTTGGCCACCATCTTGGATTTTGATTTTTTTTAACATTGCGTTACTCTTTTCTTGACGAAATAGTACCAAAAACCGAGTTTCATCGAAATCAGCCCACAAACAAAAAAGTTGGCCGCCATCTTGAATTTTTTAATATTTTTAACAGTGCGTTGTTGTTTTCTTGTCAAAATTGTACTAGAAATCGAGTTTCATCAAAATCTGCCCACAAACAAAAAAGTTGGCCGCCATCTTGGTTTTTTTTTTTACTTTGACGACTTCCGTGGCCGAGTGGTGTACGCAACGGTTTTCAAGGTGCCGCTATCTCTAGAGGTCCCGGGTTCGATCCTCGGTCGGCTAAATATTGAAAACGAACTTTTCAAATAATCAAATTTCTAGCGCGTACCTTTTTAATAACAAATAGTTTCGATTTACCGGTGTTAAAAATGCCCATTTTCAAAATTTTATTACTCGGTAACCAAGTGGAATTGAAACACGGGAGTTCTACTCTTGCATTTGTAAAGCATAACATGTGCGTCAAGTTAGCAGCCTCACAACAGAATTAGATGGTTTTGATTATGTCAAAAAATACTGTATAAATAGTGTAAAATAGTGATGTATATTAAATAAATAGTGATACTTTGATTCAAAAGATATTTGAGTATCTTAGTGAGGCTGCTAACTTAACGTCAAGTTAGCAGTCACCTCAAGAAATACAGTTCGTATCAATGTGATTTATATGTCAAAAAATACTGTATAAATAGTGTATCGTAAACGCAAAATTTCAAAAGTAGTGCTTTAATACAAGCCGAGATATTAGGGTCTCTAAGTTGGCTGCTAACTTGACGTTTCTTGCGATGGAGATTCCAGGGAAACAGGTACAAGTTTTTAATAAATAAATACTTGAAAAAATACTGTGTGAAATAGTGAATCTTAGGATATTAATAAAAAAAGAATTCTTCTTTGCTATTTTCAAAAAATCGAATGTAAACTTCTACCATACATTCAATTTTAGGTACAGTCGTGTACAGTTTTCTTTAAATGTACTGATATTGTCAAATTTTTTATTCCAGTCATTTCAAATGACACATAATCTATCGTATATCGAAACATAATATGTCAAGCATTTGTCATTTGTGACTCGAATTAATTTGGCGAAATCCGGAAGGACACCGCAATGCATACAAGAAGTAGACACGAATCAATCTCATAGTTTTGGATAGCGTTAGACATTAAAAGTTATAACAATTAATTTAACACGTAAAATAAATATGAACTTAAACAAAGTTAAAATAAATGAATGAAACAGAATCACTATTTTTTACAGCATGTTATTTTTTCTTGTCGTACATTTGGAAACGCCCCATCGCCAGCGCAAACGAGTCACTGGCGTAGTAGGTACAAAGCAACACCGCGAGATGGCGTGATTTTGTTTACTTACGTGATTTCGATTCGGTGACATGACATTGGAGAAAAGTTTTGTTTGTTTTAAAATTGGTGAGCAGTGAGTACATATGTACCATAAGAAGTGATATCACGTGCAAGTTTATATCCTATAATAACAACCTACAGTTTAAAGGTAACTTATTTTCTATTTTGGTATTTATTTATTAAAATGATATAGGTTAGCTCTTAGTCATTCAAAACTTCTCGTATTTAGTACCTTCATAAGTACCAAGCTAATCTTTCGTAAAGTTACTACTTAGGAACTTAGTTACTTAAGTATATTCTTAGTGCATTAAATATTAAAGTTACTTGATTAGTCTTTTATGACTAGACTTTTATGACTTTTAATCTGTTCAGTTACAGCGGTTACTTTTTTCAAATGACAACCGACTACGCGTGTGGTTGTGTGAGGTGAGACTAAATAATTATCTTTCTTTTTATTGTTTAAATTTTTTGAATTGTTGAAAATGTTTTATTTTGCTATCCAAAATATCGACAATAAGGTAGAAATAAAGTAAAACAATTATAAAAAATTTTTTTTTCGGAAATTTATTCTAAACACTTCAAATAATCTACCCCTTAAGTATAACTTGATAAAAAACTCACGGTATATTAAAACTAGCTGATCCGGCTAACTTCGTATCGGCTTATCGACAGCACGCCACCTACCGGGTCCAATTGTAAAACCATTCTTGAATTCACCTGAATACACACCATTTTTTTAATTAAAATCGAAGAAGCACAGAAGAATTATATACTTATATAAAGATTACTTATGAATCGTCAACATTTTCCTACCGCCCATTCAAGACTTTTATTCTTTTCTATTAAAAATTTTAAAATTTTAAAAACCCCCGATAAAAAAAGACAAATAATAAAATTCCTCTCTCGATCGGAGGACCACAAAAAGAGAAGTACTGAAAGGGTATATTATACGTCGGGGGTCCCCCGACCGAGAGAGAAATTTTACCTGAAAATCAGCGTCACACTATTTGCTGTGGCATAAGCTGAGGTTGGGTCCATTTCGGCTAAAATGTTTGTTTTTGTTTATGTAAACAACCTTGTTTGTATGTTTTAGTCGAATAAACTATATTTCTTTCTTTCTTTCTATTTCTATTATATGACTTTTTTTTCGAGGGTTGTTATTTTTTTTATTTCATCCTTTTTAAATTACACTCAAAATAAAAATAAAACCGCACTAAAATCGTTTGATCCGTTTAGTCACTAAGAATATAAGTACAGACAGAAAGTAACTTGCCGCCATTTTGTTTTTTTTATTGCACCTAAATTTGCCTAAGGTGTATATTATTTTAGTCAAAGCACCACTTCTGTATCTTTTACCGTTTCTAAAGGCAGTTAACCATCTCCATAAATGGCCGTATGGATTTTCATCAAACGTAGCTAAGAACCACCTCGATTCATTTAGCTTTCAATTGAAAAAAAACGCATTAAAATCGGCCCTGTCGTTTAGGAGCTACGTTGCCTCAGACAGACAGACAGTCTGACAGTAGGTAGGTAAGTAGGTAGGAAGTAGAATAAAAAGTAGAACATAGCATTTGTTTCTTCCGAAAAATAATATTATACTGAGAATAGAGTATTGACACAATCAAAAATTTGATGAGATTTAATAAAAAATAAGGGATAGATAATAATAAAAAAAAATGCCTTCAAACAAAAACTGCCGACAAATACTCACTTCCCAAAAAATGTAAAAATAAAAAAATTATTGAATCATTCCATTCAAAGGATGAAAGGGTGGGACATTATCGAATTAATTTTGGAACTTACTGATTTGATTAAAGTCGGTGCCAAGCCATTACCTACTTACCTATTGTTATGTATTTCACACCACTCCGCGCATGTGATATTGTGTATTATTGTTTCACTAAATATTTTCTTTCTGTTGAAATAAATATAAATAGAAAATTTATCTATGTTCACACAAAATTGCTAACGGGTGGCAACACTGTTAAAAAACTTTCCTTGTAACTTTTGACGTTCTTGTTGTGCACATCGTGGCTGAAATAAATAGTTTATTCTGCATAATACGTATTGTTTCAATATATCACCCATAACCCAACACTTTCGGCTTGACACCGACTTCAATCAAATCAGTAAGTTCCAAAATTAATTAGATATTGTCCCGCCCTTTCGACCTTTGAATGGAATGATTCAATTAATTTTTTACTTTAACGTTTTTTGGGAAGTAAGTTTTTGTCGGCAGTTTTTGTTTGAAGGCGGTTTAATTATTTTTTTAAATTTGTTTATTTTTCATTTTTTTGTGTAAGAAATCTAATGCGCAAGCGTCGCGTAATGTGCAATGTTTAAAACTGTAGCCCATATCTAAATTAGAACACTCAGACAAGCACCATCCTCCAACTTTTAACTGTTATGCAGTTTTTTAACCTTCCACCATCAGCTAACCTAAATAACTTAAAAGAATACAACTAAAGGTCTATTCATGCATAATGGTACTTAAATTATTTTTATAAAAAAATAAAACCGCCTTCTAAAAAAACCACATCAAAAAAGTAAGAAATAATTCCTCACCAAATAAATAACGTAAGTACTTTGAAGTCGGGCGTGAAACATGTACAATTTTTTGTTGTTTTTGTTAAAACCCGCCCGACTTCAAAGTACTTACGTTATTTATTTGGTGAGGAATTATTTCTTACTTTTTTGATGTGGTTTTTTTAGAAGGCGGTTTTATTTTTTTATAAAAATAATTTTTATTTCACTCTTTTTAGTGCATCGTGCAGGCAATTTACGTGTTTTCTGGTAAATAGGTATGTGATCAAACTCAAAACCTCCTTTTTCGAAGTCGGTTAAAATACCTTGAGGTATCCCCTTTTTAACAAAACAAGAATCATCTAAATCGGTTTATAAACAAAGGAGTTATGCCTAAAGATACGTATTAAATTCACATAAAGTGGTAACGAAAACGACAGTATTTTCAAGATTTCCTGAAAACTACTGAACCGATTTCAAAATTTCAAAAAATGGGACCAACTTGGAAACTAACCTGATCTAATAACGTTTGAACCATTTCAATTGGTTCAGCCGTCTTCAAGTAATCGGTGGACATACACAAAAAAAAAAAACATACATACAGACGAATAGAGAACCTCCTCCTTTTTGATTTAGAAGTCGGTTAAAAACATGCTTTAACTCCTAAGCGTTAAGTAGTTTTACCTTCCATCATCAGCTCACCTAAATAATCTGAAAGAATACAACCAAAAATCTTTACGTATCAACAATATTTGAGGAGTTGTACCTTCCATCACCAGCTCATCACCATGAGATGATGACTACCAGATGCAAATACTTAAAAAACTTTAGAAAATCTATAAAATATGTAAATTACCATAAAATTAACGGGTTTTCCTCGATTTTCCCTGGATTCCACCATCAGATCCTAACTTGGTAACAATGTGACCACCTCAGGAGTTTACTCTTTTGAATACAGAAATAATCATTGAAATTGCTCAATAGTTCGCGAAGATATTGACGTGTAAAGCAGGAACTACCAGTCAAAAACTATGTGTTTTTTCAGGATTGTGAAAAAACTACTGAACTGACTACTTTGAATTTTTCATGGGACCACACATAAACTATTTTCTTTCAGATAAAAAAAAGAATTATTAAAATCGGTTAACAACTGGCGAAGTTATGGTAAAACATACATAAAAATATACAGTCGACTTGAGAACCTCCTCTTTTTTTTGAAGTCGGTTAAGAAGTGAATATATTTGTTTAAATACCTAATCAATAGCATTAAACCGATTAAACTTATGTATTGACACAATCAAAAATATATATTTCACTTTTTTGCTCGATAGTACGCACTCCACGATTGAAATAAAGTTTGAACCTTATTACTAAGGAGCAAAGTTCAACATTGATCGTCAGCATATATTCAGATTATTATGTAGAAGTTTACATTAGATTTTTTGAAAATAGCAAAGAAGAATTCTTTTTTTATTTATATCCTAAGATTCACTATTTCACACAGTATTTTTTCAAGTATTTATTTATTAAAAACTTGTACCTGTTTCTTTGGAATCTCCATCGCAAGAAACGTCAAGTTAGCAGCCAACTTAGAGACCCTAATATCTCGGCTTGTATTAAAGCACTACTTTTGAAATTTTGCGTTTACGATACACTATTTATACAGTATTTTTTGACATATAAATCACATTGATACGAACTGTATTTCTTGAGGTGACTGCTAACTAGACGTTAAGTTAGCAGCCTCACTAAGATACTCAAATATCTTTTGAATCAAAGTATCACTATTTATTTAATATACATCACTATTTAACACTATTTATACAGTATTTTTTGACATAATCAAAACTATCTAATTCTGTTGTGAGGCTGCTAACTTGACGCACATTAACTCTTTCCAATTATTGAAAAAAAGGGGATGTCGGATTTTAAGGGTTTTGGAAACACCGTGCATGGCCACTAAAGTCCACCAAAATCGCTGTATCGAACTGTTTTTTTTTTTCATGACAGATAATGAATTTCCTAACAATTTTTATATGAAAAAACTGACAAAAGCGCAGTTATTGAGAAAAAAACTAGTTTTTTGTATGAAAAAATATTAGTTTGCGTCGAGATTGCATCACATGTTAAAGAAGGCTAAATACTATTAGTACCTACGTAGATTAACAAAAATAGGCGAATCCAAAAAATTAAGTGATTTTTTATTTCTTTTTGATAATTTTTGTTTCAAATGACTAATAACGTTGCAGGCCTCAGAAGCCATAGCCAGTTAAATTTATATGATAAACGTTTCTACAAAGTAGCATTATATCAAATATTACTTTTTTTATAAAGCCATTTTATAAAGCTTACTATTTCTCACGCTAGAGTTTTTGTACAATATTTAAATTTATAAGTTTTTATAGGTACCTACTTCGAGTCTTGTATTGTAACTGTACATTATTAACTTAAAATGTACCCATATTGTTGAGTTTACAATAACTTATTATACTTTGTTAAAATTTTGTAATTTACTAGACCTAAGCAAATTGTAAACTTGTTCATGGTTCTGTAATAAATTAAAAATAAAAAAAAAAAGCTACTAGCCCTTGACCGGGGTCCTTTTTTTATGGCCCGTTTTTTACGTAAACAAAACACTTGACTGCGCGCCTTTTGCTATCCCGAACATCTGGTTATACTTAGGCCGTCTTTGGTTACATTTATCGTAAGCTGAGTAGCAAACGCGATAAACTAACATTGGGTGACAGTTTTACGATATGTGTTGTTTTTATAATGGTCGTTCGAAGTCGACCGTTGAGTAAACAAAGAGCAATAGTGCGGTCCATGCGATATAATTTTTTTTCACATAGTTATTGATCACGCACAATTGTGATGACCACATCTACTGTGTTCCACAGTTTATTGAATCGAAGGTTTCTCATGCAAAATTAAGTAAATTAAAACTAGTCCTACCTTATGGTAAGGGATACTGTCCGTAATCCAGGGGGGCTGAACGTTGTCTCGCCGGCGCGCGCGCGGGCAAAACGATCTCCACACAACCCCCGATGGGATACTCTTACAGCTAACACTCTTATACTACACAATGCCCTAATAGGCTGCTAAAACTTCCCGGCGCTTTTCAAAGCGAACACACACGGGTTACAAGTCCGTACCCCGACCGGAGCCCTAGTAGGTGCAAAACGAAATCTCGGTCCCAATATGGGTAGGTAACTTGCGCGGCACGTCGCTACAGAAACACACGAACTTGTCTCACGGCTGCTTACGGCCAACTGTCGATCCTACACCGGCCGGCCGAGCGCATTGTCTCGTGACCTTGACAATGACACGGACCGCTCGCAGCGCGGCGCGAACATCCCCCCGTCCCGGACAGTAGCAAACTGTCCGCCAACTCAATCTAAGGGCAGGCGAGAGAGGGTAGCGATCGCACGCTTCAAAACAGAGTCCCCCACCAGGACCTCGGCAAACCTGGGCACACCATCCGACCCCGGATGAAGCTGAACAATGCGTCCTAAACGCCAGCGGAGGGGCGGCAGGTTTGGATCCTTTACCAACACGAGGTCTCCAGTCTTGGGTGGGGTCGTCCTATCCGACCACTTAACGCGTTGCTGCAAAATGTGCAAATACTCCAGATGCCAACGGCGCCAAAAACTCTGCGTAAGCTGCTGGAGCAATTCAAATCGCGAGAGCCGTCCGGAGGGCACTTCGGAATAAGGATATTCCGGCAAGGCGTTAAGCGGTCTGCCAATCAAAAAATGGCCCGGCGTAAGGGCCTCTAAATCATTCGCGTCCGAAGACAACGGACACAACGGACGCGAGTTGAGGACCGCCTCAACCTTACAAAATACGGTCGCGAGTTCCTCAAACGTGAGGACCGTCTCCCCAATAACGCGACGAAGGTGAGTTTTAGCGGCCTTTACAGTTGCTTCAAAAATCCCTCCCCAGTGGGGGCAGGATGGCGGGGAGTACTGCCATCGTACCCCTCTGCGAGAGAGTGTGGATCCGATCTCAAAATTATTCCTATCCAAAAATTCACAAACTTCCTTTAAATACCTATCGGTGCCCTTGAAATTGGTTCCACAATCGGACCTTATTAACGACGGCATTCCGCGGCGAGACACAAAACGATTCAACGTGGCTACAAAGGCTTCTGTGGTGAGGGCACTAACCACCTCCAGGTGGACCGCTTTAGTGGCCAAACAAACAAATACACACAAGTAAGCCTTTTCCGTTCTAGCATTACGAAGCCGCGATGTCTTAACGGTAAATGGTCCCGCAAAATCCGTTCCAACTCCTGAGAAGGGCATCGATTCGTTCACTCGATCGGCAGGCAAATCACCCATCTGGGGCTGCATCGTATCGGCGCGCAAACGATAACACGGGAGACAACGAAAAATAACGGATCGGATTATTCTCCGCGCTGACAAAATCCAGAACTCTCGTTGGAGGAGCGCGGTCAAAGCATTACAACCGGCATGAGCATTCTTTACATGTCGGTCTGTAATCAACAGTCTAACTAACGGTCCATCCTTGGGGAGCAACAAAGGGTGGCGTGATCCGTACGGCAGGTTGGCATGTCTGAGCCTACCTCCGACACGCAGCAATCCGGTACTGTCCAAGAAGGGATTCAACCGCACCAAGGGTCCCTTCAACTTGGGCTTACTTGAGCGCAGGGCTTTCAGCTCCGGTTCAAACTCTCGCTGTTGCGTCACTCGCAACCAATGCAACAGAGCGTCTTGCCGCTCTTGTGGGGCGAGGACCGGAGACAACGATTTCTCCTGAGGCTGGCGACAATTTCGCACAAAGCGCCTCATCCAAGCAGTCACGCCGAGCAACTTATCAAGAGAACTGTAGCGGTCTAACAAAAACTCCATCTGCGGAGCCGCCACCGTCTCCACGGCGTGAACACGCATGCCTAGGTCTGGGACTCTGGCCACAGCCGGGGTGGCAGGCCATGAGCGCTCAGGCCGTAACAACCATGATGGACTCCACCATAGGTGGTGGTCCACTAACTCAGGCGCCTCGCAGCCGCGGGAGGCACAATCTGCGGGGTTCAATTCGCCCGGTACGTGGCGCCAAATCAACGGGGCCTTTGAAGTCTGAATTTGTGAGACCCGGTTGGCCACAAAAACCTCAAGGGTGTGGACTGAACTCTTCAGCCAACAAAGGACGACCTGGCTGTCAGACCACGCAAATATCGACCCCAAGTCGACACCGTTTCCCAAGGTGTCGGCAACATGATTGAGTAGCCGTACTAAGAGAGTGGCGCCGGACAACTCCAACTTCGGAATGGTTAGCCTAGTCCGAAGGGGGGCGACCTTACTCTTGGCCGTAACTAAGTGTACGGCGACAACGCCTGCTGCATCCACCGTTCGGATGTAAACGGCTGCCGCGTATCCGCTTTCGGACGCGTCACAAAAGCCGTGCAGGGAGGCTTTAAACTTTCCCGAAGGCAGCATTTGCCTCGGTATACAAACCCGATTGACGTCGGGTAGGGATGACACGAACCTCACCCACTCTCGTAGGAGGCTACCAGAGAGGGGCTCATCCCATGACAATTCCGCAGCCCAGAGCTCCTGTAGGAAGCACTTCATCGAAAACACTACAGGGCTGAGCCAACCGTTCGGATCAAAGGTACGGGCTACAGTGGACAGCACCGTGCGTTTAGTCCAGACCTTTGGGTCTGGCAGTTCCAATTTATATGTGAACAAATCCGGGACTGGTCGATACTGGACTCCCAAAACAGACAGCATGTCTGGAGTCTCCGGATTTTCAAAGAGGAGCGGCTCTTGCTGGTGGTCCTTAGGCAAATCTGCCAATAGGTCCGGTGAGTTAGACAGCCACTTCCGCAACTCATAGCCACCAGCCCTCAAGAGCGCAATCAGCTCATCACGTAAGACGAGAGCCTCATCTAAGCTCGAGGCCCCCGTGCAGATATCGTCGACAAATAAGGCCCCCCCCTCAATAAGAGCAGATGCCCGGGGATAGCGTAGCCGTTCGCGCTCTGCGAGCTCCAAAAGCGAACGGATCGCCACAAAGGGGCTCGACCGCAAACCATAGGTGTTGGTGTTCAGCTCGTAAGCCAACATCGGATCCTGGGGATCATCACGCCAAAGGATGAGCTGGTATCGTCTATCCTCCGGGTGAATCACGGTCTGTCTGAACATCATGCGGATATCGGCCACAAAGACGACAGCGTGCCGGCGGAAGTTGGTCAAAACATCACAGACATCGTGATGCAACTTCGGCCCCGCATGCAGACACTGATTCAACGACACTCCGGTTGACGTGGGCGCTGAACCATCAAAGACCACGCGGATCTTCCCATTGGAAGTCTTCAAAACAGCGTGGTGTGGCAGGAAGTAATGTTCCACATTACGCCAGTCCAACTGCGAGATGGACATGTGCCCAAGGTCCAAATACTCCCGCATGAAGTCTATATACTTCTCCTTGAATGCGGGATCCCTGGCCATCCTACGCTCCATGGACAACAATCTCTTCTCGGCCATCGGTCGGGAGCTCCCTAAAGGGGGGCGAACCGCCAAGAAGGGCAAGCGGGTAATCAAGCGACCCGAGAGGAGGCGCCCAGTGTTGTTTTGGTAGAACAATTCGCACTCCTCCGCTAACGGATCCAACCGCTTGGCAGTGGGAGGTTCCTCCACCTCCCAAAACTTTTGGAGAACGTCGGACAAAGTAGAACCGACAATGGTCTGGCGGTCTACCGACGGGGTCTCTGGTGTCTGTGGTACCTTTCCCATCACCACATGACCCAGCGACGAGGACAAGGCGACACGATCGGCTGTCTGCAAAACTCGCTTGCTTCCACACAGTACACGACCGAGGACATCCGCACCAATCAACAAGTGTATTGGGCCCGGTCGGTGGAAGGAAGGATCAGCCAAAGCCAGTCCAGACGTCAGCTCAATCGTGGATGGCGGCACTCGCACTTGCGGGAGTGGTCCAACCACCTTATCAAAAACTATCGCCGAAGCACCGATCTTCGGCCTTGGCGTGAAGTGGGGGGAGAAGGAGAACTCAACTCGACCAATCGGATCAGGGATCCGCGAGTCTCCCACCCCCCGTACCGCTTCGTGATGCGGCACAAGCAAAAGACCCAGCTGTCGGACAAGCCACCTGGACATTATGCACCCCTGGGCACCTGAGTCCAAAAGGGCACGCACCGTTACAACATTGCCCTTAGGTCCCCAAACATTCACGGAGGCTGTTGGCAACAGCACAAGCTCCGGAGGGGTGGTTGGGTCCGACAGGGGCGCCATTAAAAATTTTGGGGGGGTACTTGTCCCCCTCGCGCCTGAGTCGGCGCGCCAAATGTGGGACGCTCGTACCGGGCGAGCGGGTCCCAATCGGGTACATACTGGCCCCGACCAACAGCACTCCTAGGTGCAGGGTAATACCCGTGTGGGGCGTGCCTCGGTACATAGTACCCCAATCGAGGCCTCTCCATTAGGGGGGGGGAGTAGCAAATAGGGCCCGTGCCCATCGCCACCGTGGCGTACTCTTGAGGTACCCCCCTACCCCCGCCCGTGGCGGGGGCGTCTCTCCTATAGTTCCCCCTCTCCGGGGGGGACTGAACGGGGGGGCTAAGCCCCGCCGAATCTCTAGGGGACCGGTTCCGGGCTGCCGGGCCCCCGCCCGTGCGCGAGGAATTCGAACCCCGGTCGCTCCCGGCGTCCTTGCGGTCCAAACAAAGGAGGGGGTGATGCCTCCCTCCGCAAAGACGACAATCCTCGGTCTGGGGACACGCCGACTGCATGTGTCCCCCCAAACACCTATAGCACCATTGGCGCTGTCTAGCAACGGCCCTCCGTCCCTCTGGGCGGAGGCCTCTAAATTTGGCACATTCGTGCACCATGTGCCTATCTCCCCTGCAATACCTGCACCGCTCACTCGGTGCGGGGGGAGGGGACTGCTGGAAGGCAGCATAGCGATTGGTCGGGCGACGGGGCTGTTCCCTCGCCGCCACCATACGACCAACACCTGGAACCGGGGCAGGCTCCAGGTGGTCCGTCACCCTACATTCGTCCTCCAAAAAACGAAGGAGGTCCGCGAAGGGCGGGAGATACGAGGCGCTGTCGCCTCCGTACCTCTGCTCGAAACGCCCCTTCATTTCAGCGGGCAATTTGGCGAGGACTATGTGCAGCAGTACAAAGGACCACTGATCCACCGGCAGGTCCAATCGCCTTAGGGAGTTGACCGCTGACAGTAGCGGGTTCAGCAACTCCCTCCGTAACAGGTGTACCCGCGTGATTCGCGGGAGGGCCAAAATCGTGGCCACGTGGGTGTCCGCCAGTAACCGGACATTCTGGTACCTGCTAACCAGAAGCTGGCGAGCCACCTGGTAGTTGTCGTCACTGATGAGCAGGTGCTGGATCACCGCGCTGGCCTCTCCTCGCAGGGAGGAGCGCAAATAGGCCAACTTCTCACTAGGGGATAAGTCCCGTCGTGAATCCACTAGGCTGTCAAACAGGTTAATGAAGCCCATCCAGGCTGACAGATCCCCATTAAAAGTGGGAATCTCCAATGTAGGCAATCGGCCTAGCAACGCCGTCGGGGTAGGTTTGACCTCCCCGCTCAAAACCGGCTCCCCCTTCCGAACAGCCAGGGCCCTCTCAGCCGCCTCCGTGAACTGGTCAGCCAGCTCATAGGCCTGGGCTACATCCTGCTCCAGCTGTTCCGACACGGCATCATCAGCTGGGGGGTTCTCTAAATAATACGCGCGACACTCCATGGCGTGGCGCTCCAGGTCTTGCAGCCGAGCTGCCAGCCCGCCATACCGAGCTAGCAACGCGCCTACCCGGTCGGCTCGGTCTATTAATGTGACCGCACAAGCAAGCCAACGCAAAGCTCCTTGGATGCCAGCCCTGGATACGGCGGTCGGATTCGTAGGAGCCATTTATAATCCGTTTAATAAACAAAGCAAACAAAGAAATATAAAAGTGGTAAACATCAACAAAAAAAAACAATAGAAATAGGTCGCGTCACGATAATATAAAACACAATTAAAATTCGGACGACATACACGGACCCTACTATTTTCATAAATTATTAGCAACTTACCAATTTCAAGGGCTAACAATATAACGGTATAAACAAAACGTATAGGATTAACGGTATGGCATACCTCGCAAATCAACTACTAAACCGTTATCAACAAACGAAAACAAAACTATTTTTAATAATAATACTCGTAATTTAATACTACTAATAATTAAAACTAGTTCCACTTTTTTAACTAGGCAAGCGGACTCGGAACAAACACTAGTATGTGGTACTAATAAACAACACTTTCGAACGAAACTATTCGTCAAATAAATCCGGACACACAAAAAAAAATATACACATCTAGGCGAGTAAACTCGTATCAAATCACTAGTATGTGGTACTAATAAACACACTTTCGAACGAACTATTCGTCAAATAAATCCGGACACACAAAAAAAAATATACACATCTAGGCGAGTAAACTCGTATCAAAACACTAGTATGTGACAACAATTATATTAGTGTCTATCTATTATCGGATCCACCAAGTGAGAAACATTCGCTTCGAGAATTTACTAGAACAATTTCTTAGTACTTCAAATCGTCTCGGGATCTTCAAATACCCTCGAGATTTCAACAAAAAAAAATAATTTTTAGGTACGCTTTTTACTATGAAATTTTATGTAGTTAATTTTAATATTAAAATTAATTATATCAACTAAGCTCTGCTACCAAAAATATGATCACGCACAATTGTGATGACCACATCTACTGTGTTCCACAGTTTATTGAATCGAAGGTTTCTCATGCAAAATTAAGTAAATTAAAACTAGTCCTACCTTATGGTAAGGGATACTGTCCGTAATCCAGGGGGGCTGAACGTTGTCTCGCCGGCGCGCGCGCGGGCAAAACGATCTCCACACAACCCCCGATGGGATACTCTTACAGCTAACACTCTTATACTACACAATGCCCTAATAGGCTGCTAAAACTTCCCGGCGCTTTTCAAAGCGAACACACACGGGTTACAAGTCCGTACCCCGACCGGAGCCCTAGTAGGTGCAAAACGAAATCTCGGTCCCAATATGGGTAGGTAACTTGCGCGGCACGTCGCTACAGAAACACACGAACTTGTCTCACGGCTGCTTACGGCCAACTGTCGATCCTACACCGGCCGGCCGAGCGCATTGTCTCGTGACCTTGACAATGACACGGACCGCTCGCAGCGCGGCGCGAACAGTTATCGATAAAATAACATATAAGAAGTATATATATATTTAGAATCTACATGAAAAAACCTATCTGATAAGAATATAATATACGGAAAAACATGTTTTTAATTTTTTTTTGAAATTTTCAAAACTTAATTACTTCCGGTTTCCAAAAAAATCAAAATTCAAAATTTTTTGTTTTTTTTCTTCAGGATCACATATTATAGTGTATTTTTACAGTACGACGAGTTTATCTCTCTTTTGAACATCGAAAACCGCATTCAAAAAATCAAAAAATTGCAAAAGTTACAAAAAAAAATAATGGGGGTAGTTGTAAGAGCATCAGGAGATGCTAGCGGTCGATCAAGGGCTAGCTGCTCGATCGGCGAAATTTGTACCGCCTTATCGACAGCACGCCACCTACCGGGTCCAATTGTAAATCTAAATCATTCTGGAATCCGCCTGAAGACACAAAAAAATTCATTGAAATCGAAACTGTTTAGGAGGACTTCAGTTACATACACACGCACAGAAGAGTTATATATATAAAGAATTCACTGCTTACAAATAATTAAAAACGATCGTCAGTAACAAAAACAAACAAACACGTGTAATGTAGCGGTCATATTAAACCAGTTCCATCCTTCCGTTTTTAAATACCGGCGCCGCGGCCACTCGGATAAACAATAGCGAGCGGCGGCGACCGACGGATCACGCGAAAATGAACTTTAGCGTGAACGACGCATGATTCGTTATTATCTGACGTAGCGAAGATTTTGTCGATGCCGCGATCACACTTGAAATTGTTATACAATAATAAGTCTAATGTAGTGCGCGCAGAAGTTTAAATTGCTTTGACGCTTCAAAACCCTGTCACAGGGTAAGACTTAAAAGGGTTTTTCGTTTATGGTAAGCGCTTACCCGAATTAACTTGAATCATTTGGTTACCCTGTCAATACGGTAAGTCGATGATATGCTTATCAATTTGAAAGGGTTTGTAGAAACAAGTCTTTAAAATACCCTATAAAAACCCGGGTTAGGGTAAGCGGTTCCGGTCCCTGCCTCTGAGGGGATGAAATGGAGGTATACGTTCCCCGAATAACACACGCGGGCAAAAGCTTGTAATAACCGCCTCTGTGGTCTAGTGGTTCACACCACCGATTTCAGACCAAGAGGTCCCGGGTTCGATTCCCAGTGGGGGTACATATTGTATTCGGTTTGGTTGGTGGTAATGAATTTGTTTTTAGTCCTCCTGGCTAGCTACCACCATCTTATCTAAGTCTGAAGCCATAACAATGATTTTTTCAGCATTATTGTGTTCCGGCAGTTAAGAGGTAAGATAGCCAGTTCCTCAGTGATTGAGGATTCCGGTAGTAGTGCGCTTCCATCTTCAGCCTTATCACCACTTAACATCAGGTGTGATGAAGGCTAAGTGCTACCCCGTTGTGGATAAAAAAAACCTCTGAGGCGATGAAATGGACGTATACGGCAAACGTAGCATACGTAGCGGGCAAAAGCTTGTAATAACATATTTTTGTTTCTATTTAAATCTTATCTTACTATAATACTAACCTTACTCTTAAAGTTACTTATAAACTTGCTAATAAATCCTGGAGACGTAACCTCCTGCTCCTCCTTGTAACTCTTGAGAACGTCATGAGATTTTAAAGCGTTCTTTAATTCGGAGACCACTTTAGAATGAGACATGGCCAGTTCAGTCATTACGGGTAACGGTGAGGTTGGTTTCACATCCTTGGGTGTACGGTGTTCGCTTAGAACGCAGAGGTTGAGTTGGCTTTTCGTTTGGTATAGGAACGGTGCTGAGTGTTCATCCCTGCAAAAGAAAGATAGAAGTACAATAGGCGCAAAATAACTTGGCGGCTCGGAAGTTAGCTGCAAGTGACATTTCACGCAGCTCGAATGTGCGAGGGAACAGCACAGCGACGTATCCGTACGCGTCAGAGTGAGACACGAGGCACGCCGTGCTACCGCCCGCGCACCAACCCCGGGCACACCTGTATTCGTCTACTGCGCAGCGTTCCGCGCGAACTTCCGAGTCGCAAAGTTATTTTAGGTAATTGGTATTTTATCCTACTAATATTATAAATCCAAAAATGTGTGAGTATGGATGTTTGTTACTCTTTCACGCAAAAACTACTGAACTGCTATGGAATTGCGTAAATCAATCAAAGTCAATCGTATTCATTTGACAGTTTATATCGTATCATATTAAATGTCATTCCATACAAATTGCAGCCGATTGAATACGATATGAACTGTCAAATCGATACGATTACCTTACGCAATGAGTCACACCAACACATCAAAATATGACTATAAAAATTACTGCATTTAATGCGCGTAATATGCAAGTAATAACAGTTTTTGTTTCATCGAAATCTGTCCAGGATTTCCAAAGTTACAGCGTTGCAAAGTTTCACCAGCTTTTGTAAATTTGCTTTCCTTGCGCGCTATTGCGATGACGTCATGTCGCAGTGACATCTCCGATTGCGGCTGCTGCGGGTGATTTCCGTCCAACTGTACCTATACCTACATAGAGTCCGTCCGTGCGCAATCTTCCCGCAACTGGTGCGTTTTTGGCGCTAGTTACAGTACATTTTCTTCGTTCTAAGGTTATGGTAAATTATTAGTATTCGATTTCGAGCGCGCGCAGCCGCACTCTAAAACTGTCACCTACTGTCCATTTGACGGCTTCGTGTTATAGTTGATCGAAGTTTGACGGTTGCTATTTATATTGACAGAATACCGTCCGCTATTACGAAAGTTGATTTAATTTATTAATCACGAAAATACAAGTTATATATTTGAAGGTGTTTTTTCACATGGGCTTAATACAAAATTGATCATTGATCGACTTTAAGAAAAATAAATAAATTTATTGCGAAACCGTGAGAGCGCAACTATATAGCCAAAGGAGAATATGAAGGGCCAACTCGCGATGTGACGTCACACGTTAATGCCATTGGTTCACCCGAATTTTCCTTGAAGGCCGTACTTTAACGTTCAATATCTCAGTCATTTTTGAAGATAGGAAAAAAATAAAAACTTATTCTTTTTTCTCAAGTAACATATTTTTTAGATATGCTGATAACAAAAATCATTGGTGTGGCTCATTGCCTCCCTGATCTGGATGAAATTTCCAACAGAGATAGATTATAGGCTGGAATAACACATAGGATACTTTTAACCCGATATTCCCACGGGAACGATGAGAACATTGTCGCGGTCTACGCGAGCTGCCTATAACTAGTCGGTGAGTAAGAACAAATGTCATGAATTTGATTATGTAGCAACACTGCTTGAGGGCTAGTCTAATCTGTACTATGTTAACAAAAAAAGATGGCGGCGGAATGGGACGTGCGGCACGCTCGTTCCGGGAGAAGAAAATTAGAAACAGATACGGCGACGAGTAGACGACCGGTGCAAGGAAATATTACGGAGATAAGGTTAGTGGTTCTGATGTAAAATGGACTTATTATCTGATACCTTCAGGTGATACAGAGTGAGACGTTGAGAGATGAGATGCGTGCTCATGGGCATCTGTCGATGCTCATCAAGTACTTATCCAATTCAATACTGTAATGAAGCCAGGAACTGTATTCCCGGGCATCCCAATAGATGTACGGTCAAACCATCTCAATAGAGTCAGTTCCAAGGCGGTCAATCAAGTACACAATCAATGAATCAATATTCAATCCCGGAGGTCAGGGAGGGTCTAAAGGGGACGGTTTGGAGGACCCTGGGGGGCCCCAATTGGCTCCCCACCCATCACAGGCGAGGCCCGTGTTATCGCTGGAGTCAAAACTCGCGTGAATGCAATATAAACGAATGAATACAATATGATCGCATATCATGTCTCTCAGCCTCTCTCTTGAAATCCCTAGCGTATATAACTTCTTCTGACGCCTATGATCTTGTGCAGACCTGGACCCAGGTCTTATTCAATATGTACTCGTGGCGACAGAATTTGGTGGAGGTGCTGGGATCTGAAAAATGAATTTTGTTCGGACCCAATAGCGTGATTGTCAAATTGAAAGACAACCTGTGGCCAAGAAGGAGGTAGGTTTGGAGAAAATTAAACAAGTTTGCATGAAGTCATCGACACAATAAGCAATGAAGTATTTGACGTTTCTCAACCTACATTCTGACCCCACAGCAGTTTTAAGGGGTAAGCTACCTCTTCATTTGCTTGCGAGCGAGTGGCAATACAAAGAGTACCGTAGCCCCAATATGGTACGGTTTCACTCCCACAGCGTTTGACTGAAATGATAACAAAGAATTTGAATCTATTTTATCGCAAGGTTGCATGTTGTATTGGGTCTGACAAAACAAGCAATTACAATAAAAACAATATTTCCGGCCGAGTGCGTCTCGGACATTACGGAATCCAATCAAATAGAGAATGCGTTTTTGTTTCTCTTTCTTGAACTCACTTCTGGCCGAGTGTGTCTCGGACCTACAGAAGTCGAAAAATAATATATATATATATATATAGACGTTCAATTATACGTACAATCCTTTTGGTTAAATTTTAACTAAAAGGAGACAATTTTAATTTATTTTATTGTTTTCTTGTCCTTCTAAAACAGGTACCTAATAAACGACATACGACGAAAACAATCCTGAAATCAACCCGTTGTTTCATTTACCTATATAAAACGTTCCCTTTTCCAAAATAGTACTTTTATTTTGCTGTCCGTGTGTTTACCGGATACTATGACGTAGTTGTTCTGAAAGCACCATTTTTAAATGTTTTTCTCGTCACCTACACTTAAATTAAAACCCAACCATGGCAACATTTTATGGCAAGTTTGTTCTCTTTGCACTTTATCAAATTTCACTTTATGGTACCGTGAATGGGCTCCTTTAAAAGCTACCTATGGCGGAAACGTGAATAGGGGTGTATTCCACTTATCAAAGATTATAGTCCAATGTGTGTTTGATCGGAGAATTTGTCAATGAAATTATTCATGAATTCATCCTCGTCCAATTTCGTGTGGATGGAATATCACCAAACAGTGATAAACACAAACAAAGCGGAAGTTGATAAGTGGTTCAATGTTCTGCGTTGTCAATCAAGCAAGGGGTCAAGGACACCATTTTTCTTTTCCCGTGAACTTGAGTTGAGTTGTATGTTCGTAGTAAGATCGTGTTTGTAATTATCTCAAGTTATTATTAGTTAGTTAGTTATTATTAAAGTGCATAGTGTTGTGGAGAGTTTTTTTTTCTCGAAGTTTATTGTTGGAATCCCTCAGGTGAGTGGAAAATAATTTCAATACAAGATAGCGTCACCATGCCGGCATGTGGCCGGTATGGAAATCGCAATGGCATATGTTATCCTCCCGTCGTCTCTAGTCACCAGTGCGTGTTTTTTTTATCAATTTCAGTCAACATCAACGAGAAATATGGAGGCTATGTTTCATACTCGGGTTCAACTGCGCGAGAAACGTCTGACAGAGGCGATGGATCAGGCGAAGGGCATCATAAGGTTGTGTAATGAAGGCACCGGCGTAACAACTGACGCCTTTACTAGAACTCACCTTGCTCTAAAACAAGCCATCGACATGTTCGAAAAGGATGTTCTTTTACTGATGAAAATTTCGACTGGGGAAAATTCGACGACTCTGATCAGTGCATATACTGAGCTACAAATAAGAGCCGAGGAGCTGTTGATAGAATTTGACACTATCAACAGCATGCATGCAAACTCTCAGTTGCAACCCAAAGATCATCCCCAGTCCATGTCGTCAAAGCTCCCTAAATTAAATCTGGCAAAATATAGCGGGGACATCTTACAGTGGAATGAGTTTTGGGACAGATTCGAAGCAAATATTGACAGTAAAAAACTAAAGGACGTAGAAAAGCTAGCATATTTGCTCGGCTCCCTGGAGGGCAGAGCCTATGAGTCCGTCCAAGGTTTATGCACCACAAACGCCAACTACCAGGTCGCAGTCGACACTTTGAAGAAAAGATTCGGTGCCACGGAAAGAGTGGTGGATGCACACTACACGGCACTTAATGAAATAAAAAAGTGTGATGATAATACCAAGGATTGCAGGCAAACTCTAAACAACATTGAGAAACATCTTCGGGTTCTTCACAACTTAGGTGAGAGGATTGACAGCAATCAACTAAGGGTCACTCTCATGAGCAAGTTTCCGGAGAAAGTTAAATACCAGGTCGGCCTGCTTTCACCTGAAGACTATACGGTGGCTACGCTGCGGAGGTCATTGGACCAAATCATTACCGCAATGGAACGAGCAGATCCATCACCATCTACAAGCTCGGCAAGCAACCAGCAGCACAATGACCACTTGGGAACAACAACAGAGGCCCTACATGTTAAAGTGAGACCACGGTCAAACAGGGGCTCAAAGCCAGTGGTCAGCCTCCAAACCAAGCAGAGTCGAAAGCGGAAAGCTAATGTAGGTCAAGATGGTCCGGCCAATAAAAAGCCAAAATCACCATGTATTTTCTGTGACGGCGAACATTACAGCAGCAGTTGCCTGAAAGTGAAGACACTGGATGAGCGAAAGGGAACTCTAAAAGATCGCTGCTACCGCTGCTTCCGTAAAGGACACATAATAAAAAACTGCAAGCAGAACAGAAAATGCTTCCACTGCAAAAAGGATGACCACCATCAAGCCCTGTGTCCCAAGATCTGTGGTATGCAACACTCTCTTCCTGATATAGTAACAAATGAAACTGTATGCAATTTGTCTGACAGCAGAACTTATTTACAGACGGCGGTCGTCAAGCTTCAGGCTCCACACAGTAACCAAGTGAGGGGCGGAAGACTTCTGTTAGACAGCGGCAGTCAGCGCAGCTACATTACAGCAAGGGCAGCTAGAGAGCTGGGGCTGGCCGCTGATAAGGAAGATCTTCTGATGATTTATACCTTTGGTTCCTGCGCGCCAACTGAAACCTTAAGTCCATCTACGGAAGTCCTCGTAGAAACGAAGCGTGGAGTCAAAAGGAAACTGAATGTGAATATTGTACCCCGGATCACCGACCGGTTAGCAGTTCCCAACCTGAAGCCTAGTGACCAGGTAGATATAGTAGCTGATGATGGTTCCATGGGTCAAGGTATTGACTTACTCATTGGTAATGACTACTATTATTCATTCATGCGTAATAATAGTGTGAAAGTAAATGAAAATTTGTATTTAATAGACACAGAATTTGGTTGGATCGTCTCGGGTAATACTGCGGAGTCAATCAAGACTGATGCCCTGTCCGTCGTAACATACTGTCAGTGCCATCAGTCAGGATGTCCATATTTCACTGAACCTGATTTGCCATTGAGGAACATAGACATCAAATTCCTGTGGACTCTTGAAAGTATTGGCATCACAGACTCACCTAAAGTCACACGCGACGAGGAAACGATCAAACATTTCAATGAGTCTGTTTGTTATAAAAATGGCAGGTATGAGGCCAAGTGGCCATGGATCCAATATCCACCCGATCTTCCAACAAATTTCGGCTTAGCATGTGGAAGACTAAAGAATCTTCTAAGAAGAATAAATGAAGAGTCTATTATGGAGTATGATGATATTTTAAAAGAACAACTAAAAGCCAACGTTATTGAAGTCGTGGAACCGCACACCAACACCTCAACTGGCCCCGTCCATTATTTACCTCACCACATGGTAAAGCAAGAAGGAAAACGTGGCAGAATCGTTTACGACGCGTCAGCCAAAGTAGCAGGCCAGAAAAGCCTCAATGAATGTCTTTATAGAGGCCCATCACTGTTAGAAGACCTAACAGCCCTGCTCCTAAACTTCAGGACCAAGAAAATCGGTATTATGGCTGACGTGGAGAAGGCATTTCTGCAGGTTGGTCTCCAAGAGGAAGATCGCGACGTGACGAGGTTTTTGTGGATTAAAGACCCAAAGAAAGAAGTTACTGATGACAACCTACTTCATATGCGCTTCTGCAGGGTACCCTTCGGCATCATCTCAAGCCCTTTCTTACTGACAGCTACGGTCCGACATCACATGTCCATGACAAATGAGAAACTGCTGAATGATATTGCTGACAAATGCTATGTGGACAACCTTGTCACGAGCGTTGATAGCATCGAAGCTGCCCAATCTCTTTACACTCAGTCAAGAGAAGCGTTCCAGCAGCTTTCGATGAATATTCGAGACTGGGTATCCAATGACAGGCAGTTTTTGCATAAGATCCCTGAACAACATAGAGCTAAACCATCAAACGAAGTGAAGGTTCTTGGTTTATCTTGGAATGTAAATAAAGACCAATTGAAACTAAAAATAAACGAAGGGAAATTAAAGACGGAAACCGTGGATACCAAACGAAAGGTACTCAAGACATTAGCCAGAGTGTACGACCCTTGCGGTTTTGTAGCTCCGTTGATATTACCAGCGAAACTCTTGTTCCAAGAAACATGCAGAAGGAAACTGAAATGGGATACAGAACTACCAGCAGACTTGAGGCCAACACTGGAAGCAGTAATGACGGACTTACAAACAGCAAAAGAAGTTGAACTCCCCAGATACGTTGGTAGTGCTGGGCCAAATGAGGAGGTAGAGTACCAACTACACTGCTTTACCGATGCATCAAAAAATGCCTACGCAGCTGCAGTCTACCTCAGAAGCAGAGGACAACAAGAAATAAAGTCAACTCTCATTATGGCCAAGTCACGGGTGACACCAATAGAAGACAAGGATGATCTGAAAATACCAAAACTGGAACTACTTGGTTTTCTAATAGGAAGCAGGTTACTGAAATATGTCAAAACTAACTTAGAGTTACATATACAGAAACAGTACCTGTGGACTGACAGTCAAGTGGTCCTCAGCTGGATGAAGTCTAGCAAATTACTTCCTCCTTTCGTCTCGAGAAGAGTGAATGAAATCAAGCATAACCAAGAAAAAGAGATGTGTTATATAAATACAAATCTGAATCCAGCTGATGTAGCCACAAGACCTGAGGTGTGGAAACAAAAGGCCCAGTTATGGTTTAATGGACCTAAGTTCCTCTCCAAAAAAGAAAGCTTCTGGCCAGACAGTAGACACATCATTCAACAAAGTAGACTTCTTTTGGCCGGGGAGGCTCTGGACGTGGATGGTCCAGAATCCTTATCAAGGGAAGTAGAAGATCTATCTAGAGATACTGAGGGAGTATCCTTAGAGATTGGCTCAACTGATGTCCCAATACAGGAAGAAGAAACTGAAGACAGCGACAACGGACAATCCAGTACAAATGTGACCGACATAATGAAACTTCAAGCTCAACATTTCCCAGAGGAAGTAGCGGGTAAAGAGACCCATCTGTCAAGAAATTTAGGCTTATACACAGATGTGGACGGCGTCCTAAGATGCCGAGGACGCATGACCCATACAACTTGGTCTTACGACATGAAGCACCCAGTGTTGATACCAAAAGACTGTGACTTCACCAATAAGACAATACAAGAAACTCATGCTAAGAACTATCATGTTGGCGTGTCTCACACCCTAAATATCATACGACAAAACTATTGGATCCCTCAAGGAAGAGCCCAAGTGCAAAAGATCATAAGAAAATGTCCACAATGCCTGAAACATGGAGGAGGTCCATACAAGTTGCCGCCCACACCAGCACTGCCAGCTGAAAGAGTAAACTACAGTGCCCCGTTCACATTTACAGGAGTTGATTATTTTGGTCCAATGTATGTGAACACAGATAACGGAAAAGCAAAAAGCTGGGTATGCTTATTTACTTGCTTGGCGGTACGGGCGATACATTTAGAAGTCGTGAAGGACTTAACAGCCGAAGAATGTCTTCTAGCCTTGCGAAGGTTTGTGGCTACAAGAGGCCTACCACAAATGATAGTTTCAGACAATGCTCTTCAATTTAAGCTGACTTCAGAAGTGTTAGAGAAACCGTTCTGTATAGACAACAAGATAAGCTGGAAGTTTATTCCTCAACTTGCTCCATGGCACGGCGGATTTTACGAGCGTCTCGTTGCACTTGTGAAGCACTGCCTCAAACGCACGCTTGAAAAGCACTTATTAAACGAAACACAACTTTTAACTGTCATCAAGGAAGTAGAAGCTGTGTTGAACTCACGACCATTGACATGCGTCGGTTCAGAGCTAGAACATGTTTTAAAACCGGCAGATTTCCTGAGCATGGGAAAATGCATCGTTGCTGAGTCCTCAACACAAGACATTCTAATAGCCGGACCGGCAACAAAACTCAACTTAATACAAGGATGGAAGAAAGGTTTGAAAGTGCTAGAAGAATTCAAGAGAATGTTTATAGGACAATACCTCACCAGTCTGAGAGAAAAGTATAAACACTCTTACAGACAACCAAGAGTTCTATCACACCAAGAACCAAAGTTAGGAGATACTGTGCAGATTAAAGGAAATTCAAAAAACAGAGAAAATTGGAAGGTTGGAAAAATAACCTCCCTGCTCAAGGGCAGCGATGGTGAATGTCGAGTTGCCATAGTCAAAGTTGGAAATGTCGAATTTAGACGCTCTATCGGCCATCTGTATCCTTTAGAAGCTGAACTTCAAGATGATCAGATGAATAACCAAGAAACAATTCAAGTAGATGATGATCAAGTCGGTACACCACAGGAGTTTATTCATTTCGATCCGAAGCAAACAAGGATATCTGCAGAACCAACTGCGTTTGACAACATGCTTCCCAATGAAGACATGACCCACCCCGTCGTGTTTGAATCACAACCTGTGGACGAACCGATGAACTTAGACATCCTTGACTCTACTCCAACTGTTTATACTGCCCCTCCTATACCTTTTCCTGACCCTGAACAAGCCATTCAAATCGAGTCTACCTTAAATCCAATTGAGGAGGACCCGCCTCAACAAGAGGAGGCACTACAGGGGAGAATGGATGAAGAAGCGGAGCCAAGAAGGGTACGAGAGGCGGCAGTAAGAGCAAGGGAGAAGATTGCGCAGTGGACGCGCCATCTCCTTGCTATATTGTGATTTCCTTTTGCCGTCGGGAGTGTCGCGGTCTACGCGAGCTGCCTATAACTAGTCGGTGAGTAAGAACAAATGTCATGAATTTGATTATGTAGCAACACTGCTTGAGGGCTATCCTTTTGCCGTCGGGAGTGTCGCGGTCTACGCGAGCTGCCTATAACTAGTCGGTGAGTAAGAACAAATGTCATGAATTTGATTATGTAGCAACACTGCTTGAGGGCTAGTCTAATCTGTACTATGTTAACAAAAAAAGATGGCGGCGGAATGGGACGTGCGGCACGCTCGTTCCGGGAGAAGAAAATTAGAAACAGATACGGCGACGAGTAGACGACCGGTGCAAGGAAATATTACGGAGATAAGGTTAGTGGTTCTGATGTAAAATGGACTTATTATCTGATACCTTCAGGTGATACAGAGTGAGACGTTGAGAGATGAGATGCGTGCTCATGGGCATCTGTCGATGCTCATCAAGTACTTATCCAATTCAATACTGTAATGAAGCCAGGAACTGTATTCCCGGGCATCCCAATAGATGTACGGTCAAACCATCTCAATAGAGTCAGTTCCAAGGCGGTCAATCAAGTACACAATCAATGAATCAATATTCAATCCCGGAGGTCAGGGAGGGTCTAAAGGGGACGGTTTGGAGGACCCTGGGGGGCCCCAATTGGCTCCCCACCCATCACAGGCGAGGCCCGTGATGGTGTTATCGCTGGAGTCAAAACTCGCGTGAATGCAATATAAACGAATGAATACAATATGATCGCATATCATGTCTCTCAGCCTCTCTCTTGAAATCCCTAGCGTATATAACTTCTTCTGACGCCTATGATCTTGTGCAGACCTGGACCCAGGTCTTATTCAATATGTACTCGTGGCGACAAACATCTAAGGCTGATGAAGTGAAACAACGGTTCAAGATAGGTTTTCAGTAGAAAATTGACATTTAGTAAGCCAATCCTGCCTGCTATGGTGAGACACAACAAAAACGCAATACATAAAAAAAACATGATTTATTAGTTTTTTTTTAATAAGTATCTGTTAGAAACTAAAAAACCGGTCAAGTGCGAGTCGCACTCGCGCACGGATGGTTTCGTACCATTATCTAAGTACACAACATTGTACACTATTTTTGATTACTTTTTTGCATTCACAATGTGCGGCAGAAACGGCCGTATCTTTTTTTGTGTTTACTGAGAAGTTTGATATTTTCACAGCTTCAAGGGACTGTAAACCTAAGTAAGTACATGGTTTTAATTTCAACTCGATACCTCCACGCGTTCTCGAGATAAAGGGTCTTGACAGACAGACGGACGGACAGACAGACAGACAGACAGACGGACAACAATGTGATCCTATAAGGGTTCCGTTTTTTCCTATTGAGGTACGGAACCCTAAAAAATCATGATTTTTATCTTTATCAACCCTGCTTTAGGGCGTACACTGCGTCAAGCGTGATCACGACGCGTAGCATGTCCTGGTAGTCTATACTAACATTATAAAGAGGCAAAATTTGATTGTTTGTTTGTTTGTTTGCATCGAATAGGCTCCGAAACTACTGGACCGATTTCGAAAATTCTTTGACCATTAGAAAGCTAAATTCTTCCCGAGTTACATAGGCTATATTTTATCACGATATTCTACGGGTGTCACGCGGGTGAAACCGCGAGGATCCGCTAGTAGCAAATACAGGAGCACCCGTGGTCTTACGTCGTGCGCTAGCTAGCGGTGCTCTTGTATTTTGCTAAATTTACTACGCGCCTCGCGACTTGGCTGCTTCGCGTCGTGAGATCACGCGTGACGCCCCGGCCGTGATCACACGCATTTAAGTTTATGCTGTGGTTTATAAATAAATAAATAATAAATAAATTCATTTTTATTTCGACCAAATTGATCATAATAATATACAATTAAACAGAAAAACATAAATTAAATATAAAATGGCATGTCACAATAATCAAATAATAAAATTATAAATTAATCAATAACACACAAAATAATAATACATACAATTTATTATGCAGTCACTACATGAATCATGGCTGCATGGTTCAGGTAGTGACAGTCAAATCTGTTCGAAAACACATTCAGGATGCAGATTTATGTAACTTTTTTTTTTTATCCACAACGGGGTAGCACTTAGCTTTCATCACACCTGATGTTAAGTGGTGATAAGGCTGAAGGTGGAAGCGCACTACTCCCGGAATCCTCAATCACTGAGGAACTGGCTATCTTATCTCTAACTGCCGGAACACAATAATGCTGAAAACATCATTGTTATGGCGGCAGACTTAGATAAGATGGTGGTAGCTAGCCAGGCGGACTAAGAACAAGTCCTACCACCAACCAAACCGAATACAATAAGTACCCCCACTGGAAATCGAACCCGTCCCGGGTTCGATTGAATCTCTTGGTCTGAAATCGGTGGTGTGAACCACTAGACCACAGAGGCGGTATTTTTTATTTGCTTAAAGGACGACCAACAGCCAAATCTTATAAATTAATAACTACAATAAACACCAGAAGGTCAATTACAGGTCCTCACTAATAGCTACAAAATAGCAATAAAGAATCTTGATTCTAACAATACTACAGATGTTTGATTTTAAATAGGCAAAAACAAAAAACAAAATAACATGTCACACAAGCAACAAAGTTAACCCTTAATTAGGTACAACCAAAGATTACTAACGGCCAGAATTAATAACCTATCCACAGATAGGGATAGGTGCGATCCAGATTAGTTGCTAGGCAACACCTAGCAACACCCTGGCAACTGTCGTTAATTCTATGTTATTAACAAGCGTTGCATAGCAACTAATCTGTAGATAGGTTATTAACTCTGGCCGTAAATAGTTACTATGTAACAGATAGTTCACTTCGCTAAGTCATTTAAATAAATCGCAACTCTAACTATAACGCAATAAAGTAGAATTCAGCTTGTACGGCGCAAATTACGAACGGCCACTCGTTGCATCTCATTCTGTTGCATATATTCTAGCTCTTTTGCGGACCTAATTTCTATGGATTTACACCGCCGGCGTTGCCGCCGCGTTTTCGAGCCGACACGGGGAGTGAAATAGGCCTGGTACAACTAGAATTTTAATTAGAATTACTTACATGTTTTTTGATGAATCGTCAGTGAAAGATCCCATATGAGTGCATTGTCAGGTAGCCAAGGAAACTTATTCTATTGCTACTATTACTATCATCACTTGGTTTAACATATCACCAATCAATTTTCATCATAAAGAAACACTAATTTTGACAGATAAAAGTGTTTTCTGTTTCTTGAGGTTATTTTTTTGTATTTTCATGAGAATTTGGACATCATATTATCAGGACAATTTACTATGTTAAATCTTATTTATCTGGCAACCCAAGGTTGTTTTCAATAATAATTATAAATTTTTCTGAGTAATAAGTATATATTTATTACTTACTTGAATGACATATGCTCATCTTGAATGACCCTCTGCCCATGCTCCCTTCCAAAGAATGACATGAGATCATCCTTACGCACTGGTGGGTCGTTCAAGTCAAAGTCTAATGTATCGAGGAGTGCATACTTGAGTGCTATCTCCGGTTTTATTATAGATTCATTGATTATTTCCACCTGAAAAGATTGGTTTACATTATTAAGTGATTTACCATTTGAGAACTTATTTTAAAAACTAAATGCAACAATCAATTTATTTTAATTGTAACAAATAATCTTAAGAATTTAAGAATAAATAAAAAATTTACCATATTTATAAGAAATAAACATGTGGTTTTTCTAGCAAATAAATAAATTATATAAATCTTAATTATCTACCTACCATACCTAAAATCATAAAGTTTTAATGTTACTTTGTAAATTGTTCAAAATAACTGCTTAAACAATTTTAGCTCTAAAATTAATCATTAGGATAATGTTCATAGGTAATAGTTAATTATTGGTAATTATCAATGAAATTATTTATTATCAAATAAAATAAAAGATCAAAAAAATCATCAAAAATTAGAGTGGTCATTTTATTCTTGTTGTTATTTTTTGCTGATAAAAAAGTTAGTTTCAGTAACAACTGGGATAAGGCAACTTTTAAATATTTGAAACTTACATTGAGTCACTCGTAGGATTAGGACATTTATTTGATACAATACATCAAATCTTGAGAAAAGTAAAAAGATATTAGTTTGAATATGCATGCATATTTAGAATATTTCTCTACTTTGTTATATTGTCACTTCAGAGGTAGCTTAGTCTGTAAATATGCTATGGAAAAGGCTGCCTAACACGAGCCAAGTAGCTTAAAAAGAGCTCCAAACACTGGTGACTGAATTAGGCTAAATTACTGAATTAAGCCTTTTTTTGTTTATTTGATTTCTTGGAATGTTTCAATCAAGCAAGAGATGTTTTCTCAATAAACGGCGACAAAGTCGCAGGCGGCTACTAGTAAAAACAACAATTTGAGCCTCTTCTTAATACTAAAAGTAGTATCACCAATCCATTAGTAAAAACTACCACACATAATGAAAAGTTAGGGAGAATTCAAAGGACTTACTTTTTCCTTTTCACTGAGTGTTTCCCATATATTTTCGTATGCATTTTTAGCTTCCGTAATATCTTCGTGTATTTTAGCAGCCAAAGGGTTCATGGAACGGAAGTAATCATCCGCTACGGCGCTCAACGCCATTCTTAGTTTTAATTTAGAACTAGTAAAATAAAACACTTACACTACTAAAACAGTAGCAGTTAAGTTAATTAAACGTTATCTATATTGATCAATAATTTGCGCATGATTAAACACGCGTCTATTTCCGTTTATGACCGACAGAAATTAATTAATCGGAATTAAATTAAACATAAACAGTAAATTCACACTCCATATTCTCACTCACTTGCACAAACTTGTCTATATAATTTGTGCTCACTTGGCTTGAAACTTTGTGTACTTCTGTGTGCTTCACTGTCATTCAGCTCAGCTGTCTGTAGACATGTGATAGTAGTAAAAAAGTTCGTCCTTTTGGACAGGCGAAGACATCACGCCATACTGCCAATTCTTGAGTATTATGTATGTTATTAAAGTTTCTTATGTTTTCATTAGAATGTAGGTGTGTTACATTCCAATGCTTCTTGGAGTATTTGGCGCCAAGTATGTCAAGTCGGTCTTCTCGGTAATTCTTGCTGAGGTGGTCACCACTACAATAAAACACTCGGCATCACGTTACCGAGATAGCGCATATTTTAATCATTCCACACATCGTCCAGTGGCGTAGACACTTGGGGTACAAAACCACACCTATCTTGAGTCACAAAGTCCACTATGAAACAAATTGCGATTAATTAAAATCCACTTAACCTAACCCGCCAAAATGGCGCCAAAAACTCCAGACATGTGAGACACTCTGAGTACTGAATCCTATGGAGATGGCATATTGTTCTATATGAACTATCGGTTATACAAATATGAGCTAAATCGACATTGTACTCATGCTGTAGCCATCTTGTTCTATCTTACCTCCAATACTTCATGTAAAAAGAGACAGCAATATATTTATTCGACCTATTTTTTGGCAACATTGAAACGTGACGTCATCGTAATGCATGATTGAAGCCGGTCGCCATTTAGGTTTCTCGGTATGTGAGCTGTCAACGCGAGTTGTATTTGCAGTGTTTTGTGATAAAAGTCTTTTAATTTGAGACTTTCATGTGAATAAAAGGTATTAATAAGTGAGAGAAAGCAACAAGGAACATGTCTAATTGCAGTGTGGTAGTTTGTGGCATCAAAAAAAGTAAAAAACGTCCAAACATTACATTACACCGGTACGTACTATTTATTTTGCAAAAACATCAAAACAATACAATAAATGCCTTGTGTTTTGGTTTTCCTGTGAATAGTTTACTTAGAATTCATACCAAATGTAGCTTACTACTTATTTTGGTGAGTTTTGTTGGTGTATTTTAAGAAAATATAAATCTGTTTGTTTTGCGCTAGAGTTGCCCTTATAGCATTTTTCTTATCGAATTATCGATGTTTTCAAATTTCAAGTGTAAATTGAGTGTATTAATTTTAAACTGTTTTTATTGTTTTAGGTTGCCTAAAAATAACAAAAAAAGAAAAATATGGTTGGATACAATGCGAATGGAAAATTTAAAGACGCGTACGAAAACTATTTATATGTGCTCTTTTCATTTTGAAGAACAGTGTCAAACGTCAACGACAGTTTAAGTTTTGAAAAAGACGTTAATTAGGCCACTGGCAAAATCGAAATTATAGTGCGACAACGTTTTCTGTTCCGGTTGCCAAAAACTGGATACTTATATATAACGTGTTTTTTTAATGTCATTTTGCTGTAAAGTTGTTGTCCAACTTACATGCATTCTAGCACATTAAAAGTAAGTATATTTTTTTACCACTCGATGTCGCTTCGCTATATTCTAAATATATAAAAAAAATATGCTTGCTAGTAAAGATCTCGATTCAAACTGTTTATTATTTTATTACTTAATAATGCTTGTTTTTTTTGAGACATTTCTTTTTTTCTATGGTAGGTAGGTACCTAGTAGGCATTCTCCTTTTTGATTTATATTGTAATGTGTGTTATATAAAAAAAAACAATCCTTGTTGTATAAACATACTAGGTTTTTACAATATGGAGCTTTTTGTTTTATTTCATTACCTTTTTTACTTAAACTGGTTCTCGCGACCTTTGATCTGGAATTCTATGGAGGTCTCGCATGTGTATAGACGCGTGACTCGGAAAACATAATTTTTTTTATCATAAAATTGCAGTTTCTAAGTAAAGGCGAGTAGAGCCGACAAGTGGGGCGCCCTCAATCAAATTTATTGTTCGCTAAGTATTAATGTATCTACAATCGTACAGATTGAAGCTAAGGTCGTGTCGTTTATTTACAAACTATAACCTCAGTAAAATATAGTAGGTTGGTCTTTTATCTACTACTACTGCAACATGAACTATATTTTACTAAGGTTAGTTTGTAAATAAACTACAGGACCTTATTTTTAATCTGTATTTGCGTTTGAATTTTTGATACATTATGTACTTAACAAGCAATAAATTTAATAATAACATGCGGATCCTCGCGGTTTTACCCGCATGGTACTCGTTCCTATGGGAATATCACGATAAAATATAGTTTATGTCACTCGGAAAGAATGTAGCTTTCTAATGGTCAAAGAAATTTCTAAATTAGTCCAGTAGTTTTGGAACCTATTAAATTCAAACAACAACCAATCAAATCTTTCCTGTGTACAGGATGGCCACTCATGTTCGTCGACCATGATGGGCCATCATGTACAGGGGCGGTTTGCGTTGCTCGCAGGCGGCAATCACACGCAAACTCCCACACCGGGGGCTTTAAGCCCCCAGTACAGGATGGCCGATCAAGTTGGCCGACCATGTTGGCCATCGTGTACAGGGCCGGTTTGCGTTGCTCGCAGACGGCAATCACACGCAAACAGGCCCTGTAAGCCCCCAGTACAGGATGGCCGATCATGTTGGCCGACCATGATGGGCCAGTTTGCGTTACTCGCAGACGGCAATCACACGCAAACCGCCCCTGTACACGATGGCCCATCATGGTCGGCCATCCTGTACTGGGGGCTTTACAGTTGTTGCGTCTCACGCGTGCGGTCGGGCCAATGATTGTGTGCGTACATGCACAAACACATACACAATGTGTCATTGTCATAAAGAACTTAATAATTATGTGCAAATGTAAGTATAATTTAAGCACATTATTAAGTTTTATTATTCTAAAAAACTAGGAATATAATTTTACACTATAATTCCGTTTTAAATTATCGGGGTGATTACGAAACTGCTTTTATAAAATATAGGGTGATATAGGTAGGTAGTCACAAAAATACTTGTATCTATAACTTCATCAATAAATATATCGATGTACAAATAGGGCAGCACTACGAAAGGCGCCATTTCGGGTTCTCGGTATGTGGCTTGTGTGTGTGTGTATGCTTCAATTTTTCGTAGGTATGCCATCTCACAGCCGTCTCTATGATAGAGATGGCTGTGGCCATCTCCATAGCGTCGGCGGGCTGTGAAAATTATTTATTCCTATTAGGATTCAGTACTCAGAGGTGAGACATGTACAGTCGTCACAAAATAAGATGCCCGTTTTGACACATGCTAAAGTGACGTGATTAGGCATGTGACCATACGAGTCTGTGATCGATTCTTGCGATTAATCGATTAAGGTTCTGAGTAACTAATCGATTATAGTAGGTTTGTAACTTATGTGGATTATGACTAAAGTTATTATTATAAAATGTTAAACTCACTATAAAGGTACTTATACTTTTAAAAAACATATTATTAAAGTATAAATTGACCTTTTACGTTATATAAACTTGAATCGAATCCACTTAAATTGCATATTTATATAAGAGCGAACGCGCACTTGTGATTTTTAATCGGGCGATAATTTGGTCGTTCTTGGATTCAGTATAGAGTTATATGGCAGTGGCAATCGTCAGTGCGCTTAAACTATCGAACGATCAAACTATCGCAAATGACTGGCCGATAGTTGTACGATCAAACTATCGCACAACTATCGGCCGGGCGGTAATGTGCATGAAGGACTATGTGAGCGCGCGCACTGCATTCAACTAAACTATCGCCCAACTATCGGTAGACTGCGCATTCAGTATCGAACTATCGAAAATGACTGGCCAACAGTTACTACAACTATAGTTATAGTTACAGTTATACAACTATCGGACAACTATCGGCCTGTGCATGAAGGACTATGTGAGCGCGCGCCCGGATTCAACTAAACTATCGACCAACTATCGGTCGACTACAAATCACAAGTGCTCGCAGGTTCTCAAAACCAAACTATCGGCCGACAGTTTGATCACGATCGTCTTACGATTCCGACTAAACTATTGGTCGACTTAAAATCACAAGTCGCGTTGGCTCTAAAAGTGCCAGTATTTTTATTACAGCTCACAGCATAGACATAGTCATAGAGTAGCTACATTACTTATTATAGCGGCCTGTACACGTTGGCCCAACCATTGGCAAATACGTCGTATATTAGTTAACACTTTTGAAAGAACCTTTTTAAACGTCTTGTTCGTTCAAAAGTGTCAATGTACGATGTATTGGCCAGTGGTTGGACCAACGTGTACAGGCCGCTTATGGTGAACGCACGCTTTTCCGACGCGAACGCTTCGAACAAGCCGAACGAAACGTGTTTTAAGAAATCTCTGGAAAGGTGAACGTGACGATTCGACATGGTGAGGTGTGCAAGGTTGTCTAGGTTTTATTTAAAGATTTTTTTTTCATTTGGTTCATTCGAAACGTTCTCCTTGGATAAGTTTGCGTTTGCCTAGAAACCGTTTTATCGAAATCATTGTTGCCAATTCATAATTTCACTAATGCTTTAAGCGCCAATCTAGTTTTCACACAAAAAAGATCAATTTTACAAATTAATCTATTAAAATGGTTATAACGATTATTTCGATAAAATTGAATGAAGCTGGAGAAATCCCGCACGTAACGGTTACAACACTAGTATTTAAAAAAATAAAGACTGAGAACGTAACTGTTTTTCGAGACGTTTCGTAGTTAATCGAATCTGCGTTTACTTTAGAATAAACGCAAAAATAATACGCGGAATACACTTTGCCTTAACTTATGATGCGTTAAAATCGAAACGTCAAAAATGACATTTCATCGTAGACAAACCCATTGTTCGGCTGTCAATTATAGACTTTCGAGGTAGACAAAACTCCTCTCGGGTTCGTCATGCTACGCGTGCATGTTTGAGTAAAATCCAAAGATATTATAATATAACAAGATTGCGCACTCATGAGTTACAGCCGAGCCGAGCGAGATAGGCCTATTATGGTGTGCGTCCCTCTCTAATGAGAGAGACGTGAGTGACTACACGATTTGGTTTTTTCGAGGACAATTTATAGTTAACCAGACTTGGCTCACGTAGGATTCGAACATCACGCTTCCTAGGGAGCTCTTGTAGCTAAAAGAAACATACATTTAAACATCCGAACTCACTTTCTATTTATAATATTAGTTAAGATGAGGACTCCGCGAGGCAAAGCATTTGCACCACTTATGATTATGAGGCAATAATGTGACAATCGACACATACATACATACGACGCATACATATGCTTTATAAGCATACCTACTTACTTTTGAACCGACTTCAAAAAAGGAGGTTGTCAGTTTGACCTGTATGTACTTATATGAAATGTATGTCTGTATTTCTGATAGGCGTATTTTGCTAAAATGGATAGAAATAGAAAGTCCACGTACAGTAATAAAAATCTGTTTATTAGTTAGACTATACATTGCTAAACAAAATTTTCTTGCGGATCTTTTGACGCATGGAGGCTTTGTGTCCAATTAATTTTAAAGATTCGTTTTTTGCGTACCTACTTTTTTATCCTTAAATTAAGATACAGATGTTATAATACATTTAATAAGTTTTGTTTCATGCCTATTTTCTGATAAAGTTCTTCTTCTTTTTCTTCTTCCGCTGAGTATTGTGTAATTTTTTCAGATATGAGGTTAAGCCAACCTTTTTTAATTTCTTCATCTTTAAGAAATGTGAAACAATGAAAATTAATGTTTGGGTTAAGTAAGAAAGTAAATTCCAGTCTATAGACTAAAAACGAAATGGACACCCTACTATTCGCAAGAATAAAAGTTTGGCTAAATACTTACCTATGAAAAGATACACCGCTCCGTTTAAATGATTCGCTTTTGCATCCTTTCACACATCAAGTGAGAACCATTTTTATTGATTTAAACGTAATTTTAAAATGATAATTAAGATCCACACACTAACTTTACACACATAAATTAATTTGCCGTCGCCATATTGATGATGTTTTTATTTTTATTAAAATTGTCCAGACGCAAAGTGTTGCAAATTTATTGTAATTAAAACTACCATAACACCGACTCTTACATTAAAAAAATAGTTTTTCAAGGTTTTAAATAATACAAATGATATGGACTTCATTATTATCAGCTTAACATTCCTTTTAATTAATTAATATTTTGAAAATTCTCGAGAACAGGAAATATGAATTTGAATTAAGTTCTACTACAACCAAAAATATTTCATGGTGGCAGCCCGTAGACAGGGATGCAATCCTATTTAGGAGCCTCTCGCTCGGCTCGTTTTTCCGTTTATCGAAATGTCATACGAAAATAAACCTTATTGTAACTGCATAGAATCGAATTGACATTGCTTTTATTTTCATAGTGCACAATCTTGTTATATTATAATATCTTTGGTAAAATCAGAGAGTAAAATTAAATTGTCTTGTCTGTGGTCGGCAATGACAAAAAAAAAGGTGAAGGTGGTGAAGTGTCAAAATGGCTTTCTTCGATCCTTCTTGTTTGTATATTGTTTTTCACGAAATAAATGTGGTTTAAAGTAAAATCAGTGTATGACGAGTGATTTACTCAAAAATGTTACACAACACAGGCCTTTACGGGCCAAATGAGACTCCGGTGAACATGGGTGCGCCTAAGATACCAGAGCTTGCTTCACCTATGGATATTGCTCCTAACTTCGATCATTTCATGAAAATGTCGCAGCAGACCCCTAATCCGCCTCCAGGGCACTTTAATCTGCAGAACTATGTTGGTTACGCCGGCACATCAGGAAGTAGTACCCCACAAATGGGTATGTTCCGAAATTACAATTATTCTGACAATCACGGTAAGTCGTTCGTCACACAAACTCAAGAAACTAATTTGGCGAATCATTTTTTGCACCCGATGCTACACAACGGCAATATCCTAGAAGACATTCTTCGTAACAACGACGACAGTCAAAAAGCGGTAAATTTCTCAAACATAGCTAACAATTTGGCCAACAATTTTAAGGCAAGAGATAGACCTCAGGTTGACAACCCAACTATGAGCATAGTGGAAATGTCTCATTTTTTAAACCAAACAAATACTCAAAGGTATTTTGATAACAATACTAATAAGCAAAGTGAAGAAGACATATCTGAGAAAACGTTAGATGTAGATCCTAATGTAAATAAAAATGACAATGTTATTACTTCACAAATAAATGCTACAGAATGCACTTCAGATAATGAATCTTCCAATAGCTCCAACAAATCAACAAGAGACAATGTCGAAAACAATGGAAAAGTATTATTAAGCTACCTCAAAAACACAGAACCTAACCAAAACGTGTACAAACAAGACAACAGTGATGATGAGAGTATTAATGAAATGGACAACGAAGATACCTTCAGAAAAGTAATTTCTAGAACAAATTACTGTAAAAAACAGGATGAAGATTCTGAGTCGGACGATGAGAAACCGTTAAATCTCGTACATTTTATAAAACAGGAACCAATAGACCACACAGATACAGTTGACCAAATAAACGAGAGTGTGGTCGTGAAAATTGAACCAATCTCAACATGGACCGACACGGAACACATGCAACCGTTTATGAAAGACATTAATGGCGTCTCAAGAGAAGATTCTAGTCTTACTAACATAATGGATTCTGTACATAGTGTCGCTGAAGCTACAGAAATTGTTCAAAATGGTAAGAATGATAATTCAATAGATGTTGTTACTTTTACTTATGAGTTAATACCTAGTAGTTAGAACATTTTATTCCACGTGTTAAAGTTGATTTAACAACTGTTCAACTGATAAACTTTACATTATAGAAGATTTTAAGCGAATCAAACTCTTATGATATCCAAATCAGACTCTTCTGTCTAGATTTTTATTTTTATCCACAACAGGTTTCCACTTAGCCTCACCTGATTTAAGTGGTCATAAGGATGAAGGTGGAAGTTATCTCTAAATGTAGCTAATAATTAACTGTGTTTATAAATATTACATAATAATATAGTAAATAACATTTAATTAAGTCCCATTGTTTGTTTACTGCACTTATTATAAGACTACAAATGCAAAGCCATGGTAATAATAATAATAATAATAATAAATTTATTTATTTCTCTCCACAAACATAAACATAGTGCAAATACATTACAATACAGTTTATAATAAAATTTAAAGTCTGTGGGAGACTGGAGTCCTAAACTTGGCAGTATTCTGCCTGTATTTTAGAACACCAGGCCTCCAACCCTCAGCATTACTCATTCTGAAATTACATTTTTGTTAGTTACATTTTATTACAATTATATATTTTCTTATATATTTTCTGTTATCTGTTACCTAATAATAAACGTTCATAATCTATGGAAGAGATTAATAATAAACATCTAATGAAATACAAAGATAATAGCAATTTGTGTAAGTGTGTGTGTGTGTGTGTGTGTGTGTGTGCGTGCGCGTGCGTGTGTTTGAGCGTATATTTCTTGAAAATTATCTCACTCTAAGAGTTTTTCTGTCTCATCATAAGTTTTGCTTTGAAGCCACTGTAGTAGTATCTTTTTACATTCATATCTATTTTTAGGATAAATATTATTAATTTCGTTGGCGTAATTATACAACTTTTTACCTACCACATAAAAGAACCTATTAGCAAATAAGGTACGGGTGCTTTCTATAGGACATACCTTGTAGTGTCTTCTAGATGTTATCATAAGAGGTGTATATTTTATTTGTACATGTTGTTTGAGTATACTTAAGAAGACAAAGAATTGTCTAACTGATAGCACTTCTGCTTCGCGATACAAGGCCGCAGTTGAAAAGAGTCTCGGTTTGAAAAGACATATCTTAAGGATAAGTCTTTGGGCTCTTTCGAGTTCGATTAGCTTTGATTTCGCCGCACCGCCCCACGATGTTATGCAATAAGAAATTACAGATTCAGCTAAGGCGGTGTATACTGTTTTCATTGTTTTTCCATCTGCCACATGACGAAGTTGTTTAAATACGAAAACTAACTTTCTAAGTCTTTGTGAAACATTATGAATGTGTTCCGCAAAATTTAAGTATTGATCAATAGTGACACCAAGATATTTAATGTGTGATATATTACTAATAATTGAGCATTGGCATGTTGTTAAAGGTGGAAAAGAACACTTATGCGCAAACAGATTTAGGTTTTGGGGGATGTTAGAGTTCCGAATTGAGAAGCAAATGTATTTAGTTTTTTGGGTATTCAATGTTAAACTGTTTGTTGCTAGCCACTTGAATACAGTGTCAAACCCACTTTGTGCAAGCTTAAAAACCTCCTCCCACGTGCCAGCTGAAAAAGTTAGTGCGGTGTCGTCTGCGTATGATATTATTTCACCACTATTAAGGTTGAGCTTACACAGGTCATCAATATAACACAAAAATAGGGTGGGCCCTGTAATGCTACCCTGCGGAATTCCATAGCCAATCGATTGTTCAGTACTACTGTAATTACCAATCTTGACAATCTGCGTGCGGTTAGACATGTAGTCTTTGATGGTAGATTTGTGAAAATTGTTTTAATCTATATTTTGTTATTGTGCCAATAAAGAAAATAGAATAAATAAATAAATGACCACAATTCAGTCGCGATGCAAACGCGATACTGTTGCGCTTCTGTCTCGCTCGATGCAAACGCGATACTGTTGCATTTCTATCTCGATGCAAACGCGATACTGTTGCGCTTCTATCGCGATGGGAACGCGGTACTGTCTCGCTTCAGTAGCGATGCAAACGCTATTTAGTAATGGCACAAAAATGCCTTTGAAAGAGTAAGAGCCCCCGCCCACGGCGACTTTTTGTAGCGATGCTGTCGCGTGTTAGTAGCGATGCTGTCGCGCTTTAGTAGCAATGATGTCGCGCGTCAGTAGCGATGCTGTGGGCGGACAAAAAGTCGCCGTGGGCAAGGGCGCTAACAGCTAAAATATACAACTTTTGTATGTTCTAATTCAATTTTAAACCTTACAGATGAGGAAACAGACTTGAGTTTTGAATGCCCAAGTTGCTATCTTCTTTTTAGTCATCCCAAAAGATTCCTCATACACGTAAAATGGCATTCATTTGGACTTATTAACGAGAAAAGGATTGAAGAAGCCAATGAAAAATTAGCTTGGTGAGTATTTTTAGTAAAATCAATACTGTCTGGCGCGCCGCCCTCGGGCGTAGCGGCTTTTTTCCCAGGGGCATCGCGAGGCGATAATAATAAGTTACAAGTGACAAGCTTTTTTGCTGACTGTACTTTAATATTGTATTGTCATCTGAACCTAACCTGGGGGGTTATTGTCTAACTCAACATCAATCGCAATCGCATTCAGTTTGAAAGATATTGCACGGCCATTGCTGCTTTTGTCAACTAAAACTTTGACAACTTTCTTGAACAACAAGTGATGGATGCATGATGGATGTCAAACTGAAAGCGATTGCGATTGATGTTGAGTTAGACAATTACCCCCCTGTATACAAAATTTCAGCTCCATCGGACACTGGGAAGTGGGTCAAATTAAGCTTGCAAGATTTGTCCCCCACTAACTAGCTAACATACCTACTAACTAGATAACTAACTAACATGGCAAATTAATAAAAAGCTTGTAAAAATGAAAATCATTTATTCAGTCCAAGGATCAACCCACACAAACCAAAATCACAACCACACCACGTGGGCGGGGCGCATTTTGTATTAAATAATAAATAAATAATTTCTTGTGCTGGGGCTTCACCTGCGTGACGCCTAACGGCGTTATTAACGGCATGCGCGTCTTAGCGCGCTTATTGTATCAAATTAGTGCACTAAACCCCGGCTACACCTGCGTATTATATTAAATAGCGCGCTAATTAATGGCATTAGACGCAGGTGAAGCCCGGGAATTACAACCACACCAATTATCTAAGCCCATAGTAAATTTCTTAAGAAACTGTGTCTATGTGAACTTGATAACGGATAAATATATACTTAAATACGTTTTTGTTTGTAAATACATACTTGTTCACGCGCGCTTGCGAGCGGGCAGTTGTCATTGTCAAGGTCACGAGACAATGCGCTCGGGCCGCGTGTAGGTTCAGTACGCCGTACGCCGCCGTGAGGCAAGGTTGTGTGTTTCTGTAGCGACGTGCCGCGCCAGTTATTATAAATAGAAAACACCCAGACCAAGACAAATATACATGTTCATGCACACAAATATTTGTCTTGTTCGGGAATCGAACCCGAGACCTCTAGCACAGATGGCAGGTACAGTTCACCCCTGCGCCAAATCGGTCGTCGTATTGGAAATGAATAGTCAATTCACACGTACCACATTTTGCAGTTATTATCGACCGCGTGGGTATTATTTATAGGGGGGACGCCAGCGAAGCCGGACGGGTGATCAGTCACCTAGGTCGGGACCATTTCACCCAGACCGCGTGGGTATTATTATTATTATTATTATTATTTATAGGGGGGACGCCAGCGAAGCCGGACGGGTGATCAGTCACCTAGGTCGGGACCATTTCACCCAGACCGCGTGGGTATTATTATTATTATTATTATTATTTATAGGGGGGACGCCAGCGAAGCCGGACGGGTGATCAGTCACCTAGGTCGGGACCATTTCACCCAGACCGCGTGGGTATTATTATTATTATTATTATTATTTATAGGGGGGACGCCAGCGAAGCCGGACGGGTGATCAGTCACCTAGGTCGGGACCATTTCACCCAGTTCCCCAAGTCCCCTAAAAACTGAAAAATCAGGGGGGGAGGCGGGTTATCATTTACCCCACCGGCGTCGGACCCTCGAACCTACCTGTGCGCTTACAGTACCTGTTGAGTTGACTTATCGTTAACTTCTTTAGATCCTCTTCCTTAAGCTTGTCCGTTCCAAAGAGCTCCCAGCGCAGCGATGCGTACATCGGGCACTCTGCCATGAAGTGGTAGCTTGTTTCTTCTCTTTCTTTGCATTGCGGACAGATCGGGTCTTCTGTCCGTTTAATCACTGATAGGTGTCTGTTTAGTGGGCAGTGCCCAGTAAGTACACCTACAATCGTTCTTATATTTCTCCTACTCTGTTTCAGGAGTTCTCTAGTTTTCTTCTTGTCAACCGATTTGATGAAAATCTTAGACTGTCTGCAGTCCTTTCTTCTCATCCATCTTTGGTTGGTTTCTTTGGTTGTTCTGATCCCGATAATGTTCTTAGTAATTCTATATGCGATTGGTAGTCTTGGTTCAGGGCCAATGAAGGGTTCATCAGCTCCTCCCCTGGCTAATTCATCGGCTTCCTCATTGCCTACGTTACCTTCATGTCCGGGTACCCAGGCAACTTCTACCTCAACCAAGTTGGCAAGTGCCTGAATGCTTTGTTTGCATTCTTTCACCAGGGCTGAGGTAGTCTCCGCTTTGTCAAGGGCCTTGATGGCAGCTTGACTGTCGCTATATATTATTATTTTTCCTACGTTATAGTTGCCTATCTCACTTTTAATCATGTTCGCACACTCCAGTATCGCGAATACTTCCGCCTGGAACACGCTGGCGTACTTGCCCAGATTAAAAGTAGTTCTTATAGTGTTGGGTTTAGCTATGTATACCCCAGCTCCCGGACCGCGTGGGTACCACAACGCTACCACCAGCGACGACTCGCTGCGAGCTAGCGGCCGGCCACATCCACATCACTACTCACTAGCGACAACGACATTTTGTCGCACAACCACAACGCAACTGCAAAAAGTTGTATCGACACTATTCACACATACCACATTTTGTCGCTGCGATGTGGTGTGGTTGTGGTACCTGTGGGTCGACTTTAAGCGTCGTCGCACACGAAACAAACACCGCCAATCCAATTGAAGCTAGAAGCTTGGTTGGTTGGTGGTAAGACTTATTCTTAGTCCGCCTGGCTAGCTACCACCATCTTATCTAAGTCTGACGCCATAACAATGATGTTTTCAGCATTATTGTGTTCCGGCGGTTAGAGATAAGATAGCCAGTTCCTCAGTGATTGAGGATTCCGCGAGTAGTGCGCTTCCACCTTCAGCCTTATCACCACTTAGCATCAGGTGTGATGAAGGCTAAGTGATACCCCGTTGTGGATTAAAAAAAAGCGGCTGCAAAGGTAGCTGAAGCGCGCGACAGACACTTGTGGCTGGTAGTAGACACTTAAAGTCGATGGCCGCTACTTTTTTATAATCCACTAGCTTTCCGCCCGCGGCTTCGCCCGCGTGGACTACACGACGTTATCCCGCGGGAATGTGATATTTTTCCGGGATAAAAAGTAGCCTATGTTCCTCTCCAGGCTACAAAGTATCTATGTCCCAAATTTCAGCCAAATCCGTTTAGCCGTTTTGGCGTGATTGAGTAACAAACATACAAACATCTAAACATCTAAACTTTCACATTTATAATATTATAGTAGGATATAGTAGGATTTGCTTGCAGTATTTTTAACCGACTTCAAAAAAAGGAGGAGGTTCTCAGTTCGGTTGAATTTTTTTTTTATTTTTTTTTTTAATGTTTGTTACCTCATAACTTTGTCAATTATAAACCGATTTTAGAAATTCTTTTTTGGTTTGAAAGCATATAGTTACAAATTGGTCCCATTGTTATACGGTCAGGATCTGATGATGGCATCCTGGAGAAATCAAGGGAACTCTTCAAATATTATAGGCACACCTATAGCGATTTTGGTATTTTCTTAAGTAACTCGTGCATTTGCTTTTGGTAAGCACCATTTGGTGAAGAGTAACTGATGATGAAGACCACATATGGCCATCGAAAACATTAATTAAATACTAAATATGTTACGGGCGCAATACGATTCCTTTAAGGTTCATAAGTAATTTTCAAGTATTTGCGACTGGTAGTCATCATCTCACGATGATGAGCTGGTGATGGAAGGTACAACTCCTCAATAGTTAGGAGTTGGAGGATAATTCTTTAAATATCGTTGATACGTAAATATTTGTAGTTGTTACCTTTTTTCAGGTTATTTAGTTAAGCTGATGATGGAAAGTAAAACTCTTTAACGCTTAGGAGTTAAAGTATGTTATTAAGTACTACAAGCGCAAATAGAACTTTAGGTTGTATTCTTTCAAGTCATTTAGGTTAGCTGATGGTGGAAGGAAACTGCATAACAGTTAAGAGTTGGAGGGTGGTGCTTGTCTGAGTGTTCTAATTTAGATATGGGCTATAGTCATTGCACATTGAGCTACCCTTGCTCATTATGCGGTTTCTTATAGTAGATTTCTTACACTAAAAAAGGAAAAATAGACAAAAAATTTTCAAAAAAATTAAACCGCCTTCAAAACAAAACTGCAAACAAAAACTCATTTCCCAAAAACACGTAAAAGTGAAAAATAAATTGAATCATTCAATTCAAAGTACGAAAGTGCGGGACTTTTTCTAATTAAGGCTAGGAATCCCGAGCGCAGAAATAATTTGAGGGGGTGAAGAACGTCGCATACGCTCCGCCCATCGGAGGGACACCCCGCGCGTCTCAGTATACTTGCGCGGCCGCTATCGTGCCACAGTGTAGCAGCAAGACAGTAGTGACTGATAGGTATTCAGTAGAACCACTCAAGTTTCATTTTTAATGTAATATGTTTATTATTTTAAAACGAAATAGGTAGATAACTGTAGTACAAATAATATTATTACCTACCACTGTATACCATACTATAATATTACATTGAATGTATTACAATATTGTTACGGTGAGGGTATTATTATGAATTTCAAGCGAAATGATCGATTCTAGAATAGAATTATAGTAAACAAGCTGTTGCCCTCGACTTCGTCCGCTTGTATTTCAGTTAAAATATGAGTTTTAGTTAAAAAGTACCCTATATCATTCTCGATCGTCCTATTTATCTCTATACTAAAATTAATCTCTATACTAACTTGGTTTATCGGTTTTGGGATGAAACGAGCACGAGCTCGCTGCGAGCCGCTCGCGCGTGGTTCGCATTAAGCTCGCAGTGACCCGCCGAGTGGCGGTATCGCTGCGAACACAAAGGCGGCTCGCAGTGTGCGCGTGGACTACGACAAGACCTCTTGTGCAGTGAGTACGCGCGACGCGAACTTCAAACGAACGCAATCATGGAGTGAGCAGAATGTTGTAGGCGTGATTTCGTCACAAGCACTGCGGATCCGGGAGCTCGAAGCTGATTCCGTACTCTGAAACGCAAATCCGAAACTTCGGTTAGCCCCGTCCCTTTCATTCGATTCTGTCACAACTGGGGAGTGAGAGGGACGGGTATAACGAAGTTTCGAGTTTTGCGTTTCAGAGTAGGCCTTCTGGTTACGCGGTGAACGTGGACGAGCCGTACTCACTTTTAGGTTGATACAGTAACAGTTAGGTTACGTGCTACAAACTAGATGAGTAGAGTACCCTGCTTTGCAGCACCGCACGCCGCACCGCTAGAGACTGTGGCCGACGTTATACGTAAATATACAAATCTGTTTAAATAGTTAACCGAGTAATTTCGCAGTACATAAAATGACTTATTTATACCAGTTAGTATGTAATACTTGATAAAAATCCAAAACATGAGTACCTACTGCTATTGTACTTATGGTAATTTCTTTTTTTGACCCTCATTTTCATTAATAATTGCTCAGTTTTTTTTTCTTATATGATATTAGAATGAAATTTGGCGTCACGTCACGAGTAAGAAAATCCAAAAAAATGCATACGAATAATAATTTATTTTAAACAACACAAATTCAGTACCTATGGGAAATTTCTCAGCATTATTGCTTTTTAAAATTATGTGTAGTCACATAAAATACCAAAAATACCATAAAATACCAAAGTGATATACCACAAATCTTAAATATCCAAAAGGAATAACATCGAAAGTTCGACATAGAAATTTTCCATTTCAAGTAACACCAAAATTTCATATTTGATTAAAATTTAGTTTCTGTTGGGATATTTTTTTGGATATTGCCTAAATTGTTTTATACGTTACTAGCGGCCGCCCGCGGTTTCACCCGCGTGGTTCTCGTTCCCGTGGGAATATCGGGATAAAAAGTACATATAAACCTTCCTCTTGAATCACTCTATCTATTAAAAAAAAACGCATCAAAATCCGTTACGTAGTTTCAAAGATTTAAGCATACAAAGGGACATAGGGACAGAGAAAGCGACTTTGTTTTATACTATGTAGTGATATAAATATGTCCGGTGAAGAAAGTTTAAACGGATATTTTTTCCTGAAAAAGATATCAATGAAATAAAACTTTATTAAAAATACCTAATTTCTATTAAGTATTAATATTCTTTGGAAAGTTATACAATACGTTTAATTTATTGCTACTATATCATCATGCTGTAAAGTTTTCCCTAACTAAGGAATTACTGTGGGGGTCCACTAGGTTAATTTCGTACACTGCCTCACCTATCTCTATACACTGTGACACAACTTACTATTTAGAAATCTATGTAGATTAATATCCGATTCGTTCCAAATGAATAAAAAAATTCAAATCACTTAGTTACCTTTTATGTTTGTTTATCCTTCGCAGAGTCTGCGACGAAATCTTCATTTTTTTATTCTTTTTATTGGCCATTTTATCGTAATCACTATAAAATATTTACAGAATTATTCTTGAATGAACCTAGTTAATGCATAAAACAAACAGTAGATACATATTAAATTAAAATACATATTTTCCTACAAACTATTATTATATATTTGTACAAACTATAACTAGGTACACTATACGACACCACAGATAATTATTTGTATCTATATAGCTTACTGAACTCTCTACACAATCAAATATTTGAATTGTTTTTAATTTCGCTAGTCGCAGGTAATTGCGCCGCAAAAATTGGCACGCGTCCGACCTCTAACTCATTCCGCAGGGGACTGATTGATTGAAATTACGACCGTCAACGTAGCAAAATAGGTTTTTTTCGAAAATAAACAATGCCTTAAAAAAAATTGACTTATGACGGCCGGAATCCCTCGGCTATTCAAAGACAATTATTTTCGTATATTTTTCATTAACTAAAACCAAGTATTTTGCAAATAATACGAAATTTGGATTACGATTAGACGGATGTTTGGGATTTTATTTGACACACTTAAATATCACCAATCGAAAAAAAACGGCCGGAAGCACTAGATAAATAACTGTAAAATAACATATATTTTTTCCAAGTTTTAAGTACTTGTGATTTGCGAGTAATCCATAATTTAAAATACCCTATTTTGGGGAATGCCCGCCTTAATCTTTAACTTACTGATCTGATTGAAGTCGGTGTCAAGCCGAAAGTAACAAGAACGAATACTTAAAATTCAATTTCAAAATTCATTTTCATTTCATTTCAAAATAGTGAAACAATAATACACAATATCTCATGCGCAGAGTGGTGTACATTGTAACCTATGAAATACATATTAATATTAATATCTATTTGGCTTGACACCGACTTCAATCAGATCAGTAAGTTCAAGATTAATTAGAAAAAGTCCCGCACTTTCGTACTTTGAATTGAATGATTCAATTTATTTTTCACTTTTACGTGTTTTTGGGAAATGAGTTTTTGTTTGCAGTTTTGTTTTGAAGGCGGTTTATGTGTCGGCGTTAGTGGCCACAAGAAGCGAGTGGCGGCGATAATAATCCGTTTATTTGGTTGTGTTATTTTAGAGTAAACTAACACAACCAATCACTAAATAATGTATAAATAAAACACTCACGGATTTTTACACGCAATTTATTTAACAACTTGGTTAAATATAGGAAAAATATAGGAAAATAATAAAATAATATAAAAACTTGGTTAAATTTTAGTTGAGATTTTAAATTATTTGTATGCATTCATAATGCAATTTTTGTAAGTATAGGAAAAATGCGATAGTAAAAAACCACGAGCCCTATAAGTAGCTTTCAGGCGGGATTCGAACCCACGCCTCCGGGAATCCGGCCCGATGCTCTGACCAACTAAGCTACCGAAAGGCTTACACGACTCATCGAATTTTGCTATCACTTGTTACGCTGTACGCCAGCGTTGTTTCATCAATGTGAGGAAACCCTCGCATCCGAAAGAAACATTTTTACAAATGTTTAACAATCGATTAAGATGAAACAGCCACTAAATTGAGATTTTAAATTATTTTTATGCATTCACAATGCAATTTTTGTAAGTATAGGAAAAATGCGATAGTGAAAAACCACAAGCCCTATAAGTAGCTTTCAGGCGGGATTCGGGGTTTTTTTACTATCGCATTTTTCCTATACTTAAATTTTAGTTGTTTTTTGAGATTTTTGGGCGACGACCGTTTATCCGACGTTTCGGCACCTTTCCAGGGGCCGTGGTCACGGAAAACTGGACCAAGTTTAAATTTATTTAACCAAAAATTTAACCAAGTTGTTAAATAAATTGCGTGAAAAAATACGTGAAAGTGTTTTATTTATATGGACAGTTCGCGCAGAAACCTAAATAATGTGTTAAATAAAGAGTGAAAATATCCGTGGAAAAGTTGTTTTATTCAACTAACTTAAGTTTTTGCTTTTCTCTCACTTCAGCCGTAAGCAGAGGAAAGAGATCAAGAAAGAAGAAGATATGGTAAAAAAGGAAGCGGCGGCAAAACTCAAAGCAGAAGAGGCAGCAGCACTGAAACCGTCTCAAGAGGTGTTCAACTGCAAGGACTGCGACAAAAAATTCAATACCAAAAGCAAACTGAGGAACCACAGGCACAAGTTAGTATTTACTCAATACTCAATACATTATTGCTTTTCCACAATGGGTGAAAGGCCCTGTAGGGCACAGCAAATTAGAAGAGAGGAGGTCGCTTTGATAATTAAAATCTAATATTTTATTTAAAATTAGTATTATTATATATTAACTGACGGAATAAAAAGTACTGTATTCTACGGATCTGTAAAAATAAATGATCTGGATTAGTAATAAAGGAGACGGTCTAGATTTCCATACAAGGTCTTCACTAAAATGCAGCTGCACCAAAATGAATGAAAATCGGGAGAATGCAATATCCAGAACTCGTATGAGTTGAAAAAAAAAATCTTAGTCTAGCCAATTTTTCACAATTATTTTTTGAAAATTAAATATTTTTTTCATTTTTTTACATGGCCATGTTGTTTGTTTTAAATAGCAGCACTAGCACAAGCCGTAGAGAAGAGATGGAGTCAATCATTAACAGTGTGTCTCGATTTAATGTACAGTATCGATATGTATTGTGGGAAATTGTATCGATTTTAGATTTGTTGCAACACTTTTGTATTTCATTCGATATTTCGTTACGAGATTAAAAACAACGCGATAATATGCATGATGTTTCGAGTTATTAAAACTAAGTTAAGAGCATGAGTTTTTATGCGAATTAATATAATGTCACCGCATATCGGGCATGAATCGATACCCAATCAATAATGAATCGATACTCAACTCGAGTAATATGGATATATTTGAATTTGACACATCTCTAACAAATTGTTCATTCAACTAAAGTGACATTGACATGTTATGTTGTCAACCAACCAGACGCTCAATCACGCTTGATTTGACACTCACTTTTTTAAAATAGGGTATGTTCTCATCTTCAAGCCAAGAATAGCTTCGTTCCGTAATGCAATTAGGAGTATTTTGAAAATTAAATATAAAATAATGGGCTAGCTTTAGAATTTAAATAATAACGTAAGAACATTACGTTTTAAAGGCTTTATCGATTACAAGTCTCATTATGCCAGCTGCTTCTTAGGGGGGTTTTATTCCGTCTCCTTTTATAGCAAACTGATGGTTTCAGAGATTTCAAATTTTCATTGCAGGGACAAGTTTTGGTACAAGAAATAGTTATAAACAAGAGTAACGGGACTCAACGCGACATTTATTATGAAGTACATATTATTATGTACTTACAGCTTGACGTTTCGGCTGTGTTGCTACAGCCGTGGTCACAAGCAGACTGGCGGTGCGCGGCGACGTCTGTTCGGGTGGGCTTGGAGATCTTCGGCCACCCTCAAATTGTCATTTTTTTTTGTTTTTGTCATCGCTAGTGATGTCATTACGGCACACAACACTCACAGTATCGGGGTTTGTTTTGAACGGTAAAACTCGCGGCTTACAGACGTCGCCGCGCACCGCCACCAGTCTGCTTGTGACCACGGCTGTAGCAACACAGCCGAAACGTCAAGCTGTAAGTACATAATAATATGTACTTCATAATAAATGTCGCGTTGAGTCCCGTTACTCTTGTTTATAATTATAATGGAACGCGAAAGTTTAAAATCTTACTAGAAATAGTTGATTGACCCAATTATTCTTTCGATTGACTGGCGCATGTTTCATAGGTGCACACCAAAATATTTGATACTTGCACTTTAAGGTTCGATGCCTTTTGCCAGATGGCAAAACACCGATTTTCAGCCGTCACCCGACGCGCGGAACAACTAGTGTTATAATGCGTGTTTTTTTATCCCAGATACCACCCAAGCCGCGAGCACGAATGCAAGATATGCAACAAGAAGGTCATGGGTTGGTACGGTCTGCAAACGCACATGGCAGCCAATCACAACAAAATTGACGCTTTCGTGTGCGACGTCTGCCAGAAGGGATTCAAACACGCACATTCTTTGGCCAAACACAGGGACACACACAGGGTGAGTTTGACGCTTTCTTTCTCTTTCTAGATATATTTCGCTCTCTCTATCTTTCGCGTGCGACGTCTGTCTGCCAGAAGTGTGAGTTTGATTGTTTCTCTCTCTTTGTAGCTTTATCTCGCTCTCTCTATATTGCTGTCTCTTTCTATCTATATATCTCTATTGCTCTCTCTCCATCTCTCACTCTCCCTACCTCTCTCTCTCCCTTTCAGAGTAAGTTTGTCTCTTTTTCTCTCTTTCTAGCTATATGACGCTCCCTCTATCTTTCTATGTCTTGCTCTCTCGCCCTACCTATTTCTCTCGCCATCATCAACGCCAGCCATTTCGTATGTAAAGTCTGCAAGTAGAATGTCATGGGTTGGTACGGTCTGCAAACGCACATGGCGGCCAATCACAACAAAACCGACGCTTTCGTGTGCGACGTCTGCCAGAAGGGGTTCAAACACGCACATTCGTTGGCCCAACACAGGGACACACACAGGGTGAGTTTGACTGTTTCTCTTTTTTTCTCTCTCTTTCTAGCTTTATCTCGCTCTCTATATTTCTGTCCCTTTCTATCTCTCCCTCCCACTCTATCTCCCTCTCTCTCCATCATCAACATCAGCCATTTCGAATACAAAGTCTACAAGAATGTCATGGGTTGGTACGGTCTGCAAACGCGGTCAATCACAACAAAACCGCTAGAAGGGTGTGTTTGACTGTTTCACTCTTATTCTCTCTCTTTCTAGCTTTATCTCGCTCTCTGTATATTTCTGTCCCTTTCTATCTCTCCCTCCGTCTCTCACTCCATCATCAACATCAGCCATTTTGAATCCAACGTCTACAAGAAGGTCATGGGTTGGTACGGTCTGCAAACGCACATGGCGGCCAATCACAACAAAACCGACGCTTTCGCGTGCGACGTCTGTCTGCCAGAAAGGTGAGTTTGATTGTTTCTCTGTTATTCTCTCTCTTTCTAGCTTTATCTCGCTCTCTCAAGCTTTATCTTGCTCTCTATATTTCTGTCCCTTTCTATCTCTCGCTCCCTCTCTCTCCATCATCGATTTCGTATGCAATGTCTACAAGAAGGTCATAAACGCACCCAATCACAACAAAACCGACGCTTTCGTGTGTGACGTCTGCCAGAAGGGGTTCAAACACGCACATTCGTTGGCCAAACACAGGGACACACACAGGGTGAGTTTGTCTCTTTCTCTCTTATATCTTTCTCTGACGCTCTCTCCCTTCCTAGCCCTCTCTCTCACTCTCTCTTTCACCGTTATCGTCAACATCAGCCATTTAGAATGCCAAGTCTACAAGAAGGTCATGGGTTGGTACATACAAGCATTACATGCAAGTTGGTGCATACATTGGTATTCTACAAGCGGAATGAGGCAAATGTATTTAATTGTTTCCTTTAGTTTTTCGATCAGTTTTGGGTCTCCTTCAAAATAAGACGATATAATATAGTGTAATTTCAAAAGCGAGCCATAACTCATGGATTAATTTTCAAATTTATTTGCAAAGTTTCGCCTAAACAAGGATTTCGTATGGACAAATGTCATAAGTTTTGACAGTTGGACCGCGTTTTCTTAGTGACGTCACACTTATTAGTCGTATTGTGTATGTGGCTGTAAGGCCTAATTGCCTTAGTGTTGAAAGAAGAAATTACTTTATACACAAGAGCAAAAAAACCCATTTTATGCAGCTTTCTCTCCACTTAAAGAACAACTTTAGGAGCATGAGAAGTGAAAAAGGATTTTTCAAGAAGCCATGTTATTAATTTCTTCTTAAAATAGAACAATAAAATGGTGTTGTCCCCAGGAAAAGACCCACGCATGTGCGGAATGCCCGAAGATGTTCGGCTCTGCGACCCTTCTCAAGATCCACATGCGATCCCACGAACGAGCTCAGCGCGGACGCACCTTTAGGTGCTCCTACTGCGGAAAGGGCTTCTACGAGGCGTATACATTACAGGTACAACTTATAGATAAATGGCTCTCAATTTTCAGGGACGCCTCAACATCATGGTGTCATTTTGTAAGAAAGTTTGACATTTTAAGCGGATGGGATAATTAAAATGAAAATTTTGCTCTTTTAATGTGACGCTTAAATGACTTTAGTGACTCGTTAAATGACCCTTTAAGACACTGTTAGTGAGGCTTAAAGAAACTCTTTAAGCGACTATTTAAATGCTCTTTAAGCGACAATTTAAATGCTCTTTAAGCGACTATTTAAATGCTCTTTAAGTGACACTTATTCCAAAACGTGGACTAAAATAGACCTGGTGTAAAACTGGTACTAAACTGGTGCTGTCACTTTCATTTTCCAAATGGAAGACAGAATCAGCATCAGTTTTAAACCAGGTTTAAATTTAGTCCACGTTTTGGTCCAAGGGGGTAAGAGTCTAGGTGTTACGCAAGTATTCATTAGATGTTCGGCTCTGCAACCCTGCTCAAAATCCACATGCGGTCCCACGAACGAGCTCAGCGTGGACGCACCTTTAGATGCTCCTACTGTGGAAAGGGCTTCTACGAGGCGTATACATTACAGGTACAACTTATAGATAAATGGCTCTCAATTTTCAGGGACGCCTCAACATCATGGTGTCATTTTGTAAGAAAGTATGACATTTTAAGCGGATGGGATAATAAAAATTAAAAGTTTTGCTCTTTTTAAGTCGTAAATGACTCTTTAAGTGAGTGACTCGTCAAATGACCCTTTTAAACACTGTTAGTGAGTCTTAAAGAAACTTTCTAAGCGACTAAAACATCTTAGATTTCTGCGCGAACTGTCCATATAAATAGTTTTCCGTGACCACGGCCCCTGGAAAGGTGCCGAAACGTCGGATAAACCAAAAAAAAACTCAAAAATCAACTAAAATTTAACTAAGTTGTTGAATAAATTGCGTGAAAAAATCCGTGAAAGTGTTTTATTTCTAAGCGACTATTTAAATGCTCTGTAAGTGACTACCTATTTAAGTGACATTTAAAGCGGACGGAATCATTTAAATTAAAATTTTGCTCCTTTTATGTGACCGTATCATAAGTGACTTTAGTGACTCGTCAAATGACCCTTTTAAGACACTGTTAGTGAGACAAAGTAACTCTTTAAGCGACTATTTAAATGCTCTTTAAGTGACTATTTAAATGTTTTTTAAGCGACTATTTAAATCCTCTTTAAGCGACTAATTAAATGTTCTTTAAGTGACTATTTAAGTTACACTAAGAGTCTAGGTGTTACGCGAGTATACATTAGTAGTTCGGCTCTGCAACCCTGCTCGAGATTCTCATGCGGTCCCACGAACTGGCTCAGCGCGGACGCACCTTTAGGTGCTCCTACTGCGGAAAGGGCTTCTACGAGGCGTATACATTACAGGATGGAATGGAAGGAACATGGACAGTATACAGGCTGGAATTATTCCAAGATACGGAGCGGAGGGAAAGAACTCGAAATAATGGACATAGCAAATGTCACTCGGAGTTCCTTGGCGAGGCGTATACATTACAGGTGCATCTTATAGATAAGTGGCTCTCAATTTTAAGGGACTCCTCAACATTATGGTGTCATTTTGTAAGAAAGTTGGAAATTTTAAGCGGACGGGATAGTTAAAATTAAAATTTGGCTCTTTTAATGACTTAACAATGCGATGTTTTTTTTGTATTGTTTTTTAAGCAGACTTGATTAGCAGATAATCAGATATTTACAAGCTTTTTATTAACTTGCCATGTTAGTTACTTAGTTAGTATGTTAGTTAGTGGGGCACAAATCTTGCAAGCTTGATTTGACCCACTTCCCAGTGTCCGATATAGCTGAAATTTTCTATACAGGTTTGGTTTAGATGACAATACAATATTTAAGTACAGTCAGCAAAAAAGCTTGTCATGAATATTATGAAATTTTTACTAAAAACTTATTAAGGGCAGGATCTTCCAAAAACTCTGTCTTTGTCTTTTTTCTTACGTGTGAAGAGTAATGAAAATAACCTCACTTTTTCATTTTTTCAATGTTTTTGTTGTTATTTTGAGCATAAATTCACTTTTTGAAAAAGTAGCCTGAGAATAGTCTACAATATGTCATTACCTATTTTTCTATATATTATTCGTGAATTAGAGATTAATAATCTAAGTATAAAACCAAAAAAATATAAAAATAATGAAAATTTTCTTTTTTTATTTTGAATTTTTTATTGTCGAGTTACGATACGAATATCGTGTTTCTAGCCACAAAATAATCAAGATCGTTTATCAAACTTCAACATTATATTTTTATCTGCTCATAATAAAGAATATTTGATTGTTTACTTTTGAATGAAATGTAGGTTGATTTCGATAATTTGGAGGTACGTGCCCTTAATCCTTACTTTGGATTTTGTCAACAGTACCACGAGCGCACGCACCGAAACGAGCGTCCGTTCAAATGCGAGATCTGCGAGACCAGCTACGGAACCAACTCGAGTCTGAAACGCCATCTTAAAGTGGTGAGTGCCATCGTTATAGCACTTGTAGCGTTTTTAGCGTCCGTTATAGTACGAGTGGCGTCGGTAGTGACTGCTATAGCACGAGCGCTAGCTTCTGAATGAGCGTCCGTTCAAATGCGAGATCTGCGAGACCAGCTACGGAACCAACTCGAGTCTGAAACGCCATCTTAAAGTGGTGAGTGCCATCGTTATAGCACTTGTAGCGTTTTTAGCGTCCGTTATAGTACGAGTGGCGTCGGTAGTGACTGCTATAGCACGAGCGCTAGCTTCTGAATGAGCGTCCGTTCAAATGCGAGATCTGCGAGACCAGCTACGGAACCAACTCGAGTCTGAAACGCTATCTTAAAGTGGTGAGTGCCATCGTTATAGCACTTGTAGCGTTTTTAGCGTCCGTTATAGAACTAGTGGCGTCGGTAGTGACCGCTATAGCACGAGCGTCCGTTCAAATGCGAGATCTGCGAGACCAGCTACGGAACCAACTCGAGTCTGAAACGCTATCTTAAAGTGGTGAGTGCCATCGTTATAGCACTTGTAGCGTTTTTAGCGTCCGTTATAGAACTAGTGGCGTCGGTAGTGACCGCTATAGCACGAGCGTCCGTTCAAATGCGAGATCTGCGAGACCAGCTACGGAACCAACTCGAGTCTGAAGCGACATCTTAGTGGTGAGTGTCATCGTTATAGCACTAGTAGCGTTTTTTGCGTCCGTTATAGAACTAGTGGCGTCGGTAGTAACTGCTATAGCATGAGTACTAGCGTCTGAACGAGCGTCCGTTCAAATGCGAGATCTGCGAGACCAGCTACGGAACCAACTCGAGTCTGAAACGCCATCTTAAAGTGGTGAGTGCCATCGTTATAGCACTTGTAGCGTTTTTAGCATCCGTTATAGAACTAGTGGCGTCGGTAGTGACTGCTATAGCACGAGCGCTAGCTTCTGATTGAGCGTCCGTTCAAATGCGAGATCTGCGAGACCAGCTATGGAACCAACTCGAGTCTGAAACGCCATCTTAAAGTGGTGAGTGCCATCGCATAAGAAGTATTGGTTAAATTTGACGCGTCTACTAACAACTCCGTAGCTCAGTGGTTAGAGCATTCGCCCGGACAGTGAAAGGTAGTGGGTTCCAGTCCCAATTTTTTTTTATTGAAATAAAGTGTGCCACCAGACCTAGTTGGTTTTTCTCTTTCTAATAGGTATTTCGTTTTCTTTAATTTGTATTTTACATCGAGGGTAGTAATATCTTCACATTGTAAAATAAACGCTGGCTACATAAGAAGTGTTGGTTAAATTTGACACGTCTACTAACAACTCCGTAGCTCAGTGGTTAGAGCATTCGCCCGGACAGTGAAAGGTAGTGGGTTCCAGTCCCAATTTTTTTTTATTGAAATAAAGTGTGCCACCAGACCTAGTTGGTTTTTCTCTTTCTAATAGGTATTTCGTTTTCTTTAATTTGTATTTTACATCGAGGGTAGTAATATCTTCACATTGTAAAATAAACGCTGGCTACATAAGAAGTGTTGGTTAAATTTGACACGTCTACTAACAACTCCGTAGCTCAGTGATTAGAGCATTCGCCCTGACATTGAAAAGTAGTGGGTTTCAGTCCCAATTTTTTTTTAAATTTAAATAAAGTGTGCCACCAGACCTAGGGCCCTACCGGCGAACTTTCCGATAATCGGAAATCTGTCGGGCTTTAAATTTAAACAGATAAATCGAGCCCCAATCATGCCAAAATGGCAAAGAACGATTCATAATGTCCCAGGAACATCGATATCTTCCAAATAACTTCGGCAAATAGTACAATAAGAAATTAGGTACTTCGTGACACTACAAGGTCGCCTGCCGTAGGATTTGCGAACCGATGGCGTAGCTTCATTGACGTTCATAAGTGTTGTTAAACAAACCTAAATTGAATAAACGATTTTGAATTTGAATTTAATTTGAATTTGAAAAAAAATTATTTGTTTTTTTTTAATTGTTCCAGTCCCACTTAAACAACGCGAAACCGTTCGAATGCGACACCTGCCGTCGTTGCTTCAGCACCGAACTGATTCGAGACCGGCACGCGGCGCGCTACCACGGTGCGCCAACAGCACTGACCTACGCCTGCACGGAATGCACTTGCAGGTAAGTGCGGTAACGTAGAAAAAAAACAAAAAAAAAACGGAAAAAATACTTTATTATTATCATCATCACCATCTTAATCCTCATCACCATCTCTTACTTAATCATCATCACCATCTACATCATTACCATCTTCACCACCGAACTGATACGAGACGGCGCGCTACCACGGTGCGCCGACCGCACTCACATACGCCTGCACAGAATGCACTTGCAGGTAAGTTCGGTAACGTAGAGAAAAAAAAAACGAACGTAGACAAAAAAAACAGGTAAGATCGGTAACGTAGACAAAAAACGAACGTAGACAAAAGAAACATCATCATTTTCATTATTATCATCATCACCATCTCCATCATTATAATCATCTTCTTCACCACCGAACTGATTCGAGACCGGCACGCGGCGCGCTACCACGGTGCGCCCACCGCACTCACATACGCCATTATTATCATCATCACCATCATCATTATCATCTGCCTGCACGGAATGTAACCTACTTGCAGGTAAGTTCGGTAACGTAGACAAAAAAACGAAAAGAAAAACATCTTCATCTTCATTATTATCATCATCATCATCACTTTTTTCAACATCATTACCATTATTTAAATTTTTACTATTTTGCATTCACAATGCCTATGCCCAGCAGTTGGCGTCGTTCGGCTGACATGATAAATGAAATTCACAATGCAACGCTGGCTATACAGCGCGTAAGAAGTATTGGGTAATTTGGACGCTTCTCGTAAGGACTCCGTAGCTCAGAGGTTAGAGCAGTCGCCTGGATAGCGAAAGTTCGTGGGTTCGAGTCCCATCGGAGCTGGTGAGACGGGTCGATTTTTCTAAAATACTTCATTTTCAATCATTACCATTTTCGCTAACTTAATCATCACCGTCTTCATCATCATCATCACCATCTCTAACAACTATAACCTCTGCGCTACGGGCTCCCTAAATCGTCGTCATAGTGAACTAATTCAATTTTCATTTGAAGAAATAATTAATTTAGTCTTTATTTCCAGGTACTTAAGGCACAAAGATCTGAAAAGGCACATGTATAGAATACATCCCAAAGGTAGGAATCGAAGAAAAGAGAGCGATAGTGAATAGACCCTAATGCCAAGCAGTAAAATACATATTTGAGTGTCATGTCAACATTTGTATTGTAGTATGATTGTTTTAAGTTAAATTTTAATAGTAATACAGATAGGCTACATAAAGTTTAATATTTAATAGATTGTCGTCATCATGATCATCCATTATAAGTCCCCACTGCTGGGGCACGGGCCTTCCTTATGGATGGATAAGGAAAATGGGCCAAGACCAACCACGCAGGCCCAATGCGGATTGCTGGGCATTAACTTGCAGCCGGGACTTACGGCTGCAAGCTTGCACGCTTTCCGAAGCACGGTGGAGCAGGATTCCTGGAGCAGTGCGCTTCCACCTTCAGCCTTATCATGGGTGTGTAATATATGATATAACAACATTTCGTATAATAGGTACTCACATAATATAACAACACATTACATAAAATCATTTCATATAACGTTCCTTTAGTATAATCAACGAATAACTATTTCTGGCGCTTCGCCGGCCGCTACCGCGGCACGCTCGCTTCGCTCGCTCAGGTCGCGCTTTGTTTTGTTCACAGTTCTAACCTAACCTAACCTATTATAAATTGTTTTATCACGGTTGTGCCTTTTTAGCCCCCTTTCGAGCTCACTGTAACCACCGTGCCCCTGCTCCTTTGCCTACACTACACATTTAATTGACTAAATTGATGATTATATAAAACAAAATTATATCAAATGAAATTATTACTTATGATGATTATATGAAATAAAATTATATCAAATGACCGTTATAGCAAATGCCTTTTATATAAAATATTTGTATATAAAATGAGCGTTATGTTAAATGATATTATATAAAATGATGATTATATGAAATAAACATTATGTAAAATGTAATTAGTTGACGTGTTGTTATGACAAACGTTTATTATGGCTACGTTCCGTTTTGCGCCAACAGCGATAATATTACTGCTATCGCGCTCACACATCGTTCCGATTTGTTGTGAGCGCGACAACGAAAGCAGTAATTACGTCACGGATGACGTCACTACCACCGCCATTTTGCGATCACGGTGATATCGTTCTCAAGCGTTAGCACTGTGAGCGGGCTGTAATATTTGACGTTTTGTTGTGGTTTTGTTTGAGCAATCTCTGCGTTTTAGGTTTTATTTAGGTATTTTATTTGTTTATCCCGAAGCAGAAAGCCAGAAAAATGATAGTGCTTATTAAAGATGAGACGACGAGTAGAGACATTACTCTAAATTTAAGCACGGATCACTATCATCATCACTGTCCAATAAAACGTTTACTAATTGACGAATATCCATACTAAACCGGTGATTATTTACTTACAAATTCAAATCAAAACAACCCTCGCTCGCGATGCGTGCAAATTGCCGTTCCAAATTGAAATGGCGTCAACAGTGCTGTCAGCGCGATAATCAAAACGGAACAGCTTTTAGCGCTCACAGCGCCAACAGTACTATTGACTCAAAACGGAACACGGCCTATGTCATATGAACGTTATTGAAATGAAATTATACCAAATGAAATTATATCATTCATTACGCACCCCCTTATCATCACTTATGGTGGCCATACACCATCCTGCCTATCGTCCAACCGGTATGATTGAATTGGACTTGAATAACATCTAAATTTTGTACAATCAAGTAATTTCGAGGATTCTTGTTGGTTGTAGATTCGCAGTGTCGTTTCAATTTTCCCGCCATCGCGCCACCTAAAGTATGTACAAAAAAAAATACACGTGATTTTAGGTGAACGAGAGGGATAGTTCAAAACCTCACCACATATCACCAGGAGGGAGGGGGAGGTCTAAAAAGTTGCCAGTTGGACAGCCTCATAGGAAGGATGGTCTATGGCCAGAATAAGGGTGTTTTTATCGTCACGCGCTTCGGCAGCGCCGTTGGAGCGCGCGCGCTCGGAGATGCATGAGGTTAGTAGTTGCGTCAAGTAGCCGTCAAGCGTCTCACTTCCATACATCAGTGTCGAGTGTCGCGTTCCGTCGCGTGGTCAAATTCGCAATCGGTCAAATTCATAAAAATCGCAGCTAGTCAAATAAGCAGTTAGTCAAAATAGCGAAGCGTCAATATAGCAAACCGTCAAAATAGCAAACCGCCATAATAGCGAAGCATCATTATAGCAAAGCGTCAAAATAGCAAAAATATGCCGACCGACCGACAGAAATATTCGACCGATTGCTATCTTGACTGTTGGCGAATTTGGCCGTTTGCGATTAGAAAATAATGCGAATATGACCATTCGCGATATAGACCAATTTCTATTTTGACAGTTCGAGATAAGGACCAATCGCTAATTTGACGGTTTTTCAGTCACTTGACTGATTGCGAATTAGACCATACGCGACGGAACGGAGTGTCGTTTGTTAACACCCACCAATCCGATTGGGCCCGCGTGGTTGCCCATTCTCCTTATCCATCCATAAGGAGGTCCTGTGCCCCAGTGGGGGCATTAAAGTGGTTGAAAATTACATATGAGAATTGTATTTAAGTAATGTTGTTGTATGTGGTTGGAAGTTGTAGAAAATCTATTTTTCATTGTAAATAATAAACCTTGGCTTCTATTTTTAATTCTTAGTGCCCATTTCACAATGTCCGATTAGGAGATACATTCCAGTTTAAATTGACAGTTTTGTATGGATTATCTGTCAAGTGACAGCTAATGAGAACTTACTTAGACATTGTGAAACTGGCCCTTATTTTGAAAGTAAAAATTTTATATGACTTAAATTATATGACTTAAATTTTTCTATAACGGCACTTCTATGTTTGGATTGTACTTCTGAACTCTGAAGTATCACAGCAGAACACAAGAAAAAGCAATTCAGTAATGAATGAAGTGAGGAATCGAAAACAAGCTAAAGTAGGTCGCGGAGCACGAAGAATTTAATGACCTGGGGCCCGTTTCTCAAAAGCTTGTAACTTGTAATACAAGCGAATGTCACTTTTTGACAGCTTTTGTTAGAAAGTGACTTCCACTTGTATTACAAGCTACAAGCTTTTGAGAAACGGGCCCCTGTTATTACCTGTCACTGTACCTGACACACACGCACACACACACATCACATAGTAACATAATATACTCAAGTTTGTTTTCTTATCAAAATGTATGATGTATGAAACATTAATAATATAGTGGATAAAGTAAAACTTAGCTATATTGGTATCAATCTTGGGGAGGTGATTTGTAACACCGGTTTTACCCATATCAAACATCAGCTCCTCACATACTTATGTAAAACATCTATACAAAAGTTTAAGTACCTATTTTGCAGTACCTTACCTACCATACTGTTTGTGAGGAGAAATTAACATATTTTTTATTTATTTTTTATTTTAGTGGCGTCACGCTTGTACACATACAAGGGACATGTGCGAGCGTGACGCACTATATTTACGCGGGAGCGACAGGGACAAGAAATAAAAGCTCATTTTACCAGATTCTTCGTGCTCCGCGACCATTTTTTAGTTGCCATGACAACTTGAAGAAATTCAAAAGGGTTTGCTGTTTTGACCAAAGGGCTTACTGCTTATAACGTCTGTCTTGTGTTCTGTTGGTTTTTGTAAGTAAAGAACATACAAATTATGTAATCAACTGTAACATTAGTGGAGTCTACACACCAACCCGCCGACCCGCCGACATGAGTCGTTGGGTTAGTCGGCGACTTCACATCTTGTCGGGTGCGATTAAAATTATGTATGTAAAAATGTGTCGGAGGGTAGGGGGGGGGGGGTGTCAAATGTGACCCATTGCGCCCCTCTTTTATCTGCCCCTGCATTTTCAACTCTGTCGGCGACGAAATCAGCAACTTTCTTTTAACTTTCTTTTCTGGGGTGCGGGAGACATTTTGTATGAGAATCTGTAGTTCTGCTATTGCCCACTAGAGGCGCTGTACATATTTGCATACAAAATGACTCCGGTAAGCTCACCAAACGCTCGCCGAGCGCCCAATGTGTACTGTGCCCTTAGTATATAATTATCGGATGAACTGCTCATGTCGGTAAAGCAGTCAAAGGACATGAAAGAGATAGTTTTCGATTACGAATACAGTTTGCCATTCTCATACTAAGGGTACAGGCTCTTAGTGACAGTGTTGCCGATATGATTCTGAAACAAATTGGTGTGTAGACTGCTCAGGTGACATTTGAATGGTGAAACGAATCTCGATGTTATTATAAATTATGTAGTTTAAAGTTACTTGTATAGAAAGACAAATGGTTTTAAGATATTGTACCTTTTAAAATTACGAAATAAGTGTTTAATTTTAAAAACACACTTTGAAGACTTTATCTCATTAGGCCACCATGGTTGCGTCACCAACTAAATATACAGTTGCATAGAGGGTACAGTCAGCGTCAAATTGATATAAGCGTTAAGCGTCTAGAGAAGTCAAAAAGATCTGAAAAACATAAACGCAATTTGATCTAAGTAGTTCGAATCATCATATTGTTGTAAGCGCGCAAGGTGTTCAAAATATCTAGGCACTCATTGCTTCATATTTATATGAGCATTCAGAGTGTTCAAAATCTTCTAAGCAAACAAAGCTCTCAAAATATCTGTGCAATATGGTGTTGTACATTATACACAGATGTTTTGATAGCTTTATTTGCTTAGATAAATTTGAACACTCTGACTGCTCATATAAATATGAAACAATGAGTGCCTAGATATTTTGAACACCTTGCGCGATTACAACAATATGATGATTCGAACTGCTTAGATCAAATTGCGTTTATGTTTTTCAGATCTTTTTGACTACTCTAGACGCTTATATCAATTTGACGCTGACTGTACATCATCATCATTATCATGTCAGCGGAACCACGCCCACTGCTGGGCATAGGCCTCCCACAAGGATCTCCACTACGATCGGTCTAGGGGGGCTACCGGCTAAGAAATATGGTTACGCGGTAGCCCCCAGGGGGGCTACCGCGTAACTTTATGGATATGAACTTCATACGTTTTTGGGAACTTTAAGTTAATTTTATAAAGAAAATAGCCGCTACCAGTTCCTTGTTTTGTGACGTCGGGTATAACGTTACCTAGCTAGCAACGTTCAACAGAACAAAGCAGCAAAAATCTATCAGAATAAGGAATTCAAATGACAGTTGAAGCCCATACCCAATATATCCAGATTTCGTAGCCCCCCTGCTTGGCCCGCATCCAGCGGCTTTCTGCGACCTTGACCAGTTCGTCAGTCCATCTTGTAGTGTAGGGGGCCTGCCCACGGAACATCGTCCGGTACGCGGTCGCCATTCGAGAACCTTTCCACCCCAACGGCCATCGGTTCTTCGCGCTATGTGTCCCGCACACTGCCACTTCAACGATGCTATCCTTCGAACGATGTCGGTTGTTTTAGTTCTGCTGATCTCATCATTTCTGATTCGATCGAGCAGGGCATAGAGGGTACGTTCCCGGGTTATTCTTGAACGATATTGGAAAAGATTATCCTTGCCAAACCGCGTCCTCTGTGGTTCAGTGGTACAGTCCGCGTCAAATTGATATAAGCGTCTAAAGAAGTCAAAAAGATCTGAAAAACATAAACGCAATTTGATCTAAGTAGTTCGAATCATCATATTGTTGTAAGCGCGCAAGGTGTTCAAAATATCTAGTCACTCATTGCTTCATATTTATATGAGCAGTCAGAGTGTTCAAATTTATCTAAGCAAACAAAGCTATCAAAACATCTGTGCATAATGTACAACACCATATTGCACAGATATTTTGAGATCTTTTTGACTACGCTTATATCAATTTGACGCTGATTGTACTGTGGTACACAACACCACCTCCACCACCATCCATTTAAAACTTTAAGCCCGGGAAAATGAGACACAATAGATTTTCCATTGTTCTCTGGCCCCATTCGACCGGCGTCAATGGGTTAATGCAGTAGAGAGCCGTCAAACTTACCATTTGAGATATGCACCACTAAAATATCACTTATTACAAACGCTATAAAAGCGCACAAAGTTTACATGTAAGCCCAGTCTCACATTACAAAACTTACAGTCGACTGGTACAGTCTGCGTCAAAATTATCTGAGCGTTCAAATCCACCAGAAATATGTGAACATTTGACAAATATCAACCTTATCTCAAGGCGTAAAGGTGCATTTTCATCTGTTCTTTATATATTATGCTTAAGTATTGTGCTAAGAGCTCCGATCATATAAACCCTAGATACACAATGCCATACTAAATGCGCTTGAATAAGTGATTCCAACAGCGCTGTCAGTAGTTATACTTAGTTATAGATATTTCGATTCCGAATAACTGCCGTCATCACATTTGATATTCGACCCTAAGCCACAGTAATTGGATTGAAATTCGGACGGCAGTGGTAGTACTTACGATCTTATTAGATGGAAAGCTCAGACGGTCGGCCGACGCTAGAACAGCGAATCGTATTTCGTCATGTCTGCATCTCTGTCTTACTAACGCAAATAGAAGAAACGGTTCCGCGGCAAGGAATATTGCAATATTTTATTATAAATAATGAAATTAAGATATTTTCGGTACATGTTTGACTTTAAATTCATAGTGCAATTATATTTACGTTCAATACTTACTGAAAATATGATATTACATCTCTTTTTTTCCTTTTTTCGAATTGTTTTTGCGCATCTTCTCAGCACATTTAGGCATCGTTTCGCCGGGCTGTCAAATGACTACTGAGAGCGATCTAATGCTCCCTTTCGAATGGAGCATTCGTGGGCGGCTTCACTTTCTGTGCGTTTACGCTGTATCTAGGGTTTATATGATCGAAGATAAATAATGAAATTAGGATATTTTCTGTACATGTTTGACTTTAAATTCATAGTGCAATTATATTTACGTTCAATACGTACTGAAAATATGATATTCCATCTCTTTTCTTCACTTTTCTTGAATGGTTTTTGCACATCTTCACAGCACATTTAGGCATCGTTACGCCGGGCGGTCAAATGACTACTAAAGCGATCCAATGCCCACTTTCGAATTGGGCATTCGTTGGCGGCTTCACTCTCAGTGCGTTTACGCTGTATCTAGGGTTTATATGATCGAAGGCCAAGAGCGATTTTTGTCAAATGTTCAGATATTTTTGGTGGGTGACTTTGAACGCCCAGATCATTTGGACGCTGACTTGGCCGCCACCACTGGTGGATAACGCAACAGTTTTTAGTGGCGTTGGCCACTACTGGTGGGCAACGCGACGATTCTAGTAGCATTGGCCGCCTCAGGGAATGGCAATACTTTCCCCGATGCCCCCCAGTGGAGGACAAACAGTGGGGGACAACGGGAATGAAGGATCCTACGCCAGTCGCGAAGACAACTACTTTGTTTTACGCGACATGTCGGATACTGATAGCGTAATGTCACAGAATAAATAATAGTAGGTACCTACCAGAAGATTCACTCCGCTAAACCATTTAGATAAATAGCAACTCTAAGTACAACGCAATAAAGTGGAATTCAGCTTGTACGGCGCAAGTTACGAACGGCCACACGTTGCATCTCTTTCTATCGCATGTATTCTAGCTCTTTTGCCTACCTAATTTCTATGGACTTGCAACTCCGGCGGTGCCGCCGAGAGTAGCGCGCAAGCACATAGAGTGACACACGCCTGGTAATTACGACTCGCAATAGAGGCAGGCGTGGCTCACTCCGCAATTCAGTAGACTTATTCACCTAGGCGCGGTCAACTTAATTCATAATTCAAATCATTCATTCATTTTAGGCTCTAGACATTAGTGAACGTCTGAAGAATGAAAAAAATTCAGCTGTTCCATACATTCTGGTCGAGTAGGTAGGTATTGAAAATTTGTATGAAACAGCAGTTTTTTTTTGTCGAGTTGCAGAGTTGGCCCCATAGTAAAAGTTGTTCATATTCATGAGCACAATCACTACCTAAGAGGTCTTGCGCTTATTCATTAACACGTTGTATAGTGTGTCACAATACAAATGTTTAGGAGATGCGCGCGCCTCGGCGGGCGCCTGGTCTTCGCGACTAGCGTATCGTATCATTCCTCTAAATATCGTAATGTTAAACCGGGCTAAATCTTTACGTGCAAGAGACTGGACTAACACTCTATTAAAAATGCAGTCATTGTTACATTTTGATTTTTTGTTGTATGTAGGTAGTTTTAAACATAAATGTGATTTTGTAAATTTGTAAAATAATTTCAGTCTGTGTGTAGAGATTTTATTATAATGTAAGTACGAGTAAGTTTATTATATTAAATTTAATAGGGTGAAAGTAGAACATTTTCTCTTGTGTTCTTGGAGTAAGTAGGACTTAGGTACATTGTCCCTAAAACGCACGCAAGGGTCGCAACGTTTTTCCCATCTAGTCACACCAAACGAGTAACACTTACTCGTTGGGACAAAAAATCCTCGTCCAGTAACACTGTTACTCGTTGGGACAAGTTTGAAAGAAAAGCAATCCCAACCAGTCACACAGTCACACTGTGACTTGTTGCAACAAGTTTTAAAGAAAAACAATCCCAATCAGTCACACGTTAGTAAGTGCTCAAAGTTATTTAGCACCAATCTTTGTTTATACTGTTACTGGTTGGGAAGATTTTTTTCCCATCCAGTCACACTGCTGGTACTCGCTGGGAAATCATTTTCTTAAAATGTTGTCCCAACGAGTAACAGTGACTGGGGGGCTACCGCGTAACTTTATGGGTATGAACTTCATACGTTTTTGGGAACTTTAAGTCAATTTTATGAAGAAAATAGCCGCTATCAGTTCCTTGTTTTGTGACGTCGGGTATAACGATAACTAGCTAGCAACGTTCAACAGAACAAAGCAGCAAAAATCTATCAAGATAAGGAATTCAAATGACAGTTGAAACCCATACCCATATCCATATTTCTTAGCCCTTGGGAAGATTTTTTTCCCATCCAGTCACACTGGTACCTACTCGCTGGGAAATTATTTTCTTTAAATGTTGTCCCAATGAGTAACAGTGACTGGTTGGGATTGTTTGCTTTCAAACTTTTCCGAACGAGTCACAGTGTGTCTGGTTGGAATTGCTTTTCTTTCAAACTTGTCCCAACGAGTAAGTGTTACTGGATGGGAATTTTTTGTCCCAACGAGTCACAGTCTCAAACTAGTTAAGTTTGGTGTGACTGGATGGGAACAAAGGCAAATTTCGTATTGTACTATTTGCCGAAGTAATTTGGAAGATATCGATGTTTCTTTGACATCGTAAATCGGAGTTCGCCTTTTTTGCCTGATCCACGCACCCGCGCCATAGCCCGCACCAGCCTTTAGGGTTTAACACGCTGCCGCCGGTTTTGGCGATGCGGCGTGAGTGTCTTATAACACTGCGGGTTTTCAAGATCAAATCATTTTAGTTCAAACCGGAGCGGTGTGCGGTGCAGTGTGAGAATTACCTTGCTCCGACTTTGTGCTCTTTCAGAGTAAAGGTTTCATCTTTAAATGAATTCTGTGGTGGTAACACTGGTAACTCTATCGCATCTACCTACAGTACAATGTATGGAAACACTTCTCACTGTGGAGATATTATTATTATTAATAGGTACTGGAATTGATAGCAGGTGCAGTCGAACCAATGGAAGCGTGAACCACCTTAAGTTTATTTTCCAACAAATATTAAAATTTAATAAGGTCGGTAAATTCAGTTATCCAAACATTGACACTGACCTTACAAACAAGTAATCAGCTAAATTGGTCTAGATTCAATTGGTTCGACTGTGCATAGTTTTAAAGATCGGTTATATGTATATTTTATCTAGAATACTGGTGTAAGATATTGTTCAGTGTTTTTGTTGTATTCTTTTATTATTCATTTTAGCCCATCTCGATAGAAGAGTAATTATGTAATTAAGAAGTTAATAAAACTATTGAGTATTTAATTTTGCTTTTTATTCTGCTTTTTTGTTGTACCTAATCCCCAACGGACTCGCTGTCACACCGTTTTGTCACACTGGTGTAGTGATGGGTAATTTTCCGAAAAATTTCAAAACTCGGAAATTTTTCAATTAATTTTTCAGAAAAATTGAAAAATTGGAAAAATAATGGAAAAATATCTTTTTATCGAAATTATTAGTTAAAATGAAATAGTAAATATAAAATATGGTTCATAATAAGTTGAAATTCAAAGGGTTGAATGGCTTTACATGTTGTTTAAAAAAATACAAATGTGCTAAGTTATATTTGACTCATGATTAATCTCTCTGAGTACTGAATCCTGAGATTAATCTGAATCCAAATGGGTCATTCTACCGAAACGCAAAATTTTTGTTTGCTTGAAATATCTCGCAACTACGTAAATTTTATCTACATACGAAACCTATTCACAATATTTTGTTAGTTTATCTACCATCTTGACGAATTCCTGTACTCAACACAAAAAAGTAAGTAAACAGTTAAAAAATATAATTTGCATACCTACGGCCTTATTTATATTAATGGTAATTTTTGGAATAAACTAAATTACCATTAAATGAATTTGGCTATTAAAACCTACAATTAAGCAAAGGTTTTAAGGTGTTTATATCAAAACATCAATTCTGTAGAAGTCACTTTGTCGGTGTTACTTTCGACAGAAGTGATGAATTTCCAGAGATGTGATGATTTCTTTTGTATTGATTCTATATTTTATCTCCTATTAGAAGAATACTTTCAGCTTTAGTTAATCTTACGTCCAATGTTGATTTTTTATCTATATAAAATTCAAAGTCCTGACTGATTGACTGACTGACTGACTGACTGACTGACTGACTGAGATATCAACGCACAGCCCAAACCGCTGAACCTAGAGACTTCAAATTTTCCACATAGATACGTTATACAGTGTAAGCATCTACTAAGAAAGGATTTTTGGAAATTCCAGCCCTAAGGGGGTGAAATAGGGGATGAATGTTTGTATGAAAGACCGTCAGTTTTGAAGTTAGTTAGTCAATCTTCAAATTTTGAATAGAATAGAATAGAATATTTATTAATTGCATTTCATGTGGTACATTTGTATTTAGGCTGGCAATTTAAAATTAATATTTACCTGTGTCAGCGTTTTTGACAATTCCACCCCCGAAGGGGTGAAAATGGGGATGAAATGTTGTATCTGGAAAGTCCTTCATTAATTTTATTATTTAGGTTTATGGTCGGAAAGTAAAACAAATAACCAAACACATATTTCGTATTTTTTCGAAAATCAACCCCTTAGAGGTTAAATGGGATAAATAAACCTAAAAATCGATATGGATGTCGTTATTGAGGTTTTATGGGATGACGATTGCAAAAATGGCATTTATTTTGATGTTTAACACGCTGAACATGATTCAACCCCTAATAGGTTGAAATAGGGGTGAAATTTTGAATGAAAAATCAGGGGGTAAAATAGACACTTCAACTTGAAACTTTGTAGGCTTACTTTTTAAAACAAATAGGCAACCCATTTCGTAGTTTTCCGAAAATCAAACCCAGGGGGTAAATAAGGGTATAGAAACCTAAATCATCTTAAGTAAGTTAAGTTCAGACCCACCCTTTGAGGAGATCTTCGAGCATTGTGTTCAGGTTTTCCAAGGTCTTAGCCATAAGAACTACATCATCTGCAAACCACAGGTGTGTGAGGTACACGCCAATGATGTTGATGCTGTATCCGTTCCAGTCCATAAACTTAAAAATATCCTTAATCGCAGTTGTGAACAGTTTCGGCAAAATAACATCTCACAACTAGCCCCTCCTCTTCCCTCTGCAGCACTGCCCAGGTCTTGATCGAATCAAAGGCTTTCTTCTAATCCACGAACATCAAGCAAAGGAGCAAGTTACACTTTTCGGTCATCTGTATAACTTCCCGCATTGAATGAATGTGGTCTACGGTACCTTTTCGGAGTTAGTTCAGGAGCTAACCCGCCTAGTTCAGGAGTTTGAAAATCGTCTAACCTACTCTACAAGCGAGACGATTTGTAATGACTCTCGAAAACAACTTGTAGATATGGCTCCTCTTTTAATTCTTTAGATGAAGAAATTAATAAAAACCTTTAATGTTCTTAGTATTTAAGTTTTCGTTCTACAGAAATATTATGATTGCGTCATTTCTGTAGAATAATAATGTTAAGTTTTTTAGGTATGTATTTATCTAATTTTGCTATTTTTAATTAAATATTATAGCTATTGACACTAAAAACAATAAGATCCAGCTATTCTTATTTGCTGTATTACCTTAAATTACTAGTTTATAGAAAAATATGTCACTCATGTCGAAATACAAATCACCCCTGTCGATGTGATAAAATCAAAATGTTTGATTTTTTTCATTATATAATGGCAATTGATCTCTGACTATATTTTTAAAACGATCATAATATCACAACTCATCCATTATCAAAACAATAAATACCGTCAATGCATACAACATGAGACTTGAATATAATTTGAGACAAAACTTCCGCGGCATATATTATTGCATGTGATATCATTACTACTATAGCAATATTGACAGTTCCTTTCCAAAGTTGTTAAGTGTGAACGGCATTTTGCTGTCAAGAAGAAACTTGGACACAGCAAGTGGCATTCATTGAGAAATTGCCGCTGAATTTTTATTCCAATATATTTCTGAATTACATATGCCTCAAAACTCTGGTTATTGGTAAAAAACTGCAATGGTTCATATCGATTTAATAATCCCATCTTGTGAGACACTTTACCAAGGATAATTTGAGAGCATGTTTGACATTTTTGGCATAGTTTTACCATATTTAAATTAAATTTTCTCACAGATAGAAGTATTTTTTTTTATTGGAAGGTAAATTGAGACTGAGTCTCAAATTAGGTGCATAGTCTCAAATAAACAGCAAGTCTCAAATTACCTTCAAATACCTATTTTACTGGGTGTAGATAATAATTATTTTAGCAAGGTTTGTTTTTTGTTCAAGGGTAACAGTATATGGCAACGCGTCCGGGTAGACGAAGAGCTCCTGGAGCGAAACCTTATAGAAATTACCCGTGTTTTTATAGAAATATATGAGTTGAATATACCTAGTCAATTGTTCAGCTAAGTGCCAAACACATAATAATATATCAAAAAAAATCTTAAGTAATTATCTCAAAAAAAACTAAGTTGTTAAGAAAACTGAGAATGAGAGCACAAAAACATGTGGTTAATTTGAGACATGTCTCAAGTTACCCGCATTCTCTATTTTATGTAAAATAGTTTTTTGTTTTTTGTCAATTTTTGGACGATTTTATTTTTGGTTTTATTTTATTTTGTTTATATTTGACATATTCTAACCATTTCAAATTATAAACCAGGTTTTGCAGATGAAAATTTGTTTTTTATAATTTCTCGAGTTGTATTCAACATATTTACAAAATTATTAGTGGAAATTCAATATTTCGTTATTTTTAGTGTCTCATGTTAAAAGCAGTGAAATGCTACATAAGATACTATGAATTTGTTATACTGTCTCATGATTGCAACAATTGAAGGTAAATTGAGACAACGACAAAAAAAAATAAAAAAAACTCTAGCATACTATTTTGTCCACCCGTGTGATGTGCTTCTTCATCCTGAACCATAGACTCAAATTTATGTAAAACTTTGATAGCATTGTATCAAATATCAAAAAAGATATAATCAATTACTGCTGAAAACTGTCTCATGTTGTATGCATTTACGGTACTTGATTATGTGAAAAATAAAACTTATTTTATTTTTTTTGTCATTCGGTAGAATGACCCAAATCTGAATCATGATCATCATAAAAGAATTCGTCATCAACATTTTGTACATTATCTGCATCTACAAACAGTAAATCTTCAGTTGGTGGACTGATATCGTCCTCTTGAACATTGTGAATATACAAATCATCATTATTTGTATTTTCTATATTCCAGTTATATTATATATGCAATAAAAGCCATTATACCAGCTTCAGATAGTGAATCAGATACAATATGCGTAATGAATCAGAAAATTTATTCACTGAAAATGCTGATTACATTCAAAGAAAAAAAAAGCTTTCAGAAGTCGCCGGAAAAGACAATACTCCAAATTGCAGCTTACCTAGAAGTGATACGTACATATCAGAACCAGATGAGTACAGTCAGTACGCTCAACGTTGGTCTAGTCCGGATTATACAGTTAAAGAATCCCAAAAACAAACCCCAAATTCAGAAAAACAGTTTTGTGATGCGGCAGTGATGACAGAACCAGAGTACAAAGCGGAAGAAAATGAGAACATTAGAATTTCAAATTTAATGTTTTGTTAATTTATCTCGCATGAACTTGACCGGTATACCGGTGATGAACGGTATAATCTTATGCAAGAAATCATAGAAGTCTTTAAGAAAAATAATAAATAACAGTCTTAGTAATAGGGTACGGAATGAGAAATTTAAGTATTTTGATAAAAAGTTACAAATAAAAAGTTGTTATCTTGTTTTACTTTCTGATCTTGGTCGACTTCCCATTTTTTCCAATATTTGAAAAATATTTGAAAAATTGGAAAAATATTGGAAATTTTTCATTTTTTCTTTTCTTTTCATTCCGAAATTTTTCCATTACCCATCACTGCACTGGTGTAACTACGAAGAATTTTTTTCCTATTTTTCACACTGTAGTGGCTACGAAGAATTTTTTCCCCATTTTTCACACTGGTGTGACTAAGAAGATTAGTCACACAATTTAAAAAAATCGTACTTTACGTAAATCACACTTGATAATTTGATACCAGTTTGATACAATATACGTAATTACGTAATATGCAAAATGCGATACATAAATACTACTTCGAAAGTTATGAGTTTATGATCCTTTGGCATGAAATTTTTTTGTTGTCTTTTCTGTTTTGCCTTTCCTGGCTTTGGATTTCCTAGATTTACGTAAAGTATGATTTTTGAAAATGGTGTAACTATTAGGAAAAACATTCTTCGTAGTCACACTAGTGTGAAAAATGGGAAAAAAAATCTTCGTAGTCTCACCAGCGTGACAAAACGGTGTGACAGCGAGTCCGTTGGGACCTAATCATGTTGTAGACCAGTAACACATTTTTAAGAGAATAAATTATATTATGATTTGTAGCAGAATTTGTGAAATAAAGTAGCAGGTGGGACTTATGATCGCATAAATCATATGATTAATCCCATGTGATTCACTAAGGGCTTTCTTTGGTATGGACTCTCACATGATTTATTAAATGAGCACTTTGAGAAAAAGCCTTTTTTTACATACATATTAGACATAGCATTAAGGGTGAAAATAAAGTACCTACCACTTTGAGAAAACACTTTAATAAATATGAGATAACAATTACATAATGTAGATGAAACAAACTTTTCGTTGAGCGGGAAAAACAAATATATTGAGACGGACGGGAGGGGCCACACTGGCGCGTCCGGGCGGAGGGAATAGTACGTGTTCGCGCGTCCTGCGGATTCGCAGATCGCCTCCGCGCCCCGCGGTCGCTCCAGTGTGGCCCACGACTAAGACTTGAAGTCAGGTTGGTGATCGCGAGAGCTATACATCAAGGACGTACCCAAGGGGGGGGTCCAGGGGGTCTGGACCCCCCCCCCGAAAGTGTCCATTCATCCGCGGGATGAGCGTGAACTACACGACGATATCCCGCGGGAATATGATATTTTTCCGGAATAAAAAGGAGCCTATGTTCCACTCCAGGCTACAAAGTATCTGTGTCTCAAATCCGTTCAGCCGTTTTGGCATGATTGAGCAACAAACATCTAAACTACACCCCCCCCCCCCAACGGACCCTCCCGACAAAAAATCCTGGGTACGTGCTTGCTACACATAAGACTCGAACTCGCGTTGGTGATCGCGAGAGCTCAGACACATCGGGCCATGTACAGCAATGTTAAGCCATAATATGGGTCATGTTGACTTGATGAGTTGCACCATTCTGGAACTCAAACGATTGTTTTCAGTGCCCCAAGCACGAAGAATAATCGCATTATTTTGTATAGAAACCAGAGCAGCGCCACTACGGTCGTTTACAGAACTACCCAAGTAGCATTTTACTCCATTTAAGAGTACACATTTAGTTCCCAGGTGTACTTGAAGCATTATTACAGTTCAATCGTGATGTATAAGCTGCATTATTGCGATTAATAACACCTATACCTGTCTAAGGGACTTATAGGAGTGTAGAGTTATACTTTTTTACGATTATTGGTGTTATAATACTCTAACAACTATCCTTTAGTCAGCCGTCTGCCTAAGAGCATTATAGTAGGGTAGAGATACGGCAACCGCTGTTTAACGGCCTACTTATACGATGTTATAGAGCTAGCATTTTAATAGAACACACGTGGTCATTTATAAAGCCAAAGGCTGTTATGTTTACTTGTTTTAGACTGTTATACAGCTAGTAACTGTAGTAGGACTTGTTTGTGATCATTAAAATAACCCTTTTTTACTATCTGTACAGAAGTGTTTAAATGGTTCGCATGTGCACTATAGGCTGTTAAAAAGACTACATGTCTTGTCCATTAACATCAATAGCAGTTTATTTGTCCACAAGTACTACTCTTATTTGCTGTAAGCTGAACATGAATGTGAATGTGATATTCTATTACACTTATCCCACAAGCTGTGTGTTTATTACGTTGCGTGCAAAAATGTGTGAATTTCAGTATATTGAAAGAAAAAACGATGATACACAATTGACCTGAACTACAGCTTAAAGCTGAACATAAGTTCACATTAAAACAAATTTATAGACATTGGCTCTGTAGTGGTACAAATGTGGGACTTCATATAGATAACAGCATTTTAACAGAACACATGTGAACCTATTATACGCTCACCGCATTAAATTGGAGTTATAACAGTTCACATAGCCGTATTTCATCTCCACCATTTTGTTCTACGTAACCTAAAATATTTACCAAATAAATCTCCAAAATTATCATGCAGATTAATCACAAAACACGCAGATAGAGCTATTGAGTTTTGGTTTCATGTTATATTATTACCGTAGTATAATTATAATGCTAATATAATATCAAAAACTGAAAATTGTAGATTTCCTCTCGGCCAGTTTTAAATATTTTAAAATGAATATCGCATTTTTACAGAGGCGCGTGAATATTTTAACTGTAAATAAGTATACATTTCACGATAAAGTTGCATTCCCATGGCATTAACATTATTAAGTACTTAAAACAGCTACTTATCATACATTTTTATCCAATTGATATCCGCCGGAGTTGATGTGTTCTGAGGCACACACAAAACCAAATATTAGTAAAATAAAGAAATAATTTAGGACACACGTGAATTTTAGGTAGCACTGGAGTACTTTTGTCTGATTTTATAACTGTGAAGGCTGTGTATTTAGCCACTTGTTACTCTTTATTACACTCATGTACGTTGTATGGTTCACACTGCGTCCCATATAGTGCCGTAAGTCAGCCTTAAGTCCGATGTTACTACTTAAACTGCTATTATAATGCTATTATACTGCTAATGTACAGCCATAGTGAACTTAAGGCTGTCTAATTTGTGCCCAAACTGGTTCTACAAGAGCATTATAGCAAGCTGTACAGCTCTTATACAGCTGACTTACACAGCTTGTGGAGTACATGTGAACGACTAGACGTCTTATATAGAACCCCGAATGCTACTTGGGTAATATTCCATAGACGGTAACACTAGTTAAAGTACAACCAACGCATTTCACTGATGATGGTATCGTATATGATTAACATTACCAGAACCATAGTTTTTCGTGCTTGGAATACAGGAAGCGCAGTATCTAGTCGTAGCTAACGCGGCGACCAAACATTAATCTATGGTGCAAACGTTACTATACAGGGTGACAGTGAAACTCGACCTATTCCTTGAAAGGGGTTTATACTAGTGGTCATTAGCAACAAATTAAGTCCAGTGAACAAGGGGTCAAAACTGGATGGTTACCGAGTGTGGCGTTTCTTTGATTTTTTAGGAATTTTCTGAATTGTTACCAAAAAACATAAATTGTGATAAAACTACTCCACTTTGAACATTAAATTGGTACTTTTCTGAAACCCCTTTCAAGGAATAGGTCCAGTTTCACTGTCACCCTGTATAATAATATAGTAGATTGTACAACAAGTGCATAAAACGTACTATTTTACCCGAGACATATACATATATCCAGCCGAGCCGTAGGCGAGGGTTGATAGTCAAGTCGAGGGTAAAATGGGTTTTATGTAAGAGTTATACACTCTGCTTTTTACTTCGAATGTGGGGAGGTCACTAGTGACCCAGGCAGCGGCACACTCCACCACAGCACACCTCAAAGCCCTCCACAACCACCACACACGACCGACGACGCTAAGCCGCCTATAGTCAACCCCAGGGAAGTCCCCCAGGAGGAGGGGATGGGGGTTGACGAAGACGAAAGCGGTGAGAGCGACGTAGACGAGTAGGTTATGCTTGACAGCGACCAGAATGCTGGAGGTCAATCTCAAGACCGTGGCCCTAATCCAGGAACCGTGGATTAGGAAGGGCAGAATATGCGGTCTAAACAACATCGGAGGTAAGCTACTCCTAGACACCACCACAGACAACCCGCGTACATGTATATACACACCTAAACACGCAAACACAACCTTAATGACCGGTTCTGTTCCAGAGACCTGACCACCATCAGGCTCCGTAATGACCCCTCCCCAGGCCTGCCTGACGTGGTGATGGCGTCCGCCTACCTGCCGGGCGACGCGGATATCCCCACACCTGAACTGGCCGCGCTGGTTCAACACTGCGAGCGCGAGGGTCTAGAGCTGATCATATCAGCTGACTCCAACGCACACCATGTGCTATGGGGCAGCAAAGAATACAACACTCAATCACTTCGTCCGGGACCCGCACTGTGAGCGGTCGTACCATTAGCTGATCCTTGCCCGTCTTAGTTGTAAATCCACCGTTTCTCAAACTTTTGCCATGCCGTCTTGCGGTGTATGTGAGGATACCGTCGGTGACGGTGTACATGCGCATCGTGCAATCAGGAACTGCATTTCCATTGCGCGGGAATAACAGAAGGAGGCTACAGGAAACTAGGCGCCGACAGGAAACAGGCATGGAAGTGCCAAAAGTGCAAGCAACCAGGCCCGAGATCACCACAACCTTCCGGTGATGCAGCTATCATGGCGGAACTGAGAGCCCTGTCTCTTAAATTAACACCATTGGACGCCCTTGCTGATGAGGTTAAGGCATTGAGAGCTGAAATCTCCGACCTGAAGTCACAAGTTATACAATCTAACAATTCCATAAAAGCCTTAAGCCAAAGGATAGTGAAGATTGAAGGTCGTCTTGCAGAAATTGAAGGGATCAGGGAACGTGTGACCACCATTGAGTCCGAGTTGGACAAATTGAAACACGAGGCCAATGAGAGATTAGACCAATGGTCACGCATGAATAACGTTGAAATAAAAGGTATTCCCCAATCACCAAATGAAAACCTCCTGAAAATTGCTAGTTCAATAGGGTCAATCGTTAATTATCCTATCGAGAAAAGCCAAATTAATTTTGTTGCCAGAGTTCCAAGCAAAGATAATACTCAACCGAAGCTTATAATAGTGGGATTTAACAGCAGATATGTCAAGGAGGATTTTGTAGCGGCATCAAGAGCAAAGTCTAAAGAGGTGAGACTAAATGCTAGCATGTTTGGATTTAATTCAAACAATATGATTTATGTAAACGATCACCTCACGCCGTTCAACAAGAATCTGCTCTCGAAAGTAAAGAAAACAGCCAAAGAAAAGGGGTTTCTCTACTCTTGGGTGAAGCATGCAAAAATCTACGTAAGAAAAAACGATACATCTCCAGTGATAAAGTCCGAAAGAGACTTAATAAAGATTGTGTAGGTATGACTGTAATTATCTTACTTAGTCTTATTCTTATTTTGGTAAAACTACTTCCAGTCGTGTGCTTATTAACTTTTTATTCCGATTATCTTTATTTTATAATTATAAATTTAAACTCTCGCTTTTACATACCTATTTAAAATCTACTACAGTTTGAGATCCACTACTAAACACTGTGTCGCTAATGTATTCCAGTTGCAACTTTGTGTTTATCTTTCAATGAGTTTCGAACTCGCTTGCTGCTGTGCCTGCGCCGGCTTTGCTAATTACTGCTTTAAGTATTCGGTGCTAAAGCCTAAATTTGTATGTGAGTGCGTGCCGCTTACGCTTTTTGTCGCGGCGAACCTATTAGCTAATGACCCTTTTCAACTTTTGTATTCAATAGTTCCATTAAATTAGATCTATTCAACCTGTTTTCTCCTCGCAAATCGCCTAGGTAGTTGTTTTTGTTTTAGTGTGCACAAAATTTGTCGTATTAATGTTTTGTTGAACTACCGCGATTATTTAATGTTAGTCGTTTTATTCGTTAAATGCGAATATAGTAAACACAAATAGTTATAATATTTTACTTTTATTATTGCTACTAAGATATTTTCTTATATTTAAATGTATTACAATGATATTATACGGTCTTAGTAAAGTCTCGGAGGTTATTCTTTAGGATTTTACTATCAGAATGCCAGGGCTTTGCGCACAAAGGTCAGTTTATTCTATAGAAATGTGTGCATAAATAATTATGATATCATTGCAGGTGTACGATACTACCAGTCGGCTGTGAGTATCGTAATGTAGGACCGGGCTTATTTAGGTCGCAAACAATACACACAAAGTCGCGTTGGTGATCACGAGAGCTCATGTCACACGTCGAGTCATGTGTAGCAATGTTAAGTCATAATATGTGTCAGGTTTAAATGAGTTGCCCCATTTCTGAACTGTTGTTTTCAGTGTCCCAAGAACGAAAACTCTCGTTCTGGTACAGTCAGCGTCAAATTGATATAAGCGTCTAGCTAGAGTAGTCAAAAAGATCTGAAAAACATAAACGCAGTCAGAGTTTTCAAATTTATCTAAGCAAACAAAGCTATCAAAACATCTGTGCATAATGTACAACACCATAGTGCACAGATATTTTGAGAGCTTTGTTTGCTTAGATGATTTTGAACACTCTGACCGCTCATATAAATATGAAACAATGAGTGCCTAGATGTTTTGAACACCTTGCACGCTTACAACAATATGATGATTTGAACTGACTAGATCAAATTGGTTTTATGTTTTTCAGATGATTTTGACTACTCTAGACGCTTATATCAATTTGACGCTGACTGTACCATAATAAAAGTTGTTTGTATGCATGAGTACATTGACCTCTCAAAATTCCGTCGACTTTTTTACAACACCTTATATACGCGCCGCGCAAAGCCCGCCACCGCACCATACTTAGGTTAAAAAGGGCGCGGCGACGGCGCGGTGGCGGCATCGTGTGCAAGCTTGAAGCAAATACGGTATTTTACTGATTTTTTTTTTATTTCTTTAAAATGTTTTTCGAAATACAAAACATGTTTTCATTTTGAATTATCTTGAATATTTTCAAAGATATATAGGACTTCAAACTTTATAATTAGACAAGGACAGGACGCTATCTTAGTGACGTCAGTGAGTTAGTAGCGTCATAGTCACGCAATAGAAGATTTCGTTTTAGAAAGAGACAGCTACAGTCAAAATCAAACAGACTATAATTCTTTTATTATAAAACAGATTCAAATTATTTTTTCACATTTGGTATTCTTAATTGCAATATTTTTTAACGTCATCATTAAATATCTTCATTTCAACAACAGTAAAATACCCTATTATCGGAGATGAAACATAGTTATGAGTGGTCATTTTATTCTTGTTATTTTTTGCCGATAAAAAAGTCATTTTATTATTGTCAGCCGCGTCCTCAACCCATTTGTTACTAAAACACAACTAGGTTAAGGACGCGGCTGACAGCCGCGACTTATAAAACTCAAAAATTCAAAATTCTATTTCGTTTATTCAATTTAGGTTTGTTTAACAACACTAATGAACGTCAATGAAGCTACGCCGTGAAGTTCGCAAATCCTACGGCAGGAGACGTTGTAACGAGAAGAACCGGCAAGAAACACGCCAAGAGCAATTATTTTCTCCCTGTTTTAATTTATACAGATTCGTCAAATTTGAAAAATTACCTTCACATATAGTAAGGTTACTTTCCATCACAATGCAGAATACCGCTTAAATTAAGTACAATTTTGCTTAATACCTAAAACAGTAAACAATTTTCAACTAAACAAGGAATCAAATAGTTTAATGTACACACTAATTTTAATCTTATTCACATTATATTATAGGATTAATAAAAAGGAAACTGCAAGCTGCGCCGTATATTCAAATCTATAAGTATTAGCAAATAAAAGGAATTTTTAAATAAATAATATGTAAAAAAAAATAATTAGAAAAATTCCTGTTACTGTAAGACACGAGTACCAAGATTACTATGAGACACACCAGCTCGCTCACAAAACTATTTATGTAATACTATTTATATTATAAACCATATCCCAAACACCTTTAACACAAGTAGACATGAGCAGACCAACCCCTCTGGCAGCATCTGTCCACGAGCATGACGCATGAGCCAGCCATCGCTTCGCTCAACCATATTTTGGGGAACGTAACGTATAGGTATCTGGACTATGAAAATACACTGAGGTGTGTAAAACTATCGAACGTCAGTCGCGGACGCAACCATAGACTAATATGACGTCATCGGATGTTCGATAGCAATCTGTACCCCTAGTACGAGTTTGGCAAACTGTATTCGTAAACGAAAACTATCGCTCTATCACTTTCATGTTCTTTGACTGCTTTACCGACATGAGCACTTCATCCGATAGTTTTCGTAAACGTTGACAGTTAAAATCAACTCGTACTAATGTTACTGGCGCGCCAGGGGGCCGATTCTCAGGCAATCGAAAAAAGTTCGTTTTTATAGTTCGAAATTCAAATATTTTACGAAGATAACACATTTTGTGTATTGTCAGAATTTCACAATCGAAAAAGTTCGATCGAAAACCAGTCGAACGCAACGAGTGGTACAGACCAATCGATGTTCGTATACGAACTTAGCTGTCAAAATGAATTTGTTGACATGTGAGACAGCTTAGTTTATTTGAAACATTCTAACTTTTCATTAGAAACCACAAACAAAATGTTCGACATACGAATTACCACAGTGAAAAAGTTCGAATGCCTGAGAATCGGGCCCCAGATGTTTTTGTCAACGTCCCAAAAGAATGCACAATTATCAGTCGCGGCTGTCAGTCGCGTCCGTCAGCCGCGTCCGATAATTTGTTTTCGGCTTTATAGTGCTAAAAGATTCGTCTCCATCATCTTTTAGCACTGTTGATTATATTTAATGTGTAGCTTCAAATGTGCATTCCGATTATGACTAGTTGAAAATCTTTTACCACAATAAGAGCATAAGTAAGGTTTCTCGCCCGAATGTATTCTCTTATGTATAGTTAGAGAACTATTTTCAGAAAAGCATCTCTCACATATATCACATTTATAAGGTTTTTCTTTGGTGTGGACTCTTATGTGTTTAGTTAAATTACTATTCGTATAAAAGCTTTTATTGCAACAACAGCACGAGTAAGGTTTCTCACCTGAATGAATTCTTAGATGTTTAGTTAAAGTATAATTTTCAGTAAAACATTTCTTACAAATGTCACATTTAAAAGGTTTTTCTTTTGTGTGCACTTTGTAGTGCGAATTTAAATGGCAACTTCGAGAAAACTCTTTCTCACATATAAAACACTTATGTAAGTTTTGTTTAGTGTGGATTCTCAAATGGTAAGACATATTTCTTTTATTAGCAAAACGCTTCACACAATAACTACATTGGTATTTCTTAAGTTTGCTACGCTTTTTAATATCTCTCATGTGTTTACTTCTTAGACTATAAGTATGTTCATCACTAATAATATCGGAAGTAGTCGTTTCAGTTTCTTTCAATATTGCTTTAAAAGGAGGTTTAACTTTTTTACTGCCTTTACTAGAGTCAGGTATTTTCTTTTTATCTTCTTTCCTTTCTCTAGGGTCTTCATCCTTCTCAGTATTTCTTGAAGTTGCTTGAATGTTAACCAATTCGTTTTCAGCTTCATTTTTATCTAACTTCTGTTTCTCAGGTGGTGCAGCACCTGGTAATATATAAAATTAAACAGAATTATGACCAAATAAATATTGAACACCATCACATCACATACATTGTTCCAATACCAAGCAAGGTATAGTAGCTTAAGCACTAGTACGCGGCTTAACGCGGCTGTCGCGCGACTTAGCCGCGCTACAGCCGCTGTAATATGAAAGGATTCACTGTGCAGCGCTGCAGCCGCGCGACTAAGGTTTTCTAGAACGACTAATCTCTTCTCATGTACAGTTGGAAAGGGATGCAAAAACATGCAACGAATACATTCATCCCTTTCTAACTATACTTGAGAAAAGATCAGTCGTTCTAGAATACGGGCCTAAAACTTATGTGAAAGCGCTCGAGCGGTGCAAAGGGTGCGACAACCACGCGGTTTCCATACATGCAGGGTTTTAGGGGCACCGTTGCAAAAACTTTAACCATGTCTTCAGGCCATCATGCTGAACAACGCACAGCAAGATTTTTTGTTGGAAATTAAAAAAATATTTCGACTCTATACAAAATGTCCCGATTAGTTGCTAAATTTTGTATGAAAAGTCGATTTTTATTTCATTTCCGACAAAAAATCTTGCTGTACGTTGTTCAGCACAATGGATGGTCTGAAGCCATGTCTAAAGTTTTTGCAGCGGTGCCCCTAACACCCTGTATTTGAGTCCAACCCATAGGATGAGTGAAGAATTGGGATGAATCGTCATGGGATGAATACGGAACAACTCAATATTAATTTTGTTAATGCCCTCATACATTTTTGCATTACCCAATGCCTCGGGCAATAAGTTATAAGTATGTAGGTACTTTTAAGTAGCTATATGAACTTGTACACACTTGCGAAAATGTGAAAAGTGTATGGTGCGGCTGGTGGCGCTCCTTCGACCTACCTAATGTGAAGCCGTTCTGAGGCTTAAAACTTTTATGATACTTGCAGTCTTGTCATCAGCTGTTTTATAAGATAAAAAAAAAAAATATTTCACAGCGCGACTTCGTTCCCGTGGCCCTACCCCCTACTCCACCCTACCCTACTTCTACTCTACCCCTACTTATCCCTCCTTCCCCTATTTTCTCACCGTTAAAACCTTCCTTGGACTTCCACGAACAATTCAAGCCCAAAATTAGCCAAATCGGTCCAGCCGTTCATGCGTGATGGCGTGACCAAGGGAAATAGGGATTAATTTTTATATAAAGGGTTTTTCATTAAGAGCGCTCGAACTTTGAAATAGAATAAAACAACCAATTTAAGTGATACTCCCACAATTTATATTTTATTTTAAAGGGCATTTGATGACATTATTTATGGAATATAATTTCAGCCAAATGGTCACCGCGATTACGCTGAAGGTGGTGTATCCTGATGGACCAATTTTGGACGACATTTTCGCATAAATGGGACTCAATCTCATGAATAATGCGAGTTATGTTGGCCTTTAGGGCAACAATTGTCTATGGTTTGTCAGCATTGACTCAGGATTTCACGTAGCCCCACAGAAAGTAATCGAGCGGAGTTAGATCACACGATCTCGGTGGCCAGTTGATGTCACCACCACGCGAGATGACGAAGCCCTCAAATTTCTCATCCAATAAATTTAATGTTTCCCGTGCAGTATAGCAAGTGGCGCCATCCTTTTGCAACCACATGTTCCATGGTGAAAAGGCTTCACACACCAGATGCGTGAGCAACACGATGCGTTGCATCTGCAGCACGCTGCGACATAAAGCAATTCACACCGGCGGCATCGGAGTCGCACACGCATCGCAGTGCATCTGCGACGCCGTGCGTCAGCGACGCCGTGTGTTGCTTTCTGATCGCGGTTGACATTTTCTTTCAATTCGTAATTCCCTTCCTATTTTATCCCACAAAAGAGAGTTTTTATCTTGTGGATCTTATATACATTTGTATCTGCGTACATATTAATAAATTTTTCGCGTATTTCAAAATCCATGATAACAATTTCTAAATATTGACAACTGACGTGCCGCAGTCAGCGTCGCAGCTGCACGCAGACGCATACGTCATCGCGGTAAGTCCTTAATTGAGAAATCCTGTAGAATACAACGTCACAATGCCGGAGCTCGTGTGCGGCGTTGCCGTTCCGCTATTGCGCGACCGCGCCGCGGCCGTTTCGGTTTGTATCTCGCGGACGGCCGTGCGGCTCTCGCACGCAAACGCAACGTAATGCAGCTGCGATACTGGTTGGTGTGAACCTACGCGTACAAATTCATATATTACAACTCATGACGCACGCACACGCAATGCAGCACGTCTGCGTGCGTTTTTGGTGTGTGGCAGCCTGAAATGTCACGAATAAATATGTATTCCCGCCAAATTTGACAGCTATCGCTTTTCCAAGATGGCCGCTATCAACTTTCAAAGTTCGAGCGTCCCTATTGACAAACCCTTTATATAGATGGATTCATCCTTCTGACTCACAAATCGTCGGAAACGGAATCGGATTCGAATTCTTTGCTTTGGCTCTGTCTACTAACGCTATAACGTTTAGTTTTAAAAGGTGTAATTATCCATGGCTATGGCTAGCTCACAATTTGTTCGCGGCATTATTACCATTTTACCTTTTTCTGTAATGTACAGTCGCCGGCACGTCAGGGTACTACAAACTGTCAAATTTCTTTAAATAAAATTCAATCTTATGTCCAACAGATGAGTTGGGTGAATTAATAAATTTTCACATTTTGTAGTAACCCGAGGTGCTGGCGACCGTACTTTTGCTCAGTAAATTGAAGCTAAAAACAAACAAATTTCTGGGTTTCATTGAGGCACCAAAGTGTCCAGTGTCCACGACGAAACACAGTGCATACATTCCGCTGTTGGGTTCGATTCCGACGGTTTGTGAATCAGGGAGCTGGAGGGTACTCGGAATAATAGACACAAGCAAAACTGCATTCAAAGATTTTTACAAATAAGCTTGCCTAAAATTTAAGAAACAACATCCTGTACCGTTATGTCATCAGCCGATAGAGTAACTCATAAGACTTAAAAACATGATAAATTAAATGAAATAACAGTAAAACAATGAAAGACATCATGGATTCGATGTACGGAAAATGTGTTTTTTTTTAAAGATCTGTAAAATGCAGTTTTTCTTTCTTGTTAACAATAAAGCAATGGTTTCTTCAAGGAATTTATAAGTACTACGTGGTTTCTTTCAGTGTATCTCCATTATTCCACCGTGTATATGAATGAACCAAAATCTCTGTGCCAAAGGTCATTTTTCATTTTCGCCAAAAATATAGTGTGTGTATCGCTTTTGTGGACTATGAAAAGGCATTTGATTCCGTAGAAACCTGGGCTGTTCTGGAGTCTGCAGCGATGCCAAGTTGACTGGCGATATATCGAGGTGATGAGAAACGCCGAGTATAACGCCGCCTCTATGAGTGTCCAAGTACAGGACCAGCAAACTAAACCTATCCCACTACGCAGGGGAGTGAGACAGGGGGATGTTATATCCCCAAAACTGTTCAATAGCACCCTGGAAGATATGTTTAAGACGCTGGACTGGAAAGGGATGGGCATAAATATTAATGGCGAATACATCTCTCACCTACGGTTTGCCGATGATATTGTCCTGATGGCGGAGTCGCTTCAAGATCTTCAACGAATGCTGTCCAGCTTAGCTGATGCTTCAAAACTAATCGGTCTCGGCATGAACATCGACAAAACAAAAATCATGCACAACTCGCTAATAGACCCGCGACCGATTACCATCAATGGTGCACCCCTCGAAGTTGTTCGAGAATACGTTTACCTCGGGCAAACCTTGCAAATGGGTAAAAACAACTTCGAGAGTGAAACAAGCAGAAGAATCCGGCTGGGATGGGCAGCATTCGGCAAACTTCGTCGAGTCTTCACGTCGTCAATTCCGCAAAGCCTGAAGACCAAAGTCTTTGACCAGTGCGTCCTACCCGTTATGACTTACGGAGCCGAAACCTGGACACTCACGGTGGGACTAGTCCACCAATTTAAAGTCGCACAGCGAGCTATGGAGAGGACTATGCTCGGCGTTTCTCTGAAGGATAAGAAACGAAGTATCCGGCAGAGAACCAAAGTCACCGACATAGCTCAAAGAATAAGCAAGCTAAAGTGGCAGTGGGCTGGCCACATCGCTCGAAGAACCGACATCCGTTGGGGCAAACGACTTCTGGAGTGGAGACCGCGTTTAGGCAAACGTAGCGTAGGGCGCCCTGCTACCAGGTGGAGCGACGACCTGCGAAAAATGGCAGGCGGGGGCTGGCTGCGAAGAGCTGAAGACCGTGCTCAGTGGCGTAAATTAGGAGAGGCCTATGTCCAGCAGTGGACGAAAACGGGCTGATGATGATGATGAATATTAAAATTCTCATTGTCTTTCTGAATAAATGGTACAAAAATAAATATTCTTTGCCATCCATGGTCACACTGGCATCCACGTTCGGAAACATTGATGTTTCTGTACGAAAAAACGATGACATTGACGACTGATGATAATCTGTCAATGTCAACATTGTTTAAATGTGAGTGTGACTTTTTACCGCCATATTGAATCGGGGTTGCATAAATTAAGACTAGTGATAATGCTTTTGTACCCTCAAACGCGTTGGCTTATTGCTATATAATTAGTTTTCCGTTATTATATTTATCTTTTGCATGCCTATGGTATGGTGTACAATGTCCTAGCCGAGGCTTCATACAAAACTTTTTTTTTTGTATTATTTCGCTATCTGCAATCAGCAATATTGCTATAAGCAGGTGAGGGGAAAAGATATAAACGTGAGAAGACCTCATTCAATAATGAGGTTCCTAAATGAGGCTTTCAGATCGAATATCGTCAAGCTCTATGATGCGGCTCCTCTTTAGGCGTTTGGAAGGGTTGATAGAGATTAGGGTCTGGATTAGCTTGTTAGGGTGGACTTCCAGACGTGAGTTATAATTAAAGCATGCCTCGGTGATTTCCTCCTTTATTGTAGGAATATTCGCAAACTGGTGAACCTCAGCATTGGTGATAAACTAGGGGGCCTTCATAACTGTCTTCAGTATTGAATTTTGCAGGCGTTGAAGGATCTCAATGTTTGAGTGACTAGCACTACCCCAGAGCTGGATGCCATAGGTCCACACAGGTCCAGAATTTTGTTTTCCATGGACAGTTTTGACTGTCTGCCCAATAGCAAAGTAACTACGCGGGCGGTCGCCCTAGCAGAGAGTCCGCTTAGAACAAAGTGCCATTTTCGTCACGCACACATTGACGTCATATTTACAGGCAAAATGGGGCAGTTTGGGACAGTACCCAGTCGCGAGTATCGCAAAGAGGTCAGTGAACGCAAGTTCCAAAGAGCATTTAATTGATCACTTCACGTCCGCGCCGCTACGTGTCACTGTGACACATAAATAAATACCTATTTTACCAATAATTAACAAAATTAATAACCAATATTATTACAGTTGCAGTGTATTTGGTTGTCTAAATTCACACAACAAAATACACTTTCTTGTTTTCAAAATAGTTACCACTATTGCTGGATACATATCTTGCGTTATAAAGGTTTTTCAATTTTTGAAGATGACAAGTTATAAATTTAACATTGAGGAAAATATTAATTATTTGAAGTTCATGAACGAAAAAAATTATGGAACTTGTAACCCGTTTAGATTTCAACTATTTTTCGCTGAACTTGGCACCCTTTTTACCTTAATGTTTTCGTCGAACTTAGTGCCTTTTTCACGTTTATGTTTTTAGTGGGATAACTATCACACCATATTTATATCTTGTTCATAGAGTACATTATAACATATAGGAATGGAATACATTACAACATAATAGGATCTTGTCTTCGTCGTGTGTGGCGTCGGGACTTTAAATGGATATTAGATGCTCTGTTTACCATTTAAGCAGCCTCAGGCATGTAATAGTAGATTGTTTAGCAAGGGCTGTATGGCACCCACAGGGGCGTGCATACCATATAGGCAATTAGGCTGTGCCTACCTCATTAAAAACCTAAATAACATGCTACTAATTTTCCACTAATTTAATTATATACTTAAAGTTAATTTAGTTTAATATGGTTCAGATATTCTATAATAAAACGTCTATTCAACACCTCACCCAATAAGTTTTTCCTCGCTAAATACTAAATACTTAGGTACCTAACTCTAAGGTAGGCAGACTCCGAATCGCCTATTCGATGCAAACAGCCTTTCATACAACATAAATTAGAAAAAGTACTGGTCAAGGTAATACAACCGCGTATAATGTTTACCGAAAATGTGCGTCGTCCTAAGGACATGCATATGTTCTCAATTTAACCGGGTTAGGTAGTTCAGCTTACTTAGACGAACTGTCGCGAAATGAACCGATGGTTTCCGACCCGTCTCTTTCTAGTTCCGCGCGCTGCAGTGCGTGTTCGTTCAACGAGTTTCAACCTTATTGCGCTGATTTTAAGAGTGATTGTTAACCGCCCGCACCCGTGATTGAGTTATAGAATTATTAATAATTACGGATGTAATTTGCAACAACGAAAGTTCCTGCCATTTTGTTTTTAGTTCGTTTTTGTCTTCTTGGCATCACACGCGCGCGAGACCTAATTAGATAATTACTGTTGAGTGATCGAGTGTTTGTACTGTGATAAAAAGAAATTGCTGTGTGTGTTTGTGCTTAATATAGGTAATCAATAATTAAAATATAATGGAGAAATTAGAATGTGCCGATTGTCCGGATTCGATTTGCTTACAGAAATTACGTACGTATCCTTTCGCACAGTTTTCGTTCATAGATAAAACAAAAATTGTTTCATTCAATAGACCTATGCCAAATATTAGTTTAACTCAACAGAAAGGTAAAAATTTCAGACATTTTAATACCAAATATTACGACAGTTATACTTGGTTAGCTGGTTGCCGCCATACGAATTTATTATTTTGCTTTCCGTGTCTTTTGTTTTCTACAGCGAAGACTGTGTTTATTTCTAAATTTTATTTAATCTAGTTAAATTTAAATACCTCTCAATATGTGTGTTATAACTCGTTTATTAATTAATTAAACCCGGTATTCGTGATCGTGAGTGATGTGAAGTGACATAAAACAAATACAACGGCTTTTCTAAAAGCCACTACGGCTATCGCTCAAATGACATGTGTGATTCTTTACGAGTCATGTTACCTATATTCATGCATTTTTGAGATATCTGTGGTGGTTAAAAATTCGCTCCACCGCACACGACCGCCAGGTGCCAAAGGATAAGAGCAGAGCAAGTTCACTAGGAAGTAAGTTCACATAACATACAGAACATTAGTTACAGTCTGAAGAAAGCGGGACAATATATGGTAAGCGAATTTATATCCATCCAACATAGCCTTCCGCTCGCGACTTTGTCCGCGTCACGTCGCCGTCGCTCGGCCTAAATATTACGAATTTTAAAATGATCAGTGCAACTACCACTAGTTAGATCTACAGTGCCTACTGCGCTGGAAAACTGATGCACGCCCCTTGGCACCCATAACAGTCGAGTGTTTTGGCGCACGAACGAAGTGAGGGCGCCGATAGTTCGAGACTGTTATGGGTCTATACACCCGAAGTAAACACTCTACTTTTCATTTCGAATATGAGGATAGTAAAAATAAACAGAAAAGTATTTTTCCTATGGCCGCGGAATTTTCGAAAGACTATAACTTTTTTGTTCATTTTCTCTATTTTAGGAAAGTCCATACAGTCTTGATTGGTGTTTGACCCATACTCTATGCAATTCCATGAAATGAATAGCCTGATTTTTTATGTTACAAATACCTTATTTGGTTTAACCTGTTTCTAAAAACGCATTTCGACGACCGATTTGGCGCAGGGGTAATCTACCTGCCTTCTGCGCCAGAGGTCTCGGGTTCGATTCCCGAACAAGACAAATATTTGTGTGCATGAACATGTCTATTTGTCTTGGTCTGGGTGTTTTCTATGTATATTAAGTATGTATTTACAAACAAAAAGTATTTAAGTATATATTTATCCGTTATCAAGTTCACGTAGACACAGTTTCTTATGAAATTAACTACGGGCTTAGATAATTGGTGTGATTGTAAGAAAATATTTATTTATTTATTATTATTATTTATTATTCTTTAAAAAAAACAATGTTATATATATCAAAATAATAATTCTACGATATTAATTATTTTATATAATAGCAAAACATGGCTGTATAGGCTTCTGTGCCTTTGCCTGCATACCTTTGGAAAATAAATGTCCAAAGAGATACTTAAAGACTCTACACACGTTCCTATCCGACCGCCGCCGATTCGGTCTGCTCCCAGACCAAATCGGAACGTGTGTAGCGCAGATTTGGTCTGGGAGCAGACCAAATCGGTCCACCAAACCAGTCGGATCGGAACGTGTGATGATGCAATTACAGATTTTGACATGACCCCTCCTATTCCTTTTTTAAATTTCATAACGGCCCTAGGGCCGCCACATACCACTTTCAACCCGCATTTTAGGCAAGTTAGCAGTTACTTTCAGAATATGAGACATGAAAACATGTTTTCACACTTATGCTCTGAAATGTTAATATTATATTTGAGAAAAGAATGCAGTACGTGGCACTTTTCCGAGGTAAACATTCTAAATTTGAAAATCACTGCAGTAATGAATTTCAGTACTTACTTACTGCACTAAAATCAGTGCAGTAAGTAAGTACTAAAATTCATTACTGCAGTGATTTTCAAATTTAGAATGTTTACCTCGGAAAAGGTACTACCCAAAGATATTATTACCAAATTTTTTTCTTTATTTTTTTCTTTCGTTATTCCTGTGTATAAAAACAGAAAAAGCAAAGGGACATTTGCACCATACAGCCACATTATTATTATTATTATATAGGTAATTATTATATCATAATTAGGTTAACTTTTTTTTTAATACGGTGCGCACAGAGTATATTATTATTACCTCGTATTGTACCACAAGCGCTATGTACCCTTAGCACGAACATCAATCGAAAAAACAAAATGAGATTTATCATAGACAAAATATCCTTTACGAGTAATTTTGTATGGGAAATATGTACAGCGCCATCTACCACCCAGAAGCGGGTATTGAAGTTGCGCATTTTAGTAGCAAGTAGTAACACAGAATAATAATAGGTCTTTACCTATGAAATTGCCGTTTTGTATGGAGATTTCTGTAATTATTTTTTTTCCATACTAACGTTTTTGTTATTATTTAACGACTAATATTATGTAAATTTACAAAATTTTACACAAGTATTTATGGACATTTTAACTACTAAATGACACATTCGTTAAGAGAAAAAATTTTTTTTTTCACTAAGTTACAACTAATAAAGTACGAAATTCTGGAAACAAAAATAGTCGTAACTTTCGGAATAAGTTTTTTCTATGTAAATAATCAAATATCGTGGTTATTAAATTATCAAAAGTTGCTCGATACGGTCTTAATGTAACGCAATATTAAAGAAATTATATATTTCTAATATTATAAAAGTTGTTAAGTTATATGTACAAAAGAAAAAAACGGCAATTTCATATGTAAAGACCTATTATTAAGTATCAATAGGCTGTATGACCGTTCCACTTGGCCACACAAACCAATATTAAAAAAACGGCGGGAATGATTTTCAGCGGTTGATTTGATATCAATACAGTTTATTTATATTGTGTAATAAATTATCAAAATGAGTTCTGCCAATGAAACATATACAGACATTGTATGTACCTACTCCACCAAATTTGAGAGCAGATGCAAAATGAATAACAGAAAACTTACTGCCAGCAAAATCAAAAGAAAGATATAAATGAAAACCTACGATCTGATTTGAAAAGTGAAAAAAGGCGCATACGTTTTCGGAATCTGTGTTGTTGGCGTATTTTAATGATACCTACATCATTAAAATAATATTATTATGGGCGATTTATACATAAGTGTGCCCGGGAAAACAATAACATTTACATTGAATAATGAGAGAGTTTCTTTTGACGTTTCATCGTTCAGTTCAAAAATTTGTACTAGATGGCGCTACCCCACTATAGCGACCTAACTTTTTCTGAAGAAGTAAACGAAAAAGTATTTACCTAATAGAAAATAGTAAAGAAAATACAGTGCCACAAACTTTTCTGTTCCGGTGGCCAAAATGTGAAACTAGCGTGTTTTTTTTAATGTCATTTTCCTGTCAAGTTGATGTCCAACCACAGCGCTGCTGGCGGCTGAAGGTCTTAGAAGTCAGGGCCGGTTAAATTGCTACAAAAAAAAGAAAACCGTTCATAGCGCCGCTGTCACCGGAACAGAAAAGATTGTGCCACTGTAGTCTGTCTGAGTAATATACGAAATCGAAAATCAAATCGTGAAATCGATTAGTCCATTTATTACAACCAAAATATGTTTGCACTGAACATGGATGGGGGCCCAATCCTGCCGCACACTCACATTGAGCTTCTAATATTATGTGATTGACAACTTTTCGAATGACATTATAATTCATGTTTTTTCGCATTTCTGATGCACATTATACCAGCCACAAAATAAACACCTTCAGTATTATCATAGGTTAATCGGCTAGTAATTAAAAACCCCTCTCGATACATATTGGCAGAAGTGTCAACATTTTCTCTTTCAGCCAATACATAATACCTCAATAGATCGTGATATCAAAAAAGCTTCTTTGATCCGGGACGCGTGTCTTATACGATGTGTCTGGGTTATTAACCAGGGGGGCTACCGCGTAACTTGATGGGTATGAACTTCATACGGTTTTGGGAACTTTAAGTCAATTTTATAAAGAAAATAGCCGCTATCAGTTCCTTGTTTTGTGACGTCGGGTATAACGATAACTATAGTCGGATTTTTAATTAGACGAAGTAATCTGACGTTTAATGGGTTGCCAGGTTTTGACAAAACATAAATAGAGACGCGGCAAAGTGAATGAATGTAACAAAAATATTATAATTATTTATATAAATAACACGTATAGTTCTTTCGGTAGCTTAAGGTGTGGTTAGAACACCGGGCTACCGATATCGAGTCCCGGGTTCGAATCCTAGTTGTGCAATGTAGGCACTTTTTATTTTGTAGGTCGATTTTGATGAAACTCGGGTTTCGGTACTATTTTGGAAAGAAAACGGCAACGCAGTGTTAAAAATATTAAAAAATCCAAGATGGTGGCCAACTTTTTTGTTAGTGGGCCGATTTTGATGAGTCGGTTTTTGGTACTATTTTGGAAAGAAAAAAAGCAACGCAATGTTATTTTTTTTTCTCTCTTTTGCAGTTATTAAAATATTACACGGTTTTTTTTTTGGAAGCTTAAGACAGCGACAAGTACACAAAAATTTAATAATAAATGATTTATGATGTTTTAGGTTTTAAAAATATGTAAGTAGACGAAGAAGCTTCGAGGGCTAAAATTATTTAAACTTTTTAGTTTTTTTATTATCAACTAATAAAAGCTTTTACCTATACTTCTTTTTGTTGTTATATTAATTTAACTTTGCCTGTTGAATTAAATCAAGTCCATCAGGAACTCAGAACGAGCTCTCATGAAGGATTGCTTTTATGAAATTTTAATGCATTGCTATTAACCGTTGACGAGTTCTCTCGTCTTGAGCCAAACTTGGATGCAGGAGCCAGGTCACCATAATTGAATGCTAATATATAATTTCGTGACAGCGCTGTTTAGCGTTGAGGAGTTTTCTCGCCTGGAGCCAACCCTGGGTGCAGCAGCCAGGACGTGATGTAATTTGGGATTGGCTTTAATCATTGAATGCACATACAAAATTTTGTGGGTGTTCTTTTGACCTTTGAGCAGTTATCTCGTCTGGAGCCAACCCTGGGTGTACTTGACAATGACAATCAGGTCTTGCTTATCATAAAAATGCATTGTCACCGGAACCAATCCAACATGCAAAATTTCAGCCCCTTCAAACGTCAGGAAGAAGGTCAAATTAACCTTGCAAGATTTCATGAGAGACAGACAAACACAGGGACAGGTGAAAATAAATAAAATCTTGTAAAATATTATATTTTGATACTTCTTACCCCTAATTAATTATTTTATTTAATTTCACAATACCTTCGGGGTAGTAAGAGATCCACATTCACATTTTAAATTTGTGACAAAATTTCCGTACTTACGTCGCTAAACTTGGCAAAACGGCAAAAAAATTACGTTTGTTGTATGAGAGCCCCCCTTAAATATTTATTTTATTCTGTTTATAATATTTGCTGTTATAGCGGCAACAGAAATACATCATCTGTGAAAATTACAACTGTATCTAACACGGTTCATGAGATACAGCCTGGTGACAGACAGACAAACGGACAGACAGACGTACAGCGGAGTCTTAGTAATGGGGTCCCGTTTTAACCCTTTGGGTACGAAACCCTAAAAATATAAAGTTGGCAACCATCTTGACCATATCTCATTTTTATTAACATTACGTTACTATTTTCTTGTCAAAATAGTACTAACAACAAAGTTTCATCAAAATCGACCCACAAACAAAAAAGTAAGCCGCCATCTTGGATTTGTTAATATTTTAAACATTGCGTTGCTGTTTTCTTGTCAAAATAGTATAAAAACAGAGTTTCATCAAAATCGGCTCACAAACAAAAAAGTTGGCCACCATCTTGGATTTTTTAATATTCATAACATTGCGTTGCAGTTTTCGAGTCGAAGTAGTGCCAAAATCCAAGTTTCATCAAAATCGACCCACAAACAAAAAAGTTGGACACCATCATATTCCCGCGGGATAACGAACGTGCATGGCAGTCCACGCGGTCGAAGCCGCGGGCGGTAACGGGGTTTTTTTTTAAATAGATAGAAATAAAATATGATTATAAATATATAACACAGAAGATATCGGCAAATTATATAAAAGTATTCATTCATCATCATTCATTCCTGTGAATGAACGAATAGAACACATCACTATTACATTGAACATGGCAGCATTATTTCACTAAGTGACATTAGCAACTGTCAGATTACTTCGTCTAATTAAAAATCCGACTTTAGCTAGCAACGTTCAACAGAACAAAGCAGCAAAATTCTATCAATATAAGGAATTCAAATGACAGTTGAAGCCCATACACATATCCATATTTCTTAGCCGGTAGCCCCCCAGCCCCTATACCGGCAAAAAAATCTGGGTATGGACATGGGCTTCATTTGACATTTGAAGCCCATATTATGACTATACAAGGACAAAATATGGGCTTCATATGTCAAATAAAGCCCATGTCCATATCCATATTTTTAGCCGGTACAGGGGCTGATCAAGACGACACGATCCATAGTCTTTCTTTCGATATGATTGAAATTCGTTCACCAGTGCGGTGATTAGGCAAGTCCAAAACGTTAAGCAATATCGGTGTCAAGTATTCAGTGCCAGGCCAAAATGTAAGCTATCCAATCGGGGTTATTCAGTACCAGTCCAAGCCAGGTTTCAATCAAATTATCAAGAAAAACGAATACGCTCACAAAACACCACCAACAAAAACGCATAGAAGCAAAGCAATCCGCAGACCTCACAGAAGAAAAACTTTACCACAGACAGATTAATTTGACAGTACCTACAACCGACCGACACTCAAGTCTTTTTTAGGCTGAATGAACTAATCCTTTACCATAATATGCTGAAAAAAGTAGGTTGTGTTAGGGTTACAGCGCCATCTAGTGCATCGAAAAATTACTGCAGAAAACTCTCTCATTGCCCGAACATGTGTGATATAAATTTTAATAAATATTATTTAGTTAAACAGTTTTTTTTTATTTCCTCGCATTTCTTGAGAAAAGCACTATACAAGCCTTGACCGGTAAGCAAATTACCTTGCCTCGAATGATTAAAGCCCTCGCCTGCGGCTCGTGCTTCAAAACATCCTCGACAATGTAATTTCTTACTTACCTGTCCTCGGCTGTAATGTACTATTAAGATGTATGTATAAACGAATTTATTTATTTGTATGATTGTTAACTTATACTACCTACTCCTTTTTAAATTCAGAATCAATACAGAAGCAACCCTAGTGAGTCAGACAAGGATAGGTATAGATTTTCAAAAACGGTGGGAGCGGTCCTTCTGTAAACTCTTTATTTTGTGCCAAGATTAATTTCTTCTCTTTTTGCTTTGATGTGGTTTTTCCAAGTCATTCGGCGTTCGAGGTGAATACCCAAGTATTTGACGCAATCTACATGAGGAAGAGGTTCATTGGACAGGATGACTGGAGGACAGTTGCCTGGTCGCAAACTAAAAGTGATGTGAGACGACTTTGCAGGGCTGGCTTTTATTCTCCAACTCTTTAGCCAGTAATCGATTTTGTCTAGGTGACATTGAAGAATTTTGGACGCTGTCTCAGGATTTGGATGGCTGGCCAAGATAGCGGTGTCATCTGCGAATGTGGCTGTCGTAACATGCTCATCTTCAGGTAGATCTGAGGTGTACAAGGTGTAAAGAGATGGTCCCAGCACTGATCCCTGTGGAACACCTGCTTTGCACTGGTAGAACTGCGAACGAGCGTCATCCTCCTTGACTTGGAACATTCTATCGCTTAGGTAGGATTTCAGAATTCCAAAGTATGTGTGGGGAAGACTTTTTTTTTTTTTTTTTAATTTATTTGATCTTAAGAAAACCAACAGCGTTTACAATATATTATTACATCAAGTATTATCTATTATGTATAGCCAATTACAGGTTTCCCTATATTATTATAATTATGCACAGGCAAAATATAAAAGAAATAGAAGTCCATTTTTACATGTTTTTTTTTATTGTTAATTTTGGAATTGCTACTTATCGTGTTTTATGTGTGTGTGTGTGTTAGAGTACATAATATTATTTGTATACAAAAATAATGAAATAAGTATAAAGAACAAATACATTATACATATACGTAATCTACAAATTAATAATAGTAAGTGCCTGATTCACAAAATCCTACCACATAACGGGTAATTTCATACAAATTCTGTTATTATCTGTTCACGCCGCGCGTGATTCATTCATTCACGTTCTTTTCGTGGGTTCGGCGCCAACCGCCGCCCGCGCGACATCGCGACCAGTTGGCCGTAAGCAGCCGTGAGGAGCGCCCGGTCCGGGTACGGACTTGTGACCCGTGTGTGTTCGCTTTGAAAAGCGCCGGGAAGTTTTAGCTGCCTATTAGGGCATTGTGTAGTATAAGAGTGTTAGCTGTAAGAGTATCCCATCGGGGGTTGTGTGGAGATCGTTTTGTCAGGCGCGCGCCGGCGAGACAACGTTCAGCCCCCCTGGATTACGGACACTATTTTCTAGTAAGGTAGGATTAGCTTAATTTACTTAATTTTGCATGAGAAACCTTCGTTTCAATAAACTGTGGAACACAGTAGATGTGGTCATCACAATTGTGCGTGATCATATTTTTGGTAGCAGAGCTTAGTTGATATAATTAATTTTCATATTAAAATTAACTACATAAAATTTCATAGTAAAAATAAAAAGCGTACCTAAAAAGCGTACCTAAAAATTATTTTTTTTTGTTGAAATCTCGAGGGTATTTGAAGATCCCGAGACGATTTGAAGTACTAAGAAATTGTTCTAGTAAATTCTCGAAGCGAATGTTTCTCACTTGGTGGATCCGATAATAGATAGACACTTATATAATTGTTGTCACATACTAGTGTTTTGATACGAGTTTACTCGCCTAGATGTGTATATTTTTTTTTGTGTGTCCGGATTTATTTGACGAATAGTTCGTTCGAAAGTGTGTTTATTAGTACCACATACTAGTGATTTGATACGAGTTTACTCGCCTAGATGTGTATATTTTTTTTTGTGTGTCCGGATTTATTTGACGAATAGTTTCGTTCGAAAGTGTTGTTTATTAGTACCACATACTAGTGTTTGTTCCGAGTCCGCTTGCCTAGTTAAAAAAGTGGAACTAGTTTTAATTATTAGTAGTATTAAATTACGAGTATTATTATTAAAAATAGTTTTGTTTTCGTTTGATGATAACGGTTTAGTAGTTGATTTGCGAGGTATGCCATACCGTTAATCCTATACGTTTTGTTTATACCGTTATATTGTTAGCCCTTGAAATTGGTAAGTTGTTAATAATTTATGAAAATAGTAGGGTCCGTGTATGTCGTCCGAATTTTAATTGTGTTTTATATTATCGTGACGCGACCTATTTCTATTGTTTTTTTTGTTGATGTTTACCACTTTTATATTTCTTTGTTTGCTTTGTTTATAAAACGGATTATAAATGGCTCCTACGAATCCGCTCGCCGTATCCAGGGCCGGCATCCAAGGAGTTTTGCGTTGGCTTGCTTGTGCGGTCACATTAATAGACCGAGCCGACCGGGTAGGTGCGTTGCTAGCTCGGTATGGCGGGCTGGCAGCTCGGCTGCAAGACCTGGAGCGCCACGCCATGGAGTGTCGCGCGTATTATTTAGAGAACCCCCCAGCTGATGATGCCGTGTCGGAACAGCTGGAGCAGGATGTAGCCCAGGCCTATGAGCTGGCTGACCAGTTCACGGAGGCGGCTGAGAGGGCCCTGGCTGTTCGGAAGGGGGAGCCGGTTTTGAGCGGGGAGGTCAAACCTACCCCGACGGCGTTGCTAGGCCGATTACCTACGCTGGAGATTCCCACTTTTAATGGGGATCTGTCAGCCTGGATGGGCTACATTAATTTGTTTGACAGTTTGGTGGATTCACGACGGGACTTACCCCCTAGCGAGAAGTTGGCCTATTTGCGCTCCTCCCTGCGAGGAGAGGCCAGCGCGGTAATCCAGCACCTGCTCATCAGTGACGACAACTACCAGGTGGCTCGCCAGCTTCTGGTTAGCAGGTACCAGAATGTCCGGTTACTGGCGGACACCCACGTGGCCACGATTTTGGCCCTCCCGCGAATCACGCGGGTACACCTGTTACGGAGGGAGTTGCTGAACCCGCTACTGTCAGCGGTCAACTCCCTAAGGCGATTGGACCTGCCGGTGGATCAGTGGTCCTTTGTACTGCTGCACATAGTCCTCGCCAAATTGCCCGCTGAAATGAAGGGGCGTTTCGAGCAGAGGTACGGAGGCGACAGCGCCTCGTATCTCCCGCCCTTCGCGGACCTCCTTCGTTTTTTGGAGGACGAATGTAGGGTGACGGACCACCTGGAGCCTGCCCCGGTTCCAGGTGTTGGTCGTATGGTGGCGGCGAGGGAACAGCCCCGTCGCCCGACCAATCGCTATGCTGCCTTCCAGCAGTCCCCTCCCCCCGCACCGAGTGAGCGGTGCAGGTATTGCAGGGGAGATAGGCACATGGTGCACGAATGTGCCAAATTTAGAGGCCTCCGCCCAGAGGGACGGAGGGCCGTTGCGAAACAGCGCCAATGGTGCTATAGGTGTTTGGGGGGACACATGCAGTCGGCGTGTCCCCAGACCGAGGATTGTCGTCTTTGCGGAGGGAGGCATCACCCCCTCCTTTGTTTGGACCGCAAGGACGCCGGGAGCGACCGGGGTTCGAATTCCTCGCGCACGGGCGGGGGCCCGGCAGCCCGGAACCGGTCCCCTAGAGATTCGGCGGGGCTTAGCCCCCCCGTTCAGTCCCCCCCGGAGAGGGGGAACTATAGGAGAGACGCCCCCGCCACGGGCGGGGGTAGGGGGGTACCACAAGAGTACGCCACGGTGGCGATGGGCACGGGCCCTATTTGCTACTCCCCCCCCCTAATGGAGAGGCCTCGATTGGGGTACTATGCACCGAGGCACGCCCCACACGGGTATTACCCTGCACCTAGGAGTGCTGTTGGTCGGGGCCAGTATGTACCCGATTGGGACCCGCTCGCCCGGTACGAGCGTCCCACATTTGGCGCGCCGACTCAGGCGCGAGGGGGACAAGTACCCCCCCAAAATTTTTAATGGCGCCCCTGTCGGACCCAACCACCCCTCCGGAGCTTGTGCTGTTGCCAACAGCCTCCGTGAATGTTTGGGGACCTAAGGGCAATGTTGTCACGGTGCGTGCCCTTTTGGACTCAGGTGCCCAGGGGTGCATAATGTCCAGGTGGCTTGTCCGACAGCTGGGTCTTTTGCTTGTGCCGCATCACGAAGCGGTACGGGGGGTGGGAGACTCGCGGATCCCTGATCCGATTGGTCGAGTTGAGTTCTCCTTCTCCCCCCACTTCGCGCCAAGGCCGAAGATCGGTGCTTCGGCGATAGTCTTTGATAAGGTGGTTGGACCACTCCCGCAAGTGCGAGTGCCGCCATCCACGATTGAGCTGACGTCTGGACTGGCTTTGGCTGATCCTTCCTTCCACCGACCGGGCCCAATACACTTGTTGATTGGTGCGGATGTCCTCGGTCGTGTACTGTGTGGAAGCAAGCGAGTTTTGCAGACAGCCGATCTTGTCGCCTTGTCCTCGTCGCTGGGTCATGTGGTGATGGGAAAGGTACCACAGACACCAGAGACCCCGTCGGTAGACCGCCAGACCATTGTCGGTTCTACTTTGTCCGACGTTCTCCAAAAGTTTTGGGAGGTGGAGGAACCCCCCACTGCCAAGCGGTTGGATCCGTTAGCCGAGGAGTGCGAATTGTTCTACCAGAACAACACTGGGCGCCTCCTCTCGGGTCGCTTGATTACCCGCTTGCCCTTCTTGGCGGTTCGCCCTCCTTTAGGGAGCTCCCGACCGATGGCCGAGAAGAGATTGTTGTCCATGGAGCGTAGGATGGCCAGGGATCCCGCATTCAAGGAGAAGTATATAGACTTCATGCGGGAGTATTTGGACCTTGGGCACATGTCCATCTCGCAGTTGGACTGGCGTAATGTGGAACATTACTTCCTGCCACACCACGCTGTTTTGAAGACTTCCAATGGGAAGATCCGCGTGGTCTTTGATGGTTCAGCGCCCACGTCAACCGGAGTGTCGTTGAATCAGTGTCTGCATGCGGGGCCGAAGTTGCATCACGATGTCTGTGATGTTTTGACCAACTTCCGCCGGCACGCTGTCGTCTTTGTGGCCGATATCCGCATGATGTTCAGACAGACCGTGATTCACCCGGAGGATAGACGATACCAGCTCATCCTTTGGCGTGAGGATCCCCAGGATCCGATGTTGGCTTACGAGCTGAACACCAACACTTATGGTTTGCGGTCGAGCCCCTTTGTGGCGATCCGTTCGCTTTTGGAGCTCGCAGAGCGCGAACGGCTACGCTATCCCCGGGCATCTGCTCTTATTGAGGGGGGGGCCTTATTTGTCGACGATATCTGCACGGGGGCCTCGAGCTTAGATGAGGCTCTCGTCTTACGTGATGAGCTGATTGCGCTCTTGAGGGCTGGTGGCTATGAGTTGCGGAAGTGGCTGTCTAACTCACCGGACCTATTGGCGGCCTAAGGACCACCAGCAAGAGCCGCTCCTCTTTGAAAATCCGGAGACTCCAGACATGCTGTCTGTTTTGGGAGTCCAGTATCGACCAGTCCCGGATTTGTTCACATATAGATTGGAACTGCCAGACCCAAAGGTCTGGACTAAACGCACGGTGCTGTCTACTGTAGCCCGTACCTTTGATCCGAACGGTTGGCTCAGCCCTGTAGTGTTTTCCATGAAGTGCTTCCTACAGGAGCTCTGGGCTGCGGAATTGTCATGGGATGAGCCCCTCTCTGGTAGCCTCCTACGAGAGTGGGTGAGGTTCGTGTCATCCCTACCCGACGTCAATCGGGTTTGTATACCGAGGCAAATGCTGCCTTCGGGAAAGTTTAAAGCCTCCCTGCACGGCTTTTGTGACGCGTCCGAAAGCGGATACGCGGCAGCCGTTTACATCCGAACGGTGGATGCAGCAGGCGTTGTCGCCGTACACTTAGTTACGGCCAAGAGTAAGGTCGCCCCCCTTCGGACTCGGCTAACCATTCCGAAGTTGGAATTGTCCGGCGCCACTCTCTTAGTACGGCTACTCAATCATGTTGCCGACACCTTGGGAAACGGTGTCGACTTGGAGTCGATATTTGCGTGGTCTGACAGCCAGGTCGTCCTTTGTTGGCTGAAGAGTTCAGTCCACACCCTTGAGGTTTTTGTGGCCAACCGGGTCTCACAAATTCAGACTTCAAAGGCCCCGTTGATTTGGCGCCACGTACCGGGCGAATTGAACCCCGCAGATTGTGCCTCCCGCGGCTGCGAGGCGCCTGAGTTAGTGGACCACCACCTATGGTGGAGTCCATCATGGTTGTTACGGCCTGAGCGCTCATGGCCTGCCACCCCGGCTGTGGCCAGAGTCCCAGACCTAGGCATGCGTGTTCACGCCGTGGAGACGGTGGCGGCTCCGCAGATGGAGTTTTTGTTAGACCGCTACAGTTCTCTTGATAAGTTGCTCGGCGTGACTGCTTGGATGAGGCGCTTTGTGCGAAATTGTCGCCAGCCTCAGGAGAAATCGTTGTCTCCGGTCCTCGCCCCACAAGAGCGGCAAGACGCTCTGTTGCATTGGTTGCGAGTGACGCAACAGCGAGAGTTTGAACCGGAGCTGAAAGCCCTGCGCTCAAGTAAGTCCAAGTTGAAGGGACCCTTGGTGCGGTTGAATCCCTTCTTGGACAGTACCGGATTGCTGCGTGTCGGAGGTAGGCTCAGACATGCCAACCTGCCGTACGGATCACGCCACCCTTTGTTGCTCCCCAAGGATGGACCGTTAGTTAGACTGTTGATTACAGACCGACATGTAAAGAATGCTCATGCCGGTTGTAATGCTTTGACCGCGCTCCTCCAACGAGAGTTCTGGATTTTGTCAGCGCGGAGAATAATCCGATCCGTTATTTTTCGTTGTCTCCCGTGTTATCGTTTGCGCGCCGATACGATGCAGCCCCAGATGGGTGATTTGCCTGCCGATCGAGTGAACGAATCGATGCCCTTCTCAGGAGTTGGAACGGATTTTGCGGGGCCATTTACCGTTAAGACATCGCGGCTTCGTAATGCTAGAACGGAAAAGGCTTACTTGTGTGTATTTGTTTGTTTGGCCACTAAAGCGGTCCACCTGGAGGTGGTTAGTGCCCTCACCACAGAAGCCTTTGTAGCCACGTTGAATCGTTTTGTGTCTCGCCGCGGAATGCCGTCGTTAATCAGGTCCGATTGTGGAACCAATTTCAAGGGCACCGATAGGTATTTAAAGGAAGTTTGTGAATTTTTGGATAGGAATAATTTTGAGATCGGATCCACACTCTCTCGCAGAGGGGTACGATGGCAGTACTCCCCGCCATCCTGCCCCCACTGGGGAGGGATTTTTGAAGCAACTGTAAAGGCCGCTAAAACTCACCTTCGTCGCGTTATTGGGGAGACGGTCCTCACGTTTGAGGAACTCGCGACCGTATTTTGTAAGGTTGAGGCGGTCCTCAACTCGCGTCCGTTGTGTCCGTTGTCTTCGGACGCGAATGATTTAGAGGCCCTTACGCCGGGCCATTTTTTGATTGGCAGACCGCTTAACGCCTTGCCGGAATATCCTTATTCCGAAGTGCCCTCCGGACGGCTCTCGCGATTTGAATTGCTCCAGCAGCTTACGCAGAGTTTTTGGCGCCGTTGGCATCTGGAGTATTTGCACATTTTGCAGCAACGCGTTAAGTGGTCGGATAGGACGACCCCACCCAAGACCGGAGACCTCGTGTTGGTAAAGGATCCAAACCTGCCGCCCCTCCGCTGGCGTTTAGGACGCATTGTTCAGCTTCATCCGGGGTCGGATGGTGTGCCCAGGTTTGCCGAGGTCCTGGTGGGGGACTCTGTTTTGAAGCGAGCGATCGCTACCCTCTCTCGCCTGCCCTTAGATTGAGTTGGCGGACAGTTTGCTACTGTCCGGGACGGGGGGATGTTAACGCCGCGCGTGATTCATTCATTCACGTTCTTTTCGTGGGTTCGGCGCCAACCGCCGCCCGCGCGACATCGCGACCAGTTGGCCGTAAGCAGCCGTGAGGAGCGCCCGGTCCGGGTACGGACTTGTGACCCGTGTGTGTTCGCTTTGAAAAGCGCCGGGAAGTTTTAGCTGCCTATTAGGGCATTGTGTAGTATAAGAGTGTTAGCTGTAAGAGTATCCCATCGGGGGTTGTGTGGAGATCGTTTTGTCAGGCGCGCGCCGGCGAGACAACGTTCAGCCCCCCTGGATTACGGACACTATTTTCTAGTAAGGTAGGATTAGCTTAATTTACTTAATTTTGCATGAGAAACCTTCGTTTCAATAAACTGTGGAACACAGTAGATGTGGTCATCACAATTGTGCGTGATCATTATCCTTATAATAGATTGCGAAATAGGCACTAAGTCATTATCTGCCATTTATCGATAATTAATTGAATAAGTATAGTTTATTGTGACCTTTGTAATTTTTTAATAATATGTTTTTTGAAAGTATTTTTGGAGCATGCGAAAATATCAATGTCATTGAAACTCTTGTTATATGTACGGGAAATACGACATAAAACACTGTTTTTAGCGTACTTAGTGTGTGATTGAGGCACGCTGAGCAACGGTGTGTGGCGTGTGCGATAAGTGGGTGTACAGAAGCCGATTTGGCCCAGAAGTTCGGCACAGTCTATATTTCCACGGAGGATGTCGTACAAAAGGCACATATCTAGAAGCGACCGTCTATCTTCTAATGTAATCATGTTGAGTTTTCTACAATTTTCTTTATATGAAGTAGCTGAAATGCGAAGGCGATAATTAAGATGATTAACAAATTTTGATTGGATTTTTTCTAAAGATGCTTTGTATATTTCGTACTGTGGGTTCCATATACTGCTAGCGTATTCCAAAACACTCCTTACATATGCGTAATAAACAGACTTTATAGCGGCGGGGTCATTGAACGGCTTGCAAGCACGTATTACAAACCCGAGGTTTCTGAAACCCCTGTTAGCAATAGTATCGATATGGGTTTGGAATGTTTGTTTGCTGTCGAAAAGTATTCCAAGATCACGAATAACATTGTTCCTATCAATTGGGGTACCATTAAAGTTGTAAGTGTGAATTATTGGTTGTGTTTTTCGTGTAAAGCTAATGCATTGACACTTTGTGATATTAACTGTTATCCTGTTACTGTGGTAGTAATTATATAAATTATTTAGATCAATCTGCAGATTTGCGCAATCAGTATCATTCCGGATTTTACAAAATATTTTTTTGTCGTCTGCATAAAGTAAATGGCTAGCAGATGTAAAACAGTCAGAAATATCATATAGATATGCATTATAAAACAATGGGCCCAAATGTGAGCCCTGAGGTACCCCTGTCGGAATAGATGTGAAGTCCGATCTAAAACCTCCTACAACGACCGATTGAGAACGATTGGACAAGTAGGACTTTACCCACCGAAGTAGATCGCCGCGAATACCCAATGAATAGAGTTTGTCGAGCAGGATGATATGATCCACACGATCGAAAGCCTTTTCGAAATCTGTGTAGATCACATCAACCTGCCCCCCCCGATCCATATTTTGGCTGAGGTAGTTCGAGAAACACGCTAGGTTACTTAAGGTGGAGCGTTGTTTAAGAAAGCCATGTTGTTTATCTGTTAATCCTTGTTTGATGATGGGATATATAGCTTTGATAATAATTTGCTCGAAAATTTTACCGCAAGTGTTCAAGATAGATATACCTCTGTAGTTTTCTACCATTTTTTTCGGCCCTTTTTTATGGATTGGCACAATGTGTGCCCGTTTCCAGACGTCAGGAAACATTTATTTGTATGATTGTTTGTTTTATTTTATACAGAAGGCCGTTATGCAATACTCTGTCAAAGGATTGCTGGATGTCGAGGAAAGCAGACGAGCAAAATTCCTTGTGTTCCATGGAATTCCGGATGCAGTCGCAGACTCTGTGAACCTGTTCTATGGTTGAGTGATGTTGTCGGAATCCAAACTGGTGGTTAGGAGTAATTCTAAGTTCTTCCAGAGCAGGCCGCAGTCGAGCAAGTAAGATTTTCTCACATACTTTCGACATTATTGGTAGAAGACTTATTGGGCGGTATGACGAGGCGAAATGAGCTGGTTTACCATTTTTGTGGATCATGAGTATTTGGGCGACTTTCCAGTGGGTTGGAAAGTAAGATGTTCTAATGATAGCATTGATGAGTATTGTAATAAATACTACTGCTTTTCTAGGAAGCTCTTTTAAGATTCGCGGCGTGATTAGATCATAGCCAGGAGCAGATTTGTCTTTTAGATTCTGGATTACTCTTCGAATTTCATCGGGCGAAGTAGGTTTGATTGGGAGATCCATTTGAAGGTCCTGGTTTATTATCTGATCGATAAAGTCTTCGTTAAACCCAGGATGAGGTTCGTTTGGAGTAAAAACGTTTTCAAGGTGTTCAGCAAATGTCTCCGCTTTTTGCTGATTAGTCCTGGCCCATTTACCGTCAGCCATTTTAAGGGGAGGTTTCGGAACTTGTGGCCGGTTGAGGTGTTTGGTCGCCTTCCACAAAGAGTAGTTAGACACTTTGTCTGGGCTTAAAGTTTCCAAGTATAACTGGAATTGGTCTTCCTGGAAAAGATCCTTCTTTGAGATCTCGAGATGCTTTGTTAAATGCTTTTTTGTCAGCAGGATGTCTGCTGGTGTGCCAGACTCGACGTAATCTACGTTTTTCTTCAAGTTGTAGTTTGAAAGCTGTGGTAGGAACATTGACGTGAGTTTTTGTCTTTTGAATATCTGGACTACATTTCCAGCCCGCTTCCTGGATAAGACAAGTGATGTTCTTTGTGGCGTCTTCTACATCATCTGGTGTTTTGAGTGGAATTTGTAGGTTAATGTTTTCGTCAATGTAGTCACGAAAAGTATTCCAGTCAGTCTTGTTATTGCACAGGGACTCTTGTGACTGTTTTATGAGAACGGAGGTTGAGATAGATAACAAGACTGGCGTGTGATCCGAAGAGCTGTCTAAGGAAGATTGGATGTCAAGATAGTTTGCAGCCATACCCTTCACTACGAAGAAGTCAAACAAGTCTGGTACTTTAGCAGGATCTGTCGGCCAATAAGTTGGTTCGCCTGTAGATATTGCTGCAAGATTTTTATTATCAATTTTATTTATTACATTTCACACATCGGTACGGTCTGGTGCAATTGTTTTTGGTACCATACTGCTAACACCGAGTGCATTGGGGAATAGTTTTACGTTTCTTTGGATCTTCGATTATGACCGCTGTCCGATAAATAAATTTGATGTCCTTAACCATCCGGTTGACAAAGAAAGTCGAAGTTGGTTTTTTATCAGGCCCGAAGCGGGCATTAATTATTTCGCCTACTACTTTGTTACCATTAGCAGCAATTTCAGCAGCAATTACATCATGAGGGGTCGTATGGTGCAAATTTCTGATTACAATCCTGTAGCTTCTTTCGGATTTGCTGGTAAAGGTGTGACCAACCAACCCTCTTTCTCTGACTAGTGCCATAAGCTTTCTATACGGTTCAGGTGTTTTGCAATTTACTCGTAGTTGATTTTTAGTAACGATTTTGAAACTATAGTCGGAAGGGTCTTCTATTCCATACAGGATGAGAGGGGGTGGTTTGGGTGGTCCTTTGAGAGTATTTGAGGATTCAGGAACGTCAACAGGTAGATCAAGATATCTATTGCTTGTTGTAGGACCATGTTCGGTGGGAGAGAGATCTGAGATTCTACGTCTTTTGTTGGTTCTAGAAGTAGGTACCCTTTGCCACTCTGGATTGGGCTGGGAAATAGATTTGGTCTCCGTTGAAGCAGGATCTTTAAATAAGTCTCCAGAGGAAAAGCTTCGTGGTCTATTCATAAACTTGCTCTTATGAAAAGCTTGCTGGACGAGTCTTGGTTTAGTTTTTTCACCAGTAACATTAACTGACACAGAAGCCTGGGCAGCCACTTCCATGGAGTCTTCGGTAGCAGATTTCACACTCAGGCCCGGGTACCTGAGAGCGCCGGGGGCTAGCCGGATTGCAGCGCAAAACATCACTATTAGCATTCGTATTCATCATGGTTTAAAGAATGGGTAGGTTCTCGAGACACTTCCCCACGGTGTCACTGCCACTTTTTTAGGGCGATTTAGACCCTAGGCGTGTGGTAGCCTCTTCCATTAGCTAACTAATGGGTGGTTTGGTTATACCGCCAATTCTCGGTCGCCAGAGCCTCGTTAGTTGTCTAGCAGGGGACACCAGGGCAATCAGGCGAGCCAGAAAGCCGCCGTCAGCTATTCAATACGAACCACTAGACGCGTGCAGTTGAGGTTGACAATAGGGTCGGTCAGATGTTGGTACCGTTCTCCCCTTACCCCCTTCATACAAAATTGAAAAATATCCTTTCAACCAGATCTATTCAGCTGTTCCACCTTGATTAACTAAGTTACAAACCCTAGAAGTAGCTTTCAGGCGGGATGATGATGATCACATTTTTCCTATACTTACAGAATTGCATTGTGAATGCATTAAAATAATTTAAAATCTTAAGTTACAAACATCAAAACAGTAAGATTTTTTACCTTCATATCCACTGCTCTTTTCCAATCTAACATAAGACATTTCCTCAATCTCGTCATGGTCCGTTTCACACTGTTCAGTCATATTCTGTAGGAGCACGTCATCTTCAGAATCTGATGTAGAGTCTCTGTATACTGGCATACTGTCTGAATAATCTAAAACAAGTACAAGTAACAATAGTACAAGTTGTGATTTTTAATAAAATTAGTTTTAGGCATTCACAATGCAATTATGAAAGGAGAGGAAGACTTAAAATAGAAAAAACCACCAGCCCGGCCAGACCTTTGAATTTCTAACAGGTTCGAATCTACTATGAGGCTGCTGGCATTTTTCTATTACAATTTTTCCTATACAAAGTTCAAAAACAGTATCAGTTTACTAGTAGTAGTGTTAACAAATTGTAGTTTTGTGACTGTCACATAATAATAGGTATTAAAACACGAGTGGTAGTTTAAAAACTAAGGTAGTTAAGCCTTGGCGAGACTAATAATAATAATAAAAATAAAATAAAATCTTTATTTCTTCTCTCACACAATAGGTAGTTCCATAGATATTTGAACAAACTAGAAATTGAAAAATAGAAAATGAAGTATTTAGAAAAAATCTACCCGTCCCACAACCATTTTTCAATAATAAAAATTGCATTGTGAATGCAAAAAACTAAAAATTAAAATAACAAACTAGAAATAATTAAAGTTGACAACAATATTATGTGAGGGATTGGTCTCTGTGCAAGGAGGCCCTGTGTGACAGATAACCAGTCTCTCCTCATCCGGACCAGGCGGAGCCAGGTTAGAAGTGTTTTCATATTCAAAATTTGTACAAAATCATATCATTCTGATACTGCTAAACGCTGGAAGTAATAAAGATAGGTAACAATACGAAATAAGGAACTGTTACAAGATACTTACAACAAAATCAACTAAGGTATATGTTTGTGTATGCATGTGTATGTGTGTCTGTGTGTGTTTGTGTGTAAGTGTGTGTGTGTGTGCATGTGTGTTTATGTGTAGACTTTGTATAATACTACAATGTAGAGAAGTTTTATTTTATATTTTCTAGATTTGATCTTGTCGCACCGAAGATCTGCCTGAAATATGCAATAGATGAGATCAAGATGGCTCTCAAAAACCAAAAAAGTGGAAAAGTCCCCGGCGAAGATGGTATACCTTCGGAGCTACTTAAGGCAGATGGTAAACCTGAACCACACCCCTGGCACTCCATACAAGCGCGGCGTTTTAACTACCTATTACACAGACGCTACACAGACACACGCGCAACTGTGTGCGTGACGTCTAAATGTACTAAATGAGCACACGATCTGACACACGAACTCGGCGCTCGGGCCCGGGCGCGGTGAGGTAATTGATTGCGGGGCGGGGCGGAGAGTTTTCTTTTTGTACGGTAGTACTTATATATCTATTCTGTGTGCCTGAATCTTATAAGCTCTAAAAGATGTTTCACATCATTTTATTCAAGGAAGCGTGACAAAACTCTATTAAAGAACTACCGTTTTCACTGCTGAGCCACGTAGGTATATAAGCTGTTATTGATTGAATCAGGCGTCACTTGGCGGAAGTCCCTAACCATTGTAAAAAACGAAATATATGTAGCTTACTTCCGCAAAAAACACAATATGCAAGATGCACCGCCCGCCCGCCCGCCCGCAAAAAAATGCACATGCACACCACGAAAATACCAGTGCACAATACCTGCATTTAGTAAGACAGCAATACACCTTGCACCGTCACCGATTAGACTACCCTACACGTGTTTCGCCCCAACCCGGGGCATCCTCAGGAGATAGTTCGTGCGAAAAACCAACACCAAAATATTGGTTGGTTGGCCAACACCATAACAGCTAAATACTTTATTTTCCATTTTTCAGTAATAAAAATTGCATTGTGAATGCAAAAAACTAAAAATTAAAATATGTCAAATTGTATTACAATACAACATACCTAACCCTACCACAGTTAGCGACGGCTTGGCGTCTCACGGACGTGAAGTGAGCCAGGGAAGCACTGCTTGCATCGCTTCGCCTTCATGGCGTCCAATAAGATACAGCTCTAAGGAAGGCCAGTGCCCCAGCAGTGGGGACATTAAATGACGATGACGATGATAAGGAAATACATACCTTCATTTTGATCACTCATTCCGTCAACGTCTATTCCCAACTTCTCAGGTTCTATCTCCACCTCCTCAACTTCGTCTGAAGATGTGTTGATCCTTATAATTTCAGATATTCCCAAGTTCCAAGATATGCCCGTTTGGTATTTCACTAACATATCCAGGGTATCGAGTGAGGGCTGAAAATTTTGTGCAATATATTTTTGTATATTAGTTAATATTTGTTGGTTCTAGATACTCGGAAAAAGTATGGACTTTTTAACATACAACTATTTATTATTTATTTATATATTAAACATAATTAAACGGGTATAAACCCAATTACATCATTAAATTATCTTAAACCAGAAATATTATAGGTACTTATGCCAAATTTCAGCAAAATAGGCTCAGTTTGAATGTTGTGCAATGTCCGACCTTTAAGTGCTAGTTCAGACGACCGCGACGGCGGGATCCGCGCGGTTTGACACGCGATTTTCGTTACACTGCTGTCAATATTCCACCTGAGCGAACAGTCCACAGTGTAGAACAAATCTCGTGTCAAACCGCGCGGTTCCCGCCGTCGCTCGTCTGAACTAGCACAAAAACAGTACTTGAACTAATGTTCTGTGTAAAACAGTACTCGATGAAACTTGACTGACCAAATCGAGTTACACAAATAAATATATAAGGATACCTCCAAGCTTATCATCCGTTGCAGTTGCAGTATCTGGTTTGCCTTCTGCGACCTGCCTTTAAACTGCAGAATTTTCTTCATCGAAGAGAAACAAATGTAACATACTGACGTGGGCAACATATCTTCCGTATCCAGCTGAAAATTAATGAAACAAATGAAACAACAATGCCAGATTAAAATTGTCCTTAACCTCTCAAAGCTAACTCAAAACACATTTACTTTTTCTTATTCCACTTTAAATCAAAATTGATATGTTTAAAACTAAACACTATTATACATATTCTGATGTCCTATTTAATAACATTTGGGTTGTAGTGTAGCCTTCGGGGCTCTATAGGAAAAAAGAATTTTGGTGGAAAAAAAACATTACTGATAATGATAACCCCCCTTTTTATGATCTTCTTCGATTTAGACCACGTATAATAGGAACATTTTATGTCCTATAAACTTTTTTCATAAAAGAATACTTAATGGTTATATCGGTTTAAAGAAATTTAGGACAAGTAAAATTTTCGGCAATTTTTTTTTTAGATCCCAGGGGGCCAAGCCTGCTAACGTAAAGTCATAATAGTGTCTTAATTGTGTTTCAATTGTAGTTCAATTGTAGTGCTTTTAGCTTTTACACACTAGTTACAAGAAATGTGTACTTTTTTCACAATACTACTGATGGTCACACCACACACTACATTCACATCACATCATACTGTCATAATTCTTGTAACTAGTGTTTAAAAAAGCACTACAACTGAACTACAATTGAAACACAATTGAGACACGATTGTGACTTAACGTTAGCAGGCTTGGCCCCCTGGTAACCACCATTTTTTTTTATTTCAGCACGTTGGAATCATCGTGCCCATCAATTTTGTCATGTACTGCGTCCCACACATAGTTTACGAGATATTTACGAAAATTTAACACAAATAAAATATTCAAAACTATCAACCGCAGAAAAAAAAAACTACAAAAAGTAGGTGTTATGGGGAAACAGACTTTGAAAATTTTCTAAGTGTCGTTTTACGGGACTATTGTAGGGTTCGGGGGCTAAGGATGAAAAGATAAAATCTAATGTGTACCTATTTAGTTTTAAGTCGAGTCTGAATTCAAGAACAGAGAAAACAGGTTCTTCATCTTGAAACTTGGCTAAAGATATATAATACTAGCGGATCCTCGCGGTTTCACCCGTGTGGTACCTGTTCCCGTGGGAATATCGGGATAAAATATAGCCTATGTCACTCGGGAAGAACGAAGCTTTCTAATGGTCAAAGAGTTTTCGAAATCGGTCGTAGTTTCGGAGCCTATTCGATGCAAACAAACAAACAATCAAATCTTTCCTCTTAATAATATTAGTATAGATGTGGTATAGATATAGATAAATCAACAAAATTAAAGGTTTGTACACTCACCGACGCTTCAACCAATTTCTCGTAAATATCGCGAAGTTGGCTATCCATTATTGAACACAAGCGGGTATTGTATGCCAAGCACACCCTGCATGCCAGTAAACGGTTCATAATTAACTTCACAAATTATATAGTGTAGAAGATTAAATTAATCTCTAGAAAAAAACTAATAATCCTAACCTAACAAAACTACAGGCGCACAGCACAAATTATATAGACTAGTACAGATAGGAATCAAGCCTTATAGCGGCCGTTTGTTAGTGAATGACGGACCCCGATTAGAGTTTGACAACATAGTGCTACCAGTACTATCGACACCCTTTATTCGTTATCGATAGTTGTGCAAATCATCGACGTTTGGTACAACCCTAGTAATATATTATTTTAAATTCTGCTCAAATAAAAAACACATTTGATGAAAGAAGTCATTTATTACTTGAAATTAAAATTTTATTAAATACAAAGTACATAAGTATAAGTTGAGATTTATACAAGACAAAGAATGAGAGTAATGAAATTACTTACTAAATTAACTAAGAAATATAAATACTTTATCAGCCACAAGAAAAATTAAACTGCTTGCAAATATTTATTACGCACAAATGCTAATGCTATTTTTCCTAGTAGTTTTATTTAGTATCTGCCATTTCATTATTTACTGTTAATATCACTTTCAATACAAGACGCAATAACCTAATTCTAATAGTTAAACATTTAATTAAGTAAGTAATCAATATAGCAACTAACAGCAGTAATTTGCACCATAATTCTGATTTGATAACTTATTACCGCAAGAATAGGCAGACACGGGCATCTTCGCAGCACTCCACGAACCTCGTTGAGACTCAAGTTATCTGAAAAGATTAGATTTGGTTAGTATAGATTCTACATATTGTTACTATAATCTGCCATAACATTTTAAAAACAAATAAGTGATAGTTGAACTGAAAAGTTTGTAAATCAAGAAAGAGTAGTGTGTATAAAGCACATTTTGTTTGTTGTGCCGCTATGCACAAGTTATAGATAATCAATGTTTATAGTTAATAACTGTTATTAAGTAGATAAGCTTTGTACATAGACTGATGAGAGGTAGTATATATAATTAAGTAAGATCTAAGATAGTAGGTAGCAGTAACAGTTATAACATAGTCATAAGACAATCACAATAAACCATCATTCGTACCGACAACAATCATATATTATCCCACCGGTACACTTGTTATAATTCTGTTCTGTTTGTCAGAATCAGAAATATGAATTTGATGATAAGGCATTTTAAATGTTTTGACAAAGTTATTGAATTACTTACACTATTATTTTCTCTTGACTTGGTATTAACAACTTCACTAAATTGAAACTTGTTAAATGTGACAACTGATTATTTAAATTTAATCCCAAGTAATCTACTGTGCTTTATCATATGATATTACCATATGATATCACTTCTAAATGTATATTGAAATAAGGTATTAGGAAGGTTTTTTTAACAAAACTAATCAATAATTAATTACACATACCTACTTACATTCATATAAAAAAATAAACAAACATTACCTACCTTTCATTCATAACTTCTTCTTCAACATGTCAATGACAAGTACAAAATCATATGTTGTTGGCCCAAAACTGTGCCACTCTCACCGCATTATCTGCAGCCAACATGAGGTCCTCACGCGTGCAGGTGTCCGGGCATGCAGAGCAATCAATGAGGTGGGCCATGGTCTGTGGAGTGTAACCACACCTGCACGCGAGATCCGTGTCACTGGTGAAGCCCCACCTGGACAGGTTGTCTTTACTTCGACCAACTTGGGTACGGAGTCTATTTAAAGATCTCCATAATTATCTAGGAAGTCTAAGGCCAGGAGGGAGCTTCTCCTAGATGAGCACATATGGGTGTGGAAGGGTAGCAGAGTTTTCCCACAGTTTAACTTTGGTTAAAGAGGCCTCCGTGGTGCCAGGCATGACGCACTTGTAAAAACTATTGCGACTCTTTAGCCTTTGATAAATTTCATAACTTTCTGAGAAACCGAATCTTCTTTACTCCGGTTAAGTTGTGAACTGCATTTTCTTTTGTTTTTGTTAGTTTTAAGAAATACAAAGTTGCCTCTTGGAATTACCTAAAACAACAAAACTCAAATTTAGGTTAATGTAATAAATAATTTTTACATAAAACTACGTAAATAGATTTACTTACGTGTACCGAAGGCATCTTCGAAAATTGTATCCATATTTCTGTAAAGAAATATGTGAGAAAAAGTGGAAAAACATCTAAAGAATACTAGAAAACCGAAATGAGTAAAAACTAAATAAACGTCATCTTGAAATTCTTGAAAAAAGTGACAGCCTTAATTTTAGCCAATGGGGGCACCCCAACAAAATGGCGGTCTTAATTATAGCCAATGAATGGGTATCGGGGCTACCGGCCACTAAGTTTTGACCTATTCTATGGGTGATACCAACGCCTGGCGCACAGTCACAGAACCATAGTTTTTTTTTTTTTGTTATTGGCTCCACCCGGTTTGGGTATTAGCATGGCCCGCTATTATTTCTCGGCTGCTTAACTGCAACGAGTGAGATAGAAGATGGCTTTGGTATTAGCCATGACAAAGGTAGGGAAACTAAACTATAACTTTAGCTGACCCGGTAAACGTTGTTTTGCCATATAAATTTTATTGTCACTTATTAAAAAAAAAATCCTAAGCGGCAAAAATGTCAGTGATTAGATTACATACTCTTTGACATACCTTCTCTTTGGAAGCGGCTAAGAAATGACAGTTGTGTGAAGTATGACAGTTTAACGGTTTTATAAACAAAATTACCATTTTTATTTTATAATTTTCCTGGATAAAAAGTAGCCTATGTTACTCCCCAGCTCTCAAATTATCTCCATACCGAAAATCTCGTCGATCCGTTGCTCCGTTTTGACGTGAAAGACGGACAAACAAACAAACAAACAAACAAACAAACACACTTTCACATTTATAATATTAGTATGGATAGTATGGATATGGATTTAAGTATATGTACAAGGAAATTTGGAATTGGATAGTAGGTAGGAAAAGAAAGAAGGATTATAATAGTAGATTGTATTACAAGGGAGCAAAATAATATATTTACGGCGAGGGCGCTATTTTGAATCCAGAGCGCAGTGAAGGATTCTAGAGTAGAATCTCGAGCGCAGCGAGGGATGTAGTGTGTGTACTATCTATATACACACACTCATCTCCTTCAGTATATAAGCCCGTTCATTTCATAAATAAAGGCTCATTATAATCGCAGTCAGTTGTATCATTTGTTGTCCTGAACCGCCAACATTGCATGGCGACCCTGCCAGTGCTGCCTGTCGGCGGCGCTGCGCAGATGGTTTAGTTACATAACAATTAAAAATGTAAAAATCGGACTTTAAAGTGTGATCCTCTGTGGCCGGACCACATATCAGTACCCAGATGCTATATAGTGCAATAACAGCTACCTGTAGTCTACTTTCATAGGAATGTATTAAAATTAAAAGTACCTCAACAGATTATGAAATATTCAGTAGCTTTTGTGGTCCGGCTGCAAAGCAGTGCTCTCTGGCCGGACCACCTCGAATTCAGAAAAGTGTGATGCACTTTCCAAGAAACTAATACCTCAAAAAAAGCTACTTAAAGAGTACCTTCCATACATACAAGTGTGGTACGATATAAGTCATTGGTTCCGAAGTTACTAGTCGTAGATTGTGGTCCGGCTGGAGAGTAAACTCTGCAGCAAGTCATTTTGATAATTTTAAATATTATCGATACGTGAACCTATGTAAACATAATCTACCTTTTCTCTACCTCTCGTTGCTACTATTTTTTTTCTCGTGAAGCTATTAATTTGTTTGATTATCCGCAAAGTATGTGGCGCGGCTAGGGAGAAGAACTTTTGCGCGAATAAAAAGAAATTTGACGTTTTCTTCATAACAACCAATACTGCATAAAAAGTACTTTATAAAAAAACCTTGTCTTCATTTGAAATCTTTTGTTTTAAGTAACACTAACGACTTACAGGAGGTTCGCTTGCATTATTAAGGAGAATGGGCAAGAATAGGTTCAACTGTTAGGTATTACTTACCTATTTTATAATAAGTAATAGGTGAATGTTCAGGTAAATAAATACCAAATAAATACTAAAAACAAATCATATATTCCTTAACCAAATGGACTCCCATTACTTATGTATCACTTATTTACTAATAAAAAAAAACAAAAATTCGTCTTCTTATTAACTAGGTAAGTACCATTTAAAAAAATCAAACTTAAATATATCTTATTCTTTTTTCTTATTAACTATTTAAAAAAAACAAAAATATATCTTAAATTTCTATACTCAAGTGTCTTACTTACAGTATTGTAAAGGACAATGGGTAACAGCGTACCCAGACACGAAAATAGATCAAACATTATGGGTTATATCTATATCGGATTTTATTGCTCTCTTAAAGTAGAGCGGAAGCACCCGGTTTTGGCCACTTTTTGCTCCAAAAAATTCATATTTAACTTTTCGTCCCTTTTTCATCATTATCATCATCAGCCCGTTTTCGTCACACATCCTGAGAACGGTCTTCAGATCTTCGCAGCCCGCCCCCGCCTGCCATCTTTCGCAGGTCGTCGCTCCACCTGGTAGCAGGGCGCCCTACGCTACGTTTGCCTAAACGCGGTCTCCACTCCAGAACTCGTTTACCCCAACGGCCGTCGGTTCTTCGAGCGATGTGGCCACATCGTCCTTTTTGCCAAAGCTCAATTTAAATAAGGTATTTTAAGGAAATAATAACAATCGTTTGAATTCCTTATGTCATACGATTTTTAAAACGAAACTATCAATTGCAAAACAACAATTTAATTGTAAAAAAAGGTTTCTAATACAATCCATAAAAAAAATTCTTAAAATTTTCATTCAAAAAATTAAACAGAGAATGATTTTCATTAAAAAAAAATCGTATGACATCAAGAATTCAAACGATTGTTATTATTACCTTAAAAAACCTTATTTTAATTGAGCTTTGGCAATAAGGACGAAAAGTTAAATATAATAGAACGATGGGACAAAACGTCCCCCAAAACCCATTTCCGACCAATAGATTTGAAATGTATTTCAGGTGAAAGATAATATACAACTTTTTACTATGGCGACACCCCTCAAATGTGTGGGAATTCTGGGAAAATATTATTTTAAAATTGTTATTTATTACAAAAGTAAAACCAAAGTTAATAAAAAAAAAATGATTTTGACATTGAAATTATAGCTATTAATCTCTTTACAGATACGTAATGAAATTGTCGACGCACATAAAAGGTATCTTGGAGGGGGGGGACGGGTCTCATACGAATTTGCCCATTGCCCTTTTTGGAGCAAAAAGTGGCCAAAACCGGCACAGTGGCCAAAACCGAGGCTTCCGCTCTACTTTAAGAGAGCAACAAAATCCGATATAGATATAACCCATAATATTTGAACTATTTTCGTGTCTTAGAACGCTGATTATTACATTATTAGAGTGAATTTCTCAGGCGAACATTTTACGCGTCTAGGCTGAAAACGGAGTACTGCTTTACAGATATGATTTTTTCCATACATTAAAGATACACGTACCTCAATGTTGCCACTTGAATTATATTTATAAAGCAAGTAGTTTTTATAAGAAAAATAAATAAGTGACGAATTTTAAGTTCTGTGGCTTGTCCACAATCACTTTGACACAACATATTCACCTCTCAGAAAAAAATCCTCAAAATCTTATTTCTTGTTAAGGCGCCGATTCCCCAAAATAGGGTATTTTAAATTATGGATTACTCGCAAATCACAAGTACTTAAAATTTGGAAAAAATATATGTTATTTTACAGTTATTTATCTAGTGCTTCCGGCCGTATTTTTTCGATTGAAGATATTTTACTGTGTCAAATAAAATCCCAAACATCCGTCTAATAATAATTCAAATATCATATTACTTGCAGTATACTTGGTTTTAGTTAATGAAAAACATATGAAAATTATTGTCTTTGAATAGCCGAGGGATTCCGGCCGTCATAAATTAACATTTGTTATTATTTAATTTTTAATTGAATTTTAAGTGATTATCGATTCGCGGGGCGCTCGCGAGTTCACAGTTAACTGCCGGCTGCCGCTGGGTCCGCGCGAATTGTGTAGAGCGCGGCCGAGCAAGCGTTAGCGTGCATATATCGGTCGGGATTCCTCGCCTTAAGAAACAAAATTTTGCTTCGCGCGAAAATGAGCTGTCATAAGACATTAAACAAATTAAAGTGAAAAAAAACTATATCCCAAGGGAACGGTACTTTTTCCCTGAGTTAAAATACCGTATAAAATTTTCCAGGCCAGAGCGCAATTTATCGCGATCGAGTCAGCCGTTTTGTGTGACTGAGCCACAAATATCCAAACTCAGTATGTTTGATATTCCCCCCTCTACACATTAGTGGAGACTTTTTTTAACTTTGCTAAGGCAGAACATTTTTAAACCTGACCAGTATCCTACATATCAATTTCCATAGGTACTCCTTAACCCAGAAATGTGGAAGTTTCCATATAAAATTTAACCCCCCTTTCTACCCCCTTAGGGAAGAGATTTTTGCTTTACTTACATGGAACTGAAACTGAAAAATATTGTTTTAATCAAACATATTCGTGTAGGGTGTCTATAGAGAGGTCTTTAAAAACCGCCTCCAAAAAAAGACATCAAAAAAGTAAGAAATAATCCCTCACCAAATAACGTAAGTACTTTGAAGTCGGGCGTGAAACATGTAGGTACAATTTTTTGTTAAAACCCGCCCGACTTCAAAGTACTTACGTTATTTGGTGAGGGATTATTTCTTACGTTTTTGATGTCTTTTTTGAAGGCGGTTTTATTTTTTTATAAAAATAATTTTTATTATACTCTTTTTAGTGCATCATGCAGGCAATTTACGTGTATTCTAGTAAATAGATGTGTCATCAAATTGAGAACCTCCTTTTTTGAAGTTGGTTAAAATACCTTAAGGTATCCCCTTTCCAACAAAACAAGAATCATCTAAATCGGTTTATAAACAAAGGAGAAATTCACAGAAAGTGGTAACGAAAACGACAGTATATTCAAGATTTCCTGAAAACTACTGAACCGATTTCAAAATTTCAAATATGGGACCAACTTGGGAAAAACCTGATGTTATGACGTTTGAATCATTTCAATCGGTCCATCCGTCTTCGAGTAATCGGCGGACATACACAATAAAAAAAAACATACATACAGACGAATAGAGAACCTCCTCCTTTTTGAATTTGAAGTCGGTTAAAAAGGACAAACATTTTTCAAACTTTTTTTTTAAAGTCAATCTTTTGATATAATGGTAAATACCCTTCCAAAAGGGTAAAATGGGTTTCCTCCCCCCGCCCTTCTAACTTTTGAATTAAATTAGTGAAATAATCTCGTAAAAATATACTTTATTTTTTAGTTTGAACGAGATATATTACGCGCTTTTTGAGATATAACACATTTTCAAAAACCGCAAATGTAACTTTGTCATTCATACAAACTTTATGAAAAACAAAGTTGTATTTTGTTGACGAGAAATGGTTGTTATTGAAATTTTTAAATTTTGTGCACAGTGCCTTTAATGGAAGATGCCACTACTGCTGCAAAAATGCCTAACACAGCAATAATAAAATTTGTACAGGAGAATGGACAAATTGGACAGAATATTGGAGCCCTTTGGGCTATATGTCATTGGAAAGCAACCAATTAGAGAAACATTTCTTTGTATGACGACGATTCTGAAATCCACTTAGAAAAAAAGCTAATTATAGATTTGGCTTCAAAGTATTTTTTTTTAATAAAAGTTATTTTTGTATATTGTGAGCTATTTTTAGAAAACTTGGCAAGAAAAACCATGTACATATCTTAAATACCATGTAAATAATAATATAAACCAAAATAACGTCACTGTGCCATTGGTGCATTATAACTCAATGCACTGTGCATGCTTGAAGTGAACGCGCTCCGCCACCATGAAGTGTGTTCGAACATTTTTGCCCATTCTCCTTAATAATGCAAGCGAACTTCCTGTAAATCGTTAGTGGTACTTAAAACAAAAGATTTTAAATGAAGTCAAGGTTTTTTTATAAAGTACTTTTTATGCAGTATTGGTTGTTATGAATAAAAAGTCAAATTTCTTTTTATTCGCGCAAAAGTAGTTCTCCCTAGCCGCGCCACATATTTTGCGGATAATCAAACAAATTAATAGCTTCACGAGAAAAAAAATAGTAGCAACGAGAGGTAGAGAATAGGTAGATTATGTTTAAATAGGTTCACGTATCGATAATATTTAAAATTATCAAAATGACTTGCTGCAGAGTATACTCTCCAGCCGGACCACAATCTACGACTAGTAACTTCGGAACCAGTGACTTCTATCGTACCAAACTTGTATGTATGGAAGGTACTCTTTAAGTAGCTTTTTTTGAGATATTAGTTTCTTAGAAAGTGCATCACACTTTTCTGAATTCGAGGTGGTCCGGCCAGAGAGCACTGCTTTGCAGCCGGACCACAAAAGCTACTGAATATTTCATAATCTTTTGAGGTACTTTTAATTTTAATACATTCCTATGAAAGTAGACTACAGGTAGCTATTATTGCACTATATAGCATCTGGGTACTGATATGTGGTCCGGCCACAGAGGATCACACGACTTTAAATAAAGTGAAGAAAAAACTTAATATAAGGTGCAGTGACGAAAATATGTGGTTTTCTAAGAAAGAGACTTCCTCGTATAATAGTAATAATTAAAATGTTAATATACTTAAACTTATCTAATAAAAAGTGCCAAAAATAAATTCTTCTGTAAAAAATAAACAATATTAAACTATCAAAATGAAAAGTGATAAATATAAATAAATGTAAATTCGTAAATGTGAAGAACGAACTGACATGTTACTTGGGATGATGCTGAGGTGATGACCCTAGCAGGGTGCCGGGAGATGTTGGAGTCGGAAGTGGATGCAGCAGGGAGCTGATCCTGACAAGGAATGTGTGGGGAAACTTAGGACACGAATAACAGCGATTTTCTAAAATGTTACTTCACGATCAATTTTATTAATAACGGTTATATTTTATCCATTTTTAGGTATTTTATTAAAGAATATTAAATGTAAAACTAACATTTTAAATTGAAATATACGTAATATTATGCTAAAACATTAAGTAACATGATTCAATTGACCAAACTTTGGCATAAATATTTTTTTTTTATTATCAAGTGTTTAAAAACATTTTTATAACATATAAATAATTTCGAGCTATTTGAAATTACTTAATGAAAATTTAAATGAAAGTATCTTTAGGAAGAAACAATTTTTTTTGAAGAATTTATTTTATGTGACAATGATAGATAACTATAATATTTAATTTTTTATTGCTGATTTTTTCTCTTAAATGTTAGACTTGTACGGGGTACTGTCATTATCGCATAAGAATATATTTTTTTACCATGATTAGTTTATAGTTATAATATTGTTGATATTTTAGGTAAATGATTTAAAAGTGTTGTAATCGGTATTTGGTATTTCTGGTTTATACTATTGATTGCACAGAAGTAAAAGAAATAACTAACGATTTACTTATAATGGAAGTTAGAAATTTATCAAATATAGTGGTTTGGCAAGTTAAATACTGAGTTGAAAACGTATTTTATTTAAAAATGTTTTTTATGTTTACAGTTTTGGTATTCCCGATACCCTGATTTATCGGTGATCGTTATTGGTTTTAAGGTAATTTTTTTTACATTGATTTATAATACTTTTTATTTTTGTTTTTCGTGATTTAAATGCGTAAGTATATTAACGTAGTTTCAACGTGTATGTAAGTATAACAGTTTTGATTTTGTATTTTTTTTTCCAAATTGAATTTTAAGGTTTCTTTACAGTACTTTCGTGATAACAATGATTTAAAAGTTAAATTTAAAAGAACCTAGTAAAATAAATATCGTGATTGCGCACAGGTAACCATAATTGCTGACCAAGCAGCACGTGTGGTATTTGTGTCGATAAAAATAGCAAGTTTCAATGATTGTTCGAAGAGTTTATTTTTAAATATTTGAGTTTCTTAATTAAATCAAATACATAAGTAGGTAAAGAATGTGAAAATATTATTTGATCATTTAATGTGTTATCTTTTTTACGATTTAATGGCAATAAAAGAAATTGGTATCGATATTTTATATTTTTATAGTTTTTTTTACAGCTGAATTATCGTACCCTATTAGTTTTATGTTATGTAGTCTATTTCCACTTTATTTTAGAGCTTTTGAATACGTAATCAACTAACAATAAACACGTCGTTTTGTTAAAAATAACTTAATTCTTTTGAAGTAAATTATAGAGATTTAGAAAACAAAATTTGATATGAAATAAAAATTGTTTGGGTTGCTTTTCCACAGCAATAATTTCAAGAATTTCATTATTTCAGCAATATTTTTCTTCCCAATTTGAATAAACTCGTAATCTCATTTTAAAATAATGGTACTTAATAGACTTTTTTTCAGTTTAGCACGTTATTTCCCTTAAGTATATAATTATTTTATTAATTATTATTAGTATGAGTATTACTCGAAATTTTTTTCGTATGTATTTTCTTTATACTTTGGAGAATTTTGTCGTTTACATAGTGCTTACCTGCGTAAAATTTAGAAGTTCGTTTGATATCTTTTTGGTGAAAATTGATTTTATAGTTTTTTTTTTCTCATAATATCTGGTGATTTTATCAATCCATACTAATATTTTAAAGAGAAAAAGTTTTTATGTAAACTCAGAAATTATTATTTTTTCAATTGGTAAGGAAAACTTATAGAAGTATGTTTACATAACTTTAATAGTTCCGTTACTCAAATTATAGATCGTCACTTTAAATTATTTAGCCCAATTTTTACGAGATCTTATTGCGTAAAAAATAATTGTTTATAACTCAAGTTCCTAGAAGATTTTATTCGTTTGTATAATTTTATGTATTATAAGTAGCTTAGATAAAGTTTCGGTTTCGGTCGTATTCGTTTGAAATAAAAATATTGTATATTTATGGTCTAAAATTTTTAAAAGATTTTTCATTTGTTATTGCGTAGGTTTATATTTATCTAAATAATATTTTTGATACGTAAATATAAATTTAAATAAACATACAGACAGATATACAAGATAACACATTCATTAGCTTGTGTTTCGGTGTTTACGTACTTAAATTAAATTTATATTGATAGAAAATTGTTAGACAGATAATTTATTAGTGATGCAATCCGATGGTTTAAATTACATTACAAACAAGCTTGATATAGAAAGAAGAAGTATTGTATTTCGATCGGCGTTTCATAGAATCTCCGCATGCATTTATGCAAGCTGTTAGTTTGGTGCAGCAGTAACATAAGTCGCTGTCGCGACGAACGCGATGCTCAAAGAAGTTTGATCTTGGCGCCAATAAAGTGACATCACAACTGTCACGGCAATGACAGGCCTACAGTGATTGTCAGTTGTAATTCCATAAAACGACGAGTAAATAGTTTAAAGTGATTCAAGATAGAAAACCGACCTGAGGAAACCGTGCTCACCGTGCTGAATATAAAGCTAAGTATTTAAACATGATAAGATACTTTACGATAATAAGTATTGACGGTGGAATAAGAAATTTACTTGATAAGACTAACCACAAATTATTATGTCTGTTTCTATGCGGCTTAAGAGAGAGCTGGCCAGTTCTGGGATGTGATCCAAGAGGTATCTCAATTGCGATAGTTCTATTGAAGTAAATGGGGTATGAGATACGTCTTGGATGGAACGTCCCCTTGGATATTGTGTTTATTACAAAGGACGACGGTAAGGCATAAGTAAAATCTTGGATGACAAGAGCTTAATGAAATCCGGAGGATGCTAGCTGTATAGCGTACTCTGAGACCGCTACTTGGGTGCGCCTTGAAGTAGTGATGAGAGATCCTCCGGTAGCCACAGCCTAATAATGAGATTAGATCACCCACGAGAGGAACACAGATATCAATTCTTATATACTTAAAATCCGGAGGATGCTAGCGGTATAGCGTACTCTGAGACCACTATTTGGGTGCGCCCTAGAGTAGTGATGAGAGGTCCTCCGGTGGTCACATAGTGAAACAGACTAATGGTAGAACTATGTTAACTATTTCTGAGAGTCACATCGGGATTAACTTGCCAGAACCTACATTAACATCTTAAATACTTAGAATGCACATATCAGTTGCATTATACTCCATTTATAATTACAGGAGGATGATGTAATTAACTCAAACCAAATTCTCAACACAACACCTCAGGGCTGGAATTATGAATACCGTTTATAACACACTAAGGCGAAGCAGGTAAACATTGGCAAGAGCACTAATGTAGACATTAATTGATAAGGGAAGGAATCCTCAATGGTGAGTTCTTTCATCATCCATACATCGTGATCGGAGAACCTTACACCCATTCTTCATCACGACATGGTGGAGGTGCTGGGATCTAAAACACAGGATCAAATGTACCTACCCACTTACAAGAAAACTAAAAAGAAATATTGTACTATAATACAAGACAATGTACTAATTTGTTCTTAATCTTGATACCAAGCCCTGCAGTGTTGTGTGAGTGTGTAAAGAGATAGCTGGGGGTAATTCGGACTTCAATTCTGAGGAACTAAAAATAAACGTGAATCTAGGACCCATTTTAGACAGCCTAGAGATTGTCATCAAAGCGATACACCTATCATCAGCGAGCACATCAAAGTCATCAAATCATTTCTTATAGTATTAGCATTGATATGGCCAAAATTTATAGGGACCAAAGGATTTTATTATTATGCAATTATTAAGGTTATTATTGACTCAATTTTTAATTAAGTACTTATATGAGTATTTTTTCCAAATTGAAACCCAAAGGGAATAAATTAATTTAGACAGTGGTTATCAATTAATGTGAGTATAGTATTCACAATAAATCAACAATGCAACTGTTATAAACAAAAATGGAATATTAGGTAGGTACATACCTACATAGGTAAATTTATATTCAAATTGTGATAGTGTTTAAATGAAGTGTTTATATGTTCTTTAAACATATAGTGCAAGTTATTAGAGCACATAAAGGATTTTAGTTAAAGATTAAATTTATTAAAATAGCAAGTAAAAGTGTTAGTAAATTCAGTTTCCATATTTTAAAGATTAACTATTTAGATTAGATTATACCTTTCCTTATTTCATGAAATAGTAGACCTGTAGGTACTATTTGTCTAGAAATTAGGATGCCACATGTTCACAAATTATTTAGGCAATACTTAACCTTTTAACCTACTGAGTAAAAGTAGGTACTTACATGTTGATCATACTTAATGGAAGCATTTTATCATAATGTATTACAGCCATTTCACGTCAGATTGGAAGTATACAATTAGGTACTGTAAAGGAAAATTTTAGTGAAGAAACATTGTTACCTACATATTTTAAATTATAAAAGTATGAATAGAAAGTGAATATTCGAGTGAAAAATAAGAATTGTTTTTGATATAATAAACTAAAATTAATTGTATTGAACAATAAAAATATGAAACTAAAATATTATTAAAGTTGACTAAGAAGATAATCAAATGGTGAATCATTCGTGTTTTATTACGAATATAAATGTTATATAGGTACCTGAAAAATATTTTAATTGAAATGTGTTGCTAATATTTATTACTATTCGTTTCTACAAACAATATTGATAGGCTTAAATAAAAATAATGAAGAGTAAGTATATAAACCGAGTTGTGTGAAAAGGCAATTTTCTTTTTAATATTTCAGTTGGAATCATTCTATAGGAATTAGTGTTCAATTGTGACCTGTCCTACCTATCCTTTATCAACAAAATATTGCGAATGTAATGGAGGTAGTAGTGCGAACTCGTCTGAACTTAATTAGCTAATCAGTTGATGCCCTTATGAGTTCTGGTCGAGAACGTTTAGAAATTTAAGTGATGGTATTTTAATATTGAAAATGTTCATGTCATAACCAAGAAGTTCAGACTTTCCAATGAGCGCTTCGTCTCTGAAACATACAACTATTTCAAACTTGTTCAAGATCCTTCTGCTGATGAAGTATCATCTTACACCAATAAGCAAGTGGAAGCGGATGAGTTAATTTCTGAGTTAGAAATAAGAGCTCCTTAATTTTGACAAAGGTAAAATTTATATTATCATGTGTCGATAATTCCAAATTAAGTGCCCGCTTACCTCGCATTGAGCTAGCCTGATTTGATGGCGATCTACTGAAATGGCATTAGTTTTGGGACCCACTTTCAGCTTACGTGGATACGCGCAACATTAATGATGTTGATAAACTATTGTACTTAAATTTGTGTTAAGCGGTGAAGCAGAACAAGCTGTTGAAAGTCTTGCCACTACAAACAAAAATTATAAAATTGCTGTTGATACGTTGGATGAACGTTACAGTAAAACAAGTGCGATTATCGATGCGCACTATGTTGCACACTACAGAAATGAAGCAGATGGTAGTTCAATTACCGAATGTAGAAATGTATTAAGTGAAGTGCAGGGTCACATAAAAGTTTGCAATCACTTGGTGAAGACGCGAATCATAATCACCTAAGGGTATAATGCTCATGGAAAAGTTTCCCGAAGATCTTATTTATGAACTCCGCATAAAGATGTGCAATGGAGATAAATAAATAAATAAATAAATAAATGGTTTATTCAGTACTCCATATAACAAAGTTCTCTTAAGCTAGATAAAGTAAAGTAATGTAATATTATCAATCAATTGACTATATAAGTAAGAAAAATTTAACTTAAGAGAAATAATAATAATCAAAATAATTAATAACTTCACCTAGGGTAGAGAGAGACTAGTGGATTAAATAAAGGTTTACAATTCAAAAGACAAGATAGAAATAACAAGTAGGTAGATGGACATTACAACATAAAAAGGAAAATTAGAAGAACAAAACCATTATCAGCAGAGTGAAAGGAAAATAGCTAAAGTGTTTTGCGTTTTTTTTCCATATTTATTTATTTGACTAATAAGTGTGTGCAAGGTCTTAAAGCGTGTTAAAAGTACTGATAATGGCGAAAATACACGGTTCACTTTTGACTTTCTGTTTGGATGAAGCAACCAAATTTAACAATGTAAACGTAGAAGTGAATCATTCAATGGAAGTGTACAGCCGCATTCAATCGCGTTGAAAGGGTCGAGCTTGCTCAATAATTTCACTTTTCCGTTCAGCGTTCAGTGCAGTTGAGCGAACGTTGAGCGTGTAAACATAAGAATTGAATGATTGTCTGGATGTTCATTCTCAATGTACTACCTGATTGGTAGAACTTTTCAAGCAACGCGAGTTGATTGGTTAACTTGATAATTAAAATAGTTCACTTTTAATATACTTATTAACAGCAGTATCTTTCACTTCTGCGCTTTTCAACCAAAGTGAATCAATTTGATTGGGCCGTGTAATATCGCCATAACTTAACTTTTGTGAAAGTAATCACTACAATAATGAATGTACCGAATACAAAGTTATTACCGAGGTAGAAAATTAAAACTAAAAGGTCGATGTTATAATCGTTTGGGAATAGGTAACAATGCTAGTGAATGTAAAACTTAAAGAAAATGCCGTCACTGTGGTTCGATGAAAATAGACTGTCTGTGTTTACATTTGGAGCACAATACCCCCAGATAATTAAAAGTTCTATTGTCTATTAAAATTAGTCACGCGTATGACCTCTTGATACCTGGCGTCCTTTACAAAGTGCTAAATAGACCATACTTTATAGCCAGAATATTTTTAATCTCTTACATTGACAACGAACGGCCGACCTTTATGTAGCATCAATTGCCGAGCGTTGTTTTTCCTGCTAAAAAAGGTACTAAAACGTGATTCGATGCAGCGGATAAAATTTAACCAATGGCAATAGTTGGTCCTTGAGATTTGAGACGCATTTTGCACTTAGTGGCCGGAATTATTAAGTACTCGTGCTCAGGAGTTCACAGCCGGCATGGCGGCACGTGGCCGATATACGTAACGAGACCGCGATAATACAGAGTTGCTAAACGATTCCGAGTATGATGTGTCGTGTGGTGACAGATTTTACACCTTCAATAACGGTATCCTGATCTTCAGCTGATAAAGAATCGAGCGACAGCGATGATGGCGAAGACGAAGGTAATTTACCAACAGGCAGAGTTCGTAGTCGTAACCTCATCAGGATTGGTCGTCGAAGTCGGGGCAGAGGACGTACTCACTCTGGGGTTCGTACTCGTGCGGGCACTTGCAGTCGAGGTCCAGGTCTGTTTCAAGATGCAGCTATTTGGAAACGTGATGAGTTTAACGTTTGGTACTACCTGCAGAGCATCGGTGGGAGCCACCTGACTCCCGACACGCGACCTACGTAAATACCTTATTTCTTATAAAATAAGGTAACATTTAGTTTGGCCCATTCGGTCGCCAAAATTCGTCAGGTTAATTTGTGGCATTACATTTACATTCAATTCTATGCATATTTGAATATTTACACTGTTTGGTTAATATACCTCATCATCATCATCATGTCAGCCGAACGACGCCCACTGCTGGGCATAGGCCTCCCCCAAGGATCTCCACAACGATCGGTCCTGCGCTGCCCGCATCCAGCGGCTTCCCGCGACCTTGACCAGATCGTCGGTCCACCTTGTAGGGGGCCTGCCCACGGAACGTCGTCCGGCACGCGGTCGCCATTCAAGAACCTTTCCGCCCCAACGGCCATCGGTTCTCCGCGCTATGTGTCCCGCCCACTGCCACTTCAATGATGCAATCCTTCGAGCGATGTCGGTTGTTTTAGTTCTCCTGCGGATTTCATCATTTCTGATTCGATCGAGCAGGGAAATACCAAGCATCGCTCTCTCCATTGCTCGCTGGGTGACTTTGAGCCTTCTTATGAGACCCATAGTAAAAGACCACGTCTCACTTCCATAGGTCATTACTGGCAACACACACTGGTCAAAGACTTTCGTCTTGAGACATTGAGGTATTTCGGACGCGAATATATGTCGGAGCTTCCCAAACGCTGCCCATCCGAGCTGGATTCGACGAGAGATCTCTTTCTCAAAGTTGGACTTACCTAACTGGACCGTCTGTCCTAGGTAAACATAGTGGTCAACAACTTCGAGTGTAATGTTCCCAACATTAACTGGAGCGGGTGCAACATGGGCATTGGACATGATTTTCGTCTTGTCCATGTTCATCTTAAGACCCACTCTTTGCGAAGCATTACCGAGATCTTCGAGCATTGTGTTCAGGTCTTCCAAGGTCTCAGCCATAAGAACTACATCATCGGCAAACCGTAGATGTGTTAGGTACTCGCCATTGATGTTGATGCCGCATCCTTTCCAGTCCAGCAGCTTAAAATGTAGCTTGTAATATACCTATACTTACCTATTTATAGATTAATGACCTAAAGGCCTTTATAAAAGACAAAAAATACTTAAACACAAAATGTCCAATGGCTTTGTCAAATAATAGTTAAAAACATTTGTTTGAGTGAAAACTCAGGAAACGGTAAATTTATGTTTTATTCATCTTGCAAGGTGTCAGCCTTTGCAACAAAAACTGTTTATTGCTTTGTAAGGTACATTCGACCTTAGTGACAACTAAGCTCATTAACCTGTGCGCTCGGAGATGTGTCAAGTTGCATCAATAACTTGACATCCGTCAGTCTCGAACTTGAGGTGGCGGAAATCGAAATTTAAACTTTATTAATTACATAGTAACGTCATTTTTCGATTGGTTGGCTGAGGCACATGTACATAATCCGAGTAATATGTCGATATTTTGTTTAGGACGTCTGTGTTCCTAATCCGATCGTACGGGTTGATTGCTTAGGTGTCAGGAGGATAAATAAATGATCGGATTATACAGGCAAATGTTGTGGCTCACATAACTAAGGGATCACATGCCCATGTGGTATAGTAAGATTCGTAAGATACCAAACCTTGATATAGTTTTGAAAGACAACATGACATTGGCTGATGATGGTTCAAGGAATGATAATGCGGATATACTACTTGTCAATGACTATTACTTTTCATTCGCTTCCAATACAAGAAAGGAATTCAGTGACGACTTTTCGTGGTACAATCTGGGTTTTGGTTGGGTATGGTCTGGTCGATGCCACTTTCCTGAGATGAACCGAGACAAATTTTCTGTTTTAACACACTTTCAGTCTAGTGAAGTAATGGAAAATCACTTTTTGAACCGTATTTACCACTACAAAACGATAACCTTAAACAACTTGGGAACCTTGAATCTATTGGGATCACTGATTCTCCGAAGTGCTCTAGAGATGAGGATGCGATAAATCATTTCAATGACACCAATACATGGAATACACGGATAATCGATATACCTAATGTGAAATGGCCATGGGTAGAATATCCACCTACCACTCTTCTTGTGAACTACGGATTAGCATTGAGACGGCTGACAAGTTTAGTTAAAAGATTGAATTCAGACACTTTACAAGCTTATAGTGATGTACTGAAAGAATAACTAGAAAAAGGGGATTAGGGAGGTTGTTAAAGACACATAATCTTCAAGTAGATCATCCTGTGCATTATTTGCGACATCACTGTGTATTACAAGAAGGAAAAAATACAAGGTTGAGAGCTGTGGTCGAAGCATTCGCAAGGATTAAAGATAAGAATAGTCTCAACGAATGTATAAACATATAGATGACCTCTAAGGTTAGAAAATCTTACTGGCCTTCTCGTCAGATTTTGTAAACATAAAATTGGTACCTATAATAGCAGACGTTGAGAAACCCTTTTTTACAAGTGGGTTTACAACTCCCTGATAGAGACGTGACTAGATTTTTGTAGTTGAAATATTTAAATGAAGACTTTACACCTGGTAACATTCAACATTTTGTCGTGTCCCATTCGGTATAATATCTAGCCCATTTTTATTAGATGCGGTCGTTAAACAGCTTTTGTTCAACGATAATGATGACAATAAAAACTCATTTCAGACGATATTTAGGTAGTTAATTTTGTCACAGGGACTGATTCAGTAGAGAAATCTGTTGCACTATTCAACTATGCAAGGTAATCATTTGAAGAACTCGCTATGAAAATCAGGCAGTGGAAATCTAACTCGGATTTTTTTTTATTAATCAGATACCAAAGAATATACAAGATAACGAAAAGGACTCTATCAAAGTTATAGGAATAGATTGGAACATTAAAGCTGACAAACTAAGACTCAATCCCAAATTTACCTTCTTAAAGAATTTACAACAAAAGGAGGACGATCTGTGGAAACAAAAAGTAAAATGGTTCGATATTATTCCAAAATCATTTTGCGAAACATTGGATTTAATAAGAATCGGTTTAAACGAGGTCAAATAAGTTAAAATACCTACATTTTACTGTCATGCAAACTATGAACAGGCTCCCAATAAAAACAAATATGAATTGCACGCATTTGCAGATGTTTCAAAACAGGCATACGCTGCCGTCGTGTCGCGAGAATATGACACTCAAGGAAATAGGACGTTCGAAAGTTTAATAGGTAAGTCGCGGTTGGCTCTCATAAAAAATCAAAAGGATTTAGACATTCCAAGTTGTTTACTTCGCTATGTAGATAAATCACTCCGGCTACCAATCCACAATCAATTTTTATGGGTCGACAGCGAGATTGTGTTGAGCCGGTATAATATCACAAAGTTATTACCACCTTTTGTAGCTAGCCGCATTAATGAAATAAAATTTAATAAAGAACTTACCATGAGATACGTACTGACTGACCGATCTAAAACCCGCTGACACAGCAACCAGAACCTGCAATTCTGTTAAAATTATTCAGTATTGGTTATCATTATTCATATGGAAGTAGTGTAGGACTTGTCAGTAGATGAATGTGCTATGGCTATTGGAAGGCTTGTTGCAGTCAGAAGACTGCCACAAATTCTAATATCAGACAATGCTCTAAAGTTCAGGTTGACGGCGAAAGTATTAATATCGGATATACCAGAACTCGCGCCATGGTTTGGAAGATTTTATGAAAGGTTGATTGCATTAGTAAAAGGTTGTTTAACGAAAACACTTAATAAGCATTTGCTCAATCATAATCAGATACACAATATAATCATACAAGTAGAGGCGGTAATCAATACACGTCCTCTTACAACAGTCGGAGATGAATTTGAACATGTACTGACTCCTGCCGACTTTCTACTTATTAGTGGCTCAATTGTGACAGATAATTCTGAAGTTGAATTTTTAGAACCAACCGCTATTACAAAGAAATAAATTAATTGAGGCGTGGGTAAGATATTTTGAAAGAATATCAAGACACAATATTTAGACAATTTAAAAGAGAGACGAAGCGTACACAAACAATCCAGAGTAGTTGTGGATAGAATTCTGAAAAAAGGTGACATGGTGTAAATTAAAAGTGGAGCAGGGCTTTATAAAAACTTGGCCGTGTATCAGCGGTGATACCAGATTCAGACGGAAAGATCAGAGTTACACGAGTAACACTATCTTCTGGTGAAGTATTTACTAGATTAATCAGTCACTTATATCCTATTGAAATAGATGAGGCTGGCAAAATAGCAAATAGAAAAAACAACTCTTAATTTAAACGCACCCGTAGTAGCCGAATAAACGCATCTGCATTGGGAATAAAGCTTGCATCTGAAAAACTTGGACCAGAGGCAAACATGAGAGGACTAAAAGATTGTCGGCACAAAGGACTCAAAACCTAGTTTAAGCAATGAACCAAAAAACTAATAAAATTGGTTTAGTTACAAATTTGATGTTTCACTTCATTGCCATTAGTCAGATTGAGGTCTGAATTACTATCAGTTTCTTCTGGGGCGGGAGTGTCGTGAACAGTCACGATTCCAAGCCGTCAATAATAATGATAAAATATTATTTGTCAATAGACTGGCAACCGAAAAATAAATGTCAGAAGTTTTCTGGTGATGTTCTTTTGTCTGCAATTTGGCGGATACAAAATATATGAAAAAGTTATGTTACAGCGTTGTTAAGAGATAAATAAGAAATTGTATGTTAAAAAGTGTGTGATAAGTCGATGGACTTCCTCATTTGTAGTATTGGGAAGCAGATGCGTATCTTGCAGTTCATATCAGATAAGGCCGAGAGGCCAATGACAGTATGTGTGCAGATCCGGTGCAGGTACATACTTGTATGTGTGCACTTAAGTTTTTCTGAGTCCATAATTATTTCTAAATTTTTGCTAACACTTATGAAACTATAGTTATAGTAATAAAGCCGTAAGTAAGTATTAAGGAATTAAATACCTACTTAAGTGCAGGTACATGCTCGCGATCTATTCAGTTTATGTATTTATATTAAAACCAACGTATGTTAACGTTAACATGTTTCATAACCGGCGCTACTCGGAAAAATATGGACTTTTTGATTTAAAACTATAGGACGGTTACAGTTGTTAAAATCTGGTAATAAGATATTATTTCTTCATACCTTTATCTAGAATCGTATAAAACACGATTTTATGATTTTGCCTCGACACTTTTTATTTTTGAAAAGACCTCTAAAAAATACGAAAAGTGAAGATTATTCTTAAATGGGGTTACTTACACTATTGGAAATTGGTTTAATAAGTGGACACCAATAATATTGAGGATCGTATAGAAGCATTTTTTAAATCGCTGTAGTTTTTAATACGAAGTGATTTTGTGTTTTGTTTGCCTAATCTGCAAAATCGGTCTCGCTCCCGCGCGCGTCGTTTTCTCATTGCTACTTCGCTTCAGCACATTTTTTCCGAGTATCGCCTTAACTTTCCTGGAGGGGGGAGTGTCGCGACGAACGCGATGCTCAAAGAAGTTTGATCTTGGCGCCAATAAAGTGACATCACAACTGTCACGGCAATGACAGGCCTACAGTGATTGTCAGTTGTAATTCCATAAAACGACGAGTAAATAGTTTAAAGTGATTCAAGATAGAAAACCGACCTGAGGAAACCGTGCTCACCGTGCTGAATATAAAGCTAAGTATTTAAACATGATAAGATACTTTACGATAATAAGTATTGACGGTGGAATAAGAAATTTACTTGATAAGACTAACCACAAATTATTATGTCTGTTTCTATGCGGCTTAAGAGAGAGCTGGCCAGTTCTGGGATGTGATCCAAGAGGTATCTCAATTGCGATAGTTCTATTGAAGTAAATGGGGTATGAGATACGTCTTGGATGGAACGTCCCCTTGGATATTGTGTTTATTACAAAGGACGACGGTAAGGCATAAGTAAAATCTTGGATGACAAGAGCTTAATGAAATCCGGAGGATGCTAGCTGTATAGCGTACTCTGAGACCGCTACTTGGGTGCGCCTTGAAGTAGTGATGAGAGATCCTCCGGTAGCCACAGCCTAATAATGAGATTAGATCACCCACGAGAGGAACACAGATATCAATTCTTATATACTTAAAATCCGGAGGATGCTAGCGGTATAGCGTACTCTGAGACCACTATTTGGGTGCGCCCTAGAGTAGTGATGAGAGGTCCTCCGGTGGTCACATAGTGAAACAGACTAATGGTAGAACTATGTTAACTATTTCTGAGAGTCACATCGGGATTAACTTGCCAGAACCTACATTAACATCTTAAATACTTAGAATGCACATATCAGTTGCATTATACTCCATTTATAATTACAGGAGGATGATGTAATTAACTCAAACCAAATTCTCAACACAACACCTCAGGGCTGGAATTATGAATACCGTTTATAACACACTAAGGCGAAGCAGGTAAACATTGGCAAGAGCACTAATGTAGACATTAATTGATAAGGGAAGGAATCCTCAATGGTGAGTTCTTTCATCATCCATACATCGTGATCGGAGAACCTTACACCCATTCTTCATCACGACAGTCGCGTAAAAACAATTCCACACGAGTTTGCTGGTTAAGCGTAACATTATAACATATAATAAGAATAGTACCTATCATTTTAGTTGGAATGAAATATTTCATGGGAACTTTTGCAGGGTTAGAATTTTTTATTGAAAAGATTACTTATAGTAAATATTTTTAAATGGTTTCGATGATTGGAATATGATAAGGAAAGAAAATAGAGTAAAAGCTATGTTGAAAAATGGTTAGATTTAATAGTTTGGAAAATGATTAGGAATTGATAGGAAGTAGGTATAGGTAAAGATATACGTAGCTGTATGAAAAATCTTATCGTAACTTTTAGATTATGATTAGGTACAGCATAGGTTAAAAGGTATAGGTTTGTTTTTATTATGTAGGTTTTAGATTGTTGAAATGTGTTTTTTATTTATTGAAGATAGGGAATTATATGGGTTATAATGTTTCACATGCGATTGGACTGATCACCCAAGAGCGATGAAGTCATTATTTACCCTATGTTCATATAGGAATGATAGTTTTTTTTAGATTTTGGTATGAAATGTTATCGTAATTATGCTCGATAGTACGGTACACACTAAATGAGAGGTACTATAGGGATCAGGTCCTTCAGATATACCAAGGTGCGAACGAGATTCCCCTTTGGATACGGTTGGAGACCAAATAAGATGTCTTAAATCGTGACCCTATATAATGAAATGGTACACGAGGGGTCAAATCCTTCTATCGATCATGGTGCGAACGAGCTTGCCTCTGTGAGATAAGTTGGAGTCCAAAGAGGCTTAAACTATGACCCCCAAATATAGGTTGTGCGCACAACCCAAATGGCACAAATTTGTCCATTTATAATAATGAATATGAAGTCGACTATAAATAAATATGATATTATGTACCAATATGAATAGAATAATTAAATAAAAATGAAAGTACGCCGGGCCCGGGCGAATGAGTATAATGAATATGATAAGTACCTAGATGATGTGAAGAAATAAGTGTACCGATACTGTAATAATAAATAAAGTGATTAATAATAACGAGCAGAGTAGGATAAAGTGTGGTCAAATCGAAAAGTTAAGAGAAAATATGTGATAATGAATTAGATACATATTGATAGAAATTGAATACGGTTAATTTCATAAAGTTGGGTTTTATGTGAACACTAGTTGTTGGTGTAGGTATATTTTGATTGGAGATTTTAGGAAAATGACTTTCAAATGAAATACTATTGAAGAATGGAATAATCCTACTAATATTATAAATGTGAAAGTTTAGATGTTTGGATGTTTGGATGTTTGGATGTTTGGATGTTTGTTACTCAATCACGCCAAAACGGCTGAACGGATTTGGCTGAAATTTGGAACAAAGATACTTTGTAGCCTGGAGAGGAACATAGGCTACTTTTTATCCCGGAAAAATGTCACATTCCCGCGGGATAACGTCGTGTAGTCCACGCGGGCGAAGCCGCGGGCGGAAAGCTAGTAAAATATAATTTTGGGAAAAAGAAAAAGAAGGTAAAGGATTAGTAATGTAGCTTTACAAATAAAGTAGGTAATGTACTTAGCTTTTGGAAGGTGAGCAAGTTTGAATTTTTATAACAAAACGATAAGTACTAAAGTAAAGTAAAGTGCAATGTTTGGAAAAGTAATATAGATTTGTTTTTTTTTAGAAATTAGTTTTCTTGGATTTTTTTTATGCGCGTTATTAGAGAAATATTGAAGGGGTTATTTTATTAAATGTGAAATAAGGTAAAAATTAACTGATTTGACATTTGCTAAACCTGTGCAATCTCGTATAGTATAAATCAGAACAGAATAAATACATTATGTGAACAATTATTGCATATAGGTAAATAAAGTACTTACTTAGTTTAATATTTCAGAACAAATATTACTAAATAGATATTGGAGTTTAAAGATTTTTTGTAACACTTTTTGTAATAAGCATGTACTTTTTATATTAACCATTTTGATGCCACGTCATATGTACTTTTTATATTAACAACCATTTTGATGCCATGTCATTATTTTTTATATGGTATTATATGTTTAAGGTACAGTTACTTATGTAAGATTACTTATTTAAAATTGGTTGTAATCCATTTTTTTATTATATTTCCTTGACTTTTAAATTGAATTAGAAGTGAAACATATTATGAGTGTATTTTTTATTATTTCAATTATAATAAGAAGTACTTACCAATTTTTTAAATATATCTTTTTTTTTATTTTCAAACAATATTGAATTTGATACTGAGTGTAAATTTTTATGTTGTCTTTGCTTTTTATTCTTCTAACAGACAGTTTAGTTTTAATCAAAATTTAATTTGTACGTTAGCCAATGTTTTTTTTTTCAACTTTACTTCGATGTTATTTTGGGTAGGTACTTAGTTAAGTATACAATTTGAAATTAATTCAATGTAGCGTTGAAATGTTTAGTTCTAAAAGAATAAGAAAGTACTTACTTAAGGCAAATTTTGTAATAGCATTAATGGTTTAAAAAAAAAAATGTACTTAATATATATTTTTTCTTTTTAGGGGGGAGGTGTAGTGTGTGTACTATCTATATACACACACTCATCTCCTTCAGTATATAAGCCCGTTCATTTCATAAATAAAGGCTCATTATAATCGCAGTCAGTTGTATCATTTGTTGTCCTGAACCGCCAACATTGCACTAAAGTAGAATCCTGAACGCAGCGAGGGATGCAATATACGCCGCCCGAGGTGAAAATAATTTTGCGGCCGAGTAATACACTCTGCTTTTCATCCCCCTCTATAAGAAAAGCAGTAAAGACAACTCAAACTACCTACCTTTCTTTGTCGTTCGGATACATCATAGCGCTAGTCGGGCAAGAAAAAAAAATTGAGTTTTGAAATAAAAAAAATTAAATAAAAAAAATATATTATGTCCATCAGATTTCTTAAAACTATCTCCGGGGATGCCGTAGGGGGGTTGAAAATTTTGTTAGATTTTAGCTACGACTCACCGTTTACGAGATATTCTCAATTTTATAAAATTCCGTTTTTGAAAATTTCTCGGTCCCGAAAAAAGTCCCGGCCCCATACAAAATCAGTTGAATTTTTTTTAAGTACTGCACACCCTTTGCTACACCTACACTCCAACCAATGCTTCTTTAATTATGTTCTAAATTCAAATCTCATCGTTTTGGACCCTGTTATGAAGCTGTTCAAAATTCAAATCTCATTTATACCCTTTTGTCATAACAGGTAAAAAATGAATCGTTTTGGACCCTGTTATTGGATAAACAATCATCGCTTTTCGAATCGATGGGATGAAAAATATATAAAGGATATGTAGGTGGAGTTTAAATCTAGCCTTTCGAGGATTTTAGCTAATAGACATATAGCTTGGATATTGGGCGATAGTTTTCAATATTACTCTTTTTGTCTTTTTTGTGTACCGGTGTAATAAAGGCCGACTTCCATATAGAAGGAACAATTCCCTCTGATAATGAGCGGTTGAATAATAAGCACAGTGGGACTTGTTCCTTCTATATGGAAGTCGGCCTTTATTACACCGGTACACAAAAAAGACAAAAAGAGTAATATTGAAAACTATCGCCCAATATCCAAGCTATATGTCTATTAGCTAAAATCCTCGAAAGGCTAGTGTACCACGATGTTTATTTGGGTGTGGTCAATTCATTCAGCCAAGAACAACATGGTTTTCTTAGGCAACGCTCCACATGTACAAACTTGATTATTGCGAATGTGTTCATAACAGCAGGGGTGGACGAGGGAGCACAGGTCGATGTTGTCTACACAGACTACAAAAAGTGTTTTGACCGAATAGACCATTCGTTATTACTGACTAAGCTACGTGCAGCTGGCATTCATTTCATGGTAGTCTTTATCGCTGGTTCACGTCATACATAGAAAATCGTAATCAAGCTGTAGTATTGCGTGGTTATATGTCTTATACAACTAAAATACCGTCTGGCTGTATTTTGGTAAGTTGTTAAATACCGTCTACTGGTCACACAAACAAGTACCTTGTCTTGTTGTAAGTTTTAGCAAGTTTTGCTCCTTTCAAGCTCCAACTCACAGGTCAACATTTCTTCCAATTTTTTCACAAAACTACGAATGTTTAATTTTACTACCAAATATTTATTTAAACATTGATTTCCATAAAAATGACATCAACAGTAAATACCACTTTAATTTTTTACTGTCAGAGATATGGCGGGATTATCATCATATTTATTTGTGATGCTTCCAAGCTATCCTCTGATAGCAATGTTGGGGTTGGGATATTTCACAAACAGTACCAAGTTATTCAAATGGTTAAACTTCCGCCCGAGTCTTCGGTGTTTACTGGTGAATGCCTTGGCCTTTTAAAATCATTAGAATATGTCTTATTGTATAAATTAAAGAAAGTAATTATTTTCTCTGACTCAAGAAGCGCACTAGAAGCTCTGCAAAAATTTCCTTTTAAAAGCAATTTATGCTATCAAATAATTTAGAACATCTCCTGGCTGGGCCTAATATCATTGGAGAGACGAAGGCACACAGACTCCGATGGCTTGGTCACGTCGAAAGAATGGGATAGGAGAGGAGCGCCAAAAGAGCCTATCTCGGTCAAGCAACTGGCCGACGCCCGGTCGGACGCCCCCGCTACCGATGGAGAGACGTGGTGGAGGCCGATCTACGTGAGCTCGATGCTGGGGACTGGCGCGAAACTGCAAAAGATCGAGATAGATGGCGAGCTCTAGTATCGGAGGCCAAGACACACTTTGGGTCGCTGAGCCACCGGAGTAAGTGAGTAAGTAAGTAAGTAAATAATTATAGAATGCCGAAAGTTAATTTATAAATGTTCATCATCCGGTTGTGAGATAAACTTTGTATGGGTGCCTAGTCATAGTAATATTCAAGGCAACGAAAAAGCTGACCAACTAGCAAAGGAAGCAATAGTTTCTGGGGATTTATTTCCTTACAAAAATTATTGCTATGATATATGCGCTTATGCAAGGGTTTGTCTCAAAACATCATGGGAAAGTCAATGGCACTTAACCAGTAAATACAAAGGCAGCTATTATAAACTTATTACACCAGACATTCCATCTAGACCTTGGTTTAGTAAAATGAAGCTTGGTAAAGTACCCTCTACCATTATTACAAGAATGCGGCTTGGCCATACGTGTACTCCTGCCCATTTGTCCAGACTAGGAATTATTGAAAATTCATTGTGTGAGTGTGGCACCGGATTGGGCGATGTCAATCATATATTTTTTTCCTGTCCCCTATATGATCATACTTCCTTTTATGACACTTTAATTTCCCTCAGTATCCCTCTTCCTACTTCTATATTACTTCTATTATATTCCAATGATATTTATGTTTATAAATGTATTGCTCTTTTTATATCCTCTAACAATATTCAAATTTAAACTCCACCTACATATCCTTTATATATTTTTCATCCCATCGATTCGAAAAGCGACGATTGTTTATCCAATAACAGGGTCCAAAACGATTCATTTTTTACCTGTTATGACAAAAGGGTATAAATGAGATTTGAATTTTGAACAGCTTCATAACAGGGTCCAAAACGATGAGATTTGAATTTAGAACATAATTAAAGAAGCATTGGTTGGAGTGTAGGTGTAGCAAAGGGTGTGCAGTACTTAAAAAAAATTCAACTGATTTTGTATGGGGCCGGGACTTTTTTCGGGACCGAGAAATTTTCAAAAACGGAATTTTATAAAATTGAGAATATCTCGTAAACGGTGAGTCGTAGCTAAAATCTAACAAAATTTTCAACCCCCCTACGGCATCCCCGGAGATAGTTTTAAGAAATCTGATGGACATAATATATTTTTTTTATTTAATTTTTTTTATTTCAAAACTCAATTTTTTTTTCTTGCCCGACTAGCGCTATGATGTATCCGAACGACAAAGAAAGGTAGGTAGTTTGAGTTGTCTTTACTGCTTTTCTTATAGAGGGGGATGAAAAGCAGAGTGTATTACTCGGCCGCAAAATTATTTTCACCTCGGGCGGCGTATATTGCATCCCTCGCTGCGTTCAGGATTCTACTTTAGTGCAATGTTGGCGGTTCAGGACAACAAATGATACAACTGACTGCGATTATAATGAGCCTTTATTTATGAAATGAACGGGCTTATATACTGAAGGAGATGAGTGTGTGTATATAGATAGTACACACACTACACCTCCCCCCTAAAAAGAAAAAATATATATTAAGTACATTTTTTTTTTTAAACCATTAATGCTATTACAAAATTTGCCTTAAGTAAGTACTTTCTTATTCTTTTAGAACTAAACATTTCAACGCTACATTGAATTAATTTCAAATTGTATACTTAACTAAGTACCTACCCAAAATAACATCGAAGTAAAGTTGAAAAAAAAAACATTGGCTAACGTACAAATTAAATTTTGATTAAAACTAAACTGTCTGTTAGAAGAATAAAAAGCAAAGACAACATAAAAATTTACACTCAGTATCAAATTCAATATTGTTTGAAAATAAAAAAAAAGATATATTTAAAAAATTGGTAAGTACTTCTTATTATAATTGAAATAATAAAAAATACACTCATAATATGTTTCACTTCTAATTCAATTTAAAAGTCAAGGAAATATAATAAAAAAATGGATTACAACCAATTTTAAATAAGTAATTGTCATGATTTTAGAAGGTTTTTCATATTTTTTAATAGCAACACTGGTAATGCCGTCTCTTGCCGCCATTTTGTTAAATTTAATAGGCTAATCTGTGGTAAAATTGGTGGGGGGTAGCTAGACTTGAGCCCGATTAACGAGCAAAGAGAGGTCATTCTTCAAACTAGCCTCGAGGGGATAAGTTCACTAAGACGTCGACTGTATCTATATTGTTATACCTGTACTATGCCTGTACCTGTAAGGTGGATCAATAATTATATGAGTGTTATCTGGAGTCTGCGTTTTCTTCATATTTCAGAAGCGGTAAAGTACCCACGTAAGTTTATTTCTAAACCTGATAATAAGAATAATTTGCTTATTCTGTGCTATAGTAATGCCAAACGAGTTATTTTATTCTCTTCACGCAGAGAAAGGATAAATATTCCAGATTCCATGTTAATGCGTATTTTTTTATTATCTAAATGACATTTTAAATACCTTTGCGGTGGATTGTGTTTTGTACATGGTCGGGGCTACTCTCCGACGGAACGGACATAAACTAAATCGCATTTGTGTTTTAATTGATTGTGTTCGTATACGGTCGGGGCTACCCTCCGACTATACTAACATAATTTAAAAAGTCTATATGCGTAGCTTAGTACTAAGATTTTACTAATTCGTGTTCGGGGCTACTCTCCGACGGAACGGACATAAACTAGATCACACTTTTATTTGAATTGATTAATTGTGTTCGTGTACGGTCGGGGCTACCCTCCGATTATACTTACATAATTTTAAACGCGGGTATGTAGTAGATATTTTCGTATGGCACGATCATAGCGTACCATGAATCTGGCATAATATCTTGATTGTTGTTGTTTAATTTACATGATGTATTAAATGTGGATTGTACAGAATTAATGGAGATGATTGGCATTATTATATTATTAGAGTACTTGCTGTTTATGTTGTTTATAATCTTACACATGGAGCTAGGACTGGCAGTTTTGGCTGTGTACGTACATGTAATGTTTTAAGTAATTAGTGCTAGCACTAATTGGAGCTAGTTTTGATAGCCTTTACTGTTGCACAGAGTGAACTCACTTATGGCTACTAAATCTTGCATACAATCCATGTTTTAACGTGGTATCTAATACCAACAGTAAATAAAAGAAAACTATAAGTTATGAAGCTAGTAAGAAGTAGTAAAGAGTAAGAATAATTTATGATTGGTTGCTCACATTTCATTTATTTTAATATTATTAAAATTAATTATTACTAATTTTCCTTTGTTTTTAATGTATTGAGCGAACGTGTTGTTCTCTGGGTTGAGTGAGTCATGTATGCTTACTGGTTACCTACGTTACCTGGTAAGATTGGTTTAATAGGTACGTATTACTTACTTACAATTGAATTCTGGCTTTCTATTTATTGATATATTAATTAATAGGTACAAATTTTTTGGATTCAGTTAATATGAACACCGTGAATAGCAATATAAATTGCTTGAACTATGAATATGAGTTTAAATACAAATATTTTAATATGGTATCTTTAAATATTTAAATATGAAAGTCTTTATGTGAATTTGGATATCTCTAATGTGAATATTTTTAATTTTTAATGATGAGCGAACAAATATAAGGTGTTCACTGGGTTGAGTGAGCAAGCTATGCATGCTCACTGGTTATAAGAGATACATTGAATTTGTTTGTTGAAATGCATTAAATTGAATTTGATATTAGTTGGCGATGTATGTATGTTGCATACACTCGTCGGATATTAGAGGGCGATGTATGTATGTTGCATACACTCGTCGGATATTAGGGGACGATGTATGTTTGTGGCATACACTCGTCGGAATTAAGGGGGCGGTATATGTTTGTGGCATACACTCGCCGGATTTTAGAGTACGAACGATGTATGTTGGTGGCATACATTCGTCTGAATATGTTTAAATGTTAAGTGAGTACGTTTCTCACAGGCTGGTTAAATGAGTACCTACTTATATTTCATACTGGTTTACTACCCGTATGGCCACTTTTAAGATTATTAGATTTAAATGAAACTACAACAGAACAAAGATAATTTCAAACGTTTTATTCTTGTTTTTACAATACTCATTTTACATTTTTGCACTAGATAAGTAGCTCTTAATAAAAGAAATGGTTTTTGTAAATAATAAAGGATGTAGGTAGCTACTGTAGCTAGTGAACAGTATAACTCATGAATTTTCCTGAAGGGCATATTGTGTTGATAACCTAATGATTTTATTATAGAATGACACGGAACGATCTTTTGCCGATGAATAATGTATACATTCCAAGGTAAATAGTATCTGAGGACGAATACGGCCCGCGCCACCTGGTGCGCCGCTTGGTAGGCCAGGGTGACGTGGCCGACCCAGGGGAGTCTTGAGCGAAGGAGGAATACCCTTTCTTCGTAGCTGAATCTGGTCAAAGAGGATTTGAGATAATGCAGAGCATTTTGTTTATGGGAAAGTATTGAAGTTGTTTTGATTAAAATGTTTCATGTTTATTTATTTGCATATCGAATAAAACTATTTAAGATTTAATTTTCATCTCGCATAACCAACTAAATTGATTGTAACACCCCCTTAAATAAAGTTTGTAAAGGTCTACCTAAAACAAAACAAAACTATAAAAACTTATCTTTTCATAGAATCATTTAGACGTTATCAAAATACTTTTAGGGAAGAATGAAAAGCCTTTTAAATCTACAGTTGCCTACGTGCTTGACATTGAGTATCTAGTAGGTACCACAGCTGTAGCAGTAGATACCTTTAAAGTATTATTGTCAATATGCGCTCTAATTATCGCAACATAGTACCTACTTACTTATAAAGATATTTATATACTAAATTATGTTTGCATCATTTCTTTTTCCTTGCATAATAAGTATCCACATGCTCCACAATTTGAGTAGGGGTTATTGTCTTATCTATTTAAGATTTTTATAATTACCTTAGTTTCTATTTATACGAAATCCATACCATATCTTGATTCTCATGAGTGGTCAATATCCATGAGCTAGGTTTGTTTTTCTATGCCTAGGTCTATGCCCAGGTGACCTTTACGCAGAACTGGATGTATTTCTGATCTTGATAAGATTGGACATGATGACGATTCACTTTTGAATAAGAGCACACTATTAAAGTCGCGAATTTAGTATTCCAAGATTGCGATTGGGTAATACTTTTATAAACTGTGATCTGTGTCACTTAGATTGTTATAGACCTTTTAACTATGGAAACAATATTAGTTTCTGGTATAAGCTTAACAATCTCCATAGCAGTGTTGTAGATACGGTGTACGTACGCATAGTTTTCGGGGTGCCGCTGTCTCTGAGGTACCTACCGGGTTCGATTCCCTGTCGGGTGAATGTTTAAAGCGGACTTTTCAACATTCTGCCCGATTGTATGTGGTAATCCCCGTCGTTGTTCCCAAATGCCATAACACAAGTGCTTGAGTTACTTAGTTCGGGATGGAAGCAATGTAGGTATGCTAAGATATCCAAAATTTACTATTTCCTATTACTTATTTTATTTTTTGTAACTTTGTTCAAGTGGACATTTCGTCTATTATTTTTGTTATATGTAGCTTAATTTAAAAGAATTCACTATGCTTGACTTTTTAAATTTGAGTTTAGTGGCAAACTTAAATCTCAAATTTTATTTAAATTCAAACTAAATTGTGGATGAGTGCTAGAGAAAGTTTATCAGGAACATACTTTTCCGAGTCTTCTACATAATAAGACAATAAAGCCATAAGACTGATTAGAAATCATCATTCTTTACATTTTTCCGGGAACGTCGAAGATTCTTTATCTAAGTACCTAGTTTGATAGATACATAGATTAATTCTTTATTTGTACACAATATTACGAACGGAACAATCACACACGAAATAATAATAATAATACAAAGATAACAAACTGTTAACCAAATGGTGGCCTTATCGTCTTACTGCGGTTTCTTCCGGGCAACTCAGTTTTGGTTTAGACGGATGGAAAATTTTACAGCCAAAATCACTAGAAGCTATTTTGCTATTTGTGCGTACTGCGTAGTGTTCTAGATCTCTCTTAATGATTTAGATGCAAATCAAAAGCAGAAATACTTAGTTGCTTAGACAGCACTGCAAGAAGCATTCACTGATATCTATTCTAGTTGTTTTCATTAACATAGTGATGAAATTATGTTTTTAATGCAAAAACATGTAAACAGTCCATAGTGCATTTAAGTAGATCGTGTTTATTACACTGTCAAGTTGTAACTGATGTTTTCCTAATTAAGCAAAATAAAGTAAAACGATTATTGCTCAATCACACCACTCAATTTATTAAAATGTTCTATACAGCTTCATGCAAACATTTTAATTCATGTTCTAAACTTGTTCTAACAAATAAAGCCACAAGTAACCACTGCTGTAGCATACCAAGTTAGTTTTGCCGTGTTTTTGTTGTTATTGGCGGTATGATTTATAATTAGTTTTTGAGGATTTTAATACTACCGTCCTAGTGTACGTATTGACAAAATATGATTTCAAATTATGTGAATCTAATTTATTGTTATTTTAATGAGAATTAATATCTTTATTAAACCAAAAATCAAGTAGATCTGTCAAATTTACCGTCTCATTTGGTAGGCTCGTGATACTAAAATTCTTAGCAGTTTACCATTCTCACGGACCTTTGAAGTTCCTTCACATATTGTGTAGTAATCATTTCCATATTTTTTTAGATCTGGTCAGTTGATCATTTGTTTCTACTATGGTTGAAGTTACTAAGTACCTTACATACTAATGTTTATAAAAGAATATGAGAATTCATATACTTACATTTATTTCTATTGATTCATTATCAGATACATCTATTTCTTTTGAATGATTAATAAAATTGATTTGGTTACTATGTGTGTTGTGAGTTTACTGCTTTCAGATGCCAATTGTAGCATCCAGTAGGTACTTATCATGAGCTAGCATCGAGTTAATATAATAATGAGGATCCCGCTACCCTTGAACGTACGAACCAACACAGCATACAAACTGGAGACAGCAGAGTGTACGTGCTGTGGTAATGAGAGGAGATAATATGATACTGAAGGTGCAGATCACAGAGTGATCGTTGTTGTGATGATGATCATCGTGGGCTGTGGTTGTAAGTCGGATATTGAGACGAGTGGATCGCTGATACTGAAGTTGACTTATATTGAAGTATATATTATCATGTCATGTATCTTATCTCATTTTACTATTATGATTGCAAAAGCTTGTATGTTTGTTCCCCAATCACGGCTATCGGCGGGACGGATCTTTGAAATCTTTTGTCTGTGGAATAGCATATCGGCTTCTTTTGACCCCGGGAGGATATTTTATTCCCACGGGAAATCATCGTGTAGTTAATTCATTTGGGCGAAAAGCTGTTCATGATTTTACTTGTTCTATTTCTATCCATGGTAATATACTTCTTCATATCCCAATTATAATTATTAAATCTATTTACACTAATATTATTCATAGTAATATGAATATTTGTTGATAAGGATTCGGGTCATGCTCGTATGAGGATACCTTGTAGACATTTTTAAGTTTTGATATTAAATTGCGAACTTGTTTAAAATCATTAACTTATTCATTAGAAATGATAATAATATGATCTTTTGATTTTCATGTACGGAGTGGAACCATGTATTGTACTATTCTAACAGAGGCAGAGAATAGATGCATTTAAGATTTGGTGCTGGAAAAGAATGCTCTGGAAACCTTGGACAACTGGTTGACAAGTTGAAAAAGCAAATTGTTGCTGTGACGGTTCAAATTGTACTTGCGGCATCTTCATTATCAGTGTAACTTCCTTATAAGAATATTTAAATTAATCGGTAATAATGCCTATTACGAACATGCCTTTAAATAATTCCTTTAGTTGTCCTAATTCATATTTTGATTTAATACAAATTGTGCACTATGGTAAATACGTATCTATAACTTGGTTTGTTACTCATATCTGGGTAAAAATTGGTAACTGTGCAGAGGCCTACAGTTGTTTTTGTAAGGACTAAACTAGGTCAAACTTAGCGATAGTTAAATTCATCTAATATTAGGTCTTTAATCCTTTCATGACTCGTAGTTGCTTTTTCCACTATTTGAGTGAAGTGATAAGGGTGTCTAGTTATCAGGTTAAAGTTAAATTCTGTACCTACCTATTCCTAATGTAACATTCTTAGGGATTTTGCTTCTGACACCATCTAATATTCTTGAATGTAGCTCCTGACAATGCATTGATGTAAACTAGTACCAAGCTAATCCATTTTTCTTTTATGACCCATAACTAATGCTTATAGATTATAACCAGACTTTACTTTAATCATTCCATATACTTACTTACACATGATTATATAACAAGTATAGTTTCAAAATAAGTTTTCGAAGTAATAATAGTCGCTTGTTAACGAATGTCATGATTATGTTAATTTATACATTGATTCAAATAGTTTTAGATTAGTTTGTTATTGATAATTTATTTTATTTGATTATGTATTACTTAACGATTTACTAAAACAATATTTTCACGATAATATCTATATTCTAAACAAGTCATCGGCTTCCTTAAAAGATTATTGTTGAGCATTGTGTAATATAATGTATTTGTTTCAATTATGTTTTAAGTTTTAACTTAAGGTTTTTATCACTATAAGATTAACCTAAATAGGTACATAGTTGTAAGACTTTACTATTGAGAATAGTTGTGTATCAGTATATTAGCTGTATACTTACCTAATTTATTGATTCTAAATAATTTTTATATGTGCGTCGGGAGACAGCACGTTATCAGATGGCCGAATGTCATGATTTTAGAAGGTTTTTCATATTTTTTAATAGCAACACTGGTAATGCCGTCTCTTGCCGCCATTTTGTTAAATTTAATAGGCTAATCTGTGGTAAAATTGGTGGGGGGTAGCTAGACTTGAGCCCGATTAACGAGCAAAGAGAGGTCATTCTTCAAACTAGCCTCGAGGGGATAAGTTCACTAAGACGTCGACTGTATCTATATTGTTATACCTGTACTATGCCTGTACCTGTAAGGTGGATCAATAATTATATGAGTGTTATCTGGAGTCTGCGTTTTCTTCATATAATCTTACATAAGTAACTGTACCTTAAACATATAATACCATATAAAAAATAATGACATGGCATCAAAATGGTTGTTAATATAAAAAGTACATATGACGTGGCATCAAAATGGTTAATATAAAAAGTACATGCTTATTACAAAAAGTGTTACAAAAAATCTTTAAACTCCAATATCTATTTAGTAATATTTGTTCTGAAATATTAAACTAAGTAAGTACTTTATTTACCTATATGCAATAATTGTTCACATAATGTATTTATTCTGTTCTGATTTATACTATACGAGATTGCACAGGTTTAGCAAATGTCAAATCAGTTAATTTTTACCTTATTTCACATTTAATAAAATAACCCCTTCAATATTTCTCTAATAACGCGCATAAAAAAAATCCAAGAAAACTAATTTCTAAAAAAAACAAATCTATATTACTTTTCCAAACATTGCACTTTACTTTACTTTAGTACTTATCGTTTTGTTATAAAAATTCAAACTTGCTCACCTTCCAAAAGCTAAGTACATTACCTACTTTATTTGTAAAGCTACATTACTAATCCTTTACCTTCTTTTTCTTTTTCCCAAAATTATATTTTATTATTCCATTCTTCAATAGTATTTCATTTGAAAGTCATTTTCCTAAAATCTCCAATCAAAATATACCTACACCAACAACTAGTGTTCACATAAAACCCAACTTTATGAAATTAACCGTATTCAATTTCTATCAATATGTATCTAATTCATTATCACATATTTTCTCTTAACTTTTCGATTTGACCACACTTTATCCTACTCTGCTCGTTATTATTAATCACTTTATTTATTATTACAGTATCGGTACACTTATTTCTTCACATCATCTAGGTACTTATCATATTCATTATACTCATTCGCCCGGGCCCGGCGTACTTTCATTTTTATTTAATTATTCTATTCATATTGGTACATAATATCATATTTATTTATAGTCGACTTCATATTCATTATTATAAATGGACAAATTTGTGCCATTTGGGTTGTGCGCACAACCTATATTTGGGGGTCATAGTTTAAGCCTCTTTGGACTCCAACTTATCTCACAGAGGCAAGCTCGTTCGCACCATGATCGATAGAAGGATTTGACCCCTCGTGTACCATTTCATTATATAGGGTCACGATTTAAGACATCTTATTTGGTCTCCAACCGTATCCAAAGGGGAATCTCGTTCGCACCTTGGTATATCTGAAGGACCTGATCCCTATAGTACCTCTCATTTAGTGTGTACCGTACTATCGAGCATAATTACGATAACATTTCATACCAAAATCTAAAAAAACTATCATTCCTATATGAACATAGGGTAAATAATGACTTCATCGCTCTTGGGTGATCAGTCCAATCGCATGTGAAACATTATAACCCATATAATTCCCTATCTTCAATAAATAAAAAACACATTTCAACAATCTAAAACCTACATAATAAAAACAAACCTATACCTTTTAACCTATGCTGTACCTAATCATAATCTAAAAGTTACGATAAGATTTTTCATACAGCTACGTATATCTTTACCTATACCTACTTCCTATCAATTCCTAATCATTTTCCAAACTATTAAATCTAACCATTTTTCAACATAGCTTTTACTCTATTTTCTTTCCTTATCATATTCCAATCATCGAAACCATTTAAAAATATTTACTATAAGTAATCTTTTCAATAAAAAATTCTAACCCTGCAAAAGTTCCCATGAAATATTTCATTCCAACTAAAATGATAGGTACTATTCTTATTATATGTTATAATGTTACGCTTAACCAGCAAACTCGTGTGGAATTGTTTTTACGCGACTTATGTTACTGCTGCACCAAACTAACAGCTTGCATAAATGCATGCGGAGATTCTATGAAACGCCGATCGAAATACAATACTTCTTCTTTCTATATCAAGCTTGTTTGTAATGTAATTTAAACCATCGGATTGCATCACTAATAAATTATCTGTCTAACAATTTTCTATCAATATAAATTAAATTTAAGTACGTAAACACCGAAACACAAGCTAATGAATGTGTTATCTTGTATATCTGTCTGTATGTTTATTTAAATTTATATTTACGTATCAAAAATATTATTTAGATAAATATAAACCTACGCAATAACAAATGAAAAATCTTTTAAAAATTTTAGACCATAAATATACAATATTTTTATTTCAAACGAATACGACCGAAACCGAAACTTTATCTAAGCTACTTATAATACATAAAATTATACAAACGAATAAAATCTTCTAGGAACTTGAGTTATAAACAATTATTTTTTACGCAATAAGATCTCGTAAAAATTGGGCTAAATAATTTAAAGTGACGATCTATAATTTGAGTAACGGAACTATTAAAGTTATGTAAACATACTTCTATAAGTTTTCCTTACCAATTGAAAAAATAATAATTTCTGAGTTTACATAAAAACTTTTTCTCTTTAAAATATTAGTATGGATTGATAAAATCACCAGATATTATGAGAAAAAAAAAACTATAAAATCAATTTTCACCAAAAAGATATCAAACGAACTTCTAAATTTTACGCAGGTAAGCACTATGTAAACGACAAAATTCTCCAAAGTATAAAGAAAATACATACGAATAAAATTTCGAGTAATACTCATACTAATAATAATTAATAAAATAATTATATACTTAAGGGAAATAACGTGCTAAACTGAAAAAAAGTCTATTAAGTACCATTATTTTAAAATGAGATTACGAGTTTATTCAAATTGGGAAGAAAAATATTGCTGAAATAATGAAATTCTTGAAATTATTGCTGTGGAAAAGCAACCCAAACAATTTTTATTTCATATCAAATTTTGTTTTCTAAATCTCTATAATTTACTTCAAAAGAATTAAGTTATTTTTAACAAAACGACGTGTTTATTGTTAGTTGATTACGTATTCAAAAGCTCTAAAATAAAGTGGAAATAGACTACATAACATAAAACTAATAGGGTACGATAATTCAGCTATAAAAAAAACTATAAAAATATAAAATATCGATACCAATTTCTTTTATTGCCATTAAATCGTAAAAAAGATAACACATTAAATGATCAAATAATATTTTCACATTCTTTACCTACTTATGTATTTGATTTAATTAAGAAACTCAAATATTTAAAAATAAACTCTTCGAACAATCATTGAAACTTGCTATTTTTATCGACACAAATACCACACGTGCTGCTTGGTCAGCAATTATGGTTACCTGTGCGCAATCACGATATTTATTTTACTAGGTTCTTTTAAATTTAACTTTTAAATCATTGTTATCACGAAAGTACTGTAAAGAAACCTTAAAATTCAATTTGGAAAAAAAAATACAAAATCAAAACTGTTATACTTACACGTTGATATTTTAAAACAAGACCAATATGGTTTTTAGAAGACCAAATCGACAACCCATGCAATATTCAATTTAGTCGATGAAATCCTAAAAAGCTTGAACGAAAATAAGTATACCACAGCTATCTACCTAGATATGTCACGTGCTTTTGATTTTTGTTCCCATTCAGGACTTCTGGACAAACTTCAACGGTACGGGATTAGAGGCCCAGCGCTAAACTGGATTAAAACCTACTTGTGCAACAGGAAGCAAGCCGTTGAAGTTACTAAACTTGACTCAAAGAATGTTGCACAAAAATATCAATCAGAGTTTAGGGAAAATCTATTTGGAGTCCCACAAGGCAGCGTTTTAGGTCCGTTACTCCTTCTGACATACATTAATAATATTCCTGATTTGACAAAGCACCGCTGCATATTATTTGCTGATGATATTTCTATTATAGTGACAACTGATAAAAAATTGACATTGAATGAACACATTAATGACATTAATAAGACATTAAATACAATTATAACGTGGCTCAAAGGGAATAATTTATTAATTAATATTGATAAAACTTTTTTTTTAAATTTTAATAATATATTACATCAAACATTGAATATAAACTATCAGGGACTAAGGCTCAATAGTTCAAATGTAACAACGTTTTTAGGTATAGAAATTGATAGTAGATTGGACTGGAAAGATCAAATTGCAAAAGTTTGTAACAAAATCAACAGATTTAATTATGCATTGTACAAGTTAACTAAAGTGGCTTCAAAAAATACAGCGATAACAGCATACTTTGCCTATGTTGAGTCGATCCTACGATATGGACTTATTATCTGGGGAAACAGTACCGACATGCAAAAAGCATTTATTGCTCAAAAGAAAAGTATAAGAGCGATCTGTGGCGCTGCACGTGACGAACCATGTGCACCATTATTTCGATCTCTAAATATCTTACCACTTCCATGTCTGTATATCTATGAAATTTCCAAATTTGCCAAGCAAAACAGACAGTACTTCAAGCAGGCTACAGATATATATCCACGGAACACACGAAATGGAAATAGGTTGGTGTCAGCTATTACTCCAAGAAGTACTCGTTTACAAAACAACTGCTCCTGGATGTGTGTAGTCATCTTTAACCAATTACCTGAAAAGTTTAAAGAACTTAATTATAAGATATTCATTAGCCATTTATATTAAATGGCTTGTCGCACATACTTTTTACTCCATACAAGAATATCTTAAACATAAACAATGTAAAAACTGTACCAGTTAAATGATGATAATTTTCTTTGGTTTTAATTTTATGTTTTGTTCGTTTATGTGACTGACTATCTCTGTACTTTGACATCCAAAATAATTTCTAATTGTAATTTTCTTTGCACTCTCCACTTGACATTCTAAATTTAATTATATAATTAAGGTTGACATTTTTAATCTAAATAATTTACTAACAATGGGAAAGAAAACTTTAACTTTTCTTTTTCCAAAATGGACGACGACGCAAAGAAAATTAACTAACCACAGACTAAGTTTGACAGAACACAACCATAGAACTGTGTTAATTAATTTAAAAAAAAAACTAAGGTGTGTTCTTCACAAGAGAATTTTTGTAGTTCATGATTTTATTTGTTATTGATTTGAATGTAAAAAATTGGTTTGTAGTTAATAATTTTATTGCAATGCAACACATATTATAATGTAAGATTTGCATGCTATGATAGTTGGCTGAATGGGAGGAGCTACAAAATGTATGACACCTGACCTGTAACATGTAACCCCAATCAAGTGCAAATAAATATATATTCTATTCTATTCTATTCTATTCTTGAAACTACGTTAATATACTTACGCATTTAAATCACGAAAAACAAAAATAAAAAGTATTATAAATCAATGTAAAAAAAATTACCTTAAAACCAATAACGATCACCGATAAATCAGGGTATCGGGAATACCAAAACTGTAAACATAAAAAACATTTTTAAATAAAATACGTTTTCAACTCAGTATTTAACTTGCCAAACCACTATATTTGATAAATTTCTAACTTCCATTATAAGTAAATCGTTAGTTATTTCTTTTACTTCTGTGCAATCAATAGTATAAACCAGAAATACCAAATACCGATTACAACACTTTTAAATCATTTACCTAAAATATCAACAATATTATAACTATAAACTAATCATGGTAAAAAAATATATTCTTATGCGATAATGACAGTACCCCGTACAAGTCTAACATTTAAGAGAAAAATCAGCAATAAAAAATTAAATATTATAGTTATCTATCATTGTCACATAAAATAAATTCTTCAAAAAAATTGTTTCTTCCTAAAGATACTTTCATTTAAATTTTCATTAAGTAATTTCAAATAGCTCGAAATTATTTATATGTTATAAAAATGTTTTTAAACACTTGATAATAAAAAAAAAATATTTATGCCAAAGTTTGGTCAATTGAATCATGTTACTTAATGTTTTAGCATAATATTACGTATATTTCAATTTAAAATGTTAGTTTTACATTTAATATTCTTTAATAAAATACCTAAAAATGGATAAAATATAACCGTTATTAATAAAATTGATCGTGAAGTAACATTTTAGAAAATCGCTGTTATTCGTGTCCAAAGTTTCCCCACACATTCCTTGTCAGGATCAGCTCCCTGCTGCATCCACTTCCGACTCCAACATCTCCCGGCACCCTGCTAGGGTCATCACCTCAGCATCATCCCAAGTAACATGTCAGTTCGTTCTTCACATTTACGAATTTACATTTATTTATATTTATCACTTTTCATTTTGATAGTTTAATATTGTTTATTTTTTACAGAAGAATTTATTTTTGGCACTTTTTATTAGATAAGTTTAAGTATATTAACATTTTAATTATTACTATTATACGAGGAAGTCTCTTTCTTAGAAAACCACATATTTTCGTCACTGCACCTTATATTAAGTTTTTTCTTCACTTTATTTAAAGTCCGATTTTTACATTTTTAATTGTTATGTAACTAAACCATCTGCGCAGCGCCGCCGACAGGCAGCACTGGCAGGGTCGCCATGCAATGTTGGCGGTTCAGGACAACAAATGATACAACTGACTGCGATTATAATGAGCCTTTATTTATGAAATGAACGGGCTTATATACTGAAGGAGATGAGTGTGTGTATATAGATAGTACACACACTACATCCCTCGCTGCGCTCGAGATTCTACTCTAGAATCCTTCACTGCGCTCTGGATTCAAAATAGCGCCCTCGCCGTAAATATATTATTTTGCTCCCTTGTAATACAATCTACTATTATAATCCTTCTTTCTTTTCCTACCTACTATCCAATTCCAAATTTCCTTGTACATATACTTAAATCCATATCCATACTATCCATACTAATATTATAAATGTGAAAGTGTGTTTGTTTGTTTGTTTGTTTGTTTGTTTGTCCGTCTTTCACGTCAAAACGGAGCAACGGATCGACGAGATTTTCGGTATGGAGATAATTTGAGAGCTGGGGAGTAACATAGGCTACTTTTTATCCAGGAAAATTATAAAATAAAAATGGTAATTTTGTTTATAAAACCGTTAAACTGTCATACTTCACACAACTGTCATTTCTTAGCCGCTTCCAAAGAGAAGGTATGTCAAAGAGTATGTAATCTAATCACTGACATTTTTGCCGCTTAGGATTTTTTTTTAATAAGTGACAATAAAATTTATATGGCAAAACAACGTTTACCGGGTCAGCTAGTTTATAAAGTTATAGTTTAGTTTCCCTACCTTTGTCATGGCTAATACCAAAGCCATCTTCTATCTCACTCGTTGCAGTTAAGCAGCCGAGAAATAATAGCGGGCCATGCTAATACCCAAACCGGGTGGAGCCAATAACAAAAAAAAAAAAACTCTATGGTTCTGTGACTGTGCGCCTGTAGTTTTGTTAGGTTAGGATTATTAGTTTTTTTCTAGAGATTAATTTAATCTTCTACACTATATAATTTGTGAAGTTAATTATGAACCGTTTACTGGCATGCAGGGTGTGCTTGGCATACAATACCCGCTTGTGTTCAATAATGGATAGCCAACTTCGCGATATTTACGAGAAATTGGTTGAAGCGTCGGTGAGTGTACAAACCTTTAATTTTGTTGATTTATCTATATCTATACCACATCTATACTAATATTATTAAGAGGAAAGATTTGATTGTTTGTTTGTTTGCATCGAATAGGCTCCGAAACTACGACCGATTTCGAAAACTCTTTGACCATTAGAAAGCTTCGTTCTTCCCGAGTGACATAGGCTATATTTTATCCCGATATTCCCACGGGAACAGGTACCACACGGGTGAAACCGCGAGGATCCGCTAGTATTATATATCTTTAGCCAAGTTTCAAGATGAAGAACCTGTTTTCTCTGTTCTTGAATTCAGACTCGACTTAAAACTAAATAGGTACACATTAGATTTTATCTTTTCATCCTTAGCCCCCGAACCCTACAATAGTCCCGTAAAACGACACTTAGAAAATTTTCAAAGTCTGTTTCCCCATAACACCTACTTTTTGTAGTTTTTTTTTTCTGCGGTTGATAGTTTTGAATATTTTATTTGTGTTAAATTTTCGTAAATATCTCGTAAACTATGTGTGGGACGCAGTACATGACAAAATTGATGGGCACGATGATTCCAACGTGCTGAAATAAAAAAAAATGGTGGTTACCAGGGGGCCAAGCCTGCTAACGTTAAGTCACAATCGTGTCTCAATTGTGTTTCAATTGTAGTTCAGTTGTAGTGCTTTTTTAAACACTAGTTACAAGAATTATGACAGTATGATGTGATGTGAATGTAGTGTGTGGTGTGACCATCAGTAGTATTGTGAAAAAAGTACACATTTCTTGTAACTAGTGTGTAAAAGCTAAAAGCACTACAATTGAACTACAATTGAAACACAATTAAGACACTATTATGACTTTACGTTAGCAGGCTTGGCCCCCTGGGATCTAAAAAAAAAATTGCCGAAAATTTTACTTGTCCTAAATTTCTTTAAACCGATATAACCATTAAGTATTCTTTTATGAAAAAAGTTTATAGGACATAAAATGTTCCTATTATACGTGGTCTAAATCGAAGAAGATCATAAAAAGGGGGGTTATCATTATCAGTAATGTTTTTTTTCCACCAAAATTCTTTTTTCCTATAGAGCCCCGAAGGCTACACTACAACCCAAATGTTATTAAATAGGACATCAGAATATGTATAATAGTGTTTAGTTTTAAACATATCAATTTTGATTTAAAGTGGAATAAGAAAAAGTAAATGTGTTTTGAGTTAGCTTTGAGAGGTTAAGGACAATTTTAATCTGGCATTGTTGTTTCATTTGTTTCATTAATTTTCAGCTGGATACGGAAGATATGTTGCCCACGTCAGTATGTTACATTTGTTTCTCTTCGATGAAGAAAATTCTGCAGTTTAAAGGCAGGTCGCAGAAGGCAAACCAGATACTGCAACTGCAACGGATGATAAGCTTGGAGGTATCCTTATATATTTATTTGTGTAACTCGATTTGGTCAGTCAAGTTTCATCGAGTACTGTTTTACACAGAACATTAGTTCAAGTACTGTTTTTGTGCTAGTTCAGACGAGCGACGGCGGGAACCGCGCGGTTTGACACGAGATTTGTTCTACACTGTGGACTGTTCGCTCAGGTGGAATATTGACAGCAGTGTAACGAAAATCGCGTGTCAAACCGCGCGGATCCCGCCGTCGCGGTCGTCTGAACTAGCACTTAAAGGTCGGACATTGCACAACATTCAAACTGAGCCTATTTTGCTGAAATTTGGCATAAGTACCTATAATATTTCTGGTTTAAGATAATTTAATGATGTAATTGGGTTTATACCCGTTTAATTATGTTTAATATATAAATAAATAATAAATAGTTGTATGTTAAAAAGTCCATACTTTTTCCGAGTATCTAGAACCAACAAATATTAACTAATATACAAAAATATATTGCACAAAATTTTCAGCCCTCACTCGATACCCTGGATATGTTAGTGAAATACCAAACGGGCATATCTTGGAACTTGGGAATATCTGAAATTATAAGGATCAACACATCTTCAGACGAAGTTGAGGAGGTGGAGATAGAACCTGAGAAGTTGGGAATAGACGTTGACGGAATGAGTGATCAAAATGAAGGTATGTATTTCCTTATCATCGTCATCGTCATTTAATGTCCCCACTGCTGGGGCACTGGCCTTCCTTAGAGCTGTATCTTATTGGACGCCATGAAGGCGAAGCGATGCAAGCAGTGCTTCCCTGGCTCACTTCACGTCCGTGAGACGCCAAGCCGTCGCTAACTGTGGTAGGGTTAGGTATGTTGTATTGTAATACAATTTGACATATTTTAATTTTTAGTTTTTTGCATTCACAATGCAATTTTTATTACCGAAAAATGGAAAATAAAGTATTTAGCTGTTATGGTGTTGGCCAACCAACCAATATTTTGGTGTTGGTTTTTCGCACGAACTATCTCCTGAGGATGCCCCGGGTTGGGGCGAAACACGTGTAGGGTAGTCTAATCGGTGACGGTGCAAGGTGTATTGCTGTCTTACTAAATGCAGGTATTGTGCACTGGTATTTTCGTGGTGTGCATGTGCATTTTTTTGCGGGCGGGCGGGCGGGCGGTGCATCTTGCATATTGTGTTTTTTGCGGAAGTAAGCTACATATATTTCGTTTTTTACAATGGTTAGGGACTTCCACCAAGTGACGCCTGATTCAATCAATAACAGCTTATATACCTACGTGGCTCAGCAGTGAAAACGGTAGTTCTTTAATAGAGTTTTGTCACGCTTCCTTGAATAAAATGATGTGAAACATCTTTTAGAGCTTATAAGATTCAGGCACACAGAATAGATATATAGGTACTACCGTACAAAAAGAAAACTCTCCGCCCCGCCCCGCAATCAATTACCTCACCGCGCCCGGGCCCGAGCGCCGAGTTCGTGTGTCAGATCGTGTGCTCATTTAGTACATTTAGACGTCACGCACACAGTTGCGCGTGTGTCTGTGTAGCGTCTGTGTAATAGGTAGTTAAAACGCCGCGCTTGTATGGAGTGCCAGGGGTGTGGTTCAGGTTTACCATCTGCCTTAAGTAGCTCCGAAGGTATACCATCTTCGCCGGGGACTTTTCCACTTTTTTGTTTTTTGAGAGCCATCTTGATCTCATCTATTGCATATTTCAGGCAGATCTTCGGTGCGACAAGATCAAATCTAGAAAATATAAAATAAAACTTCTCTACATTGTAGTATTATGCAAAGTCTACACATAAACACACATGCACACACACACACACATACACACACAAACACACACAGACACACATACACATGCATACACAAACATATACCTTAGTTGATTTTGTTGTAAGTATCTTGTAACAGTTCCTTATTTCGTATTGTTACCTATCTTTATTACTTCCAGCGTTTAGCAGTATCAGAATGATATGATTTTGTACAAATTTTGAATATGAAAACACTTCTAACCTGGCTCCGCCTGGTCCGGATGAGGAGAGACTGGTTATCTGTCACACAGGGCCTCCTTGCACAGAGACCAATCCCTCACATAATATTGTTGTCAACTTTAATTATTTCTAGTTTGTTATTTTAGAGGACGAAATCTCCGCAAAACTCTTGGAAAATTACATCTGAATGCACTCTCAACTGGTCAACCAACTTATTGGCCCGCAGATCCAGCTAAGGTGCCAGACCTGTTGGACTTCTTCATCTACAAGGGCGTACAAACACATTTTTTGGATGTAGAAAGTTGCTTTGATTCTTCATCAGACCATACTCCAGTGATTGCAACTATGAGCTTCACAGTAATAAAAAGACCTGAGCCTCTATACCTGTATAACAGGCATACAGATTGGAGAGCATTTCAACAGTACTTAAATGAAAACTTGGAGCTTAAAATCAGCCTCAAAACTGAGGAAGATATTGATGGCGCTGCTGAGTATCTAAGTAAGATGATACAAAAAGCTGCTTGGATTTGCACTCCGCCCTCTCGGGAATCGTCAAACTATGTGAAAGATCAAAACGTACCGAACATAGTAAAAGAAAAGGTCCTGGAAAAGCGGCGTCTTAGAAGAGTCTGGCACTGCAGTCGTCATCCAGCGGATAAAAGGGACTTTAACAAAGCAGCCGCTAGTCTTAAACAGCTCTTGGTAAACATAGAAAATGAAACATTACAGCAACACCTACAAAGTTTGACTCCCACTGCCTCAGTTAAAAACGAATATTCACTCTGGAAAACGTTGAAATCCCGCGATAAGCCGCAAGTTGCTCAACATCCACTTAAAAATGCAAATGGTACGTGGGCCAAAACGGACCAAGAAAGAGCGGAAGCATATGGGTCATTCTTGAGCAGCGTATTTACGCCTAATACTGAGATGAGCAACGAAAGCATTGACCGTGAGGTTGTGAAATTCCTTGAAAGCGACCTTCAGCTCAGTCTCCCTATTCGATGCTGTACACCTGCAGAAGTTCGTCGAACAATAATGGATCTAGAACTCAAAAAAGCCCCCGGATTTGACCTTATCACCGCAGAGGTGTTGCGTAACCTGCCGCAGAAAGCTATAGTTTTCATTACATCATTGTTCAACGCTGTGTTACGAGTTGCTTATTTTCCAAGTATATGGAAAGTCTCGCAAATAACTATGATTCCAAAGCCAGGAAAGCCACCGCACTTGACATCATCATATAGACCGATAAGCCTCCTACCTGTTTTATCAAAAGTGCTTGAGAAAATCATTTTGTCACGCCTCAATGAAATATTGACAGAAAGTGCAATTATCCCAGAGCACCAGTTTGGATTTAGACGGCGCCATTCAACCATTGAACAAGTCCACAGGGTCTGCGAGTACATAAGAAACACCTTGGAAGATAAGAAGTACTGCTCTGCAGTGTTCTTAGACGTTCAGCAGGCTTTTGATAAAGTTTGGCACAACGGCTTGCTTTACAAACTCAAAAAACTATTACCGAACACCATGTACCTCCTATTGAAGTCCTATTTAGACAGCAGAATCTTTTATGTCAAAATCAATAACACTACATCCGATTTTTATGACATAAAAGCAGGAGTTCCTCAAGGATCTGTGCTGGGCCCCTCGCTGTATCTCATCTACACAGCTGATGTTCCAGAGTCGGATAATGTCATTACAGCCACTTTTGCTGATGACACAGCCATACTGTCACATGACACAGACCCCGAAGTAGCATCAAGGAATCTTCAAGAACACTTGAATAATGTCCATTCCTGGATGCAGTCTTGGAGAATTAAAGCTAGTGGCACCAAGTCGAATCACATCACATTCACTTTGAGAAAAGAAGATTGCCCTCCTGTTAGGCTTGGTCAAGAGGTCCTGCCGCATAACGCTTGCGTTAAATACCTTGGTTTCTACCTTGACAGAAAGCAAACCTGGAAAGCACACATTCAGAAGAAGCGTGATGAGCTAAACTACAGACTAAGATCTCTGGATTGGCTTATGGGTAGAGGCTCTCGACTGTCGGTTGACAACAAGGTCCTGATTTATAAAGCCATACTAAAACCTATATGGACTTACGGCATACAGCTGTGGGGTTCTGCGAAAACGTCGAACATAGAAATTCTGCAAAGATTCCAGAACAGTGTGCTCAAAACAATAGTTAATGCCCCACGGTTCACGAGAATGGAAGAAGTTCATGAGTATCTTAATATTCCAACAGTCAAACAGCAAATAGCCGATAGCATTAGTTCGTATAAAGATCGAATCAGTAATCATAAGAACAAACTGGCCCAGAGTCTTATTGAACCATTGCAGACAAGACGTCTGAAGAGACTGCATACTTGGGACAACATACAATAACCTTACCAGTTAGCAAAACATAAAGGCAGCCTGACAGTGGAAAGGCATGCCTCCACGCCTGCATTAAAAACAAAACAACTGCTTATGGTCCAAAGACCGATCGCATGTTAGCAAACAAATATGAAAAAAAAAAAAAAAAAAAAAATTAATTTTTAGTTTTTTGCATTCACAATGCAATTTTTATTATTGAAAAATGGTTGTGGGACGGGTAGATTTTTTCTAAATACTTCATTTTCTATTTTTCAATTTCTAGTTTGTTCAAATATCTATGGAACTACCTATTGTGTGAGAGAAGAAATAAAGATTTTATTTTATTTTTATTATTATTATTAGTCTCGCCAAGGCTTAACTACCTTAGTTTTTAAACTACCACTCGTGTTTTAATACCTATTATTATGTGACAGTCACAAAACTACAATTTGTTAACACTACTACTAGTAAACTGATACTGTTTTTGAACTTTGTATAGGAAAAATTGTAATAGAAAAATGCCAGCAGTCTCATAGTAGATTCGAACCTGTTAGAAATTCAAAGGTCTGGCCGGGCTGGTGGTTTTTTCTATTTTAAGTCTTCCTCTCCTTTCATAATTGCATTGTGAATGCCTAAAACTAATTTTATTAAAAATCACAACTTGTACTATTGTTACTTATACTTGTTTTAGATTATTCAGACAGTATGCCAGTATACAGAGACTCTACATCAGATTCTGAAGATGACGTGCCCCTACAGAATATGACTGAACAGTGTGAAACGGACCATGACGAGATTGAGGAAATGTCTTATGTTAGATTGGAAAAGAGCAGTGGATATGAAGGTAAAAAATCTTACTGTTTTGATGTTTGAAACTTAATCAAGGTGGAACGGCTGAATAGATCTGGTTGAAAGGATATTTTTCAGTTTTGTATGAAGCCTCGGCTAGGACATTGTACACCATACCATAGGCAAGCAAAAGATAAATATAATAACGGAAATCTAATTATATAGCAATAAGCTAACGCGTTTGATGGTACAAAAGCATTATCTCTAGTCTTAATTATGCAACCCCGATTCAATATGGCGGTAAAAAGTCACACTCACATTTAAAAAATGTTGACATTGACAGATTATCATCAGTCGTCAACATAAAGCTCGACTTAATACTGAGGTAACTGGAGAGTGCAGTACTAACACTGTTTTGTCACCAAAAATTACACAGTGGCTGTCTTCCGTCTCACCGAGGGGTCACAAATTCGAAAGTATATTTGAAAACCGGGTTTACGGTTTTGAATTTGTGACAAAACCGGTTTTCCGGTTTTTTCGGTGATTTCGATTATATTATTTAATGTTAATAAAAATCGAATGTCAATGAATATTCTTAATTAATCAGCCTTAATAATCATTTGTTACAATAATATTACCAATTAGTGCCTCTTGGAACATCCCTTAAAGTCAAATTAAAATTATATTCATCATCATCATGTCAACCAAACGACGCCCAATGCTGGGCATAGGCCCCTCCAAGGATCTCCACAACGATCGGTCCTGCGCTATCCGCACCCAGCGGCAAAGTGGCAAATTGTACTTACTCTTCGGTCTTCTGTATAACTTGCCGCAGCGTATGAGTGTGGTCTTTGGTACTTTAAGTACCTAGCAGGCAGATGAGAAGGCTTTTTCTACTCTTCTACTTAGTCTGCGGTTATGAATTGGGATGATCTAATATTGTTTTTAATTGGCTCAGGATTCTAGAACTGTTTGAGCGCTGCGTGAAACCAGTGTTGCGAGTTAGATCATATTTCCACAAATCTGGTAGAGTGGGAATTTTTGGCTAAAAATGTCGACCAAAGTTAAAAACCGTAAAGTCGAAATAACCGGTTTTGTCAAATCTTAAACCCGGTTTCAAGAATTAGCTGCAAACCCGGTTTACTCGGTTTTTTCGATTTCGGTGAAACCGGTTTTGTGACCCCTAGTCTCACCTACACTTTAAAAAAATACGTATGGTCATATGAGACAACTGACAGCCACTACATACATAAATGTCAAATTTGCTGGGTACACTTTTTTATTCAGGGTGAGAACTCCAGTTACCTCAGTATTAAGTCGAGCTTCATGGTCGTCAATGTCATCGTTTTTTCGTACAGAAACATCAATGTTTCCGAACGTGGTTGCCAGTGTGACCATGGATGGCAAAGAATATTTATTTTAAAATTTATTTTTGTACCATTTATTTAGAAAGACAATGAGAATTTTAATATTTTATATGATTTTACTATATTTTTGCCGAAAATGAAAAATGACCTTTGGCACAGAGATTTTGGTTCATTCATATACACGGTGGAATAATGGAGATACACTGAAAGAAACCATTGCTTTATTGTTAACAAGAAAGAAAAACTGCATTTTACAGATCTTTTACAAGAGTACATATTGACTCAAACTCAAGATCGAATCCATGATCGAATCATTGTTTTACTGTTATTTCATTTAATTTATCATGTTTTTAAGTCTTATGAGTTACCCTATCGGCTGATGACATAACGGTACAGGGTGTTGTTTCTTAATTTTAGGCAAGCTTATTTGTAAAAATCTTTGAATGCAGTTTTGCTTGTGCCTATTATTCCGAGTACCCTCCAGCTCCCTGATTCACAAACCGTCGGAATCGAACCCAACAGCGGAATGTATATTCATATTATTCATATTATTTATTCATTCATAAACATGGGTATAACAAAGATGTCAGTAAAATACAGAAAAAAAATAAGTACAGCCATGATTCACCTTAAAGGTATATGAACATTATTATTTTGTGTGTTTCGTCGTGGACACTGGACACTTTGGTGCCTCAATGAAACCCAGAAATTTGTTTGTTTTTACCTTCAATTTACTGATCAAAAGTACGGTCGCCAGCACGTCGGGTTACTACAAAATGTCAAAATTTATTAATTCAAACAACTCATCTGTTAGACATAAGGTTGAATTTTATTTAAAGAAATTTGACAGTTTGTAGTAACCTGACGTGCCGGCGACTGTACATTACAGAAAAAGGTAAAATGGTAATAATTCCGCGAACAAATTGTGAGCTAGCCATAGCCATGGACAATTACACTTTTTAAAACTAAACGTTATAGCGTTAGTAGACAGAGCCAAAGCAAAGAATTCGAATCCGATACCGTTTCCGACGGTTTGTGAGTCAGAAGGATGAATCCATCTATATGTATAAAGGGTTTTTCAATAGGGACGTTCGAACTTTGAAAGTTGATAGCGGCCATTTTGGAAAAGCGATAGCTGTCAAATTTGGCGGGAATACATACAGGAAAATTTTTTGACCAGTGCACAAATTTTTAGGATCGACTCAGAATCGGTAAGTGAACAACTTTCTCCTAGAAACATGGGTCGAAATACGACAAAAATTTTTTGACTTCCCATACTAAACCGATCACGTGATCAGTCCGATTTGTATGAAGAGTCAAAAATTTTTTGTCATATTTCGACCTATGTTTCTAGGAGAAAGTTGTTCATTTACCGATTCTGAGTCGATCTTAAAAATTTGTGCACTGATTAAAAATTTACCCTGTATTTATTCGTGACATTTCACCATGGAACATGTGGTTGCAAAAGGATGGCGCCACTTGCTATACTGCACGGGAAACATTAAATTTATTGGATGAGAAATTTGAGGGCTTCGTTATCTCGCGTGGTGGTGACATCAACTGGCCACCGAGATCGTGTGATCTAACTCCGCTCGATTACTTTCTGTGGGGCTACGTGAAATCCTGAGTCAATGCTGACAAACCATAGACAATACGGTATTTTACTGTTTTTTTTTATTTCTTTAAAATGTTTTTCGAAATATTAGCTATATACACAAAACAAGTTTTCATTTTGAATTATCTTGAATATTTTCAAAGATATAGGACTTCAAACTTTATAATTAGACAAGGACAGGACGCTATCTTAGTGACGTCAGTGGGTTAGTAGCGTCATAGTCACGCCATAGAAGATTTCGTTTTAGAAAGAGACAGCTATAGTCAAAATCAAACAGACTATAATTCTTTTATTATAAAACAGATTCAAATTATTTTTTCACATTTGGTATTCTTAATTGCAATATTTTTTAACGTCATCATTAAATATCTAAATTTCAACAACAGTAAAATACCCTATTGTTGCCCTGAAGGCCAACATAACTCGCGTTATTCATGAGATTGAGTCCCATTTATGCGAAAATGTCGTCCAAAATTGGTCCATCAGGATACACCACCTTCAGCGTAATCGCGGTGACCATTTGGCTGAAATTATATTCCATAAATAATGTCATCAAATGCCCTTTGAAATAAAATATAAATTGTGGGAGTATCACTTAAATTTGTTGTTTTATTCCATTTCAAAGTTCGAGCGGTCTTAATGAAAAACCCTTTATATAAAAATTAATCCCTATTTCCCTTGGTCACGCCATCACGCATGAACGGCTGGACCGATTTGGCTAATTTTGGGCTTGAATTGTTCGTGGAAGTCCAAGGAAGGTTTTAACGGTGAGAAAATAGGGGAAGGAGGGATAAGTAGGGGTAGAGTAGAAGTAGGGTAGGGTGGAGTAGGGGGTAGGGCCACGGGAACGAAGTCGCGCTGTGAAATATATTTTTTTTATCTTTTAAAACAGCTGATGACAAGACTGCAAGTATCATAAAAGTTTTAAGCCTCAGAACGGCTTCACATTAGGTAGGTCGAAGGAGCGCCACCAGCCGCGCCATACACTTTTCACATTTTCGCAAGTGTGTACAAGTTCATATAGCTACTTAAAAGTACCTACATACTTATAACTTATTGCCCGAGGCATTGGGTAATGCAAAAATGTATGAGGGCATTAACAAAATTAATATTGAGTTGTTCCGTATTGATCCCATGACGATTCATCCCAATTCTTCACTCATCCTATGGGTTGGACTCAAATACAGGGTGTTAGGGGCACCGCTGCAAAAACTTTAGACATGGCTTCAGACCATCCATCGTGCTGAACAACGTACAGCAAGATTTTTTGTCGGAAATGAAATAAAAATCGACTTTTCATACAAAATTTAGCAACTAATCGGGACATTTTGTATGGAGAGTCGAAATATTTTTTAATTTCCAATAAAAAATCTTGCTGTGCGTTGTTCAGCATGATGGCCTGAAACCATGGTTAAAGTTTTTGCCACGGTGCCCCTAAAACCCTGCATGTATGGAAACCGCGTGGTTGTCGCACCCTTTGCACCGCTCGAGCGCTTTCACATAAGTTTTAGGCCCGTATTCTAGAACGACTGATCTTTTCTCAAGTATAGTTAGAAAGGGATGAATGTATTTATTCGTTGCATGTTTTTGCATCCCTTTCCAACTGTACTTGAGAAGAGATTAGTCGTTCTAGAAAACGGGCCTTAGTCGCGCGGCTGCAGCGCTGCACAGTGAATCCTTTCATATTACAGCGGCTGTAGCGCGGCTAAGTCGCGTTAAGCCGCGTACTAGTGCTTAAGCTACTATACCTTGCTTGGTATTGGAACAATGTATGTGATGTGATGGTGTTCAATATTTATTTGGTCATAATTCTGTTTAATTTTATATATTACCAGATGCTGCACCACCTGAGAAACAGAAGTTAGATAAAAATAAAGCGGAAAACGAATTGGTTAACATTCAAGCAACTTCAAGAAATACTGAGAAGGATGAAGACCCTAGAGAAAGGAAAGAAGATAAAAAGAAAATACCTGACTCTAGTAAAGGCAGTAAAAAAGTTAAACCTCCTTTTAAAGCAATATTGAAAGAAACTGAAACGACTACTTCCGATATTATTAGTGATGAACATACTTATAGTCTAAGAAGTAAACACATGAGAGATATTAAAAAGCGTAGCAAACTAAAGAAATACCAATGTAGTTATTGTGTGAAGCGTTTTGCTAATAAAAGAAATATGTCTTACCATTTGAGAATCCACACTAAACAAAACTTACATAAGTGTTTTATATGTGAGAAAGAGTTTTCTCGAAGTTACCATTTAAATTCGCACTACAAAGTGCACACAAAAGAAAAACCTTTTAAATGTGACATTTGTAAGAAATGTTTTACTGAAAATTCTACTTTAACTAAACATCTAAGAATTCATTCAGGTGAGAAACCTTACTCGTGCTGTTGTTGCAATAAAAGCTTTTATACGAATAGTAATTTAACTAAACACATAAGAGTCCACACCAAAGAAAAACCTTATAAATGTGATATATGTGAGAGATGCTTTTCTGTAAATAGTTCTCTAACTGTACATAAGAGAATACATTCGGGCGAGAAACCTTACTTATGCTCTTATTGTGGTAAAAGATTTTCTACTAGTCATAATCGGAATGCACATTTGAAGCTACACATTAAATATAATCAACAGTGCTAAAAGATGATGGAGACGGATCTTTTAGCACTATAAAGCCGAAAACAAATTATCGGACGCGGCTGACGGACGCGACTGACAGCCGCCACTGATAAGTGTGCATTCTTTTGGGACGTTGACAAAAACATCTGGCGCGCCAGTAACATTAGTACGAGTTGATTTTAACTGTCAACGTTTACGAAAACTATCGGATGAAGCACAGCCGTCTCTATCGTCTTCTACAAGCCATGCTATGATACGGAACGGCAACATTGCTGTGAACCGGTTTACTCCTCTGAGTACTAAATCCTATGGAGGTGGCATACCTACGAAAAAGTGAGGTGTAACTAAGTCACAATGTAAGAAAATCTTGGAATTCAATTTTAAACTACTTCTAATTGTCGTATTAATCGGTCCGTCAAAATCGGTCCAGCCGTTTCAGAGATTAACCAGAACAAACAGACAGACAGACAAAAATTGTAAAACATGTCATTTTGGTATATGTACCGTATATTTAATCATATGCACGTAGTAAAAAGTGGTTATTTAATGTTACAAACAGACACTCCAATTTTATTTATTTGTATAGATGTATAGAAGATATGCCATCTCCATAGGATTCAGTACTCGAGGTTTACTCGCTGTTTACCTGTCAAACGGTGCAAACGGTGTCAAATCGGTTCACTTAAAACTACGTTGCCAACTTTATGCGCATGGCTTGTAGAAGACGATAGAGATGGCTGTGGATGAAGTGCCCATGTCGGTAAAGCAGTCAAAGTACATGAAAGTGATAGAGCGATAGTTTTCGTTTACGAATACAGTTTGCCAAACTCGTACTAGGGGTACAGATTGCTATCGAACATCCGATGACGTCATATTAGTCTATGGTTGCGTCCGCGACTGACGTTCGATAGTTTTACACACCTCAGTGTATTTTCATAGTCCAGATACCTATACGTTACGTTCCCCAAAATATGGTTGAGCGAAGCGATGGCTGGCTCATGCGTCATGCTCGTGGACAGATGCTGCCAGAGGGGTTGGTCTGCTCATGTCTACTTGTGTTAAAGGTGTTTGGGATATGGTTTATAATATAAATAGTATTACATAAATAGTTTTGTGAGCGAGCTGGTGTGTCTCATAGTAATCTTGGTACTCGTGTCTTACAGTAACAGGAATTTTTCTAATTATTTTTTTTACATATTATTTATTTAAAAATTCCTTTTATTTGCTAATACTTATAGATTTGAATATACGGCGCAGCTTGCAGTTTCCTTTTTATTAATCCTATAATATAATGTGAATAAGATTAAAATTAGTCTGTACATTAAACTATTTGATTCCTTGTTTAGTTGAAAATTGTTTACTGTTTTAGGTATTAAGCAAAATTGTACTTAATTTAAGCGGTATTCTGTATTGTGATGGAAAGTAACCTTACTATTATGTGAAGGTAATTTTTCAAATTTGACGAATCTGTATAAATTAAAACAGGGAGAAAATAATTGCTCTTGGCGTTTTTCTTGCCGGTTCTTCTCGTTACAACGTCTCCTGCCGTAGGATTTGCGAACCGATGGCGTAGCTTCATTGACGTTCATTAGTGTTGTTAAACAAACCTAAATTGAATAAACGAAATAGAATTTTGAATTTTTGAGTTTTATAAGTCGCGGCTGTCAGCTTATCGGGATTTTTTTTCCCAATGTGTCACAGTGTTACACAAAGTGGTGTGACGCAACGGGAACAAAGGTAAAAGCCAATTATATTTGCTTTTCTCCTAGTCAAAAAACGCAACCAAACGAAGAATTTAACACAAAAATTCATAATACGTGTATACTTCGGGCAAATTCAAATGGTGATTGTAATGTCCCCTTATCCAAAAAGTGGAAAAAGCACGATATCTTGGTGTAATTGTAGACCAGAGACTGTCGTGGCATCCGCAAATTGAATTAGCCATAAGCTGAATTCGGAAACTGATCTGGATTTTTAAATCACTTCGTTACGTTATGAACAGTAAATCTATATACAGTACAGGGCGTCCCAAAACTATGCCACATGGAGGGAAAGTATCTACCTTAAATACTGAAGATATAAAAAATTACTGAAAGGAAACTTCAGTTTTATTTTAAAAAGAAAACGAATTGCATTCAAAGAATTTCAAATAATCGCATGTCTGAACTGGGAATCGAAACCCGTCGAAAGTGACATTTTTATTTTTTTAATTTTAATATACCGATTGAAAGGCTCAATTATAAGCATTTATTTATTCTATGTAACAAAGCATCTTACATAAAAGGAAGAAAATTACTACTACGAAATTAAACATTTAATGTTTATTATTATCAAGTTTGTGCGGCGTTATGGATAGCCTTTTCTGTGACTGTCCAGGGGGCCAAGTCTGCTAACGTTAAGTCACAATCGTGTCTCAATCGTGTTTCAATTGTAGTTCAGTGGTAGTGCTTTTTTAAACACTAGTTACAAGAATTAGGACAGTATGATGTGTTGTGAATGTAGTGTGTGGTGTGACCATCAATAGTATTGTGAAAAAAGTACATATTTCTTGTAACTGTGTGTAAAAAAGCACTACAACTAAACTACAATAGAAACACGATTGAGACATTGTGACTTAACGTTAGCAGACTTGGCACCTCAGATCATATAATACTCTTGGCACCCTGCTCAAAACAACTAACTTTAACATTTCAATGTATTACCACAGATAATATAATACTATAACTATTATGAAAGACGGGGTTTTTACCATGTTTATTTAGTTTTTCGAGTTCCCGATATTTCGGCGCAGTTGCACACGCCATGATCATGGAGTAACTGAATAAAGTTAATGCGGGTGGATGGTATTAGGAGCAGACGAATCTGTCTACCCTCTTTCTTGTCCGTTTATTGCGCTTGATACCCGTACCACTGTTTTCGTTCTCGCACTCAACACGAACTTGTCCGCGACACACAATACTCACAGTATTACCGCGGAACACTTTTTTTGATTTTTGTTGTTTTTACACAATCGAATCACTGGATTCCAGACCCATCCTCGCGATTGAAATTATCCTTATGCTTTTTAATTTAAATCGCTTCTCTGACCAGTCTTGGTAAATAGTGGCGTTCCGTCGAAATAATCTGAGGGTTATAAAAAAACTCCATCCAGTGGTTCGGCCCCGAGTGGATCAGGTGTTCTGCAATGGCCGATTTTTGTGTATCGTTATTTTTGACGGCCTTGATGTGCTCTTTAACGCGGCATGCTGCCGTACGTTTAGTTTGCCCTATGTAGGAGCTACCACAGCTGCAGTCAATTTTGTAAACACCAGGTTTTTCCAATGGAAAATTGTCTTTAGGTGACCGTAGACATTGTGCAACTTTCTTTCCAGGAGTGAAGATAGTGTTTATGGAGAATTTGTTCAGTATATTTGAGACCTTATCCGTCACTCCTTTTATGAAGGGCAAATACACTGGCTGTCTGTTAACTTTGCACCTGTATTCTTTTGTTTTGTGTCTGGGTGGTAATTTTCCCTTGTACCCGTTCATACGCAGGACTTGATCTAACTCATCGTTCAGATGGTCTTCATCACAAAGATCATATGCACGATTCGTCAACGATGTGAGAACAGAGTTAAGGTGCTTTGGGTGGTGATGTGACTTCGCGTTGAGGTATCGATCCGTATGAGTAGGTTTTCGGTACACCGAGTGACTCAGCGAACCGTCATTGCGGACTCCTATTTTGATATCAAGGAACGCTATGCTCCTTTCTTCTTCCATCTCATAGGTGAAGTTGATTTTCGGATGGATGTCATTTAAATGTGTCAAAATCACTTCAATATCCTGCCTATCACCGGGAAGTTACACCGTGTGCAACTGCGCCGAAATATCGGGAACTCGAAAAACTAAATAAACATGGTAAAAACCCCGTCTTTCATAATAGTTATAGTGAAAATGACCATGTATGTTTAAAATCTTAATATAATACTATACTAGTGTATTACTAATGAAATAAGTGATTGGAGCAATATCATACTAATACTAATTTCCCTATCTTAATGTGTGTGATAAAGTTATACATTTTGTGTTATGTAGCACCACCTAGAATGATTTAAAAGGTTTGAATAATTTGGTGCGAGTTTGATTCTCGGTTTGGACAGGCGATTATTTAAAAATCTTTGAATGCAGCGCGTATTGTTATTTAAATAAAATTTATTAAATTATAAGTATTTGGTGCGGTCTATGCCACCATGTGCTATACATACATAGTCATGGGACGCCCTGAGAGCACCCTGCTGAGGGCGTCCCACGACTATGCCACATGGTGGAATAGACTGCACCAAATTATGTAGATTAAAATCAATCGAGCGAGGTGGTGTTACTTATCACATTATGTATAACTTTATCAAACACTTATGATAGGGAAATAAGGTATAATATTGCTCCAATGGTAATACCTACATTGAAATGTTAAAGTCAGTCATGACATTGTCTGTCTCACCTTCGTGTGGGTATTATTCAAAAACGCGTAACTGTGGGATTCTCAAACTTTTTATGCTAATTAGAAATAGCAAGAAGAATAGAACACCGTTTTTGGTTTCTATATTTGTGTGGTAGTTTAGGCGCTAGATATTTTTTGATTTCTGAAAATGTCTGATTACTTAAATCGGTGAATATTTTTGAAATGTTTTCTGTATGTGCATACAGCACAAATGAGGCGCTACTTATATGCGTTTACTGTAAGATCGCACATCCAGTAGTTCCCGAGATCTGGGACTCGGCAAAACGTTACGCCAGCAGAAAATCAATTATCTCCAAAACTGTAAGACCCACAAATTTCATATTTGGCCCACATTCCTGCTAGAATCTAAGCTACCCGCCCACATATTTTTTATTTCTCTCCGATCATTAGTTTAGAATCTTCCTGCTGGAGCACCGTTACTCCAGCAGAATTCGTTTTTCCCGTTTTATTCCAAAAGTATTAGGCCCACAATTTTTTTATTTGGCGCACATTTACAGCAAATTGCGCACTAACTATTCATCAAACTCGCTTCCCTCTAGAAGCTACTTTCCTGCCAGCGTAACGGACACTAAAGAACAAGATGTGTTCAAAAACTCGATTAAGAGCGATCGCGCACTTGTGATTTTTAATCGGGCGATAGTTTGGTCGTTCTCGGATTCAGTATAGAGTATATGGCAGTGCGCGTACTGACGATTAAGGGCCGGCCGATCAAAATCAGCTAAAACAGCAGTCACCGTTAAATCGCTGGAGTTCACAATTATTTTCAAAACTAATAAAAGTATTTGTAATTACTATCATAAAGGGTGTGTTTACAATGTATCTCTATTAATAATCTAAAATCATTTACAGTATAAAAGATACAACTACGTAAAGTTGCACAAAATATTAGAAAACATGTGTCGGCGTTAAGGTAAAACTGAATAAAAAAATCGATATATTAGATTCAAAAACCCACTCAAACAAATCTCAAAAGTATTAACTACAACTTATCAATTGTTTTATTTTTATAATATGCTTTGGTTATTTAATTATGATTTTTTTAAAACGCTTCTTATATCCGCCATACAAAATTACTATGGACTCGAGACGTTGAATATAACAAGCGAGCAAGACACGAAATATTCAGTCGCCCACGAGAGCTCAGAGAGAGGCGACGTTTCGATGCGGAGCGATTTGACCTAGAAAGCGTTCGTTGCCTATCGTGTACGTATTCTGTGTTACACGCAGCAAAACAGCGCAAGTATAAATTTGTAATATTTTTATTTAGTTACTCAATTTTGGTTTTGATTTATTCTTATCACGACTGCTCAAGGAGTGTAATGTGTTAAGGGTTAATGTATGTATGTTTGTGTGTATGTATGAGAGTTTCTTTATTCCACCATAACTTTTGAATGCCTCAAAGGATTTTAATGGCTAAAGATTTTTTAAATACTCAAAATGGTGGACGTGTGGTGTGACACTATAAAAAATATAGTTTTTTCCTTATTATAGCAATATGGGTTTCAAATAAAAGGCTTTGACGAGTACATTTCAAAAATATATAACTTGTATGCATAATCACTAAAAATAAAAATATAAAAATTCATAATATAAAAATTAAAAATCACGACTGCTAAAATCGACCTAAAAAGTAAAAAAAAACAAGCTCTCATTGCAGTCGGGGTACCATGCTGTGGAATCCTTAAATTTAAAAGGTCCCCCTACTGCAAAGAGACCTTGTTTTTTTTACTTTTAAGTTCGATTTTGGCAGTCTGTTTTTATTTTTTAAACAAGTTTTTTACGAATAAACTCAAAAACTACTGAAACGAAATAAAAAATATTTCACTATTAGAATGCTACATTAACCCTGACCTGAGTAACATAAGCTATTCTGCCCGCGACTTCGTTTGCGTGGATGAAGTCGCTTACAATAAACATTCTAAAGGTATCGGTTCGAACTGGGTGTCGTCGTCGGACGACAACTGCACGCGACATGACGCCCGCGCCACTACTGGTTTACTATGTATTTCATAGCGAGCGTCAGCGTCGGACGTCAGCGTCAGAGACTACGGTAGTCTACTCATCAAATATCTTTGTCCTATGTGCTTTTGATTAAAGAAATTGGAAGACTTGGAACTTGGATCAAATGTACCAGGCATAGGCACCCTGTCAAATAAATTTTATCAATTGGAAATAGAAACTGGACCAAGCTATTGGTTATGTGGCATCAACCCCTTTGAATAAAATATAGGCACTTTTGTTCACCGGACTAACTTTAAAGTGGTAACTTTTGCCACGAACTCAATGCATTACGACGGTTATTTTATTCGTAAAGATCTAGCGAGGAGGCAGGAGGAGCTTCATGGGCAGAACAATCTTCTTTTACGTTGCATTCGCAGAAAAAGTTTCCACTTTTAGGTTATGTCGGCGAACAAAAGTCCCTGTGCGCATGCCTTTACAATGACGGATAAAACTAACAAGTCATTCACTTACATAGACAATGACATTTTATAAACTAGTAAAGATATCTATTCATAACGCTCATATCGTAACATTCGAATTATGAGATAAAAATTGTAGATAATGACGGACGACCTTATTTTCACGTGCTCGCTGAGGTTAAGTGACTTTTGCAATGGTCGGTCACGGGGTGGCTGTCTAAAATGTTATTATCTCGAGACTATAATACCTCCGTGCTTCGGATGACCCTATAATAAAGGTCTGCGTGATGGGTCATGGCCAGTTCCCCTTATTCATCGATAAGGAAGCCTTGTGCAGCGGGGAAAACAAAATGGATTGATGATGATGAAACCTTGCAGAACGCCTACCTACCTACTCTTTGACATTAAATTTTGAAGCGATATAGTGCAACTACTCGCTGAAGAAGTCGCGGGCAAGCACTAGTTATAAAATAAAAACTAAAAAAAATATTTAAATTGTGTTATGTTATTTTACCATATAACCTATTATATCATAAATCATTCTAACATAGACCTTATAACTAATAATTTAATACTGCATTAAAACCTTAGCTTAGCACCTAGTGGTCGTACTATACCAGCTGAATAGAAGATTGAAACGGTCTGAGAATAATATTGTTACTAGCTGATCCGGCGAACTTTGTACAGCCTTATCGACAGCACGCCACCTACCGGATCCAATTGTAAATCTAAACCATTCTCGAATCCATTGAAGACACACAAAAAATTTCATTAAAATCGGTCTAGCCGTTTAGGAAGAGTCCAGTTACATACACACGCACAGAAGAAATATACGATAACTAGCTGACCCGGCAAACGTTGTTTTGCCATATTAATTATATGGACCCGGTAAACTTCGTATCACCAACATATAGATAGACAGATGAAAATAAATAATCGCGAAGAAGTTTTATACACTGCCTGCCACAAATATTACTTATTAAAAAGTAGCTTATCCAATTGATCAAAAGCGGCTAAAACGTCAGTGATTAAAATACTCTTTGACATACCTCTTTGGAAGCGGCTATTGAAGAAATGACAGTTTATCGATTTTCTACCTATACAAAATATTCACATTTATTTTATAATTTTCCGGAATAAAAAGTAGCCTATGTTACTCTCCAGCTCCCAAACTATCCCTATACCAAAAATCGAGTCGATCTGTTGCTCCGTTTTGACGTGAAAGACAGACAAACAAACAAACAAACACACTTTCACATTTATAATATTAGTATGGATATATAAAGATAAAGATTAAGTACTTTGCTTTTTCATGTTATAGAACAAATTGCAATAATATGTTTAATTTCACTTCGTATTTTATTCACTATTCATTCCATCCATAGGTTTCTACCAATTCTACCTAGTTGATATTAATTATTACAGAATAATGAGTTACTAACTTTTACCACCGACACCGTACCGATCGAGCGAGCGAGGCGGCATTAGTGTGCGTGATGACGCACACACAGGTCGAATGCTGCGCTAATACCTAATCTTCGCCCGCATTAAAAACTCGGTGCAGTCTTAAACTATCGACCGATCAAACATCGAAAATGACTGGCCAATTCGCTCTTAATGTAGGCCCGCAGGTTTGCACGCTGTAGTAAGGAAGTTAAAGTTACACTCTTCAAAGCATATTGCCAGTCCTTTCTACACGTGTAGCCTGTGGGTCAGTTATACACAGAGGGCTTACAGTGCTCTGCGAGTCCAGTATAACAATGCCTTTAGTGTGCTACTGGGATTACCTAGGTTTTGCAGCGCTTCTAATATGTTCGCAGAGGCGCATGTAGTTGGCTTTCATGCCATAATCAGAAAACGCTATGAAGCTCTATTAGGCAGAGCACGTAGTAGTCCCAATAGCATCCTAAAGGCAGTGATTGATCGATGGGACTCTCCACTGCTAGAGCCAATGGCTGAGCTTGCATGCAAAGCCAACTGCACCTGCACGTATTTACTGTCATTGTTAATTTAAATTTACTAACATAGTTTTTAAGGATTATTGTTACTAAGGAGAGGATTCAGAGACAGCTTGCAGAGTAGGACTCGGCAGCTACTCAGCTAAGCTTGAGATCACACTCAGCTCAAACCGTCTCAAAATTCGTATTCACAGTTGAGTTACAATCGTGGCAAATACAACCGCCTCTTGGCTTAGCGCCGTATATGGTACGAAAAGTGATGTCCTTCACATAAGATTCATAATCGGTTTTTTCCACATGAGTATGATAGAGATGGCTGCAGCTAAACATCCATTAGAGGGAAAGAGATAGAAATCATAGACCAATTTTGACTTGATAACTGTCAAAATTATTTGATGGTTCGTTGTATGACATTTACGAAGTTTTTTTTTAAAGTTAAAAGAAAAGTTTGCTACCTGTGTTGAAAAAAAAATAAAGAATAAAAACAGACGTCAAATTTGTTTTCGAAAAATATCATTACAGATGGCACCACTTTCTATGCAAAGTAGGGGCTGAGTATAGCTTAAGTCACCGATTTCGACAACTCAATCTCAGCTCATGCTTGGCTTAGACTGCTTTCCTGCTCAGTTGGGTAAACTCGACTGTGAATACGAAAGTGTAGCTTAGCCTCGACTTGAGCTATACTCAAGGCTCAAAATCGTCTCTGAATGCGGGCCTAACACTCTATGGACTGAAAAATGGAAAATGATATATTTAGAAAAAATCGACCCGTCTCTTCTATCGTCGATTTTTTCTAAATAGTTCATTTTCCATTTTTCAGTAACAAAAATTGCATTGTGAATGCAAAAAACTAAAAATTAAAATAAGTTACTCTATGGACTACCTTTGGCTGAAATAAAAAAGATTTATTTTATTTATTTATTAATTTATATTTCTCTTACGCTTTTATGTATCATTTCTTACATTTCTATTTTTATGCTAATTAGGGCAGGCGTACCGGTTTTGGTCACTTGTCACTTTAAAGTTAGATAAATAGGAATTAAATAATTATTGCTTATATTTATTAATGGCGAATAAAAGATTGGACTTTTAGTTAATAATTACAGCACTTAGCTTTTTTATGTAGTACGATATTTTAGAAATAAACACGTGTTATGTTTCAAAGTTAACATTTTGTAAAATTCTTAAGCAAAATGTTAAGGGTAAAGGTTTTGTAAAATCATTTTTTTTCTACAATAAAATTATTTTATGGTTATTTTATATTTTATGTCATATTGGAATATGTTTCTTCTAGATGGATTGAGTGTTGTTTTTTCACTGTTCTTACAAAAAGTTGGGAAACAATAAGTGGCCAAAAGTGGGGCTAGAAATTATAGCATTGTGGCACCTTTGGCCACTTTGGCATTAGTAGAAAGTTTCCAACCTATCATAAAGTTCATTTATTTTAAAAGACTCACAACTCACTTTTGTTAGCTAACGTACTAGAAAATTAGCGGATTGAGGCTAGTGTAGGTACTAGCCTACACTAGCCTCGATCCGCTAATTTTCTTTTAATCAAGTGATAAAGGTATACTTATAAAATTGTAGTAAGGAGCTGGCTGTGATTGAAATACTATTTCATGTAGTGTCTTAGTCCAGAACTCTAATAAGACACCAATTAAGCATAAACTCAACTTATAAATATAGTAATTTTATGAAAGTGGCCAAAACCAATGCAAACGGTGTATTTGGCCCCCTCCGCAGAATTTGTTCTAAATAAAAAAAACTATTGATTTTTTTTTTTACTTTGTAGATTGCACCTTTAAAGGTCGATAAATTACCTATAACTCTACATTATAAATTTTCACTAAAATACTTAAGATCATTAAGCACTAAGCGGTTAAAAGTGAAAAAATCCTTAAAGTGGCCAAAACCGGTACGCCTGCCCTACACAGTTATTATCTATTATTATTTATCATGCATATATTTCTTCTTACTTGTTATCTTATTTCTAGTTACAGTATTTATACATTTATTTTTACATTATAGATTTTTTTTTTACTTTTCTTTCTTACTTTATCATGCATATATTTCTTCTTACTTGTTATCTTATTTCTAGTTACAGTATTTATACATTTATTTTTACATTATAGTTTTTTTCTTTTACTTTTCTTTCTTTCTTTATCATGCATATATGTCTTCTTACTTGTTATCTTATTTCTAGTTACAGTATTTATACATTTATTTTTACATTATAGTTTTTTTCTTTTACTTTTCTTTCTTACTTTATTTCTAGTGGTTTTACATTCTATTTCTTACTACCAAATACATTATCTTGTTTTTTGTTGATATACATTTTACTGATTACTTAATTCTTATTCTATTGTGATTTACATTTTCCTTTTCTTATTAAACACGGTAATGTTTTACCACCCCGGATAATTTTAGGTAAGTATATAATTCTACTCATGAAAACAACTTTTATTATGGGACCAAAACTGAAATCGCGATAAGAAATCAGCTGTTCCATACAAAAGTGCAAAAATATTAAATCAAAATATATGGAACAGCTGTTGTTGGTCCCATACATAATAAAAGTTGTTTGTTTTCTTGAGTAGAATAATCCCTAAAATTATCCGGGTTGATAAAAAAACTACCACGTAGGTATACATAACTTCTCTCTTTGCTTATAAACATACATTAGGTACTTTTATTTCTAGGTATTGTTTCTTATTATAGATAATATCTGTTACATTTCCTATAATAACTTGCTTTATTACTTTTTTTAATTTCTTTGTTTGTTCAATTATTTACCTATACTACAGTCGTCACAAAATAAGATGCCCGTTTTGACACATGCTAAAGTGACGTGATTAGGCATGTAACCATACGAGTCTGTGATCGATTCTCGTGATTAATCGATTAAGGTTCTGAGTAACTAATCGATTAAAGTAGGTTTGCATTAACTTATGTGGATTAAGACTAAAGTTATTATTATAAAATTTTAAACTTACTATATTGGTACATAAACTTTTAATAACTGTATAACTAAAACTTTAACAATTTAATTTAATTTTAATTTTTTTTATGTCTTGATCTAATGTTTAAGCATGTTATTTACACATATCTGTGGAGTTGCAGTTTACCTTATTTACCAAAATCATGTTAAATCTGTACAACTATTACTGTAAATCTGTTTTGTGTAATAAAAACATAATAATAAATAAATAAATAAACATATTATTAACTAGTATTTAAAAAAATAAAGACTGAGAACGTATCTGTTTTTCGTTACGTTTCGTAGTTAATCTCGAATCGATCGAATCTGCGTTTACTTTAGAATAAACGCAAAAATAATACGCGGAATACACTTTGCCTTAATTTATGATGCGTTAAAAAATGTAACATATTATTTTCAAACACCTTTGATAAATAATCAGCATTTATTAGATTTTTTGGTTTTCGTAACAAGTGACATTCTAGGGTCATTAGTAATTACTAATGACTCATTACCATGTGTCAAAACGGGCATCTTAATTTGTGACGACTGTAATATAATAAAGAGGAAAAATTTGATTGTTTGTTTGTTTGTTATCTGTCCATTGAATAGGCTCCGAAACTACTGGGCCGATTTAGAAAATTCTTTCATCACTAGAAAGCTACATTCTTCCCGAGTGACATAGGCTATATTTTATCCCGATATTCCCACGGGAACGGGTACCACGCGGGTAAATCATAAATGGTAATCACTGGGATCGGTAACCCGGGTAAACCCTGCTCAGGACGAATGTAGCTTTCTAATGATGAAAAAATGTTTAAGTAGAGTCAGCGTCAAATTGATATAAGCGCGTAGAGTAGTCAAAAAGATATAAAAAACATAAACGCAATTTGATCTAGGCACTCATCTATACTAATATAATAAAGCTGAAGAGTTTGTTTGTTTGTTTGTTTGAACGCGCTAATCTCCGAAACTACTGGTGCGATTTGAATAATTCTTTTTTTGTTGGATAGTCCATTTATCGAGGAAGGCTATAGGCTAAATAACATTACGCTATGACCAATAGGAGCAAAGACAGAGCGGTAAATGTGTAAAAAACGGGGAAAATTATTCATTTTTGAAGGCTTTCTTTGCGTGCGCTGCGAAAACGGTTCAAGATACACAAAAAATATGTATGAAAGAATTATTCCTCTATACATGATCTAAAAAAAAGTCCGCGACGGCATATGTCTATCTTTTAAGGTTTAGTCACAATGACCGTTTTTATGGTACCAAATTTGGTCGAAATAATTTGTTTAAGTTGTATCAACATAATAATATTAATCTTTATTATTCAAATATAAATATAAATATGTTGTTGGTTAAGAGTACTTCATTGTGAATAAAATTGTCTTTGACATAGCTTAATTTCAACAAAAAACTTTAAAGATTACAATGATAAATAACTCCGAAACAAAACCAACTCGCTCTCTGCGCTCACTGCGCTGGCCGGCGCGGCGGGAGAGAGGCGGTGCTTGCGGGCAAGCCGGGAGGGGGGTGCAGCTCTACGAGATACCATGCCGCGCGGCTCACTCGCGCGCACAAATTATATAGACTAGTACAGATAGGAATCAAGCCTTATAGCGGCCGTTTGTTAGTGAATGACGGACCCCGATTAGAGTTTGACAACATAGTGCTGCCAGAACTATCGACACCCTTGATTCGATATCGATAGTTGTGCAAATCATCGACGTTTGGTACAACCCTAGTAATATATTATTTTAAATTCTGCTCAAATAAAAAACACATTTGATGAAAGAAGGCATTTATTACTTGACATTATAATTTTATCAAATACAAAGTACATAAGTATAAGTTGAGATTTATACAAGACAAAGAATGAGAGAAATGAAATTACTTACTAAATTGACTTTATAGATAAACTAAGAAATATAAATACTTTATCAGCCACAAGAAAAATTATAGCAATATATAGCAACTAACAGCAGTAATTTGCACCATAATTCTGATTTGATAACTTATTACCGCAAGAATAGGCAGACACGGGCATCTTCGCAGCACTCCACGAACCTCGTTGAGACTCAAGTTATCTGAAAAGATTAGATTTGGTTAGTATAAATTCTACATATTGTTACTATAATCTGCCATAACTTTTTATAAACAAATAAGTGATAGTTGAACTGAAAAGTTTGTAAATCAAGAAAGAGTAGTGTGTATAAAGCACATTTTGTTTGTTGTGCCGCTATGCACAAGTTATAGATAATCAATGTTCATAGTTAATAACTGTTATTAAGCAGATAAGCTTTGTACATAGACTGATGAGAGGTAGTATATAAAATTAAGTAAGATCTAAGATAGTAGGTAGCAGTAACAGTTATAACATAGTCATAAGACAATCACAATAAACCATCATTCGTACCGACAACAATCATATATTATCCCACCGGTACATTTGTTATAATTCTGTACTGTTTGTCAGAATCAGAAATATGAATTTGATGATAAGGCATTTTAAATGTTTTGACAAAGTTATTGAATTACTTACACTGTTATTTTCTCTTGACTTGGTATTAACAACTTCACTAAATTGAAACTTGTTATATGTGACAACTGATTATTTAAATTTAATCCCAAGTAATCTACTGTGCTTTATCATTATCACCATATAAAGAAATAAGATATTAGGAAGGTTTTTTTAACAAAACTAATCAATAATTAATTACACATACCTACTTACATTCATATAAAAAGAATAAACAAACATTACCTACCTTTCATTCATAACTTCTTCTTGAACATGTCAATGACAAGTACAAAATCATATGTTGTTGCCCAAAAACTGTGCCACTCTCACCGCGTTATCTGCAGGCAACATGAGGTCCTCACGCGTGCAGGTGTCCGGGCATGCAGAGCAATCAATGAGGTGGGCCATGGTCTGTGGAGTGTAACCACAACTGCACGCGAGATTCGTGTTACTGGTGAAGCCCCACCTGGACAGGTTGTCTTTACTTCGGCCAACTTGGGTACGGAGTCTATTTAAAGATCTCCATAATGATCTGGGAAGTTCAAGGCCAGGAGGGAGCTTTTCCTGGATGAGTACATATGGGTGTGGAAGGGTAGCAGAGTTTTCCCACAGTTTAACTTTTGTTAAAGAGGCCTCCGTGGTGCCAGGCATGACGCACTTTTAAAAACTATTGCGACTCTTTAGCCTTTGATAAATTTCATAACATTCTGAGAAACCGAATCTTCTTTACTCCGGTTAAGTTGTGAACTGTATTTTCTTTTGTTTTGGTTAGTTTTAAGAAATACAAAGTTGCCTCTTGGAATTACCTAAAACAACAAAACTCAAATTTAGGTTAATGTAATAAATAATTGATACATAAAACTACGTAAATAGATTTACTTACGTGTACCGAAGGCATCTTCGAATAATGTATCCATATTTCTGTAAAGAATTATCTGAGAAATGTGGAAAAACATCTAAAGAATACTAGAAAACCGAAATGAGTAAAAAAAAACACAAACTAAATAAACGTCATCTTCAAATTCTTGAAAAAGTGACAGCCTTAATTTTAGCCAATGGGGGCACCCCAACAAAATGGCGGTCTTAATTATAGCCAATGAATGGGTATCGGGGCTACCGGCCACTAAGTTTTGACCTATTCTATGGGTGATTCCAACGCCTGCTCGCGCGGTCGGCTCCCTACTGAACGGTTGAATACAGCGCTAATTTGTTTATGCGATATAATTATCATCGTAATATTACTTTTTAAACACAGTTTCATTTTGAGGTTGTTTTCTATATAGTAGGTACTTTATTTGTTTTAGGATAGTATTTAGTGACACAATAATAACACTTTTTTGTTTTCATGTAGATTATTAATTAATAAGTATGTGTTTTTTAAAAGTATAGTATCGTTTGTTTTAAAAATAGTATTCAGTTTCTAATATTTTTTTGTGGTACATAATACCTGTAGGTACCTAAATAGGTATCGCCTACTTAATTATTCTTATTAGATTAGGGTTTAGTTTAACGTATTTAGTTTCTATTTTTTTTTCGCTTTAGGTAAAACCTGTAAATAGGTGTGGTCTACCTATTTATTCTCATTAGATTAGGGTTAAGTTTAAGTATAAAGTTTGTTAACTTATTTTCATTTTACGGATTTTCTTTTGACATAATCGTTAAAAATAAAAACAATTAGGTTCCTAATTATTAATCTTACGTTTCTTTTTTTTTCGAGTTACGCTTTAGTTAAGTTTTCATTTTCTACGTTCTTTCTTCATCACTATAATGCCGAGAAAAAGAACTCAGCTTTCTCGGCAGACTGCTACTGCAAAGCGGCTGCGAGTTTTGCGCAGCAATGAAACTGAGGATGAAAATATGCACAGGTTGGCTACACAACGAGCAATTACTGAACAAAACCGTGCAAGGGAATCAAGCGTTGAACGTTCGCAGCGTTTAGCGTCACAAAATTTCCGAACTTTGGCGAACCGGCAACGGGAATCGAGTGCTGATCGTTCTCAACGTTTGGCCTCACAGAATGCCCGAACTTTGGCTAACCGCGATCGGGAATCCAGTGCTGAACGTTCTCAACGTTTGGCCTCACAGAATTCCCGAACTTTGGCTAACCGTGATCGGGAATCAAGCGCTGAACGATCCCAACGATTAACACAGCAAAATGCCCGATCAACTAGGAATAGAACTCGCAGACAACATAATTTATTAAATGCTGCTTTTGCTTATGATTGTACCGTTGACTATTCTGAGCTAAATGATATTGATATTGGCAGAATGGATAAAATATGCAACTTATGCCAAGCAAAAAAATGGGCAGCTGAAACTCCTGGATTGTGTTGTAGTGGTGGCAAAGTAAATATACCTATAATTCCGGAACCAACATCCGTTTTAAAGGAACTGATATCAGGCTCACATCCATCATCTAAGCATTTCTTAAATCACTCAAGACAATATAATACATTATTTCAGATGACTTCATTTGGTGCCAAAGAAATTCGTGAGGGAAACTTTATGCCCACTTTTAAAGTCCAAGGGCAAGTTTATCATTTAATCGGTGACTTACTTCCAGCTGTAGGGGCACAACCCGAATTCCTACAAATATATTTTGTTTCCCATGCAGATCAGGTATCCTTGCGCTCAAATTTAAACCCAAGCTTGCAAATCGATCTTATCGACGTTCTCCAAACATATCTTCATGATCATAATACGTATATTCAAAGTTTTAAGTACAATCTAGAAAATAGACCACCGAATGATTTAAAACTTATCATTCATGCTGATGTAAAACCTCCTAATGAGCATAGAGGTCGGTATAATGCGCCGGTAGTAGATGAAGTAGCTGTTCTTATGATAGATGAAGACAAAGGTCCCCGTGATATTGTATTGACTGCGAGAGATGGTCGACTTCAACGAGTTTCTGAAATTCATAGATCTTATGACCCGCTTCAATATCCCTTACTGTTTCCCTTTGGAAACGACGGATACTGTATTAATATTCCACAGCAGAATACTACGGCTACATCTAAAACTGTTTCATGTATGCAGTTTTATGCATTTAGATTCATGGTGAGAATAAATGACTTTAACAGTATACATTATTTTAAAGGATTATTCAACCAATATTGTGTTGATATGGCGGCAAAAATGATTTCTGAGAGGCTGAACTTCATCAAAAGAAATCAAAAAAAATTGAGAGCAGAAGATTACATTCATTTAAGAGATGCCGTCGTAAATGATGGACATTTAAACGCTTCTAATATTGGCCAGCACGTTATATTGCCGTCGTCATTTACAGGATCCCCCAGATTCATGAATGAAAAAAGTCAAGATGCCATGACATATGTCAGGAAATTTGGAAGACCTGACCTCTTCATTACATTTACATGTAACCCCGAATGGCCAGAAATAAAAAGTGAGTTATTGCCCAATCAACATTCTTATGATAGACACGATTTAATTTCTAGGGTATTTCATTTAAAACTCAAAAAAATGATAGACCTATTAACGAAGAAACATATTTTTGGCCCATCGAAAGCCTTTGTTTACAGTGTAGAATGGCAAAAAAGAGGTTTACCTCACGCCCATATTTTATTGTGGCTGGCTAACAAAGTTCAACCAGATTCTATAGATGCAATAATATCGGCTGAAATACCTGACATACAACAAGATCCGATTCTTCATAATATTGTCATAAAAAATATGATACATGGTCCTTGCGGATTTCATAATCCTGCATCACCATGTATGAAAGAAAACGTTTGTTCTAAAAAGTACCCGAGGCATTTTATTTCGGAAACACAAACCGGGGATGACGGTTATCCAACCTACAGACGCAGGTCTCCAGATAATGGTGGATTCACAGCTATAATTCGTGTAAAAGGTACAGAAATGAGCGTGGATAATCGTTGGGTGGTTCCCTATAATCCACTGCTGTCACGCATTTTCAATGCACACATTAACGTAGAGTTTTGTCAATCGGTCAAAGCTATTAAATACATCTGTAAGTATATTCATAAAGGTTCTGATCAAGCCACATTTTCGTTACAAAGTAATAACGACGAAGTAGAAAAATATCTAAATGGTCGCTATATAAGTTCCTCGGAGGCGTTTTGGAGAATTTTTCAATTTTCGATTCATGAACGTTTTCCGGCAGTAGTTCATTTAGCCGTTCATTTGGAAAATGGACAAAGAGTATATTTTTATAATAATGAAAATCTCCAAGATCGTGTGAACAATCCTTCATCAACGACACTTACAGCGTTCTTTGATCTCTGCAAAAGCGACGATTTTGCAAAAACCCTTTTATATCACGAAGCTCCCCAGTATTACGTTTGGCAAAGAAATTCATTTTCTAGAAGAAGACGCGGGCAAGATGTTGAGGGATATCCCGGTGTAAAAAAAGACACAACTTTAGGCCGTGTTTATAACATTCATCCAACTCAAACTGAATGTTTTTATTTAAGAATGTTACTGCAATATGTTCGCGGTCCAATGTCATTTCAACATCTACGAACCGTGAATGGTGTTATTTTCCAAACGTACCAAGGCGCTTGCAAGGAATTAGGTTTACTGGAGGGAGATGAACATTGGCAAAATACCATGTCCGATGCAATTATATCCGAGCCAGCTACAAAATTAAGAGAATTATTTACCACTATCCTTATATTTTGCCAACCATCTGACCCCTTAGAGTTATGGAATAAATTTCGTGATGCTCTATGTGAAGATATATTAAACAGAATGCGTAATGAGAATCAGGATATGACATTAGCATATAATGATGATATATACAATGATGGACTAATCATAATTGAAGATAAAATTCATGAGATTTCAGATAAATCCCTAACCGACTTTGGGCTTCCTGCAGCAAAAAGAAATAATTCGCTTCTGGACCCGTTAGAAGTAGCGTTGCGAAAACCATATAATTTAAATGATTTAAATGAATATATCACAGAAAATGAACCAAGATTAGTAAATGACCAGGTGACAACGTATAATTGTGTCATGAAATAAAGCTGAAGAGTTTGTTTGTTTGTTTGTTTGAACGCGCTAATCTCCGAAACTACTGGTGCGATTTGAATAATTCTTTTTTTGTTGGATAGTCCATTTATCGAGGAAGGCTATAGGCTAAATAACATTACGCTATGACCAATAGGAGCAAAGACAGAGCGGTAAATGTGTAAAAAACGGGGAAAATTATTCATTTTTGAAGGCTTTCTTTGCGTGCGCTGCGAAAACGGTTCAAGATACACAAAAAATATGTATGAAAGAATTATTCCTCTATACATGATCTAAAAAAAAGTCCGCGACGGCATATGTCTATCTTTTAAGGTTTAGTCACAATGACCGTTTTTATGGTACCAAATTTGGTCGAAATAATTTGTTTAAGTTGTATCAACATAATAATATTAATCTTTATTATTCAAATATAAATATAAATATGTTGTTGGTTAAGAGTACTTCATTGTGAATAAAATTGTCTTTGACATAGCTTAATTTCAACAAAAAACTTTAAAGATTACAATGATAAATAACTCCGAAACAAAACCAACTCGCTCTCTGCGCTCACTGCGCTGGCCGGCGCGGCGGGAGAGAGGCGGTGCTTGCGGGCAAGCCGGGAGGGGGGTGCAGCTCTACGAGATACCATGCCGCGCGGCTCACTCGCGCGGTCGGCTCCCTACTGAACGGTTGAATACAGCGCTAATTTGTTTATGCGATATAATTATCATCGTAATATTACTTTTTAAACACAGTTTCATTTTGAGGTTGTTTTCTATATAGTAGGTACTTTATTTGTTTTAGGATAGTATTTAGTGACACAATAATAACACTTTTTTGTTTTCATGTAGATTATTAATTAATAAGTATGTGTTTTTTAAAAGTATAGTATCGTTTGTTTTAAAAATAGTATTCAGTTTCTAATATTTTTTTGTGGTACATAATACCTGTAGGTACCTAAATAGGTATCGCCTACTTAATTATTCTTATTAGATTAGGGTTTAGTTTAACGTATTTAGTTTCTATTTTTTTTTCGCTTTAGGTAAAACCTGTAAATAGGTGTGGTCTACCTATTTATTCTCATTAGATTAGGGTTAAGTTTAAGTATAAAGTTTGTTAACTTATTTTCATTTTACGGATTTTCTTTTGACATAATCGTTAAAAATAAAAACAATTAGGTTCCTAATTATTAATCTTACGTTTCTTTTTTTTTACGAGTTACGCTTTAGTTAAGTTTTCATTTTCTACGTTCTTTCTTCATCACTATAATGCCGAGAAAAAGAACTCAGCTTTCTCGGCAGACTGCTACTGCAAAGCGGCTGCGAGTTTTGCGCAGCAATGAAACTGAGGATGAAAATATGCACAGGTTGGCTACACAACGAGCAATTACTGAACAAAACCGTGCAAGGGAATCAAGCGTTGAACGTTCGCAGCGTTTAGCGTCACAAAATTTCCGAACTTTGGCGAACCGGCAACGGGAATCGAGTGCTGATCGTTCTCAACGTTTGGCCTCACAGAATGCCCGAACTTTGGCTAACCGCGATCGGGAATCCAGTGCTGAACGTTCTCAACGTTTGGCCTCACAGAATTCCCGAACTTTGGCTAACCGTGATCGGGAATCAAGCGCTGAACGATCCCAACGATTAACACAGCAAAATGCCCGATCAACTAGGAATAGAACTCGCAGACAACATAATTTATTAAATGCTGCTTTTGCTTATGATTGTACCGTTGACTATTCTGAGCTAAATGATATTGATATTGGCAGAATGGATAAAATATGCAACTTATGCCAAGCAAAAAAATGGGCAGCTGAAACTCCTGGATTGTGTTGTAGTGGTGGCAAAGTAAATATACCTATAATTCCGGAACCAACATCCGTTTTAAAGGAACTGATATCAGGCTCACATCCATCATCTAAGCATTTCTTAAATCACTCAAGACAATATAATACATTATTTCAGATGACTTCATTTGGTGCCAAAGAAATTCGTGAGGGAAACTTTATGCCCACTTTTAAAGTCCAAGGGCAAGTTTATCATTTAATCGGTGACTTACTTCCAGCTGTAGGGGCACAACCCGAATTCCTACAAATATATTTTGTTTCCCATGCAGATCAGGTATCCTTGCGCTCAAATTTAAACCCAAGCTTGCAAATCGATCTTATCGACGTTCTCCAAACATATCTTCATGATCATAATACGTATATTCAAAGTTTTAAGTACAATCTAGAAAATAGACCACCGAATGATTTAAAACTTATCATTCATGCTGATGTAAAACCTCCTAATGAGCATAGAGGTCGGTATAATGCGCCGGTAGTAGATGAAGTAGCTGTTCTTATGATAGATGAAGACAAAGGTCCCCGTGATATTGTATTGACTGCGAGAGATGGTCGACTTCAACGAGTTTCTGAAATTCATAGATCTTATGACCCGCTTCAATATCCCTTACTGTTTCCCTTTGGAAACGACGGATACTGTATTAATATTCCACAGCAGAATACTACGGCTACATCTAAAACTGTTTCATGTATGCAGTTTTATGCATTTAGATTCATGGTGAGAATAAATGACTTTAACAGTATACATTATTTTAAAGGATTATTCAACCAATATTGTGTTGATATGGCGGCAAAAATGATTTCTGAGAGGCTGAACTTCATCAAAAGAAATCAAAAAAAATTGAGAGCAGAAGATTACATTCATTTAAGAGATGCCGTCGTAAATGATGGACATTTAAACGCTTCTAATATTGGCCAGCACGTTATATTGCCGTCGTCATTTACAGGATCCCCCAGATTCATGAATGAAAAAAGTCAAGATGCCATGACATATGTCAGGAAATTTGGAAGACCTGACCTCTTCATTACATTTACATGTAACCCCGAATGGCCAGAAATAAAAAGTGAGTTATTGCCCAATCAACATTCTTATGATAGACACGATTTAATTTCTAGGGTATTTCATTTAAAACTCAAAAAAATGATAGACCTATTAACGAAGAAACATATTTTTGGCCCATCGAAAGCCTTTGTTTACAGTGTAGAATGGCAAAAAAGAGGTTTACCTCACGCCCATATTTTATTGTGGCTGGCTAACAAAGTTCAACCAGATTCTATAGATGCAATAATATCGGCTGAAATACCTGACATACAACAAGATCCGATTCTTCATAATATTGTCATAAAAAATATGATACATGGTCCTTGCGGATTTCATAATCCTGCATCACCATGTATGAAAGAAAACGTTTGTTCTAAAAAGTACCCGAGGCATTTTATTTCGGAAACACAAACCGGGGATGACGGTTATCCAACCTACAGACGCAGGTCTCCAGATAATGGTGGATTCACAGCTATAATTCGTGTAAAAGGTACAGAAATGAGCGTGGATAATCGTTGGGTGGTTCCCTATAATCCACTGCTGTCACGCATTTTCAATGCACACATTAACGTAGAGTTTTGTCAATCGGTCAAAGCTATTAAATACATCTGTAAGTATATTCATAAAGGTTCTGATCAAGCCACATTTTCGTTACAAAGTAATAACGACGAAGTAGAAAAATATCTAAATGGTCGCTATATAAGTTCCTCGGAGGCGTTTTGGAGAATTTTTCAATTTTCGATTCATGAACGTTTTCCGGCAGTAGTTCATTTAGCCGTTCATTTGGAAAATGGACAAAGAGTATATTTTTATAATAATGAAAATCTCCAAGATCGTGTGAACAATCCTTCATCAACGACACTTACAGCGTTCTTTGATCTCTGCAAAAGCGACGATTTTGCAAAAACCCTTTTATATCACGAAGCTCCCCAGTATTACGTTTGGCAAAGAAATTCATTTTCTAGAAGAAGACGCGGGCAAGATGTTGAGGGATATCCCGGTGTAAAAAAAGACACAACTTTAGGCCGTGTTTATAACATTCATCCAACTCAAACTGAATGTTTTTATTTAAGAATGTTACTGCAATATGTTCGCGGTCCAATGTCATTTCAACATCTACGAACCGTGAATGGTGTTATTTTCCAAACGTACCAAGGCGCTTGCAAGGAATTAGGTTTACTGGAGGGAGATGAACATTGGCAAAATACCATGTCCGATGCAATTATATCCGAGCCAGCTACAAAATTAAGAGAATTATTTACCACTATCCTTATATTTTGCCAACCATCTGACCCCTTAGAGTTATGGAATAAATTTCGTGATGCTCTATGTGAAGATATATTAAACAGAATGCGTAATGAGAATCAGGATATGACATTAGCATATAATGATGATATATACAATGATGGACTAATCATAATTGAAGATAAAATTCATGAGATTTCAGATAAATCCCTAACCGACTTTGGGCTTCCTGCAGCAAAAAGAAATAATTCGCTTCTGGACCCGTTAGAAGTAGCGTTGCGAAAACCATATAATTTAAATGATTTAAATGAATATATCACAGAAAATGAACCAAGATTAGTAAATGACCAGGTGACAACGTATAATTGTGTCATGAAAAGTGTTAGTTTTAATGAAGGAAAAATTTTCTTTTTGGATGCTCCCGGTGGGACCGGCAAGACGTTTATTACTAATCTTATATTGGCAAAAGTAAGGTCTCTAGGAAAGCTAGCCTTAGCAGTAGCGTCGTCAGGTATTGCTGCAACTTTATTAGCAGGTGGACGCACAGCTCATTCCACTTTTAAACTGCCCCTAACTGTGTCTTTAGAGAAAGATAGCGTGTGCTCTATACGCAAAAATGGACCTTTGGGAAAAGTTTTACAAGACGTCAGTCTAATAATCTGGGACGAATGTACCATGATACATAGAGCTCACGTAGAAGCTCTAGACAGAACTCTCCGAGATATTAGAAACTGTGATAAAATCATGGGTGGGATTACGGTTATGTTTGCTGGGGACTTTCGCCAAACCTTACCGGTAATAGTAAGGGGAACCAGAGCAGACATTGTGAAGGCTTGCCTTAAAAGTTCTCCATTATGGAAATTTGTAAATATTTTAAAATTATCTACAAATATGAGAGCACATTTGGGGGGAGGTAGTATAACTTTCCCGTCAAAATTACTTTCTGTAGGAGACGGGAAAATACCTCATTCTAATAATAAAATTGAAATTGATTGCGATTTAGGAGTAAAAGTGGGTAACATCGAGGAATTAATAACTAAGGTATACCCTGACATCAGCCAAATAGAAAACAAGGACCACCAATGGATGTGTCAAAGAGCAATATTGGCGGCAAGAAATAGTAACGTTGACGAAATAAATGATATAATTTTAAGTAAACTCCCAGGAGATATTGTAACCTACACATCCATTGATACCGTGATGGATCAAGAAGATGTAGTTAATTACCCACAGGAGTTCCTCAATTCCTTGAACCCAAGCGGCCTTCCCCCACATTCTCTTAATTTAAAAATAGGTGCCCCAATCATTTTACTAAGAAATCTCAAACCACCAAATTTATGCAACGGGACCCGACTTCAAGTAAAATTTCTGCGCAATAACGTCATCGTTGCAATAGTTTTGACTGGTCCAGCAGTTGGTCAAACAGTCCTCATACCCCGCATCCCAATGATACCCAACGACTTACCTTTCAATTTTAAAAGAATACAATTTCCGATTAAATTATCCTTCGCAGTCACAATAAATAAATCACAGGGGCAGACATTCAAACACGTGGGGATCGATTTACGCCAAGACTGTTTTTCGCACGGCCAGTTATACGTCGCCTTATCAAGATCAGGTTGTGGCGAAAATCAATATATTCTTCTGCCACAAGACAATAAAACAAAAAATGTAGTATATGCAGAAGTTCTATAATAATTTAATTTACTTAAAAAATTGTACAGATATAAATAGTTTGGAACTCGAAAAAAAAACATAGGTTTTATCCTAAAAATTCTGCGGAAACTCGACCATTCCGAAAATCCCGCAAGAACGGGAACTATGTGGGAAAAACCAAAAATCTGCCGGAAGTCACTATTCCACGCGGACGAAGTCGCGGGCAAAAGCTAGTTGTTTCATATTTATACTAGCTTTCCGCCCGCGGCTTCGCCCGCGTAGACTACACGACGTTATCCCGCGGGAATTTGTTTTTTTTCCGGGATCAAAAGTAGCCTTAGTTACTCCTTATTACATCAGCTACCTACCTGCCAGTGAAAGTCCCGTCAAAATCGGTCCAGCCGTTTCAGAGATTAGCCGGAACAAACAGACAGACAGACAGACAAAAATTGGAAAAAATGATATTTTGGTATATGTACCGCATATATAATTATATGCATGTAGTAAAAAGTGGTTATTTTAATATTACAAACAGACACTCCAATTTTATTTATTTGTAGTATAGATGTATAGATGAGCAGTCAGAGTGTTCAAATTTATCTAAGCAAACAAAGCTATCAAAACATCTGTGCATAATGTACAACACCATATTGCACAGATATATTGAACACCTTGCGCGCTTACAACAATATGATGATTCGAACTGCTTAGATCAAATTGCGTTTATGTTTTTCAGATCTTTTTGACTACTCTAGACGCTTATATCAATTTGACACTGACTGTACCTACCTAGTTTTTGAGTTCAGCCATTACAAATAAAAAAAAACAATATTAGATGGATTAAATAAGATTTTCTCTTGTGTGGACTCTTAAATGCCTAATTAAATTACTATTTTGAGCAAAATCTTTCCCACATAAATCACACTTAAAAGGCTTGACTTTGGTGTGCACTCTTAAGTGCTCAGTTAAAGTCTCTTTTCGAGAAAAGCATTTCTCACATAGATCACATTTAAGAGGCTTTTCTTTAGTGTGGACTCGTAAGTGCCTAATCAAATTACTCTTTTGAGTAAAATCCTTTTCACATACATCACATTTAAAAGGTTTTTCATTGGTGTGAACTCTTAAGTGCCTACTTAAAGTCTCTTTTATAGTAAAACATTTGTCACATAGATCACATTTAAAAGGCTTTTCTTTGGTGTGGACTCTTAAGTGCTGAGTTAATGACACTCTGTGAGAAAAGCATTTCTCACATATATTACATTTAAAAGGCTTTCCTTTGGTGTGGAATTTTAAGTGCTTATTTAAATCACCACTTTGAGTAAAATATTTCTCACATATATCACATTTAAAAGGTTTTCCAGGTTTTTCGTTAGTGTGCAATCTGAAGTGTACCGTTAAATGACTCCTTTGAGAAAAGCATTTCTCACATATATCACATTTAAAAGGTTTTTCTTTGGTGTGCACTAAGTAGTGTCTAGTTAAATGACCACTTTTAGAAAAGCCTTTCTCACATATATTACATTTAAAAGGCTTTCCTTTGGTGTGGAATCTTAAGTGCTTAGTTAAATCACCACTTTGAGTAAAATATTTCTCACATATATCACATTTGAAATGTTTTACAGGTTTTTCTTTAGTGTGCCCTTTGAAGTGTACCGTTAAATGACTCCTTTGAGAAAAGCCTTTCTCACATATATCACATTTAAAAGGTTTTTCTTTGGTGTGCACTAAGTAGTGTCTAGTTAAATGACCACTTTGAGAAAAGCCTTTCTGACATATATCACACTTATGTAGGTTTTGCCCAGTGTGGAGCCTTAAATGTAAAGACAAATTACTACTACTAGTAAAACGTTTCATACAATAACTACATAGATATTCTTTTCCTTTGCTACGCTTTATATCACTGCTGCATTTATTTGTTTCCGACATATTATCATTACTCTGGATTTCTTGTACCTCCAATTCATTAGTGGATTTACATTCGTTTGTTATTTTCAACTCTGAATTTATCGAGTTTGCATTTTGATTCAATTCAATTAATTCAACTTTAACTGTTTTACTCTGATATTCATTTTTAAATAGATCGCATGTAAAAATATCCTGTTGAGGTTTAACCAAATCATTTTTATTTATTGCACTATAATTATGTATTTCATTCATAATATTGGAAGTAGTCGTTTCAGTTTCTAATATATCTTCTTTCTTTACTCTAGGTTCTTCATCCTTCTCGGTTTTACATAAAGATGCTTGAATGTTAACCGATTCGTTTACAGCTTCAATTTTATCTAACTTCCGTCTCTCAGGTGATGCAGCATCTGTTAATGAACAAAATCGATCAGATTTGAGCTTTTTACGATTGAAGATAGTCTGTGTAAAAAGGTAATGGGTCGATCATGTATTTGTGTAAAATAGACTGCAATGAAAAAAATCCAAGGTTTCAATTTGACGCTCTTACGAATATGACTTACAATACTTCCTATGATTTTCAAAAAAATACTATTCTTGTTAGAACTAAGATTTAATGGTTCGTTTAATATAGTTCTTAATATAGTTTAATAAAATAGATATTTGCAGTCTTGACATTGACAATGTCACTAAAATGAAGTATTAGAAAAAATCAACCAGTCTAAAGGGCTTATTACACTTGGCTAAATTCAGCATCTAATTAAGCATACATTGCTTGTTTTGATTGCATCACTTGCTACAAATGAGCTTAAAGAAAGCAATGTATGCTTAATTAGATGCTGAAATTAGCCAAGTGTAATAAGCCCTTTACAACTAGCTCCGATGGGACTCGAACCCGCGACCTTTCACTGTCCGGGCGAATGCGTCATGCTCGTGAACGGGTGCTACCTGTGGGAATGGGTCTACTAATGACTGCTTGTCTTAACTTGTAGTTAAATATTATACTTTATTTATAACTATGTTATATTCGAATGTATGGCACAGCTTGCAATTTTCTTAATAGTAATCTTAATATGAATGAGATGTATGCCCATAAAACTATTCGATTGAAACCTCTTGTTTAGTTGAAAATTGTTTACTGTTATATAATATGATAATATGTAAGAGAAAAATTAAATGTAACTAATTAAATTAAGTATTTTCTATTGTGATGGAAAGTGACCTTACTAATGTGTGAAGGTCATTTTTCAATTTGACGACTCTGTATGAAATATAACAGAGAGAAAAAGATTGCCCTTGACGAGTTTCTTGCCGGTTCTTCTCGCAAGGTCTCCCGCCGTAGGAATTGCGAACCGATGGCGTAGCTTCTTTGATTCATAAGTGTTGTTACCTCAACCTAAATTGAATAAAAAAATAATTGTAAATATTACGAAAAACGGGATTTTTACCATGTTTAGATTTGTAGTTGAGTCCCCGATATTTCGGCGCAGTTGCACACGCCATGATCACGGAGTAACTGAATAAAGTTAATGCGGGTTGAATGTTAGGAGCAGACAAATCTGTCTACCCTCTTTCTCGTTCGTTTGCTACTATGTCATTTTTTTGTTTATTGTGGTTTTTGCTCAACTGAATCACAACAATAAACAAAAAAGTGTCGTTCCGCGTAGTGATACTGTGAGTTTTGTGTGTCGTGCAAATTGTGAACAACTTCGAGTTTAGTGTGCGAACGGAAACAGTGGTACGGGCAACGAGCGTAGCAAACGAACGAGAAAGAGGGTAGACAGATTTGTCTGCTCCTGACATCCAACCCGCATTAACTTTATTCAGTTACTCCGTGATCATGGCGGCGTGTGAAAAACTGCGCCGAAATATCGGGGACTCAACAACAAATCAAAACATGGTAAAAATCCCGTTTTTCGTAATATTTACAGTGTTAATGACCATGAAAGTTTAAAAAGTTAAAAAATAATTGATTTTGATTTTTTATTTTGAATGCTAGAACCACTGAGCTACGAAGTCGTTGAGCGAATATAATAATACCCATCGTTGTTTCCCATTGCACGTGTTAGAATATCAAGTTTTGACATTGATTCAATTTAGTATTTATTACACCTAAATCCATTAAATTAATTCTGCGGATGAAATCGTACCTTATTTATCGTGTTTTCATTAAATAGTAGTTTGATTTGTGTCGGTGCCATCCGACAACAAAGCGATATGATATGGAGTTTTGTTATTAATCCCATATAGTTATTTTTACATCTAAATTCATTATATTAATTACTAGCGGCCGCCCGCGGTTTCACCCGCGTGGTTCCCGTTCCCGTGGGAATATCGGGATAAAAAGTACATATAAACCTTCCTCTTGAATCACTCTATCTATTAAAAAAAACGCATCAAAATCCGTTGCGTAGTTTCAAAGATTTAAGCATACAAAGGGACATAGGGACAGAGAAAGCGACTTTGTTTTATACTATGTAGTGATGATGGAGATAACATTTTACTACATGTATCCTGTTTCTAATAAAAAGTATTTTGATTTGTGGCGGGGCCAACCGTCAACAAAGCATGATCAAGCAATTGTACTTTAATTTGCCTATAAGTACTGAATAATGTGTATAAAATCATGTTATTACTTTTAATATTCATATCAATTAATTTATTACTGAAATGTAATGTATAAGTATCTAAGTAGGTAACGTGTACTTTTACGTTGGTACACGTTACTTCCGGTTGAAAAGAAAACAAAAAGATAATTATTGTAATTATAGGAGGATGAGAAGCGAAAGACGAAGAGTTTAGTAACAATAGTTTACTGTTGTTTATTATATTATAAACACGTAAGAGCAAGCGGCGCGCGCGCAGGCGACACGGGTGTCTCGTGGAAAGCATAGATGCAGACTGACTGCCGGTCGGGCGCGGACTGCGCTCCCGATCTATATATGGATAGTTATGCATTGATTATGCGTTTAATGCTGACCGTGCACATTCCAGCTGCTATGTTAGCGTATACCGCGGCGATGCTTGTGAACAATATTTATTATAAATATTTTAATGTAAATATATAATGTTACTTGATGAAAAGTATATTAGTTCCCCACATCACTCCCCTCCAGAGGCCGTGTCTACGGACGATAATAGTCTGGAAAATGGACATGCCGCCCGGAACGAGTCTTTTTGACCTGGGATGACAAATGTGGTTGAGGATATTCGGGTTCCGGAGGAACCTGGGGAATAACGGTACTATGTGGAAAAGAAATGTTGTCATTTAGTATGTAAGCCGGCTTAAGGCGGTCTACAGATACAGTGACATCTTTGTCTTTTATTTTTAGTTTAAAGAATTTGGCACCTCTCTTTAAAACTTCGTGTGGCCCAGTGTATGCGGGTTGAAGTGCACCCCGTAGTATATCTTCACGAAGGAAAACATGACTACAGGTAGCGAGATCTTTAAACACGAATGTTTTTTGATGAGAATGGTGCTGAGTAGGTATTGGTTGGATGTTCTGAGCAAAGTTTTTCATCCGAGCTAAGAAGTCTGATATGTCGGTGGTATAGCACGGAGTACTGTCACCGAAAAATTCACCGGGAAGGCGTAGTGGTTCTCCGTACAAATACTCAGCGGAAGAGCCATGAAGGTCATCTTTGTAAGCACTCCTTATACCGAGCAGCACAAGCGGCAATGATTCAGTCCAGTTAGAATCGGCATGACATGTTATTGCTGCCTTGAGCTGGCGATGAAATCGCTCGACCAGGCCGTTGCACTGTGGATGGTATGCTGTGGTCATCCGGTGTTGTAATCCAATGAACTTGGAAAGCTGCTGAAATAGAGCGGAATCGAATTGTCTGCCTCGATCAGTGACGATGTTTGCAGGACAACCGAACCGCGATACCCAACTTGTGACAAACGCCTTGGCTACCGTTTCTGCTGTGATATCGGTAAGGGGGACAGCTTCCGGCCATCGCGTGAAGCGATCGACGGCTGTCAAGCAGTACCGATAGTTTCCAGCAGGCGGGAGTGGCCCGATGAGGTCTATGTGTACGTATTTAAAACGCTCTGAAGGTAAGTCGAGCGTTCCCAGCGGTGAGTGAACGTGTCGACTTATCTTCACACGCTGACATGTTAAACACGACCTAGACCATTCACGGCACTCCTTTCGCATACGAGGCCAGACAAAGCGTTGTGCCACAAGTTTGGCAGTCGCATTGGCTCCGGGATGACTCAGCGAATGAAGGCAGTCAAATACATGTCTCCGAAGATCTTTCGGGACGAATGGCCTGGGGGTCGCTGTACTGATGTCACAATACAATTCAACAGAACTACCAGGGACTGTCATTTTCTTAAGACGAAGAGAATTTTCACCTGTGAGATATTCTACGAGCTCTGAGTCTGACGATTGTGACTGCTTGAGCATACTCCAATCAACTGGCGCTTGAAGCTCTTCTACCCTAGAGAGGGTGTCAGCAACGACGTTCTCTTTACCCGAAATGTGTTGAATATCAGATGTAAATTGTGAAATGAAATCTAAATGTCTGAATTGTCGAGGAGAACAATTGGCTTTGCGCTCATGAAATGCATAGCAAAGTGGTCGATGGTCAGTATAAATGGTGAAGTTGGCAGCCTCTAGCATGTGACGAAAATATTTAATGCTCTCATAGATAGCGAGAAGTTCTCTATCGTATGGTGAGTACTTGATTTGAGAGGGACTCAGCTTTCTAGTGAAAAATGCTAAAGGTTGCCAGCCCCCATCCCTAAATTGCTGTAATACTGCACCTATCGCCGTGTCGGAGGCGTCAGTGACAAGTCCTAACTTAGCATTGGGATCAGGATGAGCTAAAAGAGCTGCTTCTGACAGACTATTTTTACAGTTCTGAAATGCCAGCAGGGTATCTCCACAGAGATTTATGGGATGGTTTGGTTTGAGTTTACCTACTAAAAGAGCATGTAACGGGGCTTGGAACTGAGCCGCTTTGGGTATGAACCTTCTATAAAAATTGATCATGCCCAGAAATCGTCTGAGTTCTCGGACGGTTTTTGGGGTGGGGAAGTCTGAAATGGCTTGTACCTTACTGGAGAGCGGTTCAGTCCCATGCTCCGAGATGTGATACCCTAAAAAGTTTATCTCTGAAACACCAAAAACACACTTTGCGGTATTGATGAGAACGCCGTAATCAGGGACTTATATCGATATTTGAAAAATATCGATATAAGCATAAAATTTCGATAGTTGGATATCGATACAAAATAGCGATTAAAATATCGATAATTTTATCGATATTTTAATCGCTATTTCGAAAAAAAAAACTTGCGCGCTTTTTCCCTTAGTTAATATTAGGTAATACAATATGTATGCAATAAATGTTTGTTTTTCCTCGCAAGTGTGTTGAAAAAGTGCGTATGAAACTCGTGAGCAACTTACTCACTAGACACTCGGCTGATTTACGCCCACAGCCTCATGTATAATGAGCAACCTAAGCTCACTTGTATCATAATATACTATTACCTGACGATACCTGACGACCGATTTGGCGCAGGAGTAAACTACCTGCCTTCCGCGCCAGAGGTCTCGGGTTCGATTTCCGAACAAGACAAATATTTGTGTGCATGAACATGTCTATTTGTCTTGGTCTGGGTGTTTTCTATGTATAATAAGTATGTATTTACAAACAAAAAATATTTAAGTATATATTTATCCGTCATCAAGTTCACATAGACACAGTTTCTCAAGAAATTTACTATGGGCTTAGATAATTGGTGTGATTGTAAGAAAATATTTATTTAATACTGGCCCTGCCGCCGTGTTTGTATATTTACGAAGTTTGCAAATTTGTACGCAAACATAGCGAATTTTACACAAAACGACAAGATATTCCATTGAAATATCCATCACGATACAAAAATAAATTAATGTTGCCAAGTTGCAGATTAAAACTTACATCTAATAGTACATAACAATCATCTATTAAAATATATAATAAATTACCTTCTTCAATAATTAATGAAAATAAGTATTCGAAAGCTGCGTCCAGACTTGTGTCATGACATCGGACCGGACTCCGTGTCATCGTACAAGACTTGTTACGCTCAATGTGGACGGTCTAGGTTGTGCTGCCGTAACATTTTGGCGTGTCAGAACCAGAACACCGTGTCTTTATCATGCATCGCTAGTTTTGTTGGGCATGCGCTGTGGTAATACTGTATCAAAGAGACAGTGTATTATAAAGACACGGTGTTCAGACACGCCAAAATGTTACAAGTGTAGACGCATGGTGTCAATCGAACAAGACTGCGTGGCAAGGCACCAGAACTGCTGAGTTCAAAGATGGAATAAAAAATAAAGATTATAAGTATTTAATACCTACTAGCTGTGCCCCCGACTTCGTCCGCGTGGAATTGTGACTTTCAGCAGCATTTTAAATTTTTAAGGCTAATTCTTTTGCATATACTTTTGACGACCGATTTGACGCAGGGGTAGGTTACCCACCTTCTGCGCCAGTGGTCTCGGGTTTGATTCCCGTACAAGACAAATATTTGTGTGCATGAACATGTCTATTTGTCTTGGTCTGGGTGTTTTCTATGTATATTAAGTATGTATTTACAAACAAAAAGTATTTAAGTATATATTTATCCGTTATCAAGTTTTCCATGATACAGTTTCGTAATGAAATTAAAATGGGCTTAGATAATTGGTGTGAATGTAAGAAGTTATTTATTTATTTATTAGTTATTTATATAAACTTTAGGCCGTCCGGGTGTCGCAAAGGGGGTGCATAAAAATAACACTAACTTTTTTCAAAAAGTGAAAAAAATCATAGCTTTCGAAAAAAGATCTAAGACGAAAAAACAAAAAGTTATCTTTTTTTTTTGGAAAAAAAAAAGTTTTTTCTGCCGCTTCGCCGGCCGCTGCCTTCGCTCGCTCGGCTCGCGCTGCGTTTTGGTCACAGTTCTAACTTAACCTTACCTAAAACGACTGCTAGGATTTCTTGGGCTCGGGGGGCGGCGGCGGGGGGCTTAGCCCCCCGAGCCCTCTTGGTGGGGGGGCTGCGGCCCTGTCCCCCTGCTCCTCTGTTTTCATCCATTTGAACTGAATTCAGAACTTATAAAGTAAAAAAAAATATTTTGAGTCAACAGATCCTAAAAAAAATTTTTTGTTTACAATTGGATGTCTCTCAAATAGCTTCGGGGACTGAATTCAGAACTTAAAAAGTTAAAAAAAAATTTTTTGAATTAACAGATATAAAAATTTTTTTTTTTTTTACCATTCGATGTCTCTCAAATACCTCCGGGGTTATTAAAAGGGTATCAAAAATTTCGATAGATTTTGGCTACGACGCACCGCTTTCGAGATATTGACATTTTTATAAAATAATCATCTTCTGTACTTGTATTTATTCTGTGATGCCGGCACATGTCACGACCTGATCCATTCCTATCCCGTGTCTGTATCTGTGTCATCTGGCGTACTTCGACGCGTGTCATAAACACAAGTGTGGACGTCTCCTTGACACGCGGACAATTGCGAAATCCTTTGATAAAAACCGACTCTCGATGGATCGGCTCGTAACACGTAACATCGATGCGTAACAGCACACAGACCAGCGTCCACACTGCACCTTCGTTACTCCGTACATTGTCCGTACATTTATCTGTGTCTAGCAGTTTCTTCCAGTGTTCGGAATGGATTTGAAGCTTGTAACATGTACGCGAACTTGTTCGCGTGTCAAAAGACGTCCACATTATCCGTTCTGACACGCGTGTCTGACACGGTACGGGGTAATGTTCGGCGAAATGTTACAAGTCTGGACGCAGCTTTTGTTTACTAACCAATCAAAAAAATTCTAATAAATAAATGCTATTACAATTTAAATGAATACTTCAATGTCATCATTAATACTTAAAACAAAAAATAATTTAGTAATAGGCTACTTGACTCATACTTAATTTGATACATCGAATGAATAATATTTCCTTTAGTATTTGGCTTAGGAAAACGTAATATAGCGATATCATGAAATAAATTTATTTATTTATTTATTTACTTTAATTAAAACGGTTACATACACCAATAACATTAATTAAAGACATCATTCAATTCAATTAGGCGTCACTACTACAATAATAATTAAAAAAAAACACAAAATTAATATATTAATCTACATTCCCTTGCATTCAACATATCCTCTCACAAAAACGCAGACACTCGGACAATATCTTCGACCATGAATCCGCTTGTATCTAAAAGTACAATATCTATTGATAAGTAAAAATAATTTTAAAAATATATTTTTTAATTTTTCATTTGAACTGATGAAAACACTATCATCCATGTTGTGACGTCATTGGATTTCTAAATTTGCAAACAAATAAACGTACTTTCACTTTTTCTACATATAAGTAAGGGTGTATTCCACTTATCAAAGATGGATGTTGAATGTATACTTAAATTTGAATGTCAAAGTCGTCCAATTTCTTTAATATATGTTTTAAAATATTAATTTAAATACATTTTTTGGTGTAATAGGACAATTATTAATTGTTTAGGACACGAAGTTTAAATGAATACTTCCGTGACATTATTAATTAAAATAAAAAATATTTTAATTTTAATCTCCCAACCAAAGAATGATTGGCACTTTTGTATAGACCCTGGCCGGCATGCATAGCCAATAAAGTACTAATGTCTGTTAGCTCACTCAACTCAACGACTGGTTGGGATTGTTTTTCTTTCAAACTTGTCCCAACGAGTCACTGTGTGACTGGTAGGGATTGCTTTTCTTTCAAACTTGTCCCAACGAGTAACAGAGTTACTGGATGGGAATTTTCCAGAATGAAAATCCTTCCAGTTTTTGAGTAAAACTTAATTTAAAGCCAAGCGAGCAAAGCGGAGCGGAGCGGAGCTGTGCTGAGCAACCATTGTCCTGTAAGCATATTTAAGCGTGCGTAGCCATTGAGTGGATAATACAAAAAATAAATACTCAACCCTTGCAAAAAAATCATGTGCGTCAAGTTAGCAGCCTCACAACAGAATTAGATGGTTTTGATTATGTCAAAAAATACTGTATAAATAGTGTTAAATAGTGATGTATATTAAATAAATAGTGTAACTTTGATTCAAAAGATATTTGAGTATCTTAGTGAGGCTGCTAACTTAACGTCAAGTTAGCAGTCACCTCAAGAAATACAGTTCGTATCAATGTGATTTATATGTCAAAAAATACTGTATAAATAGTGTATCGTAAACGCAAAATTTCAAAAGTAGTGCTTTAATACAAGCCGAGATATTAGGGTCTCTAAGTGGGCTGCTAACTTGACGTTTCTTGCGATGGAGATTCCAGGGAAACAGGTACAAGTTTTAAATAAATAAATACTTGAAAAAATACTGTGTGAAATAGTGAATCTTAGGATATAAATAAAAAAAGAATTCTTCTTTGCTATTTTCAAAAAATCTAATGTAAACTTCTACATAATAATCTGAATATATGCTGACGATCAATGTTGAACTTTGCTCCTTAGTAATAAGGTTCAAACTTTATTTCAATCGTGAAGTGCGTACTATCGAGCAAAAAAGTGAAATATATATTTTTGATTGTGTCAATACATACGTATAATCGGTTTAATGCTATTGATTAGGTATTTAAACAAATATATTTCTACCCACTTTTTAACCGACTTCAAAAAAAGAGGAGGTTCTCAAGTCGACAGTATTTTTTTATGTATGTTTTACCATAACTTCGCCAGTTGTTAACCGATTTTAATAATTCTTTTTTTATCTGAAAGAAAATAGGTAGGTAGTTTATGTGTGGTATCATGAAAAAGTTAAAGTAGTCAGTTCAGTAGTTTTTTCACAATCCTGAAAAAACACATAGTTTTTGACTGGTAGTTCCTGCTTTACACGTCAATATCTTCGCGAACTATTGACCAATTTCAATGATTATTTTTTTATTCGAAAGAGTAAACTCCTGAGGTAGTCACATTGTTACCAAGTTAGGATCTGATGGTGGAATCCAGGGGAAATCGAGGAAAACCCGTAAATTTTATGGTAATTCACGTATTTTAAAGATTTTCTAAAGTTTTTTAAGTATTTGCATCTGGTAGTCATCATCACATGCTGATGAGCTGGTGATGGAAGGTACAACTCCTCAAATGTCGTTGATATGTAAAGATTTTTAGTTGTATTCTTTCAGGTTATTTAGATTAGATCGTTCTTTCATAAATAATAAATAATAAATAATAAATAATAAATAATAAATAATAAATAATAAATAATAAATAATAAATAATAAATAATAAATAATAAATAATAAATAATAAATAATAAATAATAAACAATAAATAATAAATAATAAATAATAAATAATAAATAATAAATAATAAATGAGTGTTTGTACCAAAATTTTGAAGTCTCTCCGGCATTTCGGAAGCGGCCCATCTTGCAGCTCTCAATTTATTTCTCCGTTTACGCTGTTTGCGTCGATTATGTAGCTTGTATATTTTGTTTGTTTATAATATACTAGCGGATTCTCGCGGTTTCATCCGCGTGGTACCTGAACGAATGTAGCTTTCTAATGATCAAAGAATTTTCTAAATCGGTCCAGTAGTTTCGGAGCCTATTCGATGAAAACAATTTAACAAACAAACAATCAAATCTTACCTCTTTATAATATTAGTACTTACTTATAGATAATTATATAATTTGTACCGCTTTAATTGTTTTCTGTTTCCCAACGGTTGACTGGCAAAAAATACTTTTAGTATTAAGTCCGCCTTGTATATTACATTACCTATGTATTATGTACAAAAGTTTATTAAATAAAATAAAAAAGAAATAATAACAAATATGCTAGCCCCAAGCTTATTTTTCACATACAAAAGTTCCAGCTAATTGAACTTTTGTCCAACGACACTTGGATCGCTTATTTTGACGTTTAGTCGTTGAAATCCGATCGAAACAAAGGTCATCTAAATAGTAGAATACCTTCGAGTTATCGTTTTGAAACGATTGAAGGACGATTAATGTACCAGAATACACTTCGACGACACTTCGATAGAATCGCTGCCGCTCAAGTTCTATCGACAGTTGTGAATACGAATATGGTTTCAACGACTAAATCGCTACGATATCGTCACGGTTTATATTACGAGAATCGGGCTGGTCAAGGTCGCGGGAAGCCGCTGAATGCGGGCAGCGCAGGACCGATCGTTGTGGAGATCCTTGGGGGAGGCCTATGCCCAGCAGTGGGCGTCGTACGGCTGAAATGATGATGATACGATAGATTATGTATCATTTAAAATGACTGGAATAAAAAATTTGACAATATCAGTACGTCTAAAGAAAACTGCACACGACTGTACCTAAATTCGAATGTATGGTAGAAGTTAACATTAGATTTTTTGAAAATAGCAAAGAAGAATTCTTTTTTTATTTATATCATAAGATTCACTATTTCACACAGTATTTTTTCAAGTATTTATTTATTTAAAACTTGTACCTGTTTCCCTGGAATCTCCATCGCAAGAAACGTCAAGTTAGCAGCCCACTTAGAGACCCTAACATCTCGGCTTGTATTAAAGCACTACTTTTGAAATTTTGCGTTTACGATACACTATTTATACAGTATTTTTTGACATATAAATCACATTGATACGAACTGTATTTCTTGAGGTGACTGCTAACTTGACGTTAAGTTAGCAGCCTCACTAAGATACTCAAATATCTTTTGAATCAAAGTTACACTATTTATTTAATATACATCACTATTTAACACTATTTATACAGTATTTTTTGACATAATCAAAACCATCTAATTCTGTTGTGAGGCTGCTAACTTGACGCACATAAAAAATCGTAATAAAACAGCAAAAAGCCTTTATTTTTCTTTTCATTGACAACGAATTACCGCAACTATTGTTTTGGTTGTCATGGCGCTTTAGAATGACTGTTTTACCGACCCGAGCTCGTCCAATAGTGCCATCTATTGTAGGTTTTTAATAAAATTGAGTATTCGTCTTACCCACACTAGGCTTCATTCAATAACGCAATCATGCAATTAATTCTGTTTTGTACGTTTTGCTGAACTGAACTGAGGTAAAGTACGTATTTCCCCTACATAACTTCTTAACTATCGTTTTGATCATATAAATTACAATCCATTTTACCAGACGAAAGAACAAAATTTTAAATTCAGACATGTATTTAATTCATTTTTCGGTAAAATGTCATTTAGTACGTTTTTACAGTATAGCGGTGAGGCTACCGAGGATGACAGCGATATCGCGTACCGACAACGCGGTATCGCATAAGTTCGCGATATGTACTTGTATACGTACCTGATTTATGTAAGTACCTATAGAGTAAAGCATTATAATCGGTTTCGTTTATGACTATAGATACAGTTTGCACCACACAGGAGTGAAGGGGACACCGTTTTCATAAACATCACTTTCGCAATCCGCTTCACTCCCAATATATGGTCATCTTCAATCATGCTGGGGCATGCATCATGCATCTAGCAGAATGCAGAATCTAGCGCGCTAATTGTATCAAATTAGTGCGCTAAGACCCGGCTGCAACTGCGTATTATATCAAATAGCGCGCTAATTAATGGCATTAGACGCAGGTGAAGCTCTGGCATAACTGATGCGCCGCCAAAAGTAGCACTAATAAAATAAAAAAAACGACATCAAAAAAGTAAAAAAAAATGGTTGACTATCCGGTAATTTTTTTATTCAGTTTTCGCAATCAGCTTCACCCCCAAGCAGATTCATACGTTCTAAGGATGATTGGATGGAATATGGTGGATATCATCAATAAAAATCTACCATCAAAGAATCTGGCACGTCATAATATAATTATGGTCATCTTCAATATCTGATGCGCCGCCAAAAGTAGCACTAAGTAAAATAAAAAACCGACATCAAAAATTAAAAAAAATGGTTGACTATCCGGTAATTTTTTTATTCAGTTATAAGGTTTCATTTTCTAACGCATGTCAATCACTTATTATAAAACAATACTAACATAATTATTAATCATAACGATAGTACGCTAAAAGAATATAAGTAAAAGATAAATAACAGCAACGGCGCGCCCCATGTGTGTGGCGTGTGAGTGTGTGAGCCACACACACCACACCACACCACACCAGACAATCAATATTCAGACGGACGTAAAGTTGGCAACATGCATACATGATATGACGCAGCAAGGCCTTATCGATTATTAATTATCGATATTTTTTTCGATATAATTATCGATAATAGAAATATCGATAAATTTTATCGATATTTTTTTATATCGATATATTTTTTTATCGATATTTTAGTCCCTGGCCGTAATCTCTCATACGACTGAAAAGCTGACGTAAATGGTCTTCGTGTTCAGCTGGCGTCCTTGAGAATACTAAATAGTCATCCAAGTAAGGATAACAAAACTCTAGCCCACGAGTCATCTCATCGACAAATCTGGTGCTGCCAGTGGGGTGGGTCTGCTCATGTCTACTTGTGTTAAAGGTGTTCGGGATATGGTTTATAATAGTATTATATAGTTTTATGAGCGAGCTGGTGTGTCTTATGGTAATTTTGGTACCCGTGTCTTACAGTTACAGCAATTTTTCTAATAATTGTATTATTTACTCAAAAAATCCTTTTATTTGTTAACACTTATAGATTTGAATATGCGGCGCAGCTTGCAGTTTCCTTTTTATTAATCCTATAATATAATGTGAATAAGATTAAGATTAGTGTGTTCATTAAACTATTTGATTTTGAAATTGAATAAAAAATAATTGATTTTGATTTTTGATTTTGAATGCTAGAACCACTGAGCTACGAAGTCGTTGAGCGAATACCCATTGTTGTTTCCCATTGCACGCAAGTGCTTAAGTTTTCCGGTTTAAAAAGTAGCAAAAGTAAAATCTCTGTGCTATTTCATCCAGATCTCTTAGATTTCTGCGCGAACTGTTCATTTAAATAAAACACTTTTACGGATTTTGCACGCATTTATTGAACAACTTGGTTAAATTTTTAGTTGTTTTTAAAGATTTTTTGTTTTTATCCGACGTTTCGGCACCTTTCCAGGGGCCGTGGTCACGGAAAACTACCCACTCAATAAAGTTGTTCAATAAATGCGTGCAAAATCCGTTTTTATTTAAATCATCCAGATCTGTTCAGCCGTTTCACCTTAATCGAGTTACAAACATCTAACTAAACGTAGTAAGTTTTTTTACCTTCATATCCACTGCTCGTTTCCAATTTGACCATGGGTGTTTCCTCAATCTTGACACTGTCTGTTATACATTGTTTACTTATATTCTGTGTGGACAAGTCGTCTTCTGCATCTGAAATGGAGACTTTTCTTTACAAACTAGTATATCGTATAATAATCTAAAAACATAGTACAGTGCTTATAGTGGTGAGGAGTCGTGTTTACGATCAGTCATTCATTCCCGCTCGCCACCCCCAAGTCAGTCCCAATAGAATCTTAGGGCGCGGCGCCGGCGCTTCGATTAAAATTCACATTAAGGCGATGATTCCTGAAAATAGGGTATTTTAAATTATGGATTACTCGCAAACCGCAGGTACTCAAAATTTGGAAAAAATATATGTTATTTTACAGTCTAGTGCTTCCGGTATAATTTCCATTTGTGATACTTTACTGTATCAAATATAATTCCAAACATCCGTCTAATAATAATTCAAATATCATATTACTTGCAGTATACTTGGTTTTATTTAATGAAAAACATATGAAAATAATTGTCTTTGAATAGCCGAGGGATTCCGGCCGTCATAATTTTTTATTTTTCGCGGGCGCTCGCAAGTTCACAGTTCACTGCCGGCTGCCGCTGGGTCCACGCGAAGTGTATCGAGCGCGGCCGAGCAAGCGTGCCTATTTCGGTCGGGAATCCTCGCCTTAAGAAAAAGCACGGAGTCAGGGGGGTGTCACTCCGCAGTTTAGGTACGTTCGGCCGGCGCGCCTGCCGGGCAGGCGTATGGCAGAAGGATGCTGCTCGGCTCGTACGCTCCACGTTCGCGCGTAGAACGATCGATCATTTCTGTGATTTTTGTGCACCGAACAATGACTACTAAACGTTCTTATAATCCGTATATAAGATACTGTTGTGTTTACGGGTGTCTAAATAAAAGAAATAACAAAACCGAACTCGCAAGTCGCTCGCAACCCTAACCAGCGAGCGAGCTGTTCGAGACATTCATTAGAAATAGAAACGCTCGCGCGTAGATATTGGGCACAGTTTTGCTTGCATGCGCGAACTCTAGGTTATTATAACAATAGGCAAGCGATGACAAAGCAACCGGAATTGGACTTTATTTCCACGCAGAAAGATTTATTTTTATTTGAATGAGCTTGCAGAGTGAGTCTTCTGTGCCCTAGCACTATTACTTATTCTGTGACGGAGTTCACTTGCTTCGGATGATACCAGCCAGACACGTAGAAACGTGTTTGTTGACGTCACACATCGCTTTAATGTACTTAGCGTAAGTAGTAAAATATGTTTTTCTTTCTCTAGCACGCACTTATGCTGGTGCCACATTAGCGGACTATAATTCGTGTCGCGTTGGCGCGCTAAAATCATCGTTGTCGGGCATACGCGATGTTCTTGTCTACGTGATGGACATATACGTGTCCATCACCAGCTCATCATCGTGAGATGATAACTACCAGATGCAAATACCTTAAAATTGGTTATGAACCACTGGGTGTTATTGTTGATCGAAGTATGAAGCCTATTAAAGTAATCGTATTACGCCCGTGAAATATTTATAATTTAATTAATATTTCGAAATCCTGCGGCGAATGAGGGGCCCGGTCGCGATCGCTAGCGCGGGCTAGTAGTCTAGAAGAATTTTTGAATTTTACGACTTTGAACGGCATGGAATGTAACAGTTTGACACCGGGTTTTTTTAGACTAATTCGACCCTGCTGAACTCGATTTTGATTCAAGATTCAAGATTCAAGATTCAAGATTCAAATTTGTTTATTCAATTTAGATTGTTATTTACAATACTTGTGAACGTCATAGAAGCTACGCCATCGGTTCGCAAACCCTACAGCGGGAGGCCTTGGAGAAGAACCGGCAAGAAACTCCAAGGGTTGTTTTTTTCTCCCTGTTTTATTTCATACAGAGTCGTCAAATTGAAAAATGACCTTAACATGGTATGACTAAGGTCAGTTTCCATCACAATTACACAATGGGTTATGATAAATACAGTTAAGTATAGGCGAACTAATGATCATAGCGGTGAACAATTTTCAATTAAGTACTTAGGAACTCTACTTAAAGCTTTAATATTAGTTAAAAACAAAAGACAATTCTACTATATACTGCAAGTTGCGCCATTCATGTTTCAAATGTAATTCTTAATAAAATGAATAAAAACAAAAGAAAACACATTTTAAGGCAAGCAGATAAGAGCAGACCCATTCCCACTGGCAGCACCCGTTCACGAGCATGACGCATGAACCAGCCATCGCTTCGCTCAACCATATTTTAGGGAACGTAACGACCCGCCTCACACGCCACCACCGTAGAAATGTTTTAGTGAGCATTTGCCCGGTGACATTCCAATTTCCCCCCCCTCCCCCCCTTCCTCCCTTTTTCATTGGAAATATGTCCCTCGCCACGGTTTTTTCCGTTTTGTACAAAAACTATTAGATCTATATGAAAACTGTCAATGACAAAATTAATCTACATTAAATTACCTACCACATGGTAAAACTTTTATTTTAATAAGTCTTATAGTTTTTGAGTAACATCCACCCAAATTTCAAAGTTTTTTTTTATAATTTTAACTATATTTTCGCCATTTTATAGGGAAACCGCTGAATTTGGAACAAAGTGATGTATGCACTAATCAATCTTGATATGTTAACCTACAAAATAAGACCCTATTTACAGTCATACGAGTTTTTGTTCACCTTTGACAACTTACAGCGCCGAACTTGCGAACATTGAACAACAATTAACCCTCATAAACTACCTACTTTATATTTCGTAGTGGTAGGTTTCTAAAGATAAGCAAGCAAATCTTTTACAAGGTGCTAGTCAAAGATATATTATATGTACTAACGCACGTACTAAAGTAGTAGTAGTTCACTAAAGTAGTTTGATAAAGAAGTTTTGGTGCAGGTATAGGGATCTGTAAAGAAAAGAGGCCTCAATTTAGACAAAAGTATATTTTAATCGTCATAGATGGTGTTTATTGTTTGATGATAATATAAAAATTATAAAATTTCCGACTTAATATTATTATTACATTTATTGCACATTTGCAGTAAATCGGACTGATTTTTTTTACTTGTTTAAATTATAGTGTGTGTTTAAATCAGAAACACGACACAGGTATTAATTTTCAAATATTTTACATATTTTCGGAGATATAGCTCATCAAACTTCCTAAATAGACAAGGACAGCGCTAGACACATCTGACGTCAGATGTGCTTAGCGCCATACTCCCGCCGCCATACAAAATTTCGTTTTAGAAAGAGATAGCTAACAGACACAGTTTTCACGATTCAGCAGCTCATTACTTGCTTAATCAACATTTTGAATATTTTTTTCACTTTTGTTATTCTTCAATGTTATATTTTTGAATGTTATTATTAAATATTTACATTTCATTGGGTGCATTTACCAGAACTAATCGCTGACTAATCGATTACAAATAATCTGCTGAACGCACACAAAAATGCGATGACTGACAGCGATTTATAGCAGTCGGACGCCATTTTTTCCATCGCATTTGATTTTCGATGAGAAGCAGCGATTAGTTGCAAGTAGCTGTCAAACGTAGTGATTTTGTGTTTGTTGCTGTCATTCGTCATGTCAAAACCAGAAAAACGCTAAAGCGCGTTCAGCAGAATCTATCGAAGACAAGAAATCGATGACTTAGCGATTAGTCAGCGATTAGTTCTGGTAAATGCAACCAATATCATTCCGATGTCCGATGCCCGATTTTACTGTTCCACTTGTTCCTATCTGTGCCGGTAGAGGCGCTACTGTCGCGCGTGGTAACGAAATAGAGCCGTGTACTACCCTACTTCGCGGCAATACCGTATATCCTTTGTACCTTACAAATAAACTTAGCAAATATGTAATCTAACTAAACACAGGAATTTTATAATATACTAGCTGACCAGCGCGACTTCGTTCCCGTGGCCCTATCCCCTTCACCACCCTACCCTACCCGTACTCTACCCCTACCCTACCCTACCTTTACCCTACCCTACTTCTACTCTACCCCTACTTACCCTTACCCCTCCGTCCCCTATTTTCTCACCGTTAAAACCTTCCTTGGACTTCCACGAACATTTTAAAAAAAAATTGGCCAAATTGATCCAGGCGTTGTTGAGTTATGCGCTTACCAACACATTTTGCGATTCATTTCATTCTTAAGAAGAATTTCTTCATAAGAAGATTACGAACAATTAAGACAATACAAAAATGTCTACCTAAACCTAACTCAACCTATCATAGAGGGAGTAAAAATACACACAAAAAATATCATTTAGGTGATTTTGCAACAGTCAACTCAAGAAATATCATTTAGGTGATTTTGCAACAGTCAACTCAAGAAATATCATTTAGGTGATTTTGCAACAGTCAACTCAAGAAATATCATTTAGGTGATTTTGCAACAGTCAACTCAAGAAATTTCATTTAGGTGATTTTGCAACAGTCAACTCAAGAAATATCATTTAGGTGATTTTGCAACAGTCAACTCAAGAAATATCATTTAGGTGATTTTGCAACAGTCAACTCAAGAAATTTCATTTAGGTGATTTTGCAACAGTCAACTCAAGAAATATCATTTAGGTGATTTTGCAACAGTCAACTCAAGAAATATCATTTAGGTGATTTTGCAACAGTCAACTCAAGAAATTTCACAATATTTGACGACCTCAGTGGCCGAGTGGTGTACGCACCGGTTTTCAAGGTGCCGCCAGTGCCGCTATCTCTAGAGGTCACGGGTTCGATCCCCAGTCGGGTAAATGTTGAAAACGAACTTTTCAATATTTCCTCGGGTCTGAGTGTACACCCGGGGACAAATTCGGTGAACCACCTCTTACTTCTTTTCGTATTGCTGACGTCTCACCGACCCGTTCACTTGCAGTCCGTATCCGTAATTGGGTATTTGACTGTTGTTGAAATGTAGATATTTAATTATGACATTCAGAAATATAACATTATTGAATAACAAATGTGAAAAAAAACAACCACAGCATACAACACATAAGACACACACACACACACATACACACAGGCACAATACCGGGACTCCTAAACTGATTGTTTAAAGTCAAGTTATATAGCTGAAAACAGACAAGTAAATTAGACACCTATATTTTGGACATATAAAGGTCACATTAAAGTCTAACGAAACACTTGACACAAAACAATCAAACCCTAAAATTTTTCAAAACAATAAGCCAAAAACCAAACAAGTCTCAAACTATTAAAGCTTAAGAAATAGGGAAAGAATTATATATTATCACAGATAATATAATACTATACTAGTACAGATGCCTCATCCCATACAAGAAATGTGACCGTCCCTAGCGGGCAAAAACTTGCGGGCAGTTTAGTTTCCTCTTTTATTTCGCTAGATGTCGCTATTGAAGGGAGCTGTGCTTTGTCAACCGAGCCCGTTTTTCGCTTCCCGTCAACAGATAGCGTTAGTCATGTAACGAACTGTTTTAAGCCCCTGGACAAAAGGTGGCGCTAGCAACCGCCTATATATGCGAATTCAAACTTTAAAAATAGTATACGTAAGACTTATTTTTTATTGAGTGCTACTTTACTGGGTTGCGTAGCGTACATGAACATGAACACGCACGCGTTGCAATGCAATGCAACTTGCCGATGCAGATGATGTGATATTAGTTGATAAGGTAGGTACAGTCGAACCAATTGAATCATGTCATGACCCATTTTGCTAATGATTTGTTTGGAAGCGTCAAAACTATAAAAGTCAGTGTCAATGTCAACAAGTTTAAATCGCAACCTTACAGAATTTTAAAATCTGTTAGGCTGGTTACACAGCTCTTTCACACACCGGATTCGGTAGAATAGGTACCAATAGTCGGGCCGTACGGACCGACCCGCGTTGCTGTGATGTGAAACGATGTTCTAGCGCCTCCCGTTTCTCCGTTCCGGGCTCCCGTGTGCGGGCGGCTGCGAGCGACCGCGCGGGCCGCACGGAGAGCTGTGAAACCAGCCTTAAAAAAAATGAACTTATGGTGGGTCACGCTCACGCCACGAGCGAATCACGATTCACGATTTAAGTAGTAAAGTTTGACTGTTGTACCCTACCTACCCAATATACCTTTGCCCGAACAAGCTTTTTATAGTTTTTTAATTAAAGTACAGGTTACAGTCGAACTAATCGATTAGTTTACCCACCGAAAGTTAATTTTCTAAAACAGATAATTATTGAAACTCAAACTAATTGACATTGACATTTACCTTTATAGTTTTGCGTTTTCAAACAAATTAGCAAAATGGGTTGCGATTCAATTGGTTCGACCGTACATAAGTAGAAAATAATACCTATTTTGTTAATCATTGAAAATGAAGTACCTATCAGAAAGAACAATGACTCCGTAGCTCAGTGGTTAGAGCATTCGCCCGGAAAGTGAAAGGTCGTGGATTCGAGTCTCATCGGAGATAGTTAAGAGACGAGTAAATTTTAGTAGGTACCTACCTACCTAAGTAAGTAGGTACTTTATTTTCAAGGTATAGTAAATAAAGTAGGTAGGTAGTTTGTCCGCGATTATCTCGCGTTTGGCTGAACCGATTTTGATGCGGTTTTCAGGAAAGTAGGTATTTGTTACATTTACGAGGTTTTAGTATTTTAACCGACTTCAAAAAAGGAGGTTCTCAGTTTGACCTGTATGTATGTATGTTTGTCCGCGAGATGCGGTTTTCAGAAAAGTACCTATTTGTTACATTTAGAAGGTGTTGGTATTTTAACCGACTTCAAAAGAGGAGGTTCTTGAGTTTGACCCGCATGTATCTAATGTTTGTCTGCGAGATGCGGTTTTCAGAAAAATATTTGTTACATATAAGAGAAGGTTTTGGTATTTTAACCGACTTCAAAAAAGGAGTTTCGCAGTTTGACCAGCATTTATGAATGTTTGTCCGTGAGATGCAGTTTTCAGAAAACTACATTTTTAATACATTTACGAGAAGGTTTTAGTTTTTTAACCGACTTCAAAAAAGGAGGTTCTCAGTTTGACCAGCATGTATGAATGTTTGTCCGTGAGATGCGGTTTTCAGAAAACTACCTATTCGGTTAAAATACTAAAACCTTCTCGTAAATGTACTATTACGAGAAGGTTTTAGTATTTTAACCGACTTCAAAAAAGAAGGTTCTCAGTTTGACTCGCATGTGCACACGGCGTGATGTGCACAACTTGATGTGCTGTCGTGTGTACATTCATGTACACACGACAGCACATCAAGTTATACAGTTGAACTGCGATAACAGCTTTTATTACGTAGGGCATAAAGGCGGTCTCAAGGTCAACATGTATAGTCTGATGTGCCGCCGTGTGTACCTATGTTATTGTGCGTAATTATCTCACGTTTGGCTGAACCGATTTTGATATGGTTTTCATCAGACGAGTATTTTTATTGATGCGGTTTATGTGTACATCCTATCCTGTTTAGGTAAGTACCTATTTACCAGCAGAATACACGAAAATTGCCTGCATGGTGCATTTAAAACTATTACCTTATATTCTGTTAAACTTTTGGAATCGCGCGCTTACTTTTGCTAGCGCAATTCGACTAACCGCATAGCAAGCTGCTGGTTATCGTGTCACATACCGATATATCGTTCCGATATCGGGCGTTTTCATATTGGACGATAACAGTATCGACAGGATATCGGCACGCACGATATCGTCGGAATGGCAGTTTGATACAATCACTACTAAATGCTTTCACACTGTGACGTTACAGTCAACGATATCGTCGTCGACAGATTCACTTCGGACCCGTGGTTACACTGTTTTGTTACACTAGTGTAATTGTTGAGATTGTAGTGCCGATATCGGTGGACAACACAAGTGCGGGAGATGCGAAGCCGGTTAGTAACGAAAATAACCAAGCGTTATTAACATATAAATAAATAAATAAATAAATAAATAAATAAAATAAACACTCACAGCTCAAGGAACTCACACCTAGCAAGTCAAGCCACTGGCGCTACGCTACCTAGCGGTGGTTTCTAGCGTAAAAACCCAAAAAGTGGGTCTCCTACCGCCTCACCTTTCCCATCGATAGTAATAATTTTAAGCGAGTTCAAAAAAAAAAGAAGCTTCTCAGTTTATTTTAAGCGACTTCAAAAAAGGAGGTTCTCAATTGGACCCGCATGTAGGTATGATTGTTTGTCCGCGAGATGCGGTTTCAGATAAGTATTTGTTACATTTAGGAGAAGGTTTTGGTATTACAACCGACTTCAAAAAAGGAGGTTTGACCCGTATTTACATAATATGTATGTTTTTCCGTGATTATCTCACGGATGGCTGAACCGATTTTGATACGGTTTTCATCTGAAGAGTATTTTTATTGATGCAGTTTATGTGCACATCCTAACATACCCATTTTTTTACCAGGATACACGAAAATTGCCAGCATGATGCACTAAAAAGACAGAAACTTACTACTTACTGATAAAAAAAAAGCGCCTTCAAAAAAAAAAACAAAATAATTGTACATGTTCACGTCCGACTTCAAAGCACTTATGTTATTTAGTGTGAATACAGTATTAGAGGTATTATTTCTTACTTTTTGGTTGCATTTTTCAAGGCGCTATTATTTTTTAAAATAAATAATTAAAATGTTCTTTAACGATATCATTTTTTTTCACCATAAATATAAAGCTTAAAGCAAACGTAGGTAACTAACTACACTGCTGCCATTATTACCTCGAATCGCGCGAATACTTTTGCTGGCGCACTGTGACTAACCGCATAGCAAGCTGCTGGTTATCGTGTCACATACCGATATCGTTCCGATATCGGCGGACGATATCGTCCCGATATCGGCGGTCGATATCGTCCCGATATATGAATATCGCGTCGGTGTCCAATGTGAAAACGCCCATCGGCGGACGATATCGTTCCGATATCGTTGTCGTCCGAGCTGACGATATATGAATATCGTGTCGGTGTCGTTATCGTCCAATGTGAAAACGCCCATTGTGACTAGGGTTTCGGGATTCCCGGGTTTTTTCATTCCCGGGAATCAGGAATTTTCAAGTTTGCTGAAATTAGTGGCCCTTTTTTATTAAAACAACATATTAACTTTTGTTTTACAAGCTTTTCATTTAACTTGCTGTGTAATGATGATGATGAAATAACCATATTATCATAAGAGTATTTAAGTATTTAATTAATTCTTATTTATCTACATTGTATGTCACACTGACACATATTATAAGCCAATGTAGTTTTCTTTGTGTAAGTAATGTAGCTTTAGTTCTCAATTGTATTTTTTTATGCTAAATAAAAAAATGTTTTAATTATATTTCATTAATCAGTGTTCAGATTAGAAAGCTGAGTAAAACTACATGACAGACATAAGAATGACAAAAATAACTTTTCAAGAAGGAATCTTGTCTGAATCTCTTGAAGAACTACAGACCCATCTCGCTTCTGAGCCATATCTATAAAATGTTTTCGAGAGTATGATTACGAATCGTTTCGCTCGCAGGTTTGACGACTTCCAACCTCCCGAACAAGCCGGGTTCCGCAAAGGCTATAGTACCATAGTCCACATCGAGGTGCTGAGGTACTTATACCAAAATGTCACCGTGTCAGTCCGATTACAGAACCAGAGCTCTAATCCTATCCAACTACAGCGAGGTGTGAGACAGGGAGACGTCATCTCTCCGAAACTGTTCACAGCTGCGTTGGAGGATATTTTAAAGCTTCTGGATTGTAAAGAATGCGGCATCAACATCAATGGCGAGTACTTAACACACTTACTGTATGCCGATGATGTAGTTCTTATGGCTGAGACCTTGGAAGACCTGAACACAATGCTCGTAGATCTCAGTAATGCTTGAAAAATGAAAAATGAAGTATTTAAAAAAAATCGACCCGTCTCACAACCAGCTCCGATGGGACGGGTCGATTTTTTCTAAATACTTCATTTTCCATTTTTCAACCATAAAAACTGCATTGTGAATGCAAAAAAGTAAAAATTTAAATAACTCAGTAATGCTTCTCAAAGAGTGGGTCTTAAGATGAACATGGGTAAGACGAAAATCATGTTGAATGCTCATGTTGCACCCGCTCCAGTGTTTCAGTTACGTAATAATGTCGAAGGTCTGTCTGGTACACCTGATGTCGAACCCTAGCAGCAGAGCTAAACCATAAGATATATAAATATAGCGTCTTAAGGGAAGTTGTTCAGCGTGATTAGTATTTTCTATTGACCTACAATAATCTCAAGTCTGGTACATCTGATGTCCCACAAGAGCCCAGATAAAGTTTAAGATATACGAATATAGCGGCCTAAGGAAGGTTGTTCAGCGAATGAGCACTATTTGTTTAAGTATTCCAGATATTGAGAAAGATAATTTGAATTAGAACCATTCTTAACCACACCACAAAGCGTGATACATACTTTTTACAAACTTTTTATACTGAATATCTTGAGAATTCAAATAAAAGATTTTCTTTAGAATTTATTGAAAGATCCATGTAAGTACCTACACCTACTTTAATCAATTCTTTTAAAAATCTTGATTATAAATTGAAATGAAAATGCAAATTCGTAAATAACATAAATTACGAGTACCTACCTCTACGTGGTCAAGGCGGAAACAACTCTACTGGTCAAAACTACTATTTTATTTAATACAATCTATTAAAATGCCTTCGGGCTCATTGAAAAAAAATACAAATAAATTACGTCCAGGGGTCTTCCTAAAGGTACCTAATAATAGATGCCAAAATATCGGTCGATTTTTTCTAAATACTTACTTCATTTTCCATTTTTCACACTAATGAGTGCTAATGATTTTATAATCACTTTGTAATCGTAACTCACATAAACTAACGCTGCAAAAAGCACAAGAGTGACTCTTTGCTTCTTAAATAAACATTTGCATTTTTTTTTAAATATGCCGTCGTGAAAACAGTAAAAATATGCCGTCGTATTAAGTAGTTCATAAAGAAAAACATTTAAAAACCCCCGACATAAAACAAACTTAAAAAAGTAAAAAAATAAAATTTATCTCAATCGGGGGACCACAAAATAGAAGTACCTAGGTAGGTACTAAAAGGGTAAGTACTTACCTATAATTATACGTTGAGGGTCCCCCGACCGAGAGAGAAATTTTATCTTTTTACATTTGTAAGTTTTTTTTGAGTCGAGGGTTTTTAAGTTTCTTAAATTTTATTTTTATAAGTATCTTCCTTTTTAAATTACCTACATACAAAATAACAAACCTAAAATCGGCCAAGTGCGAGTTGGACTCGCCCATGAAGGGTTCCGTACACACTTAACGTACCGATTGCCTATACCTTGCCAAAATTCCAACATAATTTTTTGTCAGCAAAATATAACTTTGTTTTTCATAGTGTTTGTATGAATAACAAAGTTACATTTGCGGTTTTTGAAAATGTGTTATATCTCAAAATGTACTGACTATGTATCGATCAAACCAATTTTCGTTGAAAGTTTTTATTAAAATCTACAGCATATATTTTTTCTAGATTTTTCATTCTTTTATTTCAAAAGTTAGAGGGGGGGGGACACACATTTTACCACTTTGGAAGGCTCTATCTTTCAAAATATTGAGTTTGAGAAAAAATGATTTAAGAAACCTCCATGTTATTTTCAAAGACCTATCTATAGACACCCTACACGAATATATTTGTTGAAAAAATATTTTTCAGTTTCAGTTCTATGTATGGGGAGCCCCCCTTAATTTGTTTTTATTTTTTATTATTGTATTAAAATCGTAAAGCGGTTCACGGAATACATCTACCTAACAAGTATAAACTGTGTAGTTTTTATAGTTTTGGAATAAAGTGGCTGTGACATACGGACGGACAGACAGACAGACAGACAGACAGACAGACAGACAGACATGACGAATCTATAAGGGTTCCGTTTTTTGCCATTGGGCTACGGAACCCTAAAAAACTGCATTAAAATCGCTTGATCCGTTTAGGCACTACGAATAATGAAAGTTTAGTATACCTAGGTAGGTACCTACATACAGACAGACAGAAATTTTTTGCTAGGTAAGTACCATTTTTTTATTGCACCTAAATTTGCCCAGGGTGTAGGTACATCTTCGATTAATATAAATCGAAGAGGTACATTATTTTATGGAAGTGTCTAGTCTGCCACCAGTATCTGTTTAGAAAAAAAAATATCTTGCCACTATTGGCAGGTAATTTAACAGGTAAAAATATTCTGCCGTAACTTAATAGCCATACCTACAAATTTATGCCTTATAAATTATAAGGCCTTATATATTAAAACTTAAAATTATTAAGTTACTAGCGGCCGCCCGCGGTTTCACCCGCGTGGTTCCCGTTCCCGTGGGAATATCGGGATAAAAAGTACATATAAACCTTCCTCTTGAATCACTCTATCTATTAAAAAAAACGCATCAAAATCCGTTGCGGAGTTTCAAAGATTTAAGCATACAAAGGGACATAGGGACAGAGAAAGCTACTTTGTTATATACTACTAGCGGCCGCCCGCGGTTTCACCCGCGTGGTTCCCGTTCCCGTGGGAATATCGGGATAAAAAGTACATATAAACCTTCCTCTTGAATCACTCTATCTGTTCACGCCGCGCGTGATTCATTCATTCACGTTCATTCGTGGGTTCGCCGCCAAGCGCCGTCCGCGCAACACGGCACTCAGTTGGCCGTAAGCAGCCGTGAGGAGCGCCCGGTCCGGGTACGGACTTGTGACCCGTGTGTGTTCGCTTTGAAAAGCGCCGGGAAGTTTTAGCTGCCTATTAGGGCATTGTGTAGTATAAGAGTGTTAGCTGTAAGAGTATCCCATCGGGGGTTGTGTGGAGATCGTTTTGTCAGGCGCGCGCCGGCGAGACAACGTTCAGCCCCCCTGGATTACGGACACTATTTTCTAGTAAGGTAGGATTAGCTTAATTTACTTAATTTTGCATGAGAAACCTTCGTTTCAATAAACTGTGGAACACAGTAGATGTGGTCATCACAATTGTGCGTGATCATAATTTTTGGTAGCAGAGCGTAGTTGATATAATTAATTTTCATATTAAAATTAACTACATAAAATTTCATAGTAAAAATAAAAAGCGTACCTAAAAAGCGTACCTAAAAATTATTTTTTTTTGTTGAAATCTCGAGGGTATTTGAAGATCCCGAGACGATTTGAAGTACTAAGAAATTGTTCTAGTAAATTCTCGAAGCGAATGTTTCTCACTTGGTGGATCCGATAATAGATAGACACTTATATAATTGTTGTCACATACTAGTGTTTTGATACGAGTTTACTCGCCTAGATGTGTATATTTTTTTTTGTGTGTCCGGATTTATTTGACGAATAGTTCGTTCGAAAGTGTGTTTATTAGTACCACATACTAGTGATTTGATACGAGTTTACTCGCCTAGATGTGTATATTTTTTTTGTGTGTCCGGATTTATTTGACGAATAGTTTCGTTCGAAAGTGTTGTTTATTAGTACCACATACTAGTGTTTGTTCCGAGTCCGCTTGCCTAGTTAAAAAAGTGGAACTAGTTTTAATTATTAGTAGTATTAAATTACGAGTATTATTATTAAAAATAGTTTTGTTTTTGTTTGTTGATAACGGTTTAGTAGTTGATTTGCGAGGTTGACTTGGCCGTGCCGTGTATGTCATACCGTTAATCCTATACGTTTTGTTTATACCGTTATATTGTTAGCCCTTGAAATTGGTAAGTTGCTAATAATTTATGAAAATAGTAGGGTCCGTGTATGTCGTCCGAATTTTAATTGTGTTTTATATTATCGTGACGCGACCTATTTCTATTGTTTTTTTGCTTGTTTATTCAACGGATTATAAATGGCTCCTACGAATCCGACCTCCGTATCCAGGGCTGGCATCCAAGGAGTTTTGCGTTGGCTTGCTTGTGCGGTCACATTAATAGACCGAGCCGACCGGGTAGGCGCGTTGCTAGCTCGGTATGGCGGGCTGGCAGCTCGGCTGCAAGACCTGGAGCGCCACGCCATGGAGTGTCGCGCGTATTATATGGAAAACCCCCCAGCTGATGATGCCGTGTCGGAACAGCTGGAGCAGGATGTAGCCCAGGCTTATGAGCTGGCTGACCAGTTCACGGAGGCGGCTGAGAGGGCCCTGGCTGTTCGGAAGGGGGAGCCGGTTTTGAGCGGGGAGGTCAAACCTACCCCGACGGCGTTGCTAGGCCGATTGCCTACATTGGAGATTCCCACTTTTAATGGGGATCTGTCAGCCTGGATGGGCTTCATTAATTTGTTTGACAGTTTGGTGGATTCACGACGGGACTTATCCCCTAGCGAGAAGTTGGCCTATTTGCGCTCCTCCCTGCGAGGAGAGGCCAGCGCGGTAATCCAGCACCTGCTCATCAGCGACGACAACTACCAGGTGGCTCGCCAGCTTCTGGTTAGCAGGTACCAGAATGTCCGGTTACTGGCGGACACCCACGTGGCCACGATTTTGGCCCTCCCGCGAATCACGCGGGTACACCTGTTACGGAGGGAGTTGCTGAACCCGCTACTGTCAGCGGTCAACTCCCTAAGGCGATTGGACCTGCCGGTGGATCAGTGGTCCTTTGTACTGCTGCACATAGTCCTCGCCAAATTGCCCGCTGAAATGAAGGGGCGTTTCGAGCAGAGGTACGGAGGCGACAGCGCCTCGTATCTCCCGCCCTTCGCGGACCTCCTTCGTTTTTTGGAGGACGAATGTAGGGTGACGGACCACCTGGAGCCCGCCCCGGTTCCAGGTGTTGGTCGTATGGTGGCGGCGAGGGAACAGCCCCGTCGCCCGACCAATCGCTATGCTGCCTTCCAGCAGTCCCCTCCCCCCGCACCGAGTGAGCGGTGCAGGTATTGCAGGGGAGATAGGCACATGGTGCACGAATGTGCCAAATTTAGAGGCCTCCGCCCAGAGGGACGGAGGGCCGTTGCTAGACAGCGCCAATGGTGCTATAGGTGTTTGGGGGGACACATGCAGTCGGCGTGTCCCCAGACCGAGGATTGTCGTCTTTGCGGAGGGAGGCATCACCCCCTCCTTTGTTTGGACCGCAAGGACGCCGGGAGCGACCGGGGTTCGAATTCCTCGCGCACGGGCGGGGGCCCGGCAGCCCGGAACCGGTCCCCTAGAGATTCGGCGGGGCTTAGCCCCCCCGTTCAGTCCCCCCCGGAGAGGGGGAACTATAGGAGAGACGCCCCCGCCACGGGCGGGGGTAGGGGGGTACCACAAGAGTACGCCACGGTGGCGATGGGCACGGGCCCTATTTGCTACTCCCCCCCCCTAATGGAGAGGCCTCGATTGGGGTACTATGTACCGAGGCACGCCCCACACGGGTATTACCCTGCACCTAGGAGTGCTGTTGGTCGGGGCCAGTATGTACCCGATTGGGACCCGCTCGCCCGGTACGAGCGTCCCACATTTGGCGCGCCGACTCAGGCGCGAGGGGACAAGTACCCCCCCAAAATTTTTAATGGCGCCCCTGTCGGACCCAACCACCCCTCCGGAGCTTGTGCTGTTGCCAACAGCCTCCGTGAATGTTTGGGGACCTAAGGGCAATGTTGTAACGGTGCGTGCCCTTTTGGACTCAGGTGCCCAGGGGTGCATAATGTCCAGGTGGCTTGTCCGACAGCTGGGTCTTTTGCTTGTGCCGCATCACGAAGCGGTACGGGGGGTGGGAGACTCGCGGATCCCTGATCCGATTGGTCGAGTTGTGTTCTCCTTCTCCCCCCATTTCACGCCAAGGCCGAAGATCGGTGCTTCGGCGATAGTATTTGATAAGGTGGTTGGACCACTCCCGCAAGTGCGAGTGCCGCCATCCACGATTGAGCTGACGTCTGGACTGGCTTTGGCTGATCCTTCCTTCCACCGACCGGGCCCAATACACTTGTTGATTGGTGCGGATGTCCTCGGTCGTGTACTGTGTGGAAGCAAGCGAGTTTTGCAGACAGCCGATCTTGTCGCCTTGTCCTCGTCGCTGGGTCATGTGGTGATGGGAAAGGTACCACAGACACCAGAGACCCCGTCGGTAGACCGCCAGACCATTGTCGGTTCTACTTTGTCCGACGTTCTCCAAAAGTTTTGGGAGGTGGAGGAACCCCCCACTGCCAAGCGGTTGGATCCGTTAGCCGAGGAGTGCGAATTGTTCTACCAGAACAACACTGGGCGCCTCCTCTCGGGTCGCTTGATTACCCGCTTGCCCTTCTTGGCGGCTCGCCCTCCTTTAGGGAGCTCCCGACCGATGGCCGAGAAGAGATTGTTGTCCATGGAGCGTAGGATGGCCAGGGATCCCGCATTCAAGGAGAAGTATATAGACTTCATGCGGGAGTATTTGGACCTTGGGCACATGTCCATCTCGCAGTTGGACTGGCGTAATGTGGAACATTACTTCCTGCCACACCACGCTGTTTTGAAGACTTCCAATGGGAAGATCCGCGTGGTCTTTGATGGTTCAGCGCCCACGTCAACCGGAGTGTCGTTGAATCAGTGTCTGCATGCGGGGCCGAAGTTGCATCACGATGTCTGTGATGTTTTGACCAACTTCCGCCGGCACGCTGTCGTCTTTGTGGCCGATATCCGCATGATGTTCAGACAGACCGTGATTCACCCGGAGGATAGACGATACCAGCTCATCCTTTGGCGTGAGGATCCCCAGGATCCGATGTTGGCTTACGAGCTGAACACCAACACTTATGGTTTGCGGTCGAGCCCCTTTGTGGCGATCCGTTCGCTTTTGGAGCTCGCAGAGCGCGAACGGCTACGCTATCCCCGGGCATCTGCTCTTATTGAGGGGGGGGCCTTATTTGTCGACGATATCTGCACGGGGGCCTCGAGCTTAGATGAGGCTCTCGTCTTACGTGATGAGCTGATTGCGCTCTTGAGGGCTGGTGGCTATGAGTTGCGGAAGTGGCTGTCTAACTCACCGGACCTATTGGCAGATTTGCCTAAGGACCACCAGCAAGAGCCGCTCCTCTTTGAAAATCCGGAGACTCCAGACATGCTGTCTGTTTTGGGAGTCCAGTATCGACCAGTCCCGGATTTGTTCACATATAGATTGGAACTGCCAGACCCAAAGGTCTGGACTAAACGCACGGTGCTATCCACTGTAGCCCGTACCTTTGATCCGAACGGTTGGCTCAGCCCTGTAGTGTTTTCGATGAAGTGCTTCCTACAGGAGCTCTGGGCTGCGGAATTGTCATGGGATGAGCCCCTCTCTGGTAGCCTCCTACGAGAGTGGGTGAGGTTCGTGTCATCCCTACCCGACGTCAATCGGGTTTGTATACCGAGGCAAATGCTGCCTTCGGGAAAGTTTAAAGCCTCCCTGCACGGCTTTTGTGACGCGTCCGAGAGCGGATACGCGGCAGCCGTTTACATCCGAACGGTGGATGCAGCAGGCGTTGTCGCCGTACACTTAGTTACGGCCAAGAGTAAGGTCGCCCCCCTTCGGACTAGGCTAACCATTCCGAAGTTGGAGTTGTCCGGCGCCACTCTCTTAGTACGGCTACTCAATCATGTTGCCGACACCTTGGGAAACGGTGTCGACCTGGAGTCGATATTTGCGTGGTCTGACAGCCAGGTCGTCCTTTGTTGGCTGAAGAGTTCAGTCCACACCCTTGAGGTTTTTGTGGCCAACCGGGTCTCACAAATTCAGACTTCAAAGACCCCGTTGATTTGGCGCCACGTACCGGGCGAATTGAACCCCGCAGATTGTGCCTCCCGCGGCTGCGAGGCGCCTGAGTTAGTGGACCACCACCTATGGTGGAGTCCATCATGGTTGTTACGGCCTGAGCGCTCATGGCCTGCCACCCCGGCTGTGGCCAGAGTCCCAGACCTAGGCATGCGTGTTCACGCCGTGGAGACGGTGGCGACTCCGCAGATGGAGTTTTTGTTAGACCGCTACAGTTCTCTTGATAAGTTGCTCGGCGTGACTGCTTGGATGAGGCGCTTTGTGCGAAATTGTCGCCAGCCTCAGGAGAAATCGTTGTCTCCGGTCCTCGCCCCACAAGAGCGGCAAGACGCTCTGTTGCATTGGTTGCGAGTGACGCAACAGCGAGAGTTTGAACCGGAGCTGAAAGCCCTGCGCTCAAGTAAGCCCAAGTTGAAGGGACCCTTGGTGCGGTTGAATCCCTTCTTGGACAGTACCGGATTGCTGCGTGTCGGAGGTAGGCTCAGACATGCCAACCTGCCGTACGGATCACGCCACCCTTTGTTGCTCCCCAAGGATGGACCGTTAGTTAGACTGTTAATTACAGACCGACATGTAAAAAATGCTCATGCCGGTTGTAATGCTTTGACCGCGCTCCTCCAACGAGAGTTCTGGATTTTGTCAGCGCGGAGAATAATCCGATCCGTTATTTTTCGTTGTCTCCCGTGTTATCGTTTGCGCGCCGATACGATGCAGCCCCAGATGGGTGATTTGCCTGCCGATCGAGTGAACGAATCGATGCCCTTCTCAGGAGTTGGAACGGATTTTGCGGGGCCATTTACCGTTAAGACATCGCGGCTTCGTAATGCTAGAACGGAAAAGGCTTACTTGTGTGTATTTGTTTGTTTGGCCACTAAAGCGGTCCACCTGGAGGTGGTTAGTGCCCTCACCACAGAAGCCTTTGTAGCCACGTTGAATCGTTTTGTGTCTCGCCGCGGAATGCCGTCGTTAATCAGGTCCGATTGTGGAACCAATTTCAAGGGCACCGATAGGTATTTAAAGGAAGTTTGTGAATTTTTGGATAGGAATAATTTTGAGATCGGATCCACACTCTCTCGCAGAGGGGTACGATGGCAGTACTCCCCGCCATCCTGCCCCCACTGGGGAGGGATTTTTGAAGCAACTGTAAAGGCCGCTAAAACTCACCTTCGTCGCGTTATTGGGGAGACGGTCCTCACGTTTGAGGAACTCGCGACCGTATTTTGTAAGGTTGAGGCGGTCCTCAACTCGCGTCCGTTGTGTCCGTTGTCTTCGGACGCGAATGATTTAGAGGCCCTTACGCCGGGCCATTTTTTGATTGGCAGACCGCTTAACGCCTTGCCGGAATATCCTTATTCCGAAGTGCCCTCCGGACGGCTCTCGCGATTTGAATTGCTCCAGCAGCTTACGCAGAGTTTTTGGCGCCGTTGGCATCTGGAGTATTTGCACATTTTGCAGCAACGCGTTAAGTGGTCGGATAGGACGACCCCACCCAAGACTGGAGACCTCGTGTTGGTAAAGGATCCAAACCTGCCGCCCCTCCGCTGGCGTTTAGGACGCATTGTTCAGCTTCATCCGGGGTCGGATGGTGTGCCCAGGTTTGCCGAGGTCCTGGTGGGGGACTCTGTTTTGAAGCGAGCGATCGCTACCCTCTCTCGCCTGCCCCTAGATTGAGTTGGCGGACAGTTTGCTACTGTCCGGGGCGGGGGGATGTTCACGCCGCGCGTGATTCATTCATTCACGTTCATTCGTGGGTTCACCGCCAAGCGCCGTCCGCGCAACACGGCACTCAGTTGGCCGTAAGCAGCCGTGAGGAGCGCCCGGTCCGGGTACGGACTTGTGACCCGTGTGTGTTCGCTTTGAAAAGCGCCGGGAAGTTTTAGCTGCCTATTAGGGCATTGTGTAGTATAAGAGTGTTAGCTGTAAGAGTATCCCATCGGGGGTTGTGTGGAGATCGTTTTGTCAGGCGCGCGCCGGCGAGACAACGTTCAGCCCCCCTGGATTACGGACACTATTTTCTAGTAAGGTAGGATTAGCTTAATTTACTTAATTTTGCATGAGAAACCTTCGTTTCAATAAACTGTGGAACACAGTAGATGTGGTCATCACAATTGTGCGTGATCACTATCTATTAAAAAAAAACGCATCAAAATCCGTTGCGTAGTTTCAAAGATTTAAGCATACAAAGGGACATAGGGAAAGAGAAAGCGACTTTGTTTTATACTATGTAGTGATGATGATGTAGTGATAATAGAGCAATAAGGCACAGTTTTGCAAAAAGCTTCTGTGATATTGTGTTGTTTGCAGATGATACCTACTTCTATAATATTTAACATAGACAGAAACAAAACCAATTTCGACATTGTAAACAAAGCACTGTCACAAGTAGGTACTCGGTTAGTTTAACTCTAATAATTCGCAGCTTGATGCAAAGAAAACAAAGTGCATTCTTTTTTCTTAGCCGAATGTACCTACAGGCAGACTACTTAGGTAGGTACCTGTGAAAATTCTAATTAACAACGAAAAACTAGATTCAGTAGAATCAACACTTTGTTTAATTTATTAGAATTAAACCAACCGAGTACCTTATAACGTTTCGGCAGGCAGTTGACCATCTCCATAAATGGTCAGATAGATTTCCATCAAACGTGTCTAAGAACCATCTTATTTAATTTAGCTCGCAATTAATAAAAACCGCATCAAAATCGGTCCAGTCGTTTTGGAGCTACGTTGCCCCAGACAGACAGACAGACAGATACAAACACACGTCAAACTTATAACACCCCTTCTTATTCGTCGGCGGGGGTTAAAAACTTCTAGTATAACACCCCTTTTTTGCTTCGGGGGTTAGTAAATACACACCAATAAAGTAATAGATCTTTGGGACAATATTTTGAACTAAATCCCGCTAGATTACGAAATTGTGTTGTGCGACAACGACGACGACGACCACAAATTATATAGACTAGTAACGACGACCGACCGCGACGTTGCCAATTCGCGTCGCACGCGTTGTCGGCTCGGCATGCGCCCACACTCGAACGCTCGAACAATCCGCGCGGAGACAGAGGTGCTGGGCTGGCAACGCCGCCGCCTAAAGGCCGGTACACACATTCCGATCCGACCGCCCCGCGCCGCCAATTTGCGCTCCGAACCAAATCTGGGGGGCTACCGCGTAACTTTATGGATATGAAATTCATACGTTTTTCCGAACTTTAGGTCAATTTTATAAAAAAAAATTGCCGCTATCTGTTCCCTCTTTAGTGACTTCGGGTAAAATAATTGCTAGCTAGCAACGTTCACTAGAACAAAGCAGCAAAAATCTACCAAAATAGGGAATTCAAATTACAGTTGAAGCCCATGCCCATATCCGTAATATTTCTTAGCCGATAGCCCTCCTGGACGAGTGTAGCGTAGTCGTCCGAGGTTTAAGGGGTTTTCAGAGGATTCAATTTAATTGCTCTTTCATTACTTTTGCGTAGGACTGAACGAACAAAAGGTTTGAATCTGTCCATTTATGCAAATATTATTATATCTATTTTTTTGTTTATTTTATTTAATAACTCGCATTTTGTCGTAAAACTTAATTAATATAAAAAAGGCATAACACCACATCAATAAGTTCAGATCGGATCCATCGGATTTGAAGACCGATTTGGCGCAGGTGTAGGCTACCCACCTTCTGCGCCAGCGGTCTCGGGTTCGATTCCCGAACAAGACAAATGTTTGTGTGCATGAACATGTCTATTTGTCTTGGTCTGGGTGTTTACAATGTATATTAAGTATGTATTTACAAACAAAAAGTATTTAAGTATATACTTATCCGTTATCAAGTTTTCCATGATACAGTTTCTTAATGAAATTAAAATGGGCTTAGATAATTGGTGTGAATGTAAGAAGTTATTTATTTATTTATAATAAGTGCTGGTTTAAGTAAATTTAGAGATGTGCCGAGTACAAAGTTTACCGAGTAACCGAGTACCGAGTAATACTCCGTTTTGTCTTTATCAAACCGAGTACTCGTTCGAGTAACTCGGTTCAGTTTATAAGTATAGGAATAGGAGTAATACGCGAAAAACACGTTCAAACATGACCGCGGAGTGCAGCCGGCGAGCGAGCGCTACCTCGCCGCCCTCATCCCCTTCCTTCACCCAGTTGCGTCCAGGTACTTTTACTCCTAGTCAGTCATTTCTTTACAAATTGTGTACGGGTGATGCGTTTGGTGGTTTGGTTTGTAGAATTATTTTATGGTGCCAAAGCAATTTTAGTGCTAAATTACATTTTATATCATAAATAATATTTTCCAGTGTCCTATTCTTAATTTTTTCTTCATGTGATTCAAACTTCGCAAATTAATAAATTTTAATGTTAAGTAATTACCCTAATTAAATATGCATAATACTACTATTATCCTATTATTAGGCCTATGCTTAGTAGTGGATGTCTTACTGCTGATGATGATGACTACTATTATCGCTCCCAAAATTAAAACCATTTTTTTCTAATGTTTGATTACTCGGCTTTTATAACGAGTTACTCGGCCGAATACGAGTACTATAAAAATTGCCGAGTACGCCGAGTAACGAGTAATAACTGAGTACTCGGCGCTTCTCTAGTAAATATTGAGCAAGTTTTAGTATCTTAATGAAAATAACAGAAAATTAAAAAATAATGAAATAGAATTATTATAATAATTTAAACAATAAAAAACCGGAAATATTTTTGTTTGTAATCTATTTATTGAAGGCAAATCTATGTTTTAAGTATTCAAAAATAATATTAATTTTGGGAGATTAGCAGTGGCTGGCAACACATGCAACTACAGCTTGGTGCGGCCTGGGGCCTGACCAAATCGGAACGCGTGTAGCGCCGACTAGATTTGGTGAAGCAGACATTGCTTGAACGTGTGTACCGGCCTTAATACTTCGCCATCACAAAAACGCCTTCTAGCGGCGAGTAGCGCTTTAAGGCAAATAAAATAATATGATAACATTCTTTCGTAATCTGTGGATTATTTAATATCCTATCCCATCAGCGATAGTTAAAAAAATATTTTTCAAAAATTCTTTACGAATTACAATTCCCAGGATTTATTACGACCTTTAAACTTTATACGAGCGCCACGAGAGCCATCTAGTGTTGAATAGCAGGTATCACACAACTAAGCGAGCGTAAAGCATAAGCTAAGTGCTTTCGGGCATGCTTGCGGGCAAGAAAGGTATTGATATTATTGAATTTCTAAAATGCTCCAAATAGTATTGTAAATACGAACATTTTGTAAATCGATTCTTTTTTAAATATGACAGTAAATTTATGACACTTTTCAGTGGCTTTTATTGTGGTTTTTCGTTTTATTTGATATGATAAAACCGTAAGCGAAACACGTATCGCCATCTATTGAGACAATTTTGAACTTATTTTTTTTGTTCGTGATGAGACCCCTCTGATATTATGTAGAATATATAAAATCTGCCCCAAAATACAAAGTAGTTAAAAATAGGATAGGCATAAGTATTTAAGTTTCTAAACAGTTTAATAACCTATTAGTATGTAAGCCTGATGAAAATGGATATGCTAATTAACTTGATAAGATACAATGTAGAAATGTAACTAGAAAAACATAATACTGTTGTAATAAAAATATAATGTGTTAGTGTAAGCAAAAAAGGGAAAAATATAATTATACGAATTAAAATAAGAATATACTTAGATTTACTGTTGTAATAGAAAATGTATTGTACTAGTAGAAAACTAGAAAGTACCAAAATGTAAAACGATAAGATTATATATATGTAAGGATAGACCTAGATAAACACACTGTCGAAATAAAAATGTAACTAGAAAGTACCTAAATGTAAAACGATAAGATTATATATATGTAAGGATAGACCTAGATAAACACACTGTCGAAATAAAAATGTATTGTACTAGAAGAAAACATTGTAATGTAAAATGATAAGATTAAACACATGTAAAGATAGACTTAGATTTATACATAAATGTCCTCAAACATAGAAATTCCCGATAATAACTTAGAAATAGTGAATGTAAGTAAACGAAGAAATAATCCTGTAAAATAAGAAGTGCAACTGAGTACAAATTTATTAACCCGTTGTAAAACTACACCTATGAATAAATAAAAGTATAAAAACAGGCTAATAAATAGGCGGGCACTCCCACCCGTTAATGTGTGTATGTGGATGGATAAAAGAAAGAACCCGTATGCGGCATAGAAGTAGGCCTGTCTCACTTCCATACAAGCGGCGCAAAATCCCCGAGATATTTACCTACTATTCTGGAAAACAACCTAATTTCAACCTTTTGCATTGCGTATAGCGTTCATAGTACAATAACTGTCTGCCGTCTCGTTTCAATCTGATAGGGCTGTCAGAGGTACTACTTTATCTGTGAAATTAATACACGCGAAGCGAGACAGATGGCGACACATGCGGCTGTGTGCGCTGCGTGTGCGACAAGTCGAACGAGTGTCAGCCTATTGAGACTAGTCCGGTGACCGGATGCTTGCGTTTATAATACCTAAACTCGGGAGTGAAATTTCTTCTACCGTAAGGTACTAATATATATTCTGTGATGGAAGTGCGAGAGGAATACATGGGAGAACTGGAATGAATGAGAATAGTTATTTGTTATACAAGAGAGCAAAATCATTTTTCGCTGCGAGTGCTGAATTTAAATCACGAACTAGCGAAGTAGTCTAAAATTGAATAACGAGCGTAGCGAGTGATTCAAATATAGACTACTGAGCACAGTGAGTGATTTAAAGGCACGAGACATCAGAAAATTTTGCTCTCGTGTTAAACATACAACTTTTCACCTATACCAGCGAGAAAAGTGTTACAGTTCAGAAAAACAACATTGAAGGCAACATTTAACAATAAAGAAAACATCAAAATTACAAAATTAATAATTAAGAGTAAAATTGGTGCAATTATGCAAGTTGAGGGTAACTGTTTGCATTGCGTTCAAACACTGCACTGCATGTAATTTTTATGAAAACCAAACATGATATTAGTAGGCGATATAATGTTCACTTCATTTTATTAATTTTAAATAAAATGAAGTGAACATTATGCGAACTGGACATTGTGCGAATTGGGCATTATGCGAACTGGACATTATGCGAAATGGACAATCTGCGAACTGAACATTGTGCGAACGCTGGACATTTTGCGAATTGGACATTATGCGCCTAAACGCTAGCCGAGGCTCCATACAAAACTGAAAAATATCCTTTACATATTCAAAGGCTCGGACCTCGCGTCTGAAGCAGTAGAGAAAAAAGAAAAAAAAACGGGCATTGGACATGATTTTCCTCTTATCCATATTCATCTTCAGACCCACTCTTTGGGAAGCATTGCTGAGATCTTCGAGCATTGTGTTCAGGTCTTCCAAGGTCTCAGCCATGAGAACTACGTCATCGGCAAACCAACAACGTCAACGTCAACGTCAACGTCTTTATTTAGGCACTATGTTTTTTTTTTCATTGAATGACCGAAGATTATGACAAGGAAATAAATACCTTCATTTATGTCAATGTCCATTTCCAACTTCACAGATTCTAGCTTCACCATAACCTCATCTTCGCCTGAAGTTGTGGTGGTGGTCCTGTCAATACTATATGAACCCAGGGTCCAAGATATGTCGGTTTGTTCTTTGACTAACATAACAAGAGAACTGACTGAGATCTGAAAAATGAATACAATATATTTTTGTAACAGTTATTACATTAGTTTGAGGAGGTTCTTTTCGAAACTTGACTATTTCACTTTTATATTTTTTTCAGAATTTGAAAAAAAATGTATTTTAGGTAAGTATAGCAATGTATTTTGATCTGATTTTTGTTGATTATTGTATACGACCATAATACTCATTGCGTTGTACAGGTTTCAAAAGTTTAGCATTAATATATACTGAATAAATCGTCAATTTGAATTGGAATAATCTAGTTCTGACGCGGCATAATTGGAATAATCAAATTTTGTCCAAGCTTCTGACGCGGCATATTGGAATAATCAAATTTTGTCCAAGCTTCTGACGCGGCATATTGGAATAATAAAGTTTTGGTCAAGCTAAGCTAATTAAGAAATGTAAGAACTCTGAAACTTTAAACTGACAAAATTTAAAGAAAATACATGTTTAATTACTATTTACTACCTAAATACTTTTTAAATAAACATTCTTTGTTCCATAAACAAGGAAATTGTCATTTTGAAGTGGATCAAACAATTTTGACCAAATTGTGTTTTGATAATTTTTTTTCTAGTGGATCTATCACGTTCAGCCTAACTCTTGTTTTCGCATCATGTACATTTCAATGTAACCAACCCAAAAAAAACTCATTTTTTGTCAAAAGTGGAATAGTCAAGTTTTGAAAAGAACCTCCTCATCATAGTTGTTGGTTCTAAACTAATGATAACGCTAGCTCTTATGCTACTTTTTTGCGATTCAAGTGCATATGATATTTTGCTCAGTGTATTGTACGTAGTATTACTTAAACCTACGAGTATACAACGACAATAGTTGTCGTCTGTTGCGGCTCACTCTGGCTTGTCTGAACAAATACATGCAACATGTTGGCTCTGCATAAATATTTTCTACGCATTTCGTCGAATAAATTGACGCGTCCGTCGTCGCTTCGCTTCGACTCTGCCACAGAGTGGGTTGAGTCTTAAGGTCTTTGCCCACTTATACCGCACTGCTTCCAATTAACCAAAGTATGAGCAGCCGAATATGGAAATTTCGACGCCGACGTTTCGTGAATAGCGATTTATGACATCTTCGAAAACTTTCCTCACGGATTCGAAAACTGTATTTCCGACAGTTTGTGAATAGTATGCAGATATACCTACTGGAAGGGGACTGGCGCAGATAGTGTTCAATATTAACACTAGCTTTTGCCCGCAGCTTTGCTTGTGTTATATTCAGTTGAATCTATATCTATGGCCAATGCCAAATTTCAGTGATATATTGGTTCACAGTCTAAATGTTGTGCAATGTCCGACTAAAACCTTTAACTAGAAAACTTGACTAAACCAAAGTGAGCTACACAGATAATATATAAAGATACCTCCAAGCCCGAGCTTATCATCTGTTGCAGTATCAGGTTTGCCTTCTGCGCCCTGTCTCTAAACTGCAGAATTTTCTCTATAAAAGAGAAACAAATGTAACATACTGATGTGGGCAGCATGTCTTCTGTATTCAGCTGAAAATGAATGAAACAAATACGTCAGTTTATTTAAAAATATCCGTAACAGGGGAAAGAAAACAAATTTGGACGAGTTACACCAACTATTTTTGTTATCAGCATATCTAAAAAATATATAACTTGAGAAAAAAGAATCTGTTTTTATTTTTTTCCTATCTTCAAAATTCACTGAGATATTAAACGTTAAAGTACGGCCTCCGTGGAAAATTCGGATGAACCAATGGCATTATCGTGTGACGTCACATCGCACTTCCGTATGCCTACATAGAATCATTTGGCTATATTAGTTGCGCTCTCACGGTTTCGTAATGAATTTATTTATTTTTCTTATAGTCAATCAATGAAATGGTTGAGAAATTTTGTATTGAGCCCATAAGAAAAAACAACTTCAAATTTATTTTCGTGATTATTAAATCAACCGGTATTCTGTCAATACATATAGCAACCGTCAAAACAAAATGTACGTTTACAACCTTAACTGACTTGGTGGTTAAATATGCACCCTAAAAACTGACAGCCATTTCGATAATTTTGTACTGCTAGTGACGCCTGCACCACTGGGTCAGATAAGTTTGTGGGATAAATGTCTTTTGGTATCGACAGTAGGTGACAGTTTTAGAGCGCGCCTGCGCGCGGTCGAAATCGAATTCTAATCATTTACCATAACCTTAGAACAAAGAAAACGTACTGTAACTAGCGTCAAAAACGCACAAGTTGCGCGCAGATTGCGCACAGACGGACTCTATGTAGGTACAGTTAGACGGAAATCACCTGCAACAGCCGCAATCGGAGATGTCAGTGCGACATGACGTCATCGCAATAGCGCGCAAGGGAAGCAAATTTACAAAAGCTGGTGAAACTTTACAACGCTGTAACTTTGGAAATCCTGGCCAGATTTCGATGAAACAAAAACTATTAGTACTTGCACGAGTACGCGCATTAAATGCAGTAATTTTTATAGTCATATTTTGATGTGTTGGTGTGACTCATGGAAAGTACTTAGTGTTAAGTCTATTTAATTAAATATAAAAACTTTTTACTTTACACTTCCAAATTATGAGTACTTAGCTCAGGTAAGATAGTGTAGCTAATTTAACATTCAAAGGTGTTTATAAGTGCCTAATTTTCTTTTTTTTGAAGAAGTGGCAAGAGAATATAATGTGAATGTTAGTTTTGTTTCTAACATAATGTTGAAATACTCAAATACCACAACTTTGGGAGCGCCTTAAGCTTTTGACCGCCAATGTCTTCAATAGAAGACAAATAAAACGAGAAAATAAATTATTAGTTATTGTCTTCATATTAAAGTCGTGGCGTGGAGGACACAATAACGTTTTCATCCCTCATATTCGGAAAGTGATATATATTTAAACTGAGCAGCGGGTTAAAAACTCTCCATTCCACCTGTTCAGTACACCCCTGCCTATACCGCGGAGTCAGCTAGCGCAGTGGAAGCTGGTATTACTAATATAGACTCCGGACAAAAACTTGGTTTCAGCCGGGATGTAACTGAACAATTGGACTGCGATACACAGCGGATAGAATTTGTGAAGTTAGGTGATTTTACATACGGTCTGTGCTGTAGAAAGTCCCTGGGCAGCGTGGGGAGAGGGGAGCGCGCGCGCCCCCTGGTAAATCTTCTTCTTCTGCAGACCTTACCAATTAGTCACCTCACTCATAACACAAATAACAGCGTTCACAAGACACTGGGCGTTTCAACAATAGATACACAAAGACACACACGTGGGAGCTTTTTTTATTACGATATATTGTCCCGACAACAAGCGCGTGTGGTAGAAAAGGTTATCTTTCAAAGCATCCGCGACCGGCCACTCCAGAGATGGCATCAAAACCTTGGTCGTACAAAACGGGATCACATAGATAATTTAAGATGTATTCAAACTCGATATGCCAGGCACATTCAACGCGAGCGATTTTTAACAAATTCAGCAAAATTAATCCGACATTTTTTTCAAGAAGAATTCCAATCAAGTGTCACTGTCAACTTCAAGTGACAGCTAATGTCAATTTGACGTGACATTAGAGTTGCGTTCAGAAACGTCGATCTTTTCCGAACATCCCCCCGCCCCGGACCGTTAAGAACGGTACGTCAATCTACGGGTAATCGGGAGAGCCCACTAACTGCTCTCTTCAAAACCGAATCTCGAACCAAAACCTCAGCAAAACGAGGAACTCCGTCAGTTCCGGGGTAGAGTTTAACAATGCGCCCCCTTCGCCAACATAGGGGCGGCAGGTTAGCATCCTTAATCAACACGAGGTCGCCAGTCTGGGGTGGGGTGGTTTTATCTGTCCACTTCACGCGCTGTTGTAGGATATGCAAATACTCCATCGACCAACGTGCCCAGAAGTTTTGGGACATCTGTTTCAAAAGTTGGTATCGCGACAAACGATGGGATCCTACATCCTGAATCGGATATTCAGGCAACGCCAAAAGGGGCTGTCCGATCAAGAAATGACCTGGCGTCAACGCTTCCAGGTCATTCGGGTCCGAAGACAACGGGCACAAGGGTCGCGAGTTGAGGACGGCCTCAATTTTACAAAATACCGTATCAAGTTCCTCAAACGTGAGAATAGTTTCTCCAATCACGCGACGCAAGTGTGTCTTGGCAGCCTTTACACAAGCTTCAAAAATTCCTCCCCAGGTCGGACAAGCTGGAGGGCTAAACTTCCAGATTATCCCACGCCGGGAGAGGGTGGTTCCAATGTCTATTTTATTATCAACAAAAAACTTAACTACTTCCTTAAGATAATTACACGTTCCCTTATAATTAGTACCACAATCGGAACGTATCAATGACGGCAGTCCTCTACGGGAAACAAATCTGCTCAAGGCGGCGACAAAGGCTTCGGTAGACAATTCCGAGACAATTTCCAAGTGGACAGCCTTGGTGGACAAACACACAAACACGCACAAGTACGCCTTATAGGTTTTAGCATTACGCAGTCTCGAAGCCTTTACAGTAAAGGGACCGGCGAAGTCGGTGGCGACTCCGGCAAAAGCTCTACATTCCGTGACGCGATCAGCAGGCAAATCACCCATCTGGGGCTGCATGGTCGCGGCCTTCAATCGATAACAAGGCAGGCAACGGAAAACCACAGTGCGAATGGCTCGACGAGCAGACAAAATCCAAAATTCACGCTGCAAAATGGCTAACAAAGCATTACAGCCAGCATGTTGTGCATTCACATGGCGATCTGTTATTATCAGTTGAGTCAAATGTCCGGCTTTAGGTAACAAAAGGGGGTGACGAGCTCCATACGGCAGGTTCGCATTTCGAAGTCTTCCGCCGACTCGCAAAAGCCCACTCTCGTCCAGGAAGGGATTCAATCGCGATACCGCGCCCTTCAACTTGCGACGGCCTAAACGCAAAATTTCAATCTCGGACTCAAAACTATCAGCTTGTACTCTCCGGACCCAAAACAAGAGCGCGTCCCTACGCTCGTCCGGAGTGAGAACCGACGAATCACGCCTCGCGCGTGGGTTTCTGCAATTGTACACAAAACGTCTGATCCAAGCGGTAACACCAAGCAGCCTCTGTAAGGAGCTGTACCGATCCAACAACAAATCCTTTTCCCCGGCGGGGTTAGTCTCCAGGACGCATGCCCGCATATCAGGAACGGCTACGTTCGACAACGCTGGAGAGGGCGGCCACTCCGACTCAGGCCGCATCAACCACTGTGGGCCCCACCAGAGGGGGTGGTTAATTAGGGTTGGGGCTACACAACCCCGAGACGCACAATCCGCGGGATTCATGGTTCCCGGCACGTGTCTCCAAATCAACTCGATGTCGGAATTACAAATCTGCGACACTCGATTGGCCACAAACACGTCCAAGGTGTGCGCCGGAGCCTTCAACCAACAAAGGACGACCTGACTGTCCGTCCAAGCATAAACCTCTTGTATCTTAATAGATCGACCTAATGTGAGCCATACGTGGTTCAACAAACGCATTAGGAGGGCAGCTCCACACAATTCCAACCTCGGGATCGTATGACGAGTCCGAAGGGGAGCGACTTTGCTTTTCGCTATCACCAGATGCACAGCAACAACTCCGTCAACAGTAACGGTGCGGAGGTACACGGCCGCAGCAAATCCACGTTCGGAGGCATCGGAAAAGCCGTGAAGAGTAACTTTACAATTTTCAGAAGGGAGGAATAGCCTCGGCAAATGCACTTCATTTATCTCGGGGAGGGATGAAACGAAGCTCGACCAATCTCGGAGTAACTCGTCCGAGAGGGGTTCATCCCACGACACAGCCGAAGCCCATAACCGTTGCAAGAAACACTTGGCCATAAACAGCACGGGGCAAATCCACCCATTGGGGTCAAAGGTACGTGCGACAGTAGACAATACTAAACGCTTGGTCCAGACTTTCGGTGGTCGTAAATCCACACAATAAGTGAACGTGTCAGAGACCGGTTTGTACTGTACGCCAAGGACGGTCACCACATGGGGATTATCAACATTTTCGAATAGGTGGGGGTCCTGCTGGTGCTCTTCGGGCAAACCTACCAGTACATCAGGCGAGTTGGATATCCATTTCCTCAACTCGTAACCTCCCGACTTCAAAAGGGCGGTGAGTTCGTCTCTCAGGACAATCGCCTCTGAGACAGATGAGGCGCCCGTGCAAATGTCGTCCACATAGACGTCACTGGCCAAAATGGCGGAGGCGCGAGGATATCTCAAGCGCTCCTTCTCGGCCAACTCCAACAACGAACGAATCGCAACAAACGGGCTCGAAGCCAAACCGTACGTATTCGTATTCAATTCATAAATCAACAAGGGGTCCCTAGGACTCTCTCTCCACAAAATCAATTGGTACCTCCTATCCTCTGGATGGATGACCGTTTGTCTGAACATCATCCGGATGTCAGTCATAAATACAATTTGGTGCCGCCGGAAGTTGGTCAAAATGTCTGAGATCTCCGTGTGCAGCTTGGGACCTACATGCAGACACTGGTTCAAGGACGCTCCAGTAGAGGTGGGAGCCGAACCGTCAAAGACCACCCGAATCTTTCCGGATTTCAAAACGGCGTGGTGCGGCAAAAAGAAGTGCTCAACGGAGCGCCAATCCAAATCGCTCACGGACATGTGCCCTAACTCCTCATACTCCCGCATGAATTCAACATACTTCTGGCGGAAGACCGGATCCTTGCTCATGCGACGCTCCATCGCCACTAGCCTACGTTCCGCTAGCGGTCGGGATTCGCCCAGAGGAGGTCGGCCGGCACGAAAGGGGAGACGGGTGATCAAACGACCAGAGCGGAGGCGACCAGTGTTATTCTGGTAATACAACTCGCATTCATCCGCTACTGGGTCAACCCGCGGGGCTGGTGGAGGTTCCTCAACCTCCCAAAACTTCTGCACCACTTCGGAGAGAGACACATTAAAAACAAGGCCGCGATCCTCATCAAGGGAATCCAAAACGCGGCGAGCAGGGCCCATCACAACTGTACCGAGTGTCGTCTGCAGAGCTACCAAGCCATCTGGCTGCAAAACTCGCTTCCCCGTCAACAAAACTCGCCCCAGGACATCGGCTCCAAGGAGAGCATCAATCGGGCCTGGGCGGAAGAAATTTGGATCGGCGAGTGGGGAATCAGACACCAAAGACAACATGCTCGGTCCCAAGTCAACTGAAGGTTGACGGCCAACAACTGTGTCCAACACAATCGCCGAGGTCTTAATGCCTGGCGTGGACTTATTACGTGATGTAAATGTGAAGTCAACATGCCCTAACAACCCGGAGACTTTCACATCGCCAACACCTCTCACGCCTTCCGTGTGGGGGTGCACCTTGAGGCCCAACCGCCTAACTAACCAAGATGACACAACACACCCCTGAGCACCGGAATCCAACAAGGCGCGAACTTCCACAAGGTCGCCATTCAATCCCCTGACAAGTACAGAGGCCGTGGGCAACAAAACGGTCTCTGGAGGGGTGGCTTCTTCTTCTTCTTCTTCTTAACAATACGGGCGGTTTCCGCAACTCGACGTCTATTGCGCCTATTTTGCGTCCGGAGGGTGCGCGGCCAGATCACTCCAGCCAGCCCAGCTCAGCCAGGAACGCTCCAAGAGCTTTCACATTAGTGATCGCTTCCTGGACGCTGCCCGGCGAGCCGAGGTACCTCGCCCGGTAGGGGGCCACCCCCCTGCATTCCAGCAGTACGTGGGCAGCTGTTTCTTCTTCCTCCATGCATCCTCTGCATAGGGGACTGTCGGTGACACCTAAATTAAAAAGATGTCTGTTAAATTGTCCATGACCAGTAATGGCACCTGTTACCAGGCGAAGTTGCGGTCTGCACAGTTGTATCAGGGCCCTGGATAAACGCGCGTCCACGCGCGGCAGTGCGAGCTTCGCCTGTCTGCACGAATCCAGCGAGCTCCAGTTCTGTTGGTGTAATTCTGTAGTGCGTTCACGGATCTTATTTGCATACCAGCTCGTCGGGATGGGCGCGATCGGCTCTGGGCCAACAGGCGTCGAGCCGGATGCGCGTCTGGCCAGTTCGTCGGCTGCATCGTTTCCACGTGATCCGCTGTGACCTTTGATCCATTGGATAGTAATAGTATTAAGTGCACCTACTATATTTAAGGCGTGGTGACACTCAAGTAAAAGGCTCGAAGTGATGCGACTTCCCTGGAGAGCTTGTAGGACGGATTTACTGTCGGAGAGAATTAAGATGTCGCGGTCTTTTACCTCTCTTGTTTCGATTGCCCGAGCCGCCATTATTATGCCCATGCACTCGGCCTGAAAGACCGTGTTGTATGAGCCTAAGGGGGATGCAATTTGTATGTTGAGGTCCTCTGAGAAGACACCCGACCCTGTGCCCGATGAGGTCTTGGAGCCGTCAGTGTAAATGAGGAGAGCCTTGTGTGTTTTCCCTGAGCTGATGTCGTCTATCAGGTGTATTCTGTATTTTTTGTCGAAAATGAAGGTTGGCTTGACCTTGTCGCATACTGCTTCGATAAGAGGGTCGTTTAGCCAGTCCTTCAGTAATACACTGAGATGTTTTACCCTTTCGAATTTTAGAGATCCCAGTTGTTTTAGTCTTAGTGCTGTTTTGGCTGCCTCCTGTTGAATGTGGAGATGCAGTGGTGTTAGGTTCAGCATTACCTCTAGAGCCGCTGTGGGGGCTGTGCTCATGCAACCTGTGAGAGCGCAGCAGGCCTGCCGTTGTAGTCCCTGTAGTTTTTTTGCGCCAGTGGTTTGAGCGGCCTTTGGCCACCATACTACAGATCCATAGCTTACCAGGGGTTTTATGATCGTGTTGTATAGCCAGAGGAATAGTTTGGGTGCTAGACCCCAGCGTTTGCCAATCATCTTCCGGCACTGCCATAGTATGACGCTGGCCGACTGCGTTTTATACTCCAAGTGGCTGTTCCAGTTTAGTTTGCTGTCTAGGATTATGCCTAGGTACTTTACCTCGTTAGATAGTTGTAGTGTAGTTCCAAACAGCTTCGGCAGACGGAAATCGCCTACCAGGCGCTTGTTCGTGAACATTACCATTTCCGTCTTCGTGGGGTTGACGGTCAGGTCTTGTCGTTGGCACCATTCTTCAACCTTTTTCAGGGCTGCTTGCATGGTGTTACAGGTTATGCCGGCCTGGTTACCTATGGTTAATATGGTAATGTCGTCCGCATACCCTATAGTATAGAAGTAGTTAGAGTTTAGATGTGATATCAGGTCGTCTACCACCAGGTTCCACAGAAGTGGAGAGAGCACACCTCCTTGGGGGCATCCCCTCGCCACCAGAGCTCTTTGGGTGACGTCTCCTGACACCTGTACCGTTCTATTACGTAACATGTTCACGATCCAGTCTATGAGTTGTTTATCAACACCGTGTCTCCTTAGTGCTGCCTCGATGCTGGTGAATGTTGTTTTATCGAAAGCGCCCTCTATGTCAATGAAGGTGCCTAAACAGATAAGTTTATTTTGGAGAGCCTCCTCTATCTTACCGACTAGTTGATGAAGAGCTGATTCTGTCGATTTTCCAGCGCTGTAAGCATGCTGATGTTTATGTAGTGGGAGGTTAGCCAACGCTCCACTTCGTAGGTACCACTCACACACTCTTTCCATTGTCTTCAACAGGAAGGTTGTGAGGCTGATCGGTCTGAAGGCCTTTGGATTAGTGTAGTCGGGTTTACCTGGTTTAGGTATAAACACTACCTTGACTTCTCTCCATAGGTGCGGAGTGTAGCGATGCGCCAAACAGGCTTGTAACAGACGGGTGAGGGCCGGAACTACCTGCTTCTCTCCCCATTGTAGTAATGCCGGAAAGATGTTGTCCGTTCCGGCTGCCTTGAAAGGGGAGAAGCTCTTAATAGCACTTCTTACCTTTTCAGGTGTTATTACCTGTTCGGCATGGTGCCAACAGTTTTCGGTGGGTTGCACAGGTTCGTCTTGCCAGCTTACCTGTTGTACTAGTTGAGGTTGGAGGGGTGGCTACAATCGACCGTAAACACGTTGATTGCTAGTATGTGGGGTCCCCAGACGTCCCCCCATGGTAAGGGGGTCGCTCATAGCGATCCAGTGGGTCCCAATCTCCCACATACTGCCTACGTCCAATTCGCCCGGTATCAGGCGGGTTATATCTCCCGGCCCCTTGAAGACGGGGCGGGCGCCGCTCCAAACGCGGGTATTCGGCGAGCGGCGGCGAGAATCGGTGCCTATCATCCACCGTGTACGTCGCCCCATAGTCGCGGGGGCACGGTGACCGATTTTCAGAGGGGGGGTCCCGGGGACCCCCGCCCGTGCGAGGCTCAAAACGTCGCGGGGGGCTTCTACGACCTCCCGCATCGCTCGCAAAATCGAACCCCCTAGTTGGGGACCGATTTCCCATGGGGGGGTCCGTGGGACCCCCGCCCGTGCGAGGCTCAAAACGTCGCGGGGGGCCTCTACGACCTCCGGCAACGCTCGCATTACTCATCCCCATCCTTGGGGATCGGTTTCCCATGGGGGGGTCCGTGGGACCCCCGCCCGTGCGAGGCTCAAAACGTCGCGGGGGGCCTCTACGACCTCCGGCAACGCTCGCGTAACTCATCCCCATCCTTGGGGATCGGTTTCCCATGGGGGGGTCCCTGGGACCCCCGCCCGTTTGAGGGTCCAAACGTGGCGGAGAGCGTCTGGGGCCACTCTGGTGGCCACTAGAACTGCTGCGGGATGCAAACACCGCGGGGGGTCCGAGCCCCCCACCCATACGAGGTGATCCTGCAGCGACGCGCTGCGGCGCTCCGCCGCCCTCTGGGCTGTTCATGCAGAGGAGGGGATGGTGGTTGCCCTTACAAAAGCGGCATGGGTGCGCTTGGGTACATTCGCGCTGCATGTGCAGGCCCAAGCACGAGTAGCACCATGTCCGTTGTCGCGCGATCGCTCGACGGCCTTGGACGCGCTGGTCGAGGAACTTATCACAACGGGTCGTGCTGTGACCCGGTTCCCGACAGTACAAGCAGCGGGCGGTCTCCTGGACGGCGGCATAGCGGCCGGGCGCGCGAGGGGCCATACGCCCCCTACGGGGGGGTCCGGTGGGGGATCTACTCTGTGGCACAGGTCGTTCGGGTCCCATAGGACCGGCCAGAGAGGAATTATCTGCCAGTCTACTTTCTCCTTCCAGGAACGTCAAGAGGTCCGAGAAGGGTGGCAGATAAGTCGCACTATCCCCACCATACTGCTGCTCAAAACGGACCTTAACAGAGTCCGGCAACTTTCCCAGGACAATGTGCAGTAACAAAAACGACCACTGCTCCACTGGGAGTTTTAAGTTTTTTAATGCGTTGTATGCAACCAACAGCGGATTCAACAAAGCCACTATCAAGTGCATCACGCTGGCAACGCGGGGTAAATTCAAAATGGCGGCAACATGGTTGTCCGCCAGACGTCGTACGTTCTGGTACCGACGGGCAATCAAATCCCTAGCAATAGGGTAGTTTTCATCCGAGGGGGCCAAATGTTGAACTGATTCAAGGGCCTCCCCTTCCAACACGGATAACAAATAAGCTAACTTCTGGCCCTGGGTCAAATCGTCCCGGGCATGTACAAGACTATCAAAAATATTAATAAAGCCCTCCCAGTCCTCTAGACGACCAGCAAAGCGCCTTAAGTCTAAGGGGGCCAATCTAGCAAAGAGAGGGGGCATACTCTTAGATGTGACCGGGGACGGGCTCGGTTCATTCTCTCTTGCCACTTGCAAAGGTCGAGCCACCTGGGTAATTCTGTCCGCAAAATCATTACACTGGTCCACATCCAAATCGACTTCTTGTCGCATTTCCACCTCGGCCTCAACAGTCCTTTCCAAAAATAAGGCATACTGCTCATCAACAACAGCCAAACGTATGGGCAGATCTACGTATCTGTTCAACAAGGCCTCCGTCCTATCAGGTCGATCCAACAATGCGACTGCAGACGCTAACCACCGTAACTCAGAACGTATTTTGGCTTTAGCAGAGGAGGCCGTCATTGTAACGTCACAAATTTATCAACAAAAACAACAAATTCAAAATATTCACTATAACACAAAAATCTCCAATATTTGGAGGTTACTAATAACCACAAAATTCCAATATTACAACAACAAAGTATTTCTAATGACACAAACTCTTAAATATCTGGAGGTTATCAGAAAACAACAAAACTCACTGACTATTGAAATTCACTCAAAATCACTGACTATTGAAATTCACTTGGATATCAACACAACATACTGTTACACAACAACAAGTTAATTTTAATTATTTCAAAGCACAAGTTTCAATGAGTTTCAATGTGTAAACAATGTCCCAAATCATTTAAGTTTCACTAAGTATTGAGTGCAAACTTATTAGCTAACCTTTTATTAGCTATTATTTTAGCAACAAACTTGTCAATATTCACAACTCAAATTTGCTAACAAAACTGAATAATAATTATTATGAGCAAAGAAAGGCATCTGTTTACAATTTGGAACTTCAATACATGACTTCAATACATTAATTACAAGACATGGAACCAATAACAAAGGAATGCCCTTTACTTTTCAAATGCAAGTTAATTACCATTTACAAGTACAAATTAATCTAGTCCGGACCAGACTGGGTCATCAACACGGCACTGATTAATACAAAGTTTTGGCGTGGGCCTCTCAGGCCTTCAAACTACGCTCTGCTACCAAGAAATGTTCAGTACACCCCTGCCTATACCGCGGAGTCAGCTAGCGCAGTGGAAGCTGGTATTACTAATATAGACTCTGGACAAAAACTTGGTTTCAGCCGGGATGTAACTGAACAATTGGACTGCGATACACAGCGGATAGAATTTGTGAAGTTAGGTGATTTTACATACGGTCTGTGCTGTAGAAAGTCCCTGGGCAGCGTGGGGAGAGGGGAGCGCGCGCGCCCCCTGGTAAATCTTCTTCTTCTGCAGACCTTACCAATTAGTCACCTCACTCATAACACAAATAACAGCGTTCACAAGACACTGGGCGTTTCAACAATAGATACACAAAGACACACACGTGGGAGCTTTTTTTATTACGATATATTGTCCCGACAACAAGCGCGTGTGGTAGAAAAGGTTATCTTTCAAAGCATCCGCGACCGGCCACTCCAGAGATGGCATCAAAACCTTGGTCGTACAAAACGGGATCACATAGATAATTTAAGATGTATTCAAACTCGATATGCCAGGCACATTCAACGCGAGCGATTTTTAACAAATTCAGCAAAATTAATCCGACATTTTTTTCAAGAAGAATTCCAATCAAGTGTCACTGTCAACTTCAAGTGACAGCTAATGTCAATTTGACGTGACATTAGAGTTGCGTTCAGAAACGTCGATCTTTTCCGAACACCACCCTAGGGTGGAAATGAAATTTTAAAAATAGAACTTCATTTGGTTTCAGTCAACCATAGAGTAACCTCACTGGCAATGAAAAAAGTTTTCAACTGATTTTGTATGGGGCCGGGACTTTATAAAAACGAGAATATCTCAAAAACGGTGCGTCATAGCCAAAATCTAACAAAATTTTCAACCCTCTATGGTACCCCGGAGATACTTAGGTTAGGAGGCATCCGATGGACGTTTAAATTTTCAAAATAGCGCCCTCGCCGTAAATATGTTATTTTGCTGTCGTCTCTGTCTATAGAAGACATGGTGGTCAAAAGGTTCAACATCATGGTGTCTATTTCATACTTTCGATATTTCAAGTGACATGGCAATGTTTGAGAATTTGCTTCTAACGCACCTAAAGTTGAAAGGAATTTGAATATTCGGGCGTTAGTATAGTAATGTGATGGTAGAGTAAAAGGCTATCTTTAGGCGCATTTGGCCCAATTCGCGATTAGTCCAATTCACATTATTCGCGGTTGGTCCAATAAACGTTTATCTTATCTTATCTTATCTTATCTCAATTCTCAGTTGGTCCAATTCGCAGTTGGCCTAATTCGCACTTGGTCCAATTCGCAGTTGGGCCAATTCGCAGTTGGGACAATTCGCAGTTGGTCCAATTCGCGTTTGGTCAAATTCGCGGTTGGTCCAATTCGCGATTGGTCCAATATAAAGTGTATTGGGATAAGGTAGAAAAAAACATAACCATGCATATTTGATCAAACATATTATAGATAATTATAATATATTATATAAATATACACTTTTTACCTACCGGGCGGGACCTTAGCCATGTTATAGATTCCTTTCTATAACTTGGGAAACATTATCCATCTTGGCATAACCGCGAATTGGACCAACTGCGAATTGGACAAACTGCGAATTGGACGAACTGCGAATTGGACAAACTGCGAATTGGACAAACTGAGAATTGGACTAAGTGCGAATTGGAAATTTTTTGAACATTGGACCAATTGCGAATTGGTCCAAATGCGCTAATAGGAAAGGCTCGAATATAATGTATCAAGATGAGTGTACCTTTGTGCTTTGTACTTTGAGGAGCCCATGGCGCAGTGGATAGCGCGCTCGGCCTGCGATCGTTGAGGTTAAGCAACTTTCGCAATGGTCGGTCACGGGATGGGTGACCAAAAAACTTTTCATCTCAAGCTCATCCGTGCTTCGGAAGGCACGTTAAGCCGTTGGTCCCGGCAGCACTTGCTGTAGTTAATACCCACCAATCCGCACTGGGCCCGCGTGGTGGGTCATGGCCCATTCTCCTTATCCATCCATAAGGAAGGCCAGTGTCCCAGCAGTGGGGACATTAAATGGCTGATGATGATGATGATGATGAGTGTACCTTAGATTGGAACTAGATGTTTTTGTAGATAGTTTAGAATGTAGATGATAAGAAAACTAACCAACTAATTAGTAAGAAAAAAGTGTAGGAAATGCTTAGACCTCTTACATTACCTAATTTAATTAAAAATAATAATAAAATTAAACATCAAACTGAATTACACAGTCGAGTCCGTGTTTAAGAACAGAGAAAACAGGCTCTTGCGCTTGAAGTTTTGCTCACGAAGAAGACATAAATCCACATAATTACAGGTTATAACCAGTGATCGGATAATCGGATGCATATTTACCTAAAGTTAATATTTGGCTAACTAACTATGGAAGCGGCTTCTTAAAATATGTTTTTTAAATATAAATCCTGGGATTCCAGAAAATTCGGGAATGCAAAGCTAGTCTGTAACATGGTGTAAAAACGAAGCCTTTAGCATATGGTATTTATTTTAAAAAATTCCGGGATTCAGGGTTTACTTACACAACTATTCATAGGTACGTATTTACTTGAAGTTTAGTTAAGTTCCCAATGCGATTTATGAGTATGTACTAGTAGAGTTTTAGAGGAAGAGTAGTGAGTGTTAGTTTAAATAAAACAATAAGTACTTACAATAATATTTTATGGGTCTATATACCCTTTTCGGGTCGCTACTTGCACACAAGCAGGTATATGTATAATTTGCCGTCTCACTCGCATTCATTAAGAAATACCATAGCCTTCTCTATTGTTTGCACCGACGTATCCGTACGCGTCAGAGTGAGACACGAGACACGCCGTGCTTCCGCCCGCGCACCAACCCCGGCAGGCCCCAGTCACTCGCTCAAGGTCACGCGCTATGTGCCTACCGCTAAGTAGCTCGTAACCGAGCCGATCAGTTATGGGCTGTCGCACGCGTTTCCCGCACAAGACGCTGCGATACAATTTTATTACCTACCTATATAATTATTAAAGACTAGCCTTCCGCCCGCGGCTTCGCCCGCGTATACTACACGACGTCATCCCGCGGGAAGGTGATATTTTTCAGGAATAAAAAGTAGCCTATGTCCTTTCTCAGGCTCTAGATTATCTCTGTACCAAAATTCATTCAAATTGGTTCAGTAGTTTAGGTGTGATTGTGTAACACACAGACAGACAGAGACGCATTTATAATATAAGTAAGGAAGTAAGGAAGTAAGGATAAAATCTTGACTAACGATACGATGGTTAATTATTGTAAATTGTTCACACGATTTAGAATATTTTCGCTAGTAAAATCTAATAACTGGGCCATTCCATAATAAACGTTACCGAGGGTGAAAAAATAAATATGTTCTTATAGCATTAAATCTAATGAATTTTGCCTTTGTTGCCCTTCTTACTACCAATCTTACTACCAGTAGTAATACCGTTAATTTTTATTGCCCTTCTTACTACTCCAGTAGTAAGTAGTAAGAGGGAAAAAATTAAAAAGCCCGTGTTACTACCGTACTTAGTAGTAAGTAAAGTACCTACTTAATTAATGTTATTGGTGTAACCGTTTTAATTAAAGTAAATAAATAAATAAATCAAACAAAAATAAACAAATTTTATTTTAATTTTTTTTTTTTTATTAAACTACTGGTCATTTCACCTACGGTCAACTCACCTACACGGTTTATTAAGTTTAAAAATAGTGACTCATGTATAGACACGAGCAATAATATTATGTATACAATACAACATAGAACTTTGTCACACTGTAGCGTTCCAAAAGAAAACGATCAGTGTCACAGAAGTCATTCAATATTGTAATATGACATAGTCCTATGTTGTATACATATTATTGCTCGTGACTGTATTGCTGATAGGTGCGAGGAGCGAAGCGACGAGCATGTTAGGTTTACATGAACATACTGCGCGAGCCGAGCGAGCGTGCCGCGGCAGCGACCGGCGAAGCGCCAGAAGCGACTTTAGACATATTCCCATTTCCTATTAAACTGAAGTAGGGGGTAGGGGGGTGTATGAAATCAGTTCTGTTTTTCCCAAAATATTTAATTTTTTTGGAAAAGCAAAAGTTTTTTTGAGCAAAAAAAAAAAATTTTTTTTATAATAGGTCTTTACATATGAAATTGCCGTTTTTTTCTTTTGTACATATAACTTAACAACTTTTATAATATTAGAAATATATAATTTCTTTAATATTGCGTTACATTAAGACCGTATCAAGCAACTTTTGATAATTTAATAACCACGATATTTGATTATTTACATAGAAAAAACTTATTCCGAAAGTTACGACTATTTTTGTTTCCAGAATTTCGTACTTTATTAGTTGTAACTTAGTGAAAAAAAATTTTTTTCTCTTAACGAATGTGTCATTTAGTAGTTAAAATGTCCATAAATACGTGTGTAAAATTTTGTAAATTTACATAATATTAGTCTTTAAATAATAACAAAAACGTTAGTATGGAAAAAAAATAATTACAGAAATCTCCATACAAAACGGCAATTTCATAGGTAAAGACCTATTATGTCCATCGGATGCCTCCTAGGTTTCTCCGGGATACCATAGGGGATCGAAAATGTTGTTAGATTTCAGCTATGACGCACCGTCTTCGAGATATTTTCATTTTTATAAAATTCATTCTTGAAAATTTTACAAGTCCCCGCTACATACTAAAACAGTCAAAAATTTTATGTTTGCGGCACCCTAATTTTTGTTTGATTTATTTATTTATTTACTTTAATTAAAACGGTTAAGTACACCAATAACACTAATTAAGTAGGTACTTACTACTAAGTTACGGTAGTAACACGGGCTTTTTAATTTTGCCCCTCTTACTACTTACTACTGGAGTAGTAAGAAGGGCAATAAAAATTAACGGTATTACTACTGGTAGTAAGATTGGTAGTAAGAAGGGCAACAAAGGGAATTTTGAAAGGAAACATTCCAAATTATAATGTGCGACAAAAAAAAACTAAAAGAAACGCGTAATTTTTAAGTTAATCGCCTTCAAAATCTGTACTCAAGTGAACTGGCTCATTGACCCATTGTGCCTGTAACTATTGGAAATACAAATAAAAAATATCTATCAATCTGGTGACCGTTTTGCCATGTTGTGATTTGAGGTTATTTATCATAATATTGATGGATTGCGACACAGTCCCAAAAACATTTTAATTATTAAGTTACAAGTGTGTTTCCTTGTTACTTTGGAACTGTAACACCCGAAACGAAAAATAAGGTAATTGTTTTATTATTATACCTACCTTACAGATTGATTGGTGTAATAATATTTAATAAAAGTAAGGTTATGGTGGTAATAGTTTAAAATACTAACTAATATCTGAGCTTGAGACTAATTTGATGTGTTTTTTGCGTGATTAAAAACTGTAACACCCGAAACGTTTCGGGTTTCGGGGTTTTTGTATGTCGATATATTGTGTGTGTATTGCTTGAAGAATGCATTAAGTATTATTTTAAGGCTCTTTCGACAGCCCACCTAGCGCCGCCATCGAAAAAGCAGTAACATTTCCTTATTTAGGACATTGATTGAAATGTCAAAAACAGCAATAAAACTTTATTAATATTAAGGTATTGCGGTCAAATCTGGATGCTTACGTAAAGCACTTAAATTGCTAAAATATTATTTCAAAATACATAAAATATTAGAGTTATAGTTGAACAAATGTAACACCCGAAACGATTAGATATATTTGAAAAATAGCGATTTTATTCTTTAAATGTTTGTGTTTTTATTATAATTCTACAAAGCTTCATTAAGTTCTCTAATAATTTTAATAAAGGACAAAATAAATACATATAAATGGTCTATTATTTTAGGTTAATGTGTTTTAATTTCGTACTCGTAACACCCGAAACAAACCCCCTGTAACACCCAAAACAGGCAATAACATTAATAAAAAAATAACTACTACATATTTTTCGGATTTTCTATTGTATTAATGTACCAGATTTCATCCTTTATGCCGGTTGTTTTTATAGTACAATTTATCTAAGTAATTTCGCTAAATTTGGAATGTATACAACATTGATCAGAAAGTGGAGGCAAAATCGCGTAACGCCCGAAACGCTACTTTTTCCTTTGTAACTGAAGTTAAAATAAGAATTTAGTCTTAATTCATATACCACACACAAATAGAACTTAATACTCTTAGTTTAAGACACAGATATAAACGAAAACTTTATCAGAATATATAAAAACAACACATTTAATGAGTTGAAATGTAACACCCGAAACGATGGAATGGCCCAACTGTGAGTTCAAAGATGGGATAAAAAATATAGATCATTTTATAAAATTAAAGCACATTTAATTCACTCCATTGCATGATTCATAAATATTAAAGTTTATTTCACTTCAGCCATTTTGTTTAATTTATGTTCTTTGTACAACCTTGACATACTAAGTTTTATTATACACATTCAAAGTGAAATATTTCAAAAAGTACATCATTTAAGACTTTTGTTTAAAATGTTTTCTCTGTTGGTTGGTGTATATGTTTCATAGGTGTACACCAAAATATGACGTTTAGGTACATACATACTTGCAACTTTAAGTATGCCAATGAGTTACGTTTGTGGTAGGAGGCAGTCAAGTTACATAGATACTGTGTATCGTAAACATTAAACTTACTTAGTCCTTTAATACGATAGGTAGGTACAGGTACTACTGTTAGTTGATTGCGGGATTTTATTGGTGATGCTGTTTTACTTTAATAATCAAGAACTTGAATGGTTTGTCTTTATAATTTCTTATTTATTATTCGTTTGAGATATGTTTCGAAACTTGTGAAGAAATGTAAAATTATAAAGGAGTTATTATTTTTAGATATATTTTTGATACAAAAGTGCATTCCATTTTAGCCAACATCTGAATATATGTTAATACCAGATTTGATTCTATATAACCAAAACACTATATTTGTCAATTCCGAAATCCCGGGATTTTTCGATACAAAAGTGCATTCCATAACAGCCAACACCTCAACTTTAGGTAAATATGCATCCGATTATCCGATCTCTAGTTATAATATACTTAACACTTACCGACGCTTCAACCAATGTCTCGTAAACATCGCGAAGTTGGCCATCTATTAATGAACACAAGCGGGTATTGTATGCCAAGCATACCCTGCATGCTGGTAGGCGGTTCATATTCAACTTTGATCCATTAAATCTCCAGAAAAACTAAATATGTACTAGAATGAATGAATAAAACACGGATGCGGTTATCTTTCATTCATATCATAGCAGTAGTCTATAATTCGTGATAGCAGTTTTGCAGTTTCAACAAATAACAATAACAGTCTTGCACAATACAAAGGTACTTTGTGGTCTTGCAGTTCTTGCCCTTTATGATTATGAATTATGTTTTTAAACACACAACACAGTAAAAAATAAACAAATTACATGCACATCCATCATTGTAATGTAAGTATGCACCAAGTATGCACCAGTCCATAGAGTATCTTGGACTTAGTATATCACCAGTCTGGCAGTCTGCCGAAACTCAATGAAAATGAAAACGATGTATGAAACGCATACGAACTGGAATAATACACACACGCACACGCCTGGAAATAATAAGACGATCCAGGCACAGAACACAAACTCCTAGCGGGATCGTCACCCTGTAGGTCGGCCTAGACCGGATCCATTCTAATGTAAGAGTAACTTGTATAAATAGGAAAATTATAATTTATAACTACACACTACACACTGGCTTTCCATCTAGGTATAAACCACAGGTATAAACACAAGTCACAACATCTATGCAAATAGAAAGTCAATAGCAGTCAATCAATAGCACCAAATAGCACTGTCCAGCACGCACAAATTATATAGACTAGTCCCTAGTCCAGCACGCACAAACAAAACGGGAACACTCAGAACTCAGAACATTAGATAGAGCATTATGCCAACAACTTTTGAATTTGACATGACCTGACATTGACAATGACAATGTCATATTTGACAGTTAAGGTTGTTCAGTGTTGCCAAGCCTATATTTCTACCATAAAAAAACAAAAAAAAACGGAGGGCTTTATAATTTTTATTTTAGTGATTTATGGTTCTTAATTTTTGTTACTATAACATACTTCGAGCAACGCGGGCCTTCGGAAGACCCGCGTTGCTCGAAGATAACATAAGTCCGATTTTACGGTGGTTAGTTAACCTTCAGAATAAAAATCCAACCTCCATACAAAAAGAGGACATCTCCTTTTTGAAGCCCTCCGATTCCGAGAAAATTAATTTTAGGTTTTCATGAAAAAGCTTCTTAAATGCCCGCCATTTGGCTTAAAAAGAAAAATCCAGAGCCGTAAATGATATTGGAAGAAAAAGAAAAGGACTTTAGGTTTAGGTGGTTATCACACTGCCTCCGGTTTCCGCACCACACCGGACGGAGATGCGGTGTATGTGTGTTATAGACTGCGGGTTTTGTATGCAAATCAAGATTCTACAGCCAAAGTTAAGAAGCGCACTACCGCAAACTGGAGCGGTGTGCAGTGCAGTGTGGGAATCACAGAACAGAAGAAAGCATTTTGCTGTCAAAATGAAGAAAAGTACCGAATTGATCGACTCTAGTGGACGCTTTTTAAGGTTCCATTAGGGACAAAACCCTTCTCGAGTTCATCATGCTACCCGTGCTGCTTGGTGCGCCTAGTGGACGCAAGCCTTAAGCCCTTAGTACAGGATGGCTGATGATGTTGTCCGACCATGATGGGCCATCGTGTACATGGCCAGGGGGGCTACCGGTTAAAAATATGGATATGGACATGGGTTTCATTTGACATTTGTAGCCCCTATTTTGCCCTTATATGGGCATATTATGGGCTGTAAATGTAAAATGAAGCCCATATTCATATCCATTTTTTTAGCCGGTACAGGGACTGGGCCCAGGGGGGCTACCGGCTAAGAAATATGGATATGGGTATGGGCTTCAACTGTCATTTGAATTCCTTATCTTGATAGATTTTTGCTGCTTTGTTCTATTAAACGTTGCTAGCTAGTTATCGTTAAACCCGACGTCACAAAACAAGAAACTGAAAGCGGCTATTTTCTTTATAAAATTGACTTAAAAATCCCAAAAACGTATGAAGTTCATACCCATAAAGTTACGCGGTAGCCCCCCTGTACTCGATGGCCCACTACCCACTATGGTCAGCCAACAACTTTTTTGAATGAGCGATTTTCTGAGAGGCCATTTAAAAAAAAAGCTTCCAATTGCTTCACTAGATGGCGTTGAATAAGTATGTACATGTCTATGGTATATTTTGGTATGAAACATATTTATATTAATTACTTTTTAAAAACTCAAAGGAAACTAATAATATATTAAGTAAGTACTACTGTGAGGAACGGAAACGAAATAGGTAAATTTAAAGATTTAGGTAAATAAATAACATCTGTCTGACGTTCCATTTTACGTAAAAAAGTCGCGTCAAAGTTAAATTTATAACGTTCCGTTCCTTCTAACTGCATAGGTGGGACAGCGCCATCTAGTGGCTGAGCTTTCAGAAAATCGCCCATTACGTATTAAAGGTATGAGGGCCATAGCTAGAAACAGCTTGAGACCTATCAGAGGATTTAGTTAAAAAATAGTTGATTCCTAAGCAAAACTCCATGTAATTTCTAATAGTCAATTAAAACTGCTACTATGACCAAATGAGTCAGGCCTTCAGTTCATCAATTGTCAAAAATTTGCTGTCACCTGTCAAAGTACTCGCGACGTTCACCGCGGTTATTTAGACTGTTTATTATTCTGGCATCTTCTGTCGAAATAGTTAACGCCTTTTTTACACTTTGTTATAATAATACCGTCCTTAAAAAAAGTAAAAAATTATGGTCACCAGCTGTCACTTTTGTTCTCACAAAAATTAAAAATTCAATCTCTGAAAGTATGGTACTTAGAGAAACGGATGCTAGGTCAACTTCTAGTAAAGATTTCGTAAAAAAACGTAAGCTTACTTTCATTAATCTATGTAGCGAAGCCTACAGTCGTCACAAAACAAGATGCCCGTTTTGACACATGCTAAAGTGACGTGATTAGAGATGTAACCATACGAGTCAGTGATTGATTGTCGTGATTAATCGATTAAGTTTCTGAGTAATTAATCGATTATAGTAGGTTTGCAACTTATGTGGATTAAGACTAAAGTTATTATTATAAAATGTTAAACTTACTTTATAGGTAAGTACTTATACTTTTAATAAATAAATAAATATTTTCTTACCATCATACCAATTATCTAAGCCCATAGTAAATTTCTTAAAAATCTGTGTCTATATTGTGAACTTGATAACGGATAATTATATACTTCAATACTTTTTTGTTTGTAAATACATACTTAATATACATAGAAAACACCCAGACCAAGACAAACAGACATGTTCATGCAAACAAATATTTGTCTAGTTTGGGAATCGAACCCGAGACCTCTGGCGCAGAAGGCAGATAGTTTACCCCTGCGCCAAATCGGTCGTCAAAAAATTTATATTATTAAAGTATAAATAATTGACCTTTTATGGTCTAGAAACTTGAATCGAATCCACTTAAATTGCATAATTTATATAAAAGTGCAAGTATTTTAACTACAGCTCACAGCATAGACATGCTCATAGAGTAGGTACATTACTTATTAGGGCACCTGAAGCCCTACCACAAGCTCTAATAGTAGTTATTTTTAAGTTGAGAGAGTGAGACGCCGCTTTACACGCCGTATAGCGGCGTCTCACTCTCTCAACCTAAAAATAACTGATATTAAAGCTTGTGGTAAACCTCCTGTACACGTTGGCCCAACCATTGGCCAATACGTCGTACATTGACACTTTTAAAAAAACCTTTTTAAATTTGTTCATATAAAAGTTAGTATTATAAGTAAAGTGTACAGGCCGCTTATGGTGAACGCACGCTTGTCCCATGTGACCGCATCGAACGAGCCGAACGAAACGTATTTTAAAAAATCTCTAGAAAGGTGAACGTGACGATTCGACATGGTGAGGTGTGCAAGGTTGTCTAGCTTTTATCTAAAGAATTTTTTCATTCGGTTCGTTCGAAACTTTCTCTTTGGATAAGTGTGCGTTTACCTAGAAACCGTTTTATCGAAATCATTGTTGCCAATTCATAATTTCACTAAGTAATGCTTTAAGCGCTAATCTAGTTTTCACACACAAAAAGATCATTTTTACAAATTAATCTATTAATGTGGTTATAACGATTATTTCGATACAATTGAATGAAGATGGAGAAATGCACACAACGGTTACAACACTAGTAGTTAAAAATAAAGACTGAGAACGTAACTGTTTTTCGAGACGTTTCGTAGTAAATCGAATCTGCGTTTACTTTAGAATAAACGCAAAAATAATACGCTGAATACTCTTTGCCTTAATTTATGATGCGGTAATAAATGTAACATATTATTTTCAAACACCTTTGATAAGTAATCAGCATTTATTTGATTCTTGGTTTTCGTAACAAGTTACATTCTAGGGTCATTACCATGTGTCAAAACGGGCATCTTAATTTGTGAGGACTGTAGTCAGTAGAACCGAAAACGTCAGGCCTTCATCAGGCGTTCATCAATTGTCAAATTTTTTTTTTTTATTATTACTAAACTATTAACGTTTGCACCATTGTTTCTACGTTAGAAATTCCCAGAAGTGTTAAAGAATCAGAAATTCAAAGTTTTTTTTATGTATTTCTTTAGTTTACTTGCAAATTTGGAAGATTCATTATTGTACAAATTTATGAACTGAGAGCCCAAGCTAAACCTTTATAAATCTGTAACGGTATATTCTAGACAATGAGCGATTTTCTGAGGCCATTTAAAAAAAAAAAGCTTCCAATTGCTTCACTAGATGGCGTTGAATAAGTATGTACATGTCTATGGTATATTTTGGTATGAAACATATTTAAATTAATTACTTTTTAAAAACCCAAAGGAAACTAATAATATATTAAATAAGTACTACTGTGAGGAACAGAAACGAAATAGGTAAATTTAAAGATTTAGGTAAATAAATAACATCTGTCTGACGTTCCGTTTTACGTAAAAAAGTCGCGTCATAGTAAAATTTATAACGTTCCGTTCCTTCTAACTGCATAGGTGGGACAGCGCCATCTAGTGACTGAGCTTTCAGAAAATCGCCCATTGAAAACTTCTGAAAAGATTTCACGAATTCTTTACTATATTCGGATTCAAAAATTATTAACCATCAATGCTTAATTACTTTGACAGGTGACAGCAAATTTTTGACAATTGATGAACTGAGGGCCTGACTCATTTGATCATAGCAGTTTTAATTGACCATTAGAAATTACATGGAGTTTTGCTTAGGAATCAACTATTTTTAACTAAATCCTCTGATAGGTCTCAAGCTGTTTCTAGCTATGGCCCTCCATCCTTTGGTTAATCAAAATCCCTTGTATTTGACAGTTGAATGACACTGACATTGACAACTTGACACTCTATTTTTGAAAAGATTCATTCATAAAAGCAACATCATTCACCGATCCAAACACAAATTATATAGACTAGTACCACAGCCGTCTCTATCGTCTTCTACAAGCCATGCTATGATACGGAACGGCAACATTGCTGTGAACCGGTTTACTCCTCTGAGTACTAAATCCTATGGAGGTGGCATACCTACGAAAAAGTGAGGTGTAACTAAGTCACAAATTCACAATGTAAGAAAATCTTGGAATTCAATTTTAAACTACTTCTAATTGTCGTATTAATCGGTCCGTCAAAATCGGTCCAGCCGTTTCAGAGATTAATCGGAACAAACAGACAGACAGTACCTACCATTTTGGTATATGTACCGTATATTTAATCATATGCACGTAGTAAAAAGCGGATATTTGATGTTACAAACAGACACTCCAATTTTATTTATTTGTATAGATATTAGAAGATATGCCATCTCCATAGGATTCAGTACTCGAGGTTTACTCGCTGTTTACCTGTCAAACGGTGTATGACCATGGGGGCATCACCAACATGCTACAACACAGATCCATACAAGCAGAACTAGCAGATATCAAATACACCATCAAAGCCAGGAGAGGCTTTCCCCAGGGAGGTTGTCTGTCTCCACTGCTTTGGTGTATCTTAATAGATGAACTAGTAACTAGAATCACTGCTATGAATATATACATCCAAGCATACTCGGATGATGGCCTGTTACTTGTAAGAGGCAAAGTTCTAAGCGTGGTCAGAGATATAATGAGAAGTGGAATCATGACAACATTGAGATGGTGCAGGGACAAGGGATTGAACCTCAACCCTAGCAAAACCAAACTGATGTTGTTCACTAACAAAAGAAAGATTGATAGCATGATCCCAATTAACATTGAGAATGTAGAACTCGAGACAGTAAAGGAGTTTAAATACCTAGGGATAGTCTTAGACAGTACCCTAAGTTATAGGACCCACATAAAAGAAACCAGTAAAAAGGCAATGACAGCTCTCATGATTATGAACTTCCGGTTACCATAAGAGAAATACGTGTTATTACTTACTCCTCGAAAATATTAAGTTTTTCATACGAGAAGTGCATATTCACTAATAAATTCAAGACAAAACGCATCAGCACAACAACCTGCATCAAGGTACGAACAAAACATTCATTGATCAACACTTGTCACGCTGAAATTGGTCAAAACAAATATAGATTTTGAAAAGTACTAAAAAATTTGAGATCCCAACGACAAATTCAATTTACAAAACGACCAATAACACACTTTTTGGAATTGTAACTCCTCCTACAAAATTACGCACTTCCGAAACAGCTGATAAAATTTTGACAAAATTACATTTCAACTGACGGATGGGATGACAGAAGTGACAGTTAGCATTGCGTTCGGAAACAGATAATCACTCCGTAAACACATCTGGATCGATCTTAACCGAGTGCGACATCTACGTGACCATATACGAACTAAATTGAGAAAATCAACAGTATCACATAGAACTAACGCTAGAGGGAGCTACCGGTTACAAAAATGGATAATGTAACTATAAGAAAAAAAAATACAATATTAACAAAATCACAATCTGCAACTGATTTATCAGCTTTAATGACCCAAGATTCAAGTATACTAGACTCAACAATGAGAAGCTTTCATAGTGAAATGCAAGCCGGTGATATTTCATATGATACAGAAAATTATCTACAGGAAATAGCGAATTTGAAAAATAGTTTAATTAAAGCGGAAAACGAAATTGATAATCTTAGTCTAGAAAAAAATGAACTTAAGAAAATAATTGAAAACCAGAAAAATCAAATAAATTTACTAAAAAAAATTACAATTGACATTGGACAAAAACCTACTGTTTACAATACGCCATTGCGATATGAATTGACAAGGTTACATGGTAGCATAGCAAAACATTCGCCCTTGAATTTGGACAAGTCAGTTTTATTTAATACAGCCCCTAACAAAAAATCTTATCAGCAAACAAGGCTTCAATTTGAAAACAAAACTGAAAACCCAACTCTGAATACCAGTTGCACATCAGCATCGTCAACATTAATGTTAACCAGCGAGGAAACGACAGAGAGGGATTCTTTTGTAAAATCGAGAAACACTAAATCGCAGATATTTATACTTGGAGATGAACAAATCAGCGGACTCGCAAAAAAAATACATGAAACACGTAACAATATTGCAGACGATCCATATATAATTACAACTATGGTGAAGAAAAATGCAACATGTTCGCAGATCCTAAGCAGCTGTGATGACCTAAAAGAAACCCTAAGGAAAGATGACATAGTAGTATTAGCAATTGGTAAAAATGATAAAAACCCTTATCTTTTATTCTCAGAACTCGGTACGGCATTATATAAATTAAAGAACTTTACAGTATTTATAATTAATGTAATGGATAATTCTTATTTGAATGTTAAATTATTGAATTATAATATTGAATCATTATTAAAAAATTATGATAATTGTAAATTCATTGACAACACAATACAATGACTACTACTTAAAAGAACTATGTTTCAGAATTAATATTGAAATAGACTACATAAATTATAAAACGGAATATCTCGCACCACAGAAAATCAAATCATTTCTAATGAAAAACACAACTTACTCACATAAAAATACTACAGCTAAATCAAAAATAATGAAACAAAAAACTATTTTAAATTATTTCTGTAAAATAAGTCCATGCGAACATGACCAATCGTCAAGCCAAGAGAAAAACTATATGCTTTTTCGTTCCAACGGAATCCTCTAAATTAGTTTTATTCCACCAAAACATAGCCAGCGCAATCAGTAAACAGGACTTACTTGATCTTACACTAACGGATTTGAACAAAGAGCTAGGTGAAATCGACATTATTTGTTTGTCTGAAACTTTTATTAAGAAAGGCTCTGAAAAAAATTTTATTCTCAATAATTATAATATGGGAGCGTCATTTTGTCGAAACGAACGCAGAGGTGGAACCTGTATTCTGTTGAAAAAGGAGCTAGATTTCAAAAAAGTTGAAATATCACAGTCTATGCAACACGCGTTTGAATGTTGTGCGGTAGAAGTAATTGGTTTTCAATTAATAATCGTTTGCATCTACAGAACTCCATCCTCAAAAGTAGAAATATTTTTTGACCAATTACACTCGCTCTTACACTTATTATCTAGAAAACGAAACAAACATTTAGTGCTATGTGGAGATTGGAACATTGATATACTTCAAAAGAGCAAATATAGCGAAGAGTTAATAACACTTTTATCTAATTATAATATCACCAATCATATAACCAAACCCACGCGTAAAAAAGCATGCCTTGACTTGATTGCAAGTAACTTAAACAAGGAGGTCAAACCGGGAATACATTGCTTGTGTCTATCTGACCATGAAAATGCGCAAACCTTAACATTTAAACTATGTAATAACGGCAATTATTCGAAAAAGTTGACAAGTTGGTTTGAGTACAAGCGAGACATGAGTAAACAAAATATTGATAAATTCTTAAGTTGTATTTCGTCTCTGTCTTTTAGCGATGTACTTGAAGAACAAGATGTAGAAAAGTCGTTCAACTGTTTACATGAACAAATAATTTTATTCTTTAATTTATGCTTTCCAATTATAAAAGTAAAGAAATCTAATAAACCAATAAAAAATAAATGGCTAAGCAAAGGTATAAAAAAATGTTCCATACGTAAACGACAGCTTTATCTTAAGTACAGGCTAGCTTCAGCAAATAAAACATCAGCTAAAATAGTATATAAAAATTACAATAGAATTTTTAAAAAATGTATTTTACAATCCCAAAAAATTAATAACACACAATGTATTTATAAATCCAAAAATGTATGTAAAACATCATGGGACATAATAAAAAGTTGTGCTCAGAGAGTAGAAATAAAACATGACATAAAAGAAATTCATTTTGACGGTAAAATTATAAAGAATCCTAATGACATAAGTAATGCATTTAATAACTATTTTATTGACATGACAAATAATCCTAAATTTAATGATAAAACGGACATTAGTGACGTATTAAATGACATAAAATTTCACACAAATAGTATCTACTTAACACCCATAAATGAAGAGGACATATACAAAATAATTAAAGGACTTAAAGACACAATTTCCACTGGATTTGACAATATCACGACAAACATCATTAAAAAAATTGCTAGGTTTATAGTGTTACCTCTGGTACATATAATAAATCTTTCGTTGATAAGTGGACATTTTCCGTCAAAGCTTAAACTATCAATAGTTAAACCAATTTATAAAAATGGTTCGCATAAAGAAATAGCTAATCATAGACCTGTTGTCCTAATTTCTATATTTTCAAAAATACTAGAAAAGGTAATGTATGACAAAATATATTCCTTTTTGTCTTCACAACAACTTTTATCTAGCGAACAGTTTGGGTTTCGAAAAAATTGCTCGACTACACTTGCTTGTTACCATCTCATTAAAGAAGCTACTGAAAACCTAAATAATGGAATGTTCACTATTGGGATATTCCTGGACATGAGCAAAGCTTTTGACTTTGTTCCCCATAAATTATTATTAGCAAAGCTCGAGAAATATGGCATAAGAGGAACGGCCTTGTCCTGGATAGAGACATACCTATTTGATAGACAACAGTATGTAGAAATAATAAAAACATCCGGAAATGTTCGACAAACTTACACGTCCACACATAAGTACAATCGGGTCGGTGTTCCACAAGGGAGTATACTAGGACCTTTACTATTTTTACTTTTTATCAACGATCTCCCAAGTGTAAATAATCAAAAATGCATACTTTTTGCAGATGATACAACACTTTTAGTAAAAAGCAAAAACAAACAAGAATTAGAATCTATAGCTAATAATAACCTAATAAAAATTGTAAATTGGCTTAAAAAGAATAATCTAAAAATAAATATAACGAAGACCAAAAGCATTAATTTTAAAACACACAACAGAACAAACACAAATATTAATGTTGAATATGAAAATAATAATGTTGACAATGTAAAGGTAACGAAATTTTTAGGTATAACTGTTGACGAAATGATAGATTGGAAAGCTCACATCGGTACAGTAGTAAATAAATTGGAAAGGTACGTATACGTCCTAAATAGAATTGTCAATGTGTCATCTAAAGAAGCAGCATTAATGGCCTACCATGGCTACGTGATGTCATTATTAAGGTATGGCCTTATTCTATGGGGTAATTCTGTAGACATGCCTAGAGCTTTTAAGGTTCAAAAGAAATGCGTTCGATCCATCTGTGGTGTAGATATACTAGATAGCTGTAAACCTTTGTTCGAGGCACTCCACTTGTTACCATTACCCAGTCAGTACATATTAGAAATTGCACTTTTTGTAAAAAAACATAGTTACTTATTTAAAAGTAAGAGTAGCAAATCCTACAGAGGAAGAAAAGGTGAAAATCTTTGTATACCAAATCAAAGATTAATGATGTACTCAAAAAATGTCCATTGTATGTGTATTCGCATTTACAATAAACTACCTGAGGACATAAAATGTTTGACATATTATAAGTTTAAATCGAGATTAAACAATTTTCTGATGGATAAAATGTATTATAAAACAGCTGACTTTCTTAATGATAATTTGTGACATTGTTATTATTTTATATTATCCTAATTTTTTGTATTGACTTTTATTGACATTTTTTTTATTATTGACATCTGATTTTTTGTTTGCATTGATATTAATTTTATTTACATTAAAATCATAATTATATTTCTGAATAAAATATTTGCACATCGAATTTACGATAGGATATGTTGGAAAATGTTTATTTAAGATCGAAATGTAACCATATTCAAGCAAATAAATAATTACTTACTTACTTACTTACTTACTTACTTACATGCAGTGCAGAAGAGCCGTTGGCAGGAACTGGGGCATGAAACCCGAAGTGGTCCAATGGATCTATAGGGCAATCATCCTACCGAGAATCCTCCACGGAGCACTAGCATGGTGGCATAAGGCAAAACTAGAATACAATAAAAAAGAACTCACTAAGGTACAAAGACTAGCTACCATCATGGTATCGGGAGCCATGAGAACAACTCCCACGGCCGCCTTAGAAATGATACTAGGCCTTAGTCCAATAGATCTTGAAATCGAAAAGAAAGCTACAGAACAATGGTTTAAGCTGAAAAGCACTAACCTATGGATAGGAAGGCACAATGATCAAGGTCACGCTGAAATAGGGAAAAAGTATGAAGAAAACCTTTCCATGATACTGGTCAACAATGACCTAATAAAAAAGGAAAGGATCTTTGACAAAAAGTACAGAATAAGCATCAGACCCAGAGAAGACTGGAAACTAGAACATGACAATCTGGATAGCACTGTAGTATGCTACACAGATGGATCAAGAAAGGAGTCAACTGGACTATCGGGAGCTGGGGTATATATAGCTAAACCCAACACTATAAGAACTATAACTATTATGAAAAACGGGATTTTTACCATGTTTATTTTGTTTTTCGAGTTCCCGATATTTCGGCGCAGTTGCACACGCCATGATCACGGAGTAACTGAATAAAGTTAATGCGGGTGGATGGTATTAGGAGCAGACGAATCTGTCTACCCTCTTTCTTGTCCGTTTATTGCGCTCGATACCCGTACCACTGTTTTCGTTCTCGCACTCAACTCGAACTTGTTCGCAACACACAATACTCACAGTATCACTCCGCGGAACACTTTTTTGATTTTTGTTGTTTTTACACAAACGAATCACTGGATTCCAGACATTTGACAATTTAAACCCATCCTCGCGATTGAAATTATTCTTATGCTTTTTTATTTCAATCGCTTCTCTGACCAGTCTTGGTACATAGTGGCGTTCCGTCGAAATAATCTGAGGGTTATAAAACTCCATCCAGTGGTTCGGCCCGGAGTGGATCAGGTGTTCTGCAATGGCCGATTTTTGTGTATCGTTATTTTTGACGGCCTTGATGTGTTCCTTAACGCGGCATGCTACCGTGCGTTTAGTTTGCCCTATGTAGGAGCTACCACAGCTGCAGTCAATTTTGTAAACACCAGGTTTTTCCAATGGGAAATTGTCTTTAGGTGACCGTAGACATTGTGCAACTTTCTTTCCAGGAGTGAAGATAGTGTTTATGGAGAATTTGTTCAGTATATTTGAGACCTTATCCGTCACTCCTTTTATGAAGGGCAAATACACTGGCTGTCTGTTTACTTTGCACCTGTATTCTTTTGTTTTGTGTCTGGGTGGTAATTTTCCCTTGTACCCGTTCATACGCAGGACTTGGCGCACATGATCTAACTCATCGTTCAGATGGTCTTCATCACAAAGATCATATGCCCGATTCGTCAACGATGTGAGAACAGAGTTAAGGTGCTTTGGGTGGTGATGTGACTTCGCGTTGAGGTATAGATCCGTATGTGTAGGCTTTCGGTACACCGAGTGGCTCAGCGAACCGTCATTGCGGACTCCTATTTTGATATCAAGGAACGCTATGCTCCTTTCTTCTTCCATCTCATAGGTGAAGTTGATTTTCGGATGGATGTCATTTAAATGTGTCAAAATCACTTCAATATCCTGCCTATCACCGGGAAGTACGCAGAAAACGTCGTCGACGTACCTTTTCCACAGTTTGATTGGTGTTGGTGTGGTGGGGATGGCAAGCTCTTCGAAATACTCCATCCAGATGCTTGCAACTACCGGAGCTACGGGACTGCCCATAGCTACACCATCAATCTGAAGGTAGAACTGACCTTGATATACAAAGAAGTTGCTTGATAGGCAGTGATGTAACAATCTAACATATTCCATCGGGATATTGTTGTTCTCTAGCTTCACCTTGACGACCTTCATACAATCTGCTACTGGTACATTTGTGAAGAGCGATTCTACGTCAAAGCTGACCATCACCTCATTCACGTTGACCTTATTCTGAGCAAGAATGTCTACGAAGTGGCGGGAGTCCTTCACGTACGAGGAAGTTTGACCCACCAATGGTCTCAGTACGTTCGCTATATGTTTTGCCAGTTCGTACGTCGGAGAGTCTATTTGACTTACAATCGGTCTCAACGGGATGTTTTGTTTATGTACTTTAGGCAAACCATATAGTTTTGGAGGTTGGACATTTCGCGGTCGTAGTAAGTACTTCGAAGTTTCATCATCAAGGGCCTGGGAGCATTCTTTTATCAAATTATGGGTACTACGATTCGTTCTTGCTGTGGGATTATAGTTCACTTTCTTGTAAGTACTAACATCACTGAGAAGACTTAATATTTTGTTATGATACTCAGTGGTGTCCATGATAACAGTCGCATTTCCTTTGTCAGCCTTCATGACTATTAAGTCTCCATTGTTACGGAGATCCTTCAGAGCAGCTGCTTCGGAAGAAGTAATGTTCGGCTCCGGAGGGATTGAACGACGTAATGCAACAGCAATGTCCTGCCGTAAAATGTCCGCATCATCTGATGGTATCTTATTACGCCGAATACCCTCTTCAACCGAGCCTATCACCTCCTCATAGGGGATACGCCTTGGTGCAATAGCAAAATTCATCCCTTTCTCTAGAACTGATCGTGCAGAGTCAGTCAGGTCGATGTTTGACAAATTGATGACCGTTCGAGTTTCATGCGAGTTCTGATAGTAGGGGTCTTGTGATTTTTGTTTCTCCACTAATGATTCGAATTTTCGTTTTTGTTTCAAAGCACTCAACTCACTAGACCGTTGGGCTTGTAAATATGTTATACGATCGCAAGTATCAAAATCACTAGATGTAAAAGCCTCACTGCACTCCAGATGTACTTGGTACAACTCACACTGTACTAATTCTAATTGATACCTAGTGTTCCGTATCGATTTTCGCAATAATTTGACACTCGCGTTTCTTAGAATGCTTGCGGAACCGTAAATGTCTTTGCGCGGTTTTATACGCACACAAACCGGTATTAAGTTTGTATCACGGCACTTCACTAGAAAATTCAGTGATTCCTTTAGGCACTCACACTTTTTCCGCGCGCGTTCTAGATGTTTAATTTTTGTAAGACTATCCGGCCCGTACCGGTTGACAAAATAAGATTTTAAACTTACATGGTCATTATCACTATAACTATTATGAAAAACGGGATTTTTACCATGTTTATTTTATTTTTGTTTTTCGAGTTCCCGATATTTCGGCGCAGTTGCACACGCCATGATCACGGAGTAACTGAATAAAGTTAATGCGGGTGGATGGTATTAGGAGCAGACGAATCTGTCTACCCTCTTTCTTGTCCGTTTATTGCGCTCGATACCCGTACCACTGTTTTCGTTCTCGCACTCAACTCGAACTTGTTCGCAACACACAATACTCACAGTATCACTCCGCGGAACACTTTTTTGATTTTTGTTGTTTTTACACAAACGAATCACTGGATTCCAGACATTTGACAATTTAAACCCATCCTCGCGATTGAAATTATTCTTATGCTTTTTTATTTCAATCGCTTCTCTGACCAGTCTTGGTACATAGTGGCGTTCCGTCGAAATAATCTGAGGGTTATAAAACTCCATCCAGTGGTTCGGCCCGGAGTGGATCAGGTGTTCTGCAATGGCCGATTTTTGTGTATCGTTATTTTTGACGGCCTTGATGTGTTCCTTAACGCGGCATGCTACCGTGCGTTTAGTTTGCCCTATGTAGGAGCTACCACAGCTGCAGTCAATTTTGTAAACACCAGGTTTTTCCAATGGGAAATTGTCTTTAGGTGACCGTAGACATTGTGCAACTTTCTTTCCAGGAGTGAAGATAGTGTTTATGGAGAATTTGTTCAGTATATTTGAGACCTTATCCGTCACTCCTTTTATGAAGGGCAAATACACTGGCTGTCTGTTTACTTTGCACCTGTATTCTTTTGTTTTGTGTCTGGCAAAACTGGCAAAACATATAGCGAACGTACTGAGACCATTGGTGGGTCAAACTTCCTCGTACGTGAAGGACTCCCGCCACTTCGTAGACATTCTTGCTCAGAATAAGGTCAACGTGAATGAGGTGATGGTCAGCTTTGACGTAGAATCGCTCTTCACAAATGTACCAGTAGCAGATTGTATGAAGGTCGTCAAGGTGAAGCTAGAGAACAACAATATCCCGATGGAATATGTTAGATTGTTACATCACTGCCTATCAAGCAACTTCTTTGTATATCAAGGTCAGTTCTACCTTCAGATTGATGGTGTAGCTATGGGCAGTCCCGTAGCTCCGGTAGTTGCAAGCATCTGGATGGAGTATTTCGAAGAGCTTGCCATCCCCACCACACCAACACCAATCAAACTGTGGAAAAGGTACGTCGACGACGTTTTCTGCGTACTTCCCGGTGATAGGCAGGATATTGAAGTGATTTTGACACATTTAAATGACATCCATCCGAAAATCAACTTCACCTATGAGATGGAAGAAGAAAGGAGCATAGCGTTCCTTGATATCAAAATAGGAGTCCGCAATGACGGTTCGCTGAGCCACTCGGTGTACCGAAAGCCTACACATACGGATCTATACCTCAACGCGAAGTCACATCACCACCCAAAGCACCTTAACTCTGTTCTCACATCGTTGACGAATCGGGCATATGATCTTTGTGATGAAGACCATCTGAACGATGAGTTAGATCATGTGCGCCAAGTCCTGCGTATGAACGGGTACAAGGGAAAATTACCACCCAGACACAAAACAAAAGAATACAGGTGCAAAGTAAACAGACAGCCAGTGTATTTGCCCTTCATAAAAGGAGTGACGGATAAGGTCTCAAATATACTGAACAAATTCTCCATAAACACTATCTTCACTCCTGGAAAGAAAGTTGCACAATGTCTACGGTCACCTAAAGACAATTTCCCATTGGAAAAACCTGGTGTTTACAAAATTGACTGCAGCTGTGGTAGCTCCTACATAGGGCAAACTAAACGCACGGTAGCATGCCGCGTTAAGGAACACATCAAGGCCGTCAAAAATAACGATACACAAAAATCGGCCATTGCAGAACACCTGATCCACTCCGGGCCGAACCACTGGATGGAGTTTTATAACCCTCAGATTATTTCGACGGAACGCCACTATGTACCAAGACTGGTCAGAGAAGCGATTGAAATAAAAAAGCATAAGAATAATTTCAATCGCGAGGATGGGTTTAAATTGTCAAATGTCTGGAATTCAGTGATTCGTTTGTGTAAAAACAACAAAAATCAAAAAAGTGTTCCGCGGAGTGATACTGTGAGTATTGTGTGTTGCGAACAAGTTCGAGTTGAGTGCGAGAACGAAAACAGTGGTACGGGTATCGAGCGCAATAAACGGACAAGAAAGAGGGTAGACAGATTCGTCTGCTCCTAATACCATCCACCCGCATTAACTTTATTCAGTTACTCCGTGATCATGGCGTGTGCAACTGCGCCGAAATATCGGGAACTCGAAAAACAAAAATAAAATAAACATGGTAAAAATCCCGTTTTTCATAATAGTTATAGTGATAATGACCATGTAAGTTTAAAATCTTATTTTGTCAACCGGTACGGGCCGGATAGTCTTACAAAAATTAAACATCTAGAACGCGCGCGGAAAAAGTGTGAGTGCCTAAAGGAATCACTGAATTTTCTAGTGAAGTGCCGTGATACAAACTTAATACCGGTTTGTGTGCGTATAAAACCGCGCAAAGACATTTACGGTTCCGCAAGCATTCTAAGAAACGCGAGTGTCAAATTATTGCGAAAATCGATACGGAACACTAGGTATCAATTAGAATTAGTACAGTGTGAGTTGTACCAAGTACATCTGGAGTGCAGTGAGGCTTTTACATCTAGTGATTTTGATACTTGCGATCGTATAACATATTTACAAGCCCAACGGTCTAGTGAGTTGAGTGCTTTGAAACAAAAACGAAAATTCGAATCATTAGTGGAGAAACAAAAATCACAAGACCCCTACTATCAGAACTCGCATGAAACTCGAACGGTCATCAATTTGTCAAACATCGACCTGACTGACTCTGCACGATCAGTTCTAGAGAAAGATTGCACCAAGGCGTATCCCCTATGAGGAGGTGATAGGCTCGGTTGAAGAGGGTATTCGGCGTAATAAGATACCATCAGATGATGCGGACATTTTACGGCAGGACATTGCTGTTGCATTACGTCGTTCAATCCCTCCGGAGCCGAACATTACTTCTTCCGAAGCAGCTGCTCTGAAGGATCTCCGTAACAATGGAGACTTAATAGTCATGAAGGCTGACAAAGGAAATGCGACTGTTATCATGGACACCACTGAGTATCATAACAAAATATTAAGTCTTCTCAGTGATGTTAGTACTTACAAGAAAGTGAACTATAATCCCACAGCAAGAACGAATCGTAGTACCCATAATTTGATAAAAGAATGCTCCCAGGCCCTTGATGATGAAACTTCGAAGTACTTACTACGACCGCGAAATGTCCAACCTCCAAAACTATATGGTTTGCCTAAAGTACATAAACAAAACATCCCGTTGAGACCGATTGTAAGTCAAATAGACTCTCCGACGTACGAACTGGCAAAACATATAGCGAACGTACTGAGACCATTGGTGGGTCAAACTTCCTCGTACGTGAAGGACTCCCGCCACTTCGTAGACATTCTTGCTCAGAATAAGGTCAACGTGAATGAGGTGATGGTCAGCTTTGACGTAGAATCGCTCTTCACAAATGTACCAGTAGCAGATTGTATGAAGGTCGTCAAGGTGAAGCTAGAGAACAACAATATCCCGATGGAATATGTTAGATTGTTACATCACTGCCTATCAAGCAACTTCTTTGTATATCAAGGTCAGTTCTACCTTCAGATTGATGGTGTAGCTATGGGCAGTCCCGTAGCTCCGGTAGTTGCAAGCATCTGGATGGAGTATTTCGAAGAGCTTGCCATCCCCACCACACCAACACCAATCAAACTGTGGAAAAGGTACGTCGACGACGTTTTCTGCGTACTTCCCGGTGATAGGCAGGATATTGAAGTGATTTTGACACATTTAAATGACATCCATCCGAAAATCAACTTCACCTATGAGATGGAAGAAGAAAGGAGCATAGCGTTCCTTGATATCAAAATAGGAGTCCGCAATGACGGTTCGCTGAGCCACTCGGTGTACCGAAAGCCTACACATACGGATCTATACCTCAACGCGAAGTCACATCACCACCCAAAGCACCTTAACTCTGTTCTCACATCGTTGACGAATCGGGCATATGATCTTTGTGATGAAGACCATCTGAACGATGAGTTAGATCATGTGCGCCAAGTCCTGCGTATGAACGGGTACAAGGGAAAATTACCACCCAGACACAAAACAAAAGAATACAGGTGCAAAGTAAACAGACAGCCAGTGTATTTGCCCTTCATAAAAGGAGTGACGGATAAGGTCTCAAATATACTGAACAAATTCTCCATAAACACTATCTTCACTCCTGGAAAGAAAGTTGCACAATGTCTACGGTCACCTAAAGACAATTTCCCATTGGAAAAACCTGGTGTTTACAAAATTGACTGCAGCTGTGGTAGCTCCTACATAGGGCAAACTAAACGCACGGTAGCATGCCGCGTTAAGGAACACATCAAGGCCGTCAAAAATAACGATACACAAAAATCGGCCATTGCAGAACACCTGATCCACTCCGGGCCGAACCACTGGATGGAGTTTTATAACCCTCAGATTATTTCGACGGAACGCCACTATGTACCAAGACTGGTCAGAGAAGCGATTGAAATAAAAAAGCATAAGAATAATTTCAATCGCGAGGATGGGTTTAAATTGTCAAATGTCTGGAATCCAGTGATTCGTTTGTGTAAAAACAACAAAAATCAAAAAAGTGTTCCGCGGAGTGATACTGTGAGTATTGTGTGTTGCGAACAAGTTCGAGTTGAGTGCGAGAACGAAAACAGTGGTACGGGTATCGAGCGCAATAAACGGACAAGAAAGAGGGTAGACAGATTCGTCTGCTCCTAATACCATCCACCCGCATTAACTTTATTCAGTTACTCCGTGATCATGGCGTGTGCAACTGCGCCGAAATATCGGGAACTCGAAAAACAAAATAAACATGGTAAAAATCCCGTTTTTCATAATAGTTATAGTGATAATGACCATGTAAGTTTAAAATCTTACTATAAGAACTACTTTTAATCTGGGCAAGTACGCCAGCGTGTTCCAGGCGGAAATATTCGCGATACTGGAGTGTGCGAACACGATTAAAAGTGAGATAGGCAATTATGACGTAGGAAAAATAATAATATATAGCGATAGTCAAGCTGCCATCAAAGCCCTTGACAAAACGGAGACTACCTCAGCCTTGGTGAAAGAATGCAAACAAAGCATTCAGGAGCTTGCTAACTTGGTTGAGGTAGAAGTTGCCTGGGTGCCCGGACATGAGGGTAACGAAGGTAATGAGGAAGCTGACGAATTAGCCAGGGGAGGAGCTGATGTACCCTTCATTGGCCCTGAACCGAGACTACCAATCGCATATAGAATTACTAAGAACATTATCGAGATTAGAACAGTCAAGGAAGCCAACCAAAGATGGATGAGAAGAAAGGACTGCAGACAGTCTAAGATCTTCATCAAATCGGTTGACAAAAAGAAAACTAGAGAACTTCTGAAACAGAGTAGGAGAAATATAAGAACGATTGTAGGTGTACTCACTGGGCACTGCCCACTAAACAGACACCTATCAGTGATTAAACGGACAGAAGACTCTATCTGTCCGCAATGCAAAGAAAGAGAAGAAACAAGCTACCACTTCATGGCAGAGTGCCCGATGTACGCATCACTGCGCTGGGAGCTCTTTGGAACGGACAAGCTTAAGGAAGAGGATCTAAAGAAGTTAACGATAAGTCAACTCAACAGGTACTGTAAGCGCACAGGTAGGTTCGAGGGTCCGACGCCGGTGGGGTAAATGATAACCCGCCTCCCCCCCTGATTTTTCAGCTTTTAGGGGACTTGGGGAACTGGGTGAAATGGTCCCGACCTAGGTGACTGATCACCCGTCCGGCTTCGCTGGCGTCCCCCCTATAAATAATAATAATAATAATAATGTCTTGCACTTTGGTCGCTTTCCTTATATTGTAGTATTTGATTTTATCTAGTTTCCTCTTGCCTAGCATGCTTCGCTCCATGGCCTGTTGACAAGTTTTGTGGTTTGGTTTGCTGAGATTTGGTAAACGCCCATGTCTGGCACCCATATGTTAGGATAGGTAGGATGCTAGTGTTGGAAAGCTCACTTGTGGCTGTGAAATGTTGATTTTGTTTTCTCTCATTATCTCTATGTGTGACCAGTAACTATTCCATGCATGCCCTATGTGTCTCAATTTCTTTGCTGGATGTATTATTTGTAGCAATTATTTATCCAAGATATTATGTGTACCTATTCATCTACACATTTTATTTCAGTGTTGTTTACTATATTTGTTTCTTGAGCTCTGTTGATTATTGCTTTAGTTTTGGATGTGTTCATGTGTAGGCCCACTTGTTTGCTGTATGTCAGCATTCCTTGTAGTTCCAGAGGAGATTTCACAAAGAGGATAATATCATCAGCAAATCTTAAGTTTGAGAGGTACTCACCGATGATCTTTAGGCCATGGTCCGTCCAATCTAGCTGTCTGAAAATGTCTTCCAGCACTGCTGTGAAGAGCTTTGGTGAGAGAGGATCTCCTTGCCTCACCTCTCTTGCTATGTTAATGGTTTCTCCTTCTCTTTCTAAATTTACTTTTGCTCTACTGTCACTAAATATGTTCTTAATTATTCTGATGTACTACTCCTACCTATGAAGGTCTCTTTGTGGGTGGAAGTATGTATGCCTGTATGCCTAGTAATAGTGATAAATGGTCGAAATTAACAAGCCCACCACTCCACCACTCACTCTATACTTACATTTATTTGGACATAAACTCAAAAACTTAAAAAGCCGGTTTCTATTCTAAAGCCAACCCAATTGGGTAATATAAAAAATCTAAGCAATTCCTAGACTATTTTCTTACTAATTAGTTTGCTTATCACCTATATTCTAAACTTTCTACAAAAACATCCTGTTCCAATCTAAAGTACCAAAGCCATCTTCTATCTCACTCGTTGCACTTGTAACAAGCCATGCTCCTTGGAAAAGCGGCAACGTTGCAGTAGATGACGTCAACGTGTTCTGTTCCGGTGGCCAAAACTGGAACTAACGTGTTTTGTTCATAATGTCATTTTACTGTCAAGTTGCACTGTCCAACCAGCGCTGCTGTCACCGGAACAGAAAAGATTGTTGATCTATACACTTTACTCTTTGTTCTATATAAATAAACAATCGTGTAGTGTTGCCAGGTTAGGCGATAACTCTCAAATTATGTGGAAGTAAAAATCAACGAACACTCGAAAAACAGTATAGAGGTAAATGCTTGGAACACAATTTTTGACTTTGTAACTTTGTTTGGGCTAATAAGGAGGTAAACATAGCAAAAGTCCCCGCCCGTAGCCCTTTCATCCGGGGGGGAGGGGGCGGTTTGAAGGTCTCATTTTTTTTTTCAACCCTATTTTAGGTCAAACTAGTTTTTCCTAGGCCAAACTAGTTCATCGCGTTGACATTTCAGACAGCGACTTTGCCTCGGAAGACCTGTAGATGTAGAACATGACACAAAAAAAAATAACCACCATTTTAACCAATCACGTGTTCTACAGGACTTCCGAGGCAAACTCGCTCTCTGAAATGTCAACGCGATGAAATATTTTGGCCTAGGAAAAACTAGTTTGTCCTGAAATCGGGTTTGGCCCGTAAAATATATACAGTATTTTACAAAACTTTTAGCCCAAACAAAGTTCCAAAGTCAAAAATTGTGTTCCAAACATTTCCCTCTATATCTCTTCATTAACTAGGCTAAACTTGATATAATATAATAAAAAAAAATAACTTTCGCCGTAATTCAATTCACATGTTAGATTTCTGCGCGAACTGTTCATTTAAATAAAACACTTTCTCGGATTTTGCACGCATTTATTTAACAACTTGGTTAAATTTGCTTGTTACAAAATAAAAAGAAAATCTATTATTTTTGCACATTTTGGATAATTTTTTTATCTGGATGTGGCAAGTCGGAATACTCTTTGGTCATGTCAAGAAACGTTGCTGTTTGATTTTCTTGATTGCTGTTTGGGTGTTTTAATACAATATCTATTGTATAATTAGTGCATATAAATACGTGATCATTGTTGGAAATTACTTATGAAACCTTGGATCTCGAAAGATTTGGATTCCCGAAGGAGGAACACTGCGTCAGCGATGGATTCGTGCGATACCTCGAGCCGACTGGGAGCTTACAACATCAGTAGGAGTGTTTAATAAACATTTTCGTGACTGTGATATAGTTAAAATAAAACAACCCTTAGTTATGTACGCGTATTATTTGATTTTAAGGCGCTATAATCAGGAATTCATCTCATCTCATGCATACAAGAAATTAGGATTAGTAGACGACATTGACATTTATGACGTTGCCAATCCGAGCAGCATGGCCTGTAGGAGCGCAAGCAGCCGAGAAATAATAGCGGGCCATGGTATGAGTATTTGTGGATACTAACGTCCCAATACTCAATTGCTTCTCAACCTTAGGAGTGTCTCAAACATTGCCATGTCGCTTTGAATATCAAAGGTATGAAAGAGACGCCATGATGTTTAAGGCGCTCTCAAAGTACAGTAGCTAGCTTTCAAGTATTCAAACATCTGTATGTTACTTTCTTTTTCAACTGTATGTCAATATTCAGTTAACATTTACCTTACATAATTCCTCTTGCCTCTTCTGCAAAAAAAATAATTCAGGCTGATACAAGCATTTGAGAATGTCAAAGAAGCTACGCTATATTACTTGTGTTAAGTACTTAGCCATAATTTTGAAATGTAAAGTAAAAACAGTTATTATATTTAACTAGAATCAAAAACTAACTACTTTTGTCTAAATTCGTTTTATTCATTTTCAGCTGGATACAGAAGACATGTTGCCCACAGCAGTATGTTTCATTTGCTTCTCTTTGTTGAAGAAAATGCTGCAGTTTAGAGACAGATCTCAGAAGGCAAACCAGATACTGCAACAGATGATAAGCTCAGGCTTGCAGGTATCCTTGTATAATAATTATCCCATCAAAAGCATCCTGTAAAAAAACTAGCCAAATCTCGCTGGAGCTACTTATTTCTATATGAAAGTGATGAAATCTCTCACTAAAGCCTAGCCAATTCTAATGTTCTTACTGGGATGTCTTTATTTTCGAGTCAGATTTTATGTCACTTGGCCATTGAACACAAGCATAAATTATGCAATGGTGGACACAAGTCAACGGCAAAGGCACATAAATCTTTAATAATAAAGAAATCAATCAATCAATCAAGTTTTATATTGAACAAATATATTATTAAATTTTTCAGCTTTCAGTCAGTTCTCTGGCTATGTTAGTCAAAGACCAAACTGGCATGTCTTGGACCCTGGGGGTTTCTGACATTGAAAGGACCACCACAGGCGAAGTTGAGATTAAGGTGAAGACAGAATGTGTGAAGTCAGAAATGGACATGGACGGAATGAGTGATCAGAATGAAGGTATGTATTTCCTTATGATCATGATCGGTCATTTAATTTCCCCACTGCTGGGGCACTGGCTGGGCACTGGGCACTGGGCACTGGGCACCTTCCTTAGGCTGCATCTCATTGGATGCTACCCAAAGCTTGGCCAGCAGCGAGCGTCCTCACTCACCCCGTATACCCTACCGGAATAGGAACGTCACGTTGTGATACAATTTGAGGAGCCCGTGGCGCTGTGGTTAGCGCGCTCCCACCTCCCACTGCGTAACTTGAGGTTAAGCAATGGTCGGTCACGGGATGGGTGACCAAAATGTATTATATCGAGCTCCTCTGTGCTTCGAAAGGCACGTCGAGCCGTTGGTCCCGGCTGCGTTTGCAGACGTTAATACCCACCAATCCGCATTGGGACCGCGTGGTGGGTCATGGCCCATTCTACTTATCCCTCCGTGACAGGTGATGATGATGATCATCATGGGTCATTTAACGTCCCCTCTGCTGGGGCACTGGCCTTCCTTAGAGCTGTATCTCATTGGATGCCATGAAAGCGATGCAAGCGGCGCTTCCCTGGCTCACTTCACGTCCGTGAGACGCCAAGCCGTCGCCAACTGAGACTGAGGTAGGGTTAGGTACGTTGTGATACAATTGGACATGTTTTGATTGGCGACTTTGCTATGCCGGCGTCGTCGCTGCCATGGCATCCTAATGATATAGCTCTCATGGATGGATAACTACTGCGAATGCAGCCGGGACAAACAGCTTGACGTAAAGAGCTCGAGATAGTAAATCATCGTGACCGACCGACCATTGCGAAAGTTGCTTAACCACAACAATCGCAGGTAGAGCGCGCTGACCACTGTGTCTCGGTGTCATATACATATACAATGTGTTCCATTTGGTATCCCACCATGCCTTGACTCTAAGGTTTTATTACGTCATCATCAAAAAGAAATGAAGTCCAGGGAACACAGGTCGAAACACGAGTGCTTTTTGTCTTTTCCATATAAATCCCGCTATCGACTAAGCAAGGTTTATAGGGTTAGCCGAAAAAACACGTTATTCGACCTATGATACTTAAAAACTAAATTACTTAATTCTATATTTTTATATCCACAACTGGGTAGCACTTTGCCTTCATCACACTGATGTTAATGGTGATAAGGCTGAAGGTGAAAGCGTACTACTCCGGGAACCCTCAATCATTTAGGAACTGGCTATCTTATCTCTTACTGCCGGAACACAATAATGCTATTAACATCATTGTTATGGCATCAGTCGGCCTAGCATGAGCGGCTTATAACACGTGATATGATATAGCACGTCATGCTGTTTTCGATAAGATGGTGGTAGCTCGCCAGAGGAATTTAAAACAAGTCCTACCACCGACTAAACCGAATTCAATATGTACCCCATTATTGGAATCGAACCCGGACCTCTGGGTCTAATAATCGTGGAGTGTACCACAGAAGCGGTTGTCTAACCGCTTCTGTGGTACACAGCCGTCTGGCTATAACCTTTGAGTGTGGCATATCAAATAGAACACGTTGTTTAGTCTAAACATTAAGAAAAATTTTATGGAACCTAACAACCGATGCAAAGTGTAATAAGAAAGCTTTGATCAGAAAAATTAATTGTTTTATAAGCACTGTACTATGTTTTTAGATCATTCAGACGCTATACCAGAATATAAAGACTCTACAGATTTTGAAGACGATTTGCCGATACAGAATATGAGTAAACAATGCAAAACAGACCGTGTCAAGGTTAACGAAACACCCAAGGTTCATTTGGAAAAGAGAAGTGGATTTGAAGGTAAAAAAATCTTACTACGTTAAGATGTTTGGATCTGGATGACATTCAGCACAGAGATTATGGTCTCCATATGATATACCTATGCTGCTATTTATACCGAAAAAATATCTTATTCCCACTCATCCCAAATTAAGTGGCTTATGAGGCCGGCGACCGGTCAGCTCCCCATACTAACGTAATAGGTACCAAAATGATTTGAAATTAGCGTATTATTTTCTGTAATTGTGATGGTATTCGGATTAAGACAGTATTTATCTATAATCCTAAATACTTACCCAATTAAAGATAAATGCGAATTGCAGTTTTGTATGATAAAAATTAATTGGCATTTTTTTTTATTGGTGGACCGACGATCTGGTCAAGGTCGCGTTGCGCCGCTGGATGCGGGCAGTGCAGGACCGATCGTTGTGGAGATCCTTGGGGGAGGCCTATGCCCAGCAGTGGGCGTCGTTCGGCTGACATGATGATGATGGGTAGATATATATTTTTTAATAGATACCTATAGTTTTTATCTAGGTTTCTAGTTCGGTTCGGTTTTCTTCATCCAAATAAAAGTTTATGAGGTACATCACAAATCACAAGTACAGGTAATCATGCTCAAATTTTAAATTATTTTGGTATTACGTTTGTATGGGAGAGTGACATGACGCAGGCCTCATAAACATTTGCGTTTAGTGGGAAACAACGATGGGTTAATACCCACAGCACATACACACGAGAAAATATAGAAATGTTAGTTTCAATATCTACCCGACCGAAAATCGAACCATCGCTCGTCGGGTCGATGTTGAAAGTGGGACCTCGGTCGGAGATTGAAACCTTGAAAACCGGCGCGCACGCCACTCGACCACGGAGGTATTCACAATACATTTTGTATTGTGTCTAGCACGAATGGCAGTGAATGTAAGATGAAAATAAAATTAATATCTCCCACCGTCACACATAGCGTTGCCAAGTGTCCCGATTTTGGCGGGACGTCCCGCGAAACAGCCGATTTTTACAATGTCCCGCCGGGACAGGTATGTGTCCCGCATTATGTTAATTTTCAGTTAGGCAAAGAAACAAAACAATGAAAGACTAATATTTCACCGAATATACATTTAAATCAATTATTTTGAGCACCTATTTTAATTGTAGTTCAGTGTTTTTGTTTTATCATTAGCAGTGTGTAGCTAGCTGTGGGTGGACCATGTTGTAGAAACAATATCCGAAATTGAAAATTATGAACATTTTAAGTATGTCTATTCTCAGTTTTATTTTGTGCAGAGAGTATTGTCTCAAATGAATATTATATGGACAGACGTGTGAAATCACAGTTTACAAAAACTTATCCGATTGGAGTTGCTGTAACATTCAATTTTCAACTATCTTGTAAATTCTAAGAAGGTAAACAAACAATTTTATTGCTGAAAAAAGCAAAAAGTGAATTGAAATATGACAAACAATATTATTTAAAAAAGAAACGTTATCAATAAAAGCAATAATTCATTAATAATATACTTTTTTTTTCTTTTTTTTTCTTGTTGTCCCGCGGCAAAATGCTATGTCCCGATTTTTTTATTCAATTTAAGTACATGTCCCGAGTTTCTGAAAAAAATACCTGGCAACCCTAGTCACACACATCGACATTGATTCCGAAAAAATTGTATCTTATGCACTTGTGACCGATATCAGAAACAACGGAGCTTATTACAAATAGATTCATATTTCAAAGCGCTTTTTTTGTTTGTTTTTAAAACAAAGCCAACAGATATATTGCCAATAAATAAAATAACATGGTCAATGTCAAGACTGCAAAGTATCATACAAGTCTTAAACCTTCAAATTTTATTGTAGATTTAAAAATATTCGCACCTTTTTGTTTTGTGTGAAATCACACATCAACTGCAAATATTTCAAAATCTATGATAAATATAAAAAAAGAGTACAGCCATGGCCCGCTATTATTTCTCGGCTGCTTGCGCTCCTACAGGCCATGCTGCTCGGATTGGCAACGTCATAAATGTCAATGTAGCCCCATTGCTCCTAATTTCTTTTATGCATGAGATGAGATGAATTCCTGATTATAGCGCCTTAAAATCAAATAATACGCGTACATAACTAAGGGTTGTTTTATTTTAACTATATCACAGTCACGAAAACACTCCTACTGATCGTGTAGACTGCCAGTCGGCTCGAGGTATCGCACGAATCCATCGCTGACGCAGTGTTCCTCCTTCGGGAATCCAAATCTTTCGAGATCCAAGGTTTCATAAGTAGTTTCCCACAATGATCACGTATTTATATGCACTAATTATACAATAAATATTGTATTAAAACACCCAAACAAAATCAAGCAGCAACGTTTCTTGACATGACCAAAGAGTATTCCGGCTTGCCACATCCAGATTAAAAAAATATCCAAAATGTGCAAAAATAATAGATTTTTCTTTTTATTTTGTAACAAGCAAATTTTACCAAGTTGTTCAATAAATGCGTGCAAAATCCTAGAAAGTGTTTTATTCAAATGAACAGTTTGCGCAGAAATCTAAGATACAAATACAAATATTCTTTATTGCGAATACGGGTCATACATTGGTGGTCATTGGTGCACTTAAAGTTACACAAGGTTCTGCCATATTCTGCCTTCTTGACATGCAACATTTTAAATTCAAGTAACCTACTCGAAAGTTACCGCGCAAAATATATTAATTACATTAAATAATTAAACAAACAAAAATAAATGATGATAATAATGTCAATTTAGTTACAAAATGTCAAACTTACAAACTAAAACAAATTAATAACACATATAATAATATTTAATTTGACATGACACTTACACAGAGCTATTAAAATTTATCTTTTAAGTATGCGTCAATTGTATAATATGATTTATCTATTAACAATTTCTTCAGTTTGATTTTGTAAGTCTTGACACTGGTTATCTCTTTTGAGAGAGATGTGTTTAAGCGAATTGAATTACGGCGAAAGTTAATTTTTTTTAATTATATTATATCAAGTTTAGCCTAGTCAACGAAGAGATATAGAGGGAAATGTTTGGAACACAATTTTTGACTTTAGAACTTTGTTTGGGCTAGAAGTTCTGTATATACAGGGCGTCCCAAAACTATGCCACATTGAGGGAAAGTACCTCAAATACTGAAGATATAAAATTTTACTGAAAGGAGACTTCGTTTTTATTTTTAAAAGAAAACGGACTGCATTCACAGAATTTTGAATAATCACCTGTCTGAACTGGGAATCGAACCCGCTGAATGTAAAAACAAAAATATTTCTTTTATTTTATTATACCGATCGTGCGTGACCGATCGAAAGGCTCGATTATACCATAAGCATTTTTTCTAAGTAGCATAGCATCTTAAATAAATAAATAAAAGGAAGACTACGAAATTTAACATTTAATGTTGTATAACAATTTTGTACAGCGTTATGGATAGCCTTTTCTGTGACTGTCGTGTTAACCGCCTCTGTGGTCTAGTGGTTCACACCACCTATTTCAGACCAAGAGGTCCCGGGTTCGATTCCCAGTGGGGGTACATATTGTATTCGGTTTGGTTGGTGGTAGGACTTGTTCTTAGTCCGCCTGGCTAGCTACCACCGTCTTATCTATGTCTGACGCCATAACAATGATGTTTTCAGCATTATTGTGTTCCGGCAGTAAGAGATAAGATAGCCAGTTCCTCAGTGATTGAGGATTCCGGGAGTAGTGCGCTTCCACCTTCAGCCTTATCACTACTTAACATCAGGTGTGATGAAGGCTAAGTGCTGCCCCGTTGTCGATAAAAAAAAAGTATAATCGAGCCTTTCGATCGGTACAATAAAATAAAAGATTATTTATTTTTATTTCAGAAGGTTTGATTCCCAGTTCATACAGGCGATTATTTAAAATTCTTATTTAAAAGTTTTCTTTCAGTAAAATTGTATAACTTCGGGATTTAAGGTACTTTCCCTACATGTGGCATAGTTTTAGGACGCCCTGTATATATTTTACAGGTCTTCCGAGGCAAACTCGCTCTCTGAAATGTCAACGCGATGAACTAGTTTGGCCTAGGAAAAACTAGTTTGTCCTAGGAAAAACTAGTTTGTCCTAAAATCGGGTTGAAAAAAAAACCTTCAAACCGCCCCCTCCCCCCCCACGATTAAGGGCTACGGGCGGGGACTTTTGCTATGTTTACCTCCTTATTAGTCCAAACAAAGTTACAAAGTCAAAAAATGTGTTCCAAGCATTTACCTCTATACTGTTTTTCGAGTGTTCGTTGATTTTTACTTCCACATAATTTGAGAGTTATCGCCTAACCTGGCAACACTACACGATTGTTTATTAGTATAGATCAAAGAGTAAAGTGTATAGATCAACAATCTTTTCTGTTCCGGTGACAGCAGCGCTGGTTGGACAGTGCAACTTGACAGTAAAATGACATTATGAACAAAACACGTTAGTTCCAGTTTGGCCACCGGAACAGAACACGTTGACGTAATCGACTGCAACGTTGCCGCTTTTCCAAGGAGCATGGCTTGTTACAAGTGCAACGAGTGAGATAGAAGATGGCTTTGGTACAGCCCTAGTTCTTATGCACACAACAAACCTAAAATCCTTTGCTGTTTGTTAAGATTTAAGGGGTAGAAAACGTTATCGCCGTTTGCATGTAGACCGTTTGCTGAATTTGAATCCTTTATCTTTATCCTTAAACAAAATAAAGTTTTTAGAATCAAATTGAAACATTGATTTTAATAACACAATGCGTATACTTTACTCAAATACATGTTCGACCTATTAACTTTTCACACGGAATAATCTTCAATGGAAAACAGCTCAAATCTAATTGATTTTGTTTGTATATATTCAGGTGCTGCACCACCTGAGCAACGGAAGTCAGATACAATTGAATCAGAAAACGTATCGGTTAACATTCAAGCACCTTCAAGAAAAACCGAGAAGAATGAAGAACCTAGAGAAAAGAAAGGAGATAAAAAGAAAGTATCCGACTCAAACAAAAGAAGCAAAGAATTTAAAATTTCCCTTAAAACAATATTGAAAGAAACTGAAACGACTACTTGCAATATTATTAGTAAAAAGCATAATGAGAGTGCATTCAATACAAATGATACGGTTACACCTCCAACGGATATTTTTACATGCGATGTATGTAAAAATGAATATCAGAGTAAAACAGTTTTAGAAACCCATATAAAGAAATCGCACTCGATAAATTCAGAGTTGAAAGTAACAAACGAATGTAAATCCACTAATGTATTGGAGGTACAAGAAATCCAGAGTAATGAAAATCTGACAGAAACGAATAAATGCAGGAAAGATTTTAAAAAGCGTAGCAAAGGAAAACAACACCAATGTTGTTATTGTATGAAACGTTTTACTGGGAATAGAAGTTTGTCTTCACATTTAAGGATCCACAATAAACAAAACTTGTATAAGTGTGATATATGTCAGAAAGGCTTTTCCCGAAGGAGTCATTTAATTGATCACTTAAGAGTCCACACCAAAGAAAAACCTTATAAATGTGATGTATGTGAGAAATGCTTTTCTAAAAGTAGTAATTTAACTACACATCTAAGAATTCATTCGGGCGAGAAACCTTACTCATGCTCTTATTGCGATAAAAGATTTACTGAGAATAGTAATTTAACTAAACACTTACGAGTCCACACCAAAGAAAAACCATTTAAATGTGATATATGTGAGAAATGCTTTTCTACAAGTTGTCATTTAACTACACATCTAAGAATTCATTCGGGCGAGAAGCCTTACTCATGCTCTTATTGCGATAAAAGATTTACTCAGAATAGTAGTTTAACTAAACACTTACGAGTCCACACCAAAGAAAAACCATTTAAATGTGATATATGTGAGAAATGCTTTTCTACAAGTTGTCATTTAACTACACATCTAAGAATTCATTCGGGCGAGAAACCTTACTCATGCTCTTATTGCGATAAAAGATTTACTCAGAATAGTAGTTTAACTAAACACTTACGAGTCCACACCAAAGAAAAACCTTATAAATGTGATGTATGTGAGAAATGCTTTCCTAAAAGTAGTAATTTAACTATGCATCTAAGAATTCATTCGGGTGAGAAACCTTACTCATGCTCTTATTGCAATAAAAGATTTACTGTTCGTTCCAATTTGAATGCACATTTGAGAATCCACGCTAAAGAAAATCATTGAGACGCCATATGTTTAGCACCGTAACGCTCAATTGATACCGAGATGGAAGCGAAGGGCCGCGAGCTGGCGCGACTCGGCTCGCACTTTGTTTGTGTGCACAATGTTCAAGTTGATGTGCATACGCAACGCAGAGTCGTATTGTTTGTTTAGACAACCGCCACGTTGGTGCGCCGGCTTGGATACTTAGCGCGGGGGAGGGAGCGCGCTAGCGCGGGGGAGGGAGCGCGCTAGCGGGCGGGAGTTGATGAGCCCCGAGCTGCCGGCGCGGGGGAGTTGGGCCTTGGGGCGTTTTATTTGTTACCAAATTATATAGTAACGTTTGCACCATACACTCATGATCGGTCGCCGCGTTCGCTACCACTAGATATCGCGCTTCCTGTACCCCAACCACGAGAAACTATCGTTCTGGTCATGTTAATTATAAACGATACCATCATCGGCCGAATGCGTTGGTTCCTACGCAAACTAGTGTTCCCGTGTGTGGAATATAGATCTGTAAACGACCGTAGCGACGCTGCTCTGGTTCCCTTACAAAATAATGCGATAGTTTTTCGTGTTTGGGGCAGTGAAAACAATAGTCCTCAACTCATTTTGACACATATTATGCCTTAACATTGCTGCACATGGCTCGATGTGTCTGAGCTCTCGCGCCCAACGCGAGTTTGTGTGTATTGTTTGCGACCTAAATAAGCCCGGTCCTACATTACGATACACCAGTCCCGGAGGCGAGTCGTAGTTGTAGTAGACGAGTGTAGTCGTATTGTTGTTACTCGCACACTACGCTAGGCTGACTCGCACAAGACTAATTATTCGTGTTCGCGACTGGCGTCGGATACTGGTCGACTTTAAGTTTCGTAGTGTAAGAACGTGATAATGATTCCATGTTATTTCACAAGAAAAGTTAGTTCCATGTACATTGTTATTTTAATGTGATTTTATCTTAATTCGTTTTGATTATCAAATAACAATATAAGTTGATTTATGTTCGTTTTAAAAATACTTAAATAAATGTTACCTACTCATAGGTTCTTAATGTTTAATTTTTTCCACTCTAGTTTTATATTATTGTCAGAATTTCAACAAAACATATCAACAGTCATACTATGACAACAGTGTTTTAAACTTGGTTAAGCATAGCCTTTGTTATTATTAAGGTAAAAGTAGGTGCTTGTATAGATTTTAATAATTTTTTAATTCTTTCTAATGTGGCAGTTCAATTAATTTTTTTCCAATTATTGGTTTGATTTTGTTCGCCATGTGATGTATGTTTTATGTAGGTTTGTTTCTTTTTAAGGTTATTTAAGATTGTTTTTTCTTCTTTTGGTAATTATAACTTACTGTTTGCTTGTGTATGTTCTAGCTAGACATTAATAAAATTCTTATAAAACAAAGTGAATCATGTTATTTCTATGTTGTTGTTACTTTCGCACTGATAATAATAATGCAAAAGTGACCCTGTCTGTTTACTAAACACTTCGTAGAGCAAGATCCCAGACCTCACTTATTTCCTGATGGACAAAATCATGTAACTACCATAGAATAAATAAAATACCTAATTAATATTAGACAAATGGACAGCATCGCATACACTACACTGTTCCAATTCCAAACTAAAATAGTTTAAGCACAAGTATAACCTACTGCATTTATATGGATTCGTGCTAACAGCACTTTTGGCCATAGATGTATTGGCGCGTATTTCGTGACAGCCAGTTTGGCTTTAGAAAAAATACACTTCTCTTTAAGGGTGCATTCCGATTTACGCTGTCAGCGATGTCATCGCGCTGATTTGCGTGCCGAATCACCGTGAGCGCGACAACGACATCCCGTGTGATGTGACGGTGACATCATTGATTGCGTCATTAACATCCGCCATCTTGTGCTTATGCCGCCCATGCTCCGAACCATGAAGCTAGACTTAATACTGAGGTAACCAGTATTAAGTCTAGCTTCATGCTCCGAACCATAATCACTTCACTGTGAGCGCCCTGTCAAAACTAACAGTTGTTTGTTTATATGTATTTACTTCAGCCACAGCCATCTCTATCGTCTTCTACAAGCCATGCGCATAAAGTTGGCAACGTAGTTTTAAGTGAACCGATTTGACATCGCTTGCACCGTTTGACAGGTAAACAGCGAGTAAACCTCGAGTACTGAATCCTATGGAGATGGCATATCTTCTATACATCTATACAAATAAATAAAGTTGGAGTGTCTGTTTGTAACATTAAATAACCGCTTTTTACTACGTGCATATGATTAAATATACGGTACATATACCAAAATGACATGTTTTAAAATTTTTGTCTGTCTGTCTGTTTGTTCCGGCTAATCTCTGAAACGGCTGGACCGATTAATACGACAATTAGAAGAAGTTTAAAATTGAATTTCAAGATTTTCTTACATTGTGACTTAGTTACACCTCACTTTTTCGTAGGTATGCCACCTCCATAGGATTTAGTACTCAGAGGAGTAAACCGGTTCACAGCAATGTTGCCGTTCCGTATCATAGCATGGCTTGTAGAAGACGATAGAGACGGCTGTGCTTCAGCAGGTGTATTTTTCATTAAAAAGTAGTTTAAAAACCGAATCCAAGTGCGAGTCGGAATCGGTGTTCTTCAACATTATCCATCTTCCGTTAAATTTTAATATAATAAAGTGCTCGGAATTTGAAGTTATTCAGTGAGCATTATGAGCGCGATTACGAACGTTCCGAATCGTTGAGAGGTCCCAAACTGTCTTAAGCGCGATATCTGAATCGGTACGCCCGCCCCCCTGTTATCGCTGTCAGCGCTGAAATTGATTTTGGTCTGAATCGGAATGCATCCCTAGTCTATATAATTTGCATAAAGTTAATATACCGCTAAGGTAATTTGTGCGTATTTCGGAACTTAGAAAGTAAAGAGCAGTGTTAGCAGATCGTATTCGTACGATTTTTTACATTAAATAAATAATAATAAATAAATAAATAACTTCTTACATTCACACTAATTATCTAAGCCCATGTTAATTTCATTAAGAAACTGTATCATGAAAAACTTGATAACGGATTAATATATAGGTACCTAGTTAAATACTTTTTGTTTGTAAATACATACTTAATATACATAGTTAACACCCAGACCAAGACAAATAGACATGTTCATGCACACAAATATTTGTCTTGTTCGGAAATCGAACCCGAGACCACTGGCGCAGAAGGTGGTAGCCTACACCTGCGCCAAATCGGTCGTCAAATTTATTTTGCATGCACGATCCAGGGGCAGAAATCGTACGTAAACATACGACTATATATATAGTACAAGTTTCTGGCTTGGATTTTGCCCAAATTAACTGCATTTAAGAAACTATTCTAGTCAGATAGTGCTATACTGCTATACTAATTAATCTTAATGAGAAAGCTCGAGACATGTATCGCGAAATAATGCAAAAAGCCTGAGACGATGACGAATGGAGAAGATTACTGTTGCTTATAAACCAAGTTGATATGACTCTTTCACCAGACGAATTTTGGGCAGGCATTTGCGCTTTTGAAGATTTTAACAATAAATATCAAGCTCTGGATTTACTGGCCTTCCTCCAAAAATAAAGTAATTTAAAGGGAAAAGATAGCCCTCTCGCGTGACTTTAATGCATGACGGATTTGATGTCTCATTTTGCGCCATCTGTATTTCCTAACGGGAAACTTTAAGCGTATAGATGACGTCATTGATAGTGACGTCATTGGCAATGTCATAGACAGTCACGTGTACATACACGCTGATGATGATGATTAAATTTCGCATATTATTTTATTTTGGTTAGCACCCACAAACACAACACAATAAGGCTTTTTTTATCGCACAGGAAGTCCAGGGTCCGGATAGTTTCAACACAAAAACGAGAAGCAAGCTGAACTCGACGTTTCTAGCTCTGAAAATAACTCGAAAACTAGAAATAAATAAACAAATACACCAACAAAACACGAAAGCGTACGCCGGTCATTTTCATGTATTTTTTTATTCGTTCCGTTCGTTATGATCTGGGGGGCTACCGCTTAACTTTATGGATATGAACTTCATACGCTTTTGGGAACTTTAAGTCAATTTTATAAAGAAAATAGCCGCTATCAGTTCCTTGTTTTGTGACGTTGGGTATAACGATAACTAGCTAGCAACTTTCAACAGAACAAAGCAGCAAAAATCTATCAGAATAAGGAATTCAAATGACAGTTGAAGCCCATACCCATATCCAGATTTCTTAGCCGGTAGCCTCCCAGGCTAAGGCCAAAGACCATACATACTATAAATGCAATCTGCGTTAAATTTTTGTAAGTTGCTTATTTTTACCAAAATAATTAAAAATGCTTTCCATTTCATATTATAAATATTATTTTAAATGCAAATGATATATTTTAAAAAAGTTTATTTAGTTTATAATGTCTCCCTCCAGTGCGACATCTATTGAAAATTTACAACAATAGTTATTTAAGTTTTACCGTTAGGAAAAGTAGATGGCGCCTCTTCCTTTTACCCCAAGAGCTATCTGATATTTTTGTAAAAAATTCAATAACAGGCCAAATTTTTGTAAACGGCCCTTAAATATAATTTTAAGAGACTATATTTTGGAATCCAACATAATATCGCATTGGAAGGTATAAAAAAAAAGTTCTACCCCGAAAATGGTGCAATTCTTTCAGCAAATATGCTATCACCAATTTTATCGTTAACATGTGTTTATGTTAACCATATCTAAGCACCAAAGTCGAAATCCATAAAGATATAAAACGGGAAACTAATACTTTAGGAAGAAGTCGGTTGTTTCTGATAGCATTTTTAACATAGGTATAATGCCAATTTGAGTTTACGTAGAGAGTTTTTTTTAAAGTTTATTTGTTTTTCATTTACAAATATAGGGGGATTATATACTTTTACGAAAGATAATAATAAATGTATTCAAATGTAAAGTGAATAACACTTATACCATTTTTGCCTATTTTTTATAGATTTTTTAAAGCTTTGTATTTGTTTTTTTTAATGTCGCTGTCATAAATATTGGTGGATTACTAATGAATTATTTATTAAACTAGATAATCTAATTTTCAATGTTAAGAAATTACTGATATAGAATTATTGTTGAGTCTCCATAGAGCGAATTAGTTTGGCTCTCGGGCTATTTGTAATAAAGCTTGTCCTAGGAGACTGTCACCCCCTCGATTCAGTACTCAGAGGTCACCTCCGGCCTCCCTGCCTTCCTCACTCTAACGTAGATTGTGATGTGAACGCTGGGGGGCTACCGGCTAAGAAATATAGGTATGGGCTTCAACTGTCATTTGATTTCCTTATTTTGATACATTTTTGCTGCTTTGTTCTGTTGGACGTTGCTACCTAGTTGCCGCCCAGTGGTGGCAATGAGGGATATTCTTCCAGATCACCACCACTAGTAGCAATACGGAGTTTTTTTCCTGAATGCCACCCAGTCGTGACATTCAGAAATAGACCTACTAAAATACCCTCTGCTACCAAGTAGCTATTATTTTTATATAAACTTTTAAATCTTATATATTTATGAACTTCTTACATGCAACCTACGCACCTATGTACAAGTATGTATGTATTGCCACGGTGGCAATACGGAATTTTTCCTGAATGAGTCATAGTTTTCGAGATCGCCAACACTACTGGTGGCAATACGGAGCTTTTTTCGCTTTCTCCACTTGTCACTACCGTTGGCTCTACCAGTATACTATAGACATGTCCACTTTAACGTGCTCGTGAACGGGTGCTGCCTGTGGAAATGCTTTGTCAATAAATTCTCATCAAGCCATGTCAACTGTGTACATAGGTTGCATGTAAGAAGTTTTTAGCCACACTACTCTTTCTTGATTTACAAACTATTCAGCTTTCACTTATTTGTGTATGAAATGTTATGGCAGTAGTAACAATATCTAAAATCTATACTTAGTAACAAAATCTAATCTTTTCAGATAACTTGAGTGTCAACGAGGTTCATGGAGTGCTGCGAAGATACCCGTGTCTGCCTATTTCTGCGGTAATAAATTATCAAAACAGAATAATAATGGTGCAAATTATGCAAATTACTACTGTTAGTCGCTATATTATTACATATTGTATAATAATGTTTAACTATTTTAAGTTATTGTGTTTTGCATTGAAAGCAATAATGTTTGTGCGTAAAAAATATTCGCAAATTTTTCTTTTTTCTTTTTTTGGCTAATTAAAGTGTTTAGCACCCAGTTGCAGAAAGCTCCATTATTGTTAATGCTTCACTAAATCTATTGCTGTCACTTTTTCGTTGTCAAGAAAATAAGTGACGGCAAAAGATTTGATGAGAGCTTTCTGCAACTGAGTGTTTAATTCTTAGTTTATGTATAAATTCAATGTAAGTAAGAGTAGGTAATAATTTCATTACTCTCATTCTTTGCCTTGTATAAGTAAATCTTAACTTTCACTTATGTACTTTGTATTTAATAAAATAAACTATGTAGAGTAATAAAAGCCTTTTTTCATCAAGAAATGAGTTTTTTTTACTTGCAGAATTTATTTAAAAATTAATATCACTAGGGTTGTAACTAAATGTCGATGATTTACACATTTATCGATAACGTATCAAGGGCGTCGATAGTATTGACAGCACTATGTTGTCAAAATCAACGGGGAAAGCTGTCATTCACTAACAAACGGCCGCTATAAGGCTTGATTCCTATCTGTACTAGACACTAGTCTATATAATTTGTGACTCTCCCATTGATTAAGCTACTCATTTTATGATCATTAAAAAAAATACACTTTCCATAATGTTGTGTGACACAAAATTCTACCTAACTGCCCGTGAAATTGTACTTAGTGAAGATATTCATATCCTTTAAATACATAAATTTGGGTAATTGTCGAAACTATGGCAATAATTTGATCGATGACTATACTATAAATTTCAGAAGTAATCATATTACATAAATAACTTAGTACCTACAGTCGTCACAAATTAAGATGCCCGTTTTGACACATGGTAATGACCCTAGAATGTAACTTGTTACGAAAACCAAAAAATCAAATTTATGCTGATTACTTATCAAAGTCATCATAAATATCATCATAAATTAAGGCAAAGTGTATTCCGCGTATTATTTTTGCGTTTATTCTAAAGTAAACGCAGATTCGATTAACTAAGAAATGTTTCAAAAAACAGTTACGTTCTCAGTCTTTATTTTTTTAAATACTAGTGTTGTAACCGTTGCGTGCAGGATTTCATTCAATTTTATCCAAATAATCGTTATAACCACTTTAATAGATTTATTTGTGAAATTGATCTTTTCTGTGTGAAAACTAGATTGGCGCTTAAAGCATTAGTGAAATTATGAATTGGCAACAATGATTTCGATAAAACGGTTTCTAGGCAAACGCTAACTTATCCAAAAAGAACGTTTCGGATCAACCGAATAAAAAAAAAAAATCTTTTAATAAAACCTAGACAACCTTGCACACCTCACCATGTCGAATCGTCAGGTTCACCTTTCCAGGGATTTCTTAAAACACGTTTCGTTCGGCTTGTTCGAAGCGTTCGCATCGGACAAGCGTGCGTTCACCATAAGCGGCTTGTACAGTGCCACAAACTTTGCTGTGCCGGTGGCCAAAATGTGAAACTAACATGATTTTTTTTAATGTCATTTTGCTGTCAAGTTGATGTCCAACCATAGCGCTGCTGGCGGATGAAGTTCTTAGAAGTCAGGGCCGGTTAAATTACTACAAAAAAAAGAAAACCGTACGTAGCGCCGCTGTCACCGGCACAGAAAAGGTTGTGGCACTGTACACGTTGATCCAACCACTGGCCAATACATCCTACATTGACACTTTTGAACGAACAAGACGTTTAAAAAGGTTCTTTCAAAAGTGTTAATATAAGATGTATTGGCCAATGGTTGGGCCAATGTGTACAGGCCGCTATAATAAGTAATGTAGCTACTCTTTGACCATGTCTATGCTGTGAGCTGTAGTTAAAATACTTGCACTTTTAGAGCCAACGCGACTTGTGATTTTTAGTCGACCGATAGTTAAGTAGGAATCGTAAGACAATCGTGATCAAACTATCGGCCGATAGTTGGTTTTGGGAACCTGCGAGCACTTGTGATTTTTAGTCGACCGATAGTTGGTCGATAGTTTAGTTGAATCCGGGCGCGCGCTCACATAGTCCTTCATGCACAGGCCGATAGTTGTAGTAACTATTGGTACTAGTATAGTATTATATTATCTGTGCTATTGGCCAGTCATTTTCGATAGTTCGATACTGTATGCGCAGTCTACCGATAATTGGGCGATAGTTTAGTTGAATGCAGTGCGCGCGCTCACATAGTCCTTCATGCACATTACCGCCCGGCCGATAGTTTGATCGTACAACTATCGGCCAGTCATTTTCGATAATTTGATCGGTCGATAGTTTAAGCGCACTGACGATTGCCACTGCCATATAACTCTATACTGAATCCGAAAACGACCAAACTATCGCCCGATTAAAAATCACAAGTGTGCGTTCGCTCTTATATAAATTATGCAATTTAAGTGGATTCGATTCAAGTTTATATAACATAAAAGGTCAATTTATACTTTAATAATATGTTTATTGAAAGTATAAGTACCTATATAGTAAGTTTAACATTTTATAATAATAACTTTAGTCTTAATCCACATAAGTTGCAAACCTACTATAATCGATTAGTTACGCAGAACCTTAATCGATTAATCGCGAGAATCGATCACAGACTCGTATGGTTACATGCCTAATCACGTCACTTTAGCATGTGTCAAAACGGGCATCTTATTTTGTGACGACTGTAGTGTGTGCTCTGAGTACTGAATCCTATGGAGATGGCATACCTACGAAAAATTGAAGCATACACACACACACAAGCACACATACCGAGAAACCAAAATGGCGCCTTTTCGTAGTGCTGCCCTATTTGTACATCGATATATTTATTGATGAAGTTATAGATCAAGTATTTTTGTGTTGTGACTACCTACCTATATTACCCTATATTTTATAAAAGCAGTTTCGTAATCACCTCGATAATTTAAAACGGAATTATAGTGAATAATTATATACCTAGTTTTTTTGAAAAATAAAACTAATAATTAATAATGTGCTTAAATTATACCTACATTTGCACATAATTAAGTTCTTTATGACAATGACACACACAATGTGTATGTGTTTGTGCATGTACACTCGAGGACAAATTCGGTGAACCACATCTTACTTCTTTTCACGTGGCCGGTGCCTCGCCATTCACGCGCAGACCCTTTTACTATTTTTTTATGTATTAAACTAGGGTAGGTACAATGCATAAGCAATTACGGATAGAGACTGCAACTGAACGGTGAGACGCCAGCCACACGAAAAGAAGTAAGATGTGGTTCACCGAATTTGTCCCCGACTGTACGCACACAATCATTGGCCCGACCGCGCGCGTGAGACGCAACAACTGTAAAGCCCCCAGTACAGGATGGCCGATCATGTTGGCCGACCATGATGGGCCATCGTGTACAGGGCCGGTTTGCGTGTGATTGCCGTCTGCGAGCAACGCAAACCGGCCCTGTACACGATGGCCAACATGGTCGACGAACATGAGTAGCCATCCTGTACTGGGGGCTTCAAGGCGAGAAGAGTCGCCAAGTGCTTCCTCATCTATAGTTATATCGTAAACAGGAAAGATTTTATTGGTTGTTGTTTGAATTTAATTGGTTCCAAAACTACTAGACTAATTTAGAAATTTCTTTGACCATTAGAAAGCTACATTCTTTCCGAGTGACATAAGCTATATTTTATCGTGATATTCCCATGGGAACGAGTACCATGCGGGTAAAACCGCGAGGATCCGCATGTTATTATTAAATTTATTGCTTGTTAAGTACATAATGTATCAAAAATTCAAACGCAGATACAGATTAAAAATAAGGTCCTGTAGTTCATTTACAAACTAACCTTAGTAAAATATAGTTCCTGTTGCAGTAGTAGTAGATAAAAGACCAACCTACTATATTTTACTGAGGTTATAGTTTGTAAATAAACTACACGACCTTAGCTTCAATCTGTACGATTGTAGATACATTAATACTTAGCTAGCAATAAATTTGATTGAGGGCGCCCCACTTGTCGGCTCTACTCGCCTTTACTTAGAAACTGCAATTTTATGATCAAATTTTTTATGTTTTCCGAGTCACACGTCTATACACATGTGAGATCTCCATAGAATTCCAGATCAAAGGTCGCGAGAACCAGTTTAAGTAAAAAAAGGTAATGAAATAAAACAAAAAGCTCCATATTGTAAAAACCTATTATGTTTATACAACAAGGATTGTTTTTTTTACATAACACACATTACAATATAAATCACAAAGGAGAATGCCTACTAGGTACCTACCTACCATAGAAAAAAAGAAAGGTCTAAAAAAAAAACAAACATTATTAAGTAATAAAATAATAAACAGTTTTAATCGAGATCTTTACTGGCAAGCATATTTTTTATATATTTAGAATACAGCGAAGCGACATCTAGTGGTAAAAAAATATACTTACTTTTAATGTGCTAGAATGAATGTAAGTTCGACAACAACTTTACAGCAAAATGACATTAAAAAAACACGTTATATATATATAAGTATCCAGTTTTTGGCAACCGGAACAGAAAAAGTTGTCGCAATATTTCATTTAATTTCGATTTTGCCAGTGGCCTAATTAACGTCTTTTTCAAAACTTAAACTGTCGTTGACGTTTGTAACTGTTCTTCAAAATGAAAAGAGCACATAAAAATAGTTTTCGTACGAGTCTTTAAATTTTCCTTTCGCATTGTTCCAGCCATATTTTTCTTTTTTTGTTATTTTTAGGCAACCTAAAACAAGAAAAACAGTTTAAAATTAATACACTCAATTTACACTTGAAATTTGAAAACATCGATAATTCGATAAGAAAAATGCTAAAAGGGCAACTCTAGCGCAAAACAAACAGATTTATATTTTCTTGAAATACACCAACAAAACTCACCAAAATAAGTATTAAGCTACATTTGATATGAATTCTAAGTAAACTATTCACGGGAAAACCAAAACACAAGGCTTTTATTGTATTGTTTTGGTGTTTTTGCAAAATAAATAGTACGTACCGGTGTAATGTAATGTTTGGACGATTTTCACTTTTTTTGATGCCACAAACTACCACACTGCAATTAGACATGTTCCTGTTGCTTTCTCTCACTTATTAATACCTTTTATTCACATGAAAGTCTCAAATTAAAAGACTTTTATCACAAAACACTGCAAATACAACTCGCGTTGACAGATCACATACCGAGAAACCTAAATGGCGACCGGCTTCAATCATGCATTACGATGACGTCACGTTTCAATGTTGCCAAAAAATAGGTCGAATAAATATATTGCTGTCTCTTTTTACATGAAGTATTGGAGGTAAGATAGAACGAGATGGCTACAGGTTTATGAGTACAATGTCGATTTAGCTCATATTTGTATAACCGATAGTTCATATAGATCAATATGCCATCTCCATAGAGTGTGTGGGATTTTTCATTTTGTCGGCTTATGTTGCACAGTTTCGCCACCAGCAGGCGTAGCATGACGAACCCGACCATGAAGTTTGACTTAATACTCTGAGGTAACTGGAGCTCTCACCCTGAATAAAAAAGTGTCGCCAGCAAATTTGACATTTATGTATGTAGTGGCAGGTAGTGGCTGTCAGTTGTCTCATATGACCATACGTATTTTTTTAAAGTGTAGGTGAGACGGAAGACAGCCACTGTGTTATTTGTGGTATTCAAAAAATTGTTCGTACTGCACTCTCCAGTTACCTCAGTATTAAGTCGAGCTTCATGAACCCGACAAAGATTTTGTCTACCCCTTAAGCCCCCAGTACAGGTTGGCCGATCATGGTCGGCGACCATGACCAATACATCGTACATTGACACTTTTGAACGAACAAGTTTAAAAAGGTTATTTCAAAAGTGTCAATGTACGATGTATTGGTCATGGTCGCCGACCATGGTCGGCCAACCTGTACTGGGCGCTTTAATGATGCCTTAATGTCATTTTTGACAGTTAAACAAAGGGTTTGTCTTTGGTTTGTCTACGTGGGGATGTCATTTTTGACGTTTCAACGCATGAAGTTTGACTTAATACTCTGAGGTAACTGGAGCTCTCACCCTGAATAAAAAAGTGTCGCCACCAAATTTGACATTTATGTATGTAGTGGCTGTCAGCTGTCTCATATGACCATACGTATTTTTTTAAAGTGTAGGTGAGACGGAAGACAGCCACTGTGTTATTTGTGGTATTCAAAAAATTGTTCGTACTGCACGCTCCAGTTACCTCAGTATTAAGTCGAACTTCATGTTTCAACGTAGACAAAACCGCTCTCGAGGTCATCATCACTAGTCTATATAATTTGTGGTCATCATGCTACGCGTGCTGATGTGTGGGTCATCAGCTTCCTCATAAGACATAGAGAAATTCTAAGCATGCTCTATTTTGATGCAAAGTTGGTGCAATCAAACGTGTCAGTAATAATTTTAGTGCAACCACAAGTTCGTTACTATGAGTTGTTTTTTGTGTGTTAGCTGGAGAAATGTGTCACCAGCTTACACATGCCGTTAAGGCAAACCAGTGAGGTTAGGGTTTTAGACTATAGTCCAAAAGTTAATGCACAATTGGTGCAATGAGAACCAGAAAAACTAACCGTCACACTCTAATACTGTTGAAACTACGATCATAAAAGTGTGTGCGAGCTGAAGTACCGTGTCTCTGGCTTGCACATCTGTATCTTCGTAATTATATAAGGTACGATGATGTGTTATACCTCAAAAGTTGCTGCAGAATTGATGCAATTAGAACCAAATTTATCAAATCTTTAGGTAAAATAGTTTTGGAGCTACGAACCGATAAGTATGTGTAAGCTGGTGACACGTAACACGGGCTGACACATGGTGAATCTCTGTAACTGTATAAGTAAGAGTTTCGTATTATATATCAAAAAAAACCTTATAGTTGGTGCAAACACGAGGCATGATTTCAAATCTCTGGGCCTCTTAGTTTCAAAATTATAGGCAAAAAAACTGTTTTCCCGCCAAAAAATTCAAAATAATGGTCTTGGACGCAGCTAAGTGCGGCGTTGCCGTTCCGTGCGCTACACTGTTGCAAACGAGTTTGAACTTAAGAGCTGGTGTTATTAAGAGTCACTTTAATTGCGCTTTCGATCGTTTTCATTTCTGTTCTAAGAATTTTAGGCCAGGAGCCGTCTGATATAAGTACGCTGATTCCTAACCTTTTTATGAGAAACAGATGGTTTAATTACAAGTAATTTTTAAATTTTGGCGTTAGAAACTTCACACTCATTTGTTGATAAAGCAAAGAAATAATTAGATTTGGCACAATAATAAACATAGAGGAATGCAGAAAGGTAAAATTTATGTAGGTACCTATAAAACCTACTACGTATTTATTACAGAGAGAAGGCTTCATTCATAGAACGGTGCGAAATGATTTCACTACTACCAGTCTACTTACTACATACAGTCAGTCATCGCGTTTGACATTGGCGAAAATGCCGCCGATGTCCAGACAGTTGTAATACTGTAAGGGTTGTCACGCGTAAGTCTTACTTCGCCGAAAAAAAGGAGTTACATTTTATACATCTTGCTTGACTAACTTACTAAAAAGGTATATAGATATGGCGAAGTTCACAGGTTTATATTGTGACTAGCCTTCCGCCCGCGGTTTCGACCGCGTGGACTGCACGAGAACGAGACGTTATCCTATGGGAATAATATGATGGCGGCCAACTTTTTTGTTTGTGGGCCGATTTTGATGAAACTCAGTTTTTGTTACTATTTTGACAAGAAAACAGCAACACAATGTTAAAATAATTAAAAATCCAAGATGGCGGCCAACTTTTTTGTTTCTTGGCCGTTTTCGATGAAACTCGGATTCTGGTACTATTTTGACAAGAAAACAGCAACGCAATGATAAAAATATTAGAAATCTAAGATGGCGGCCAACTTTTTTGTTTGTTGGCCGATTTTGATGAAACTCAGTTTTTGGTACTATTTTGACAAGAAAACTGCAACGCAATGATAAAATTTTTGAAAAATCCAAGATGGCGGCCAATTTTTTTGTTTATCGGCCGATTATGATGAAACTCAGTTTTTGGTACTATTTTGACAAGAAAACAGCAACACAATGTTAAAATAATTAAAAATCCAAGATGGCGGCCAACTTTTTTGTTTCTTGGCCGTTTTCGATGAAACTCGGATTCTGGTACTATTTTGACAAGAAAACAGCAACGCAATGATAAAAATATTAGAAATCTAAGATGGCGGCCAACTTTTTTGTTTGTTGGCCGATTTTGATGAAACTCAGTTTTTGGTACTATTTTGACAAGAAAACTGCAACGCAATGATAAAATTTTTGAAATATCCAAGATGGCGGCCAACTTTTTGTTAGTGGGGTGATTCTAATGTAACTCGGTTTCTGGTACAATTTGTCAAGAGAACAGCAACGCGATGTTAAAAATATTAAAAATCCAAAATGGCGGCCAACTTTTAAGTTTTTGAACCAATTTTAATGAAACTCGGTTTTTGGTACAATTTTGACCAGAAAACAGCAACGTAATGTTAAAATTCTAAAAAATCCAAGTTGGCGGCCAACTTTTTTGTTTGTGGGACGATTTTGATGAAACTCGGTTTTTGGTGCTATTTTGACAAGAAATAAGAAACGCAATGTTAAAATTGACGAATTAAAATTAAATATAAGCATGTAAAATAATAAATTTTGAGACTTCCTGCCCCGATTTTTTTTCCACAATACCTTCGGGGTCCTAAAACATCTACCTTCACATTTTAAGACAATTCTTCCGTACTAACGTTAATACCTATACAGGTGTCGGTATCGCTCAACTTCAAGGGCCTACTGTATGGAAAAGTTGCTGTTTTCTTGTCAAAATACTACCAAATACCTAGTTTCATCAAAATCGTGCATATTTATTTATTTAATCTTTATTGCAAAATATATAACAAATGGCGGACTCAATGCTGATATGCATTCTCTTCCAGTCAACTGGAAAGGGTGTCAGGAAGAAAATGAACAGCAGCAATAAAAAAAATTACAGTTAAAAGAAAACAGAAGGAACTAATTAAATGCAAGAAAAAATACTAAAATTAAATAACAAATGAAAATTTGTAAATGCTTATAAATATATGAGTATTAAAAGGTATACATACTAAAGTAGCAATAACATGATATATAATTTATACATACACATATTACATATACATACAACTATAAATAAATAACACATAAAGTCAGAACAGATCTATCATGATAAGTGTAATCAGCTCGAGTAATGTTCGTGGACCATTTTCTTGAACACGCACTTACTTGGGGCACTGCGGATATTTTAAGGGCAAATCGTTCCAAAGTTGTACAGGCGAAAAAGAAAATGATTGGGAGACGAAGCCACAAGAGTGGGATGGTGTTTTCAGGAGAAAGTTGTCACTAGAGCGAAGGCTACGTTCATTAGAGTCGCCCAGAAACTGAAATCTGGATTTCAATTAATCTGGGGTAAGTGGATCTAATAGAATATTGAAGAGCATGCAGACAACTCTAACGTTCCTACGCTCGCGAATAGGGAGCCAATTGAGCTGCTGACGGTGTTGACAGATATCGTATTTACGTAATCGATATATGAAACGAATACAGTTTTTAAGGAAACGATCCAACTTACTGAGAAGGTTTTTTTCTTTTGAGGTTGGTACTACAGACATCAGCGTAGACAATTATAGGTAAGACAACCGTCTGTATTGGAGCAATCTTGATACTGGAAGGCAGAAAGAACTTAAACCTATAGAGAGATCTAAGTGCATTAGTGGCTCTGAGACATGCTTGTTCGATATGATCTTTCCAAGAGAGGCAGGCATCGATATAGTCAAACCCAAGTCCTTCATTTGTTGTGAGTAGGATATTATCAGGCCGTTAAATACCAAATTGTAGAAACTATTCCAGTTTACGCATGACAGCTGTCGAGAACTACCCTACCAGCAATTAAAGATTGACATTTAGGTGCGTTAACTGATATGCCATAATTAGCACTACTCTCTACCAACTCCTGATTTTTCCTTTACTTTCAATCATTTTGTGGAATGTGATGTTAAGAGATCTGTACTCTCTATCAAATCCAATGCTGTGGGTGCTGATTCTATTAGTCGCAAAATGATCCTTCCTATTATTGATATCCTTACTCCCGTTGTCACCAAAATACTCAACACTTCTATATCTACTGGTGTTTTTCCTGCTTCTTGGAAAAACGCGAATGTCGTTCCAGTACCCAAAAAACGAAATCCCACCATTTATTCCGAATATCGCCCTATTTCCGTCCTCCCTTTCCTATCCAAAGTCCTAGAAAAACTAGTTTTCGGCCAGCTGACTGCCTATCTCCATAGAAATAACCTCCTCAATCCTTTTCAATCTGGTTTCCGCAAGGGCCATAGCACATCCACGGCATTGGTTAAGATAACGGAGGACATACGCCGGGGAATGGAAAAGCGTCAACTTACATTGTTGACGTTACTAGACTTCAGTAATGCCTTCAATTCTGTTGATTTTGACCTACTCCTTGGCGTGTTGCAATCTCTTAACATATCTCCAGCTGCAACTGATTGGTTTAGAAGTTACCTGATCGGACGACAGCAGCGCATCTGCGTTGGTGATTCTTTATCTGCATGGTGTAACATCGATGCAGGAGTTCCCCAGGGAGGTGTCTTATCTCCTCTGCTTTTCTCTGTATTTATCAACTCCATCACACATTCACTTTCAAGCTCCCACCACCTTTATGCAGACGATTTACAAATTTATACTCAGGCACCTCTCTCTGAACTCCCTAGTGCAATAGCGGCTACCAATATCGATCTCGCTGCTATTACCAATTGGAGTAAGTCTTTTGGGCTTACTGTAAACCCTTCTAAGACTCAGGCAATCATTATTGGTAGTCCATATTACGTCTCGAGGATTGATTTTGGGCAGTTACCTCCTATCACTTTCGATGGCACTGTCGTTCCTTTAGCTAAATCTGTTCGAAACCTTGGCGTAATTTTTGATGATTGTTTTTCATGGATTCCTCAGGTCGATGCTCTTAGAAAAAAAGTATTTGCTGCATACAGCTCATTAAACCGTTTACGAAACTTTCTACCCACTAAAACCAAAATTACTCTTGCCCAGTCTCTTCTCCTTTCTATCATAGACTACGCTGATGTCTGTTACACGGATCTTTCGGAGGTTTTGCTCAACAAACTGGAGCGTCTGCAGAATATGTGTATCCGTTTCATCTTCAATCTCCGTAAATTTGACTACGTGTTGCACTTCCGCTCAAAGCTAAATTGGCTTCCAATTCGCCGGCGCAGGGACTTTCATGCTCTTACGCTTCTCTATTCCATCCTCTTCCACCCAACCACTCCTCACTACCTTAAAGAATGTTTCCGATATCACACCTCCTCCACCCAATGTACCTTACGCTCCTCCTCAAATCTTACTCTTGTTTTTCCACCCCATTCCACAGATTTCCTCTCCTATTCTTCCTCTATGCATGCTGTTCGACTATGGAATGCTCTTCCAGAAGGTATCAGGAAGGCTCCATCTCTTAAATCTTTTAGTGATCAAGTCCGAACGCATTTCCTATCTTATTCTTAATACCTATCTTATTTCCTCTCTTACTCATATTATCATTAAATTTTCTTTACTTTATTCCTATATCTTTTTAATTATATCTATATAATATACTAGCGGCCGCCCGCGGTTTCACCCGCGTGGTTCCCGTTCCCGTGGGAATATCGGGATAAAAAGTACATATAAACCTTCCTCTTGAATCACTCTATCTATTAAAAAAAAACGCATCAAAATCCGTTGCGAAGTTTCAAAGATTTAAGCATACAAAGGGACATAGGGAAAGAGAAAGCGACTTTGTTTTATACTATGTAGTGATTATAATGTTCTTCAAATTGCACCCACTCCCCCTTCCCCTTTATGTCCTCAGACGATTATTATTTTTCCACTCAAGGTTGCCTGGAAGAAATTGCTACGTAGCAATAAGGCCGCCTTTTGTGTACTTCTTTTGTAGTGTCTTCTTTTTGTTATGTGTTTTCTTTTTGCAATAAAGTGTTTTATTATTATTATTCCCTTTATTACATTTTAAATACTTACAAAATTATATTTCTAAACATTAAATTTTTACAATGTATAACACTAAAAAATATAACATTTAAAAATACAAAAATGCAGTTCCCCAACGGTAGCAAGATCAGGGTCCCGGCTACCGATGGTTAAGGATCCAGAGACAGGAACCTTCTCTCTATACGGGCCGTGTCCAGAAGTACTGCCTTCTGCATCTGACTCCCGATCCATCCACCTAACGCAAGCCTCTTAAGGTGTTTATCGAGGCTCTTGGCTATCAGACCATGGGCAGATATGACTATCGGAACAATAATTGCTGAATCAATGTCCCACATGTCAACAATCTCGTGAGCTAAATCAAGATATTTGTTTTCTTTATCTTTTTCAGCTTTCACAAGGTTGTCGTCATGGGGAACAGTGACATCAACAATTATTGCGCGGCGTTCGTGTCGATCTATCAATACAATATCAGGCTTATTAGCTACAATAGTCCTGTCTGTAATGATAGATCGATCCCAATACAATGTGGCATGGCTATTTTCAAGGACCTGTTCTGGTGCATACCTGTAGTACGGCACCTCGGATGCCATAAGACTATGTTTCAGAGCAAGTTGTTGGTGTATTATCCTGGCCACTTGGTTATGTCTATGCAAATACTCGCCGTTTGCGAGACGAGAACATCCGGAGATTATATGCCTAAGGGATTCACCCGGACGATGGCACGCTCGACAAATATCCACTGCGCCATCCCTTAGGATATACTTTCGGTAGTTATTCGTCATCACAACCTCATCCATAATTGCACAGACAAAACCTTCGGTTTCGCCAAAAAGATCACCGAAACGGAGCCAGGATACTGAGGCTAATAAATCTACGTCGGGCCCATGGAGAGCCCGGTAGAATCTGCCATGTAACTCCTTGCTTTGCCACACAGTGTTGCGGTCGGAAGTACTACGTACTACAGGTTTGCGCCAGTTTTCTTTTGCTAAAAATAGAGGAGTCAGTCCATTGTCAACAGCAACTACATCTCTATGAGACCCAATATCGACTTGGAGAAAATACTCCCTAAGATTGCATATCTCGCGGTTATGCAATGTCTTAGCATTTAAGAAGCCACGACCACCGCACTTCCGCGGGATATACAATCTCATGGTCGATGAACGTGGGTGATGCATGCGGTGTGCTGTTAGCAATGTACGAACTTTTCTATCCAGGGCATCCAGTTCAGTTTGAGTCCATTTAAGTATGCCAAAGGAATACATCAGTAGCGGCATGACCCATCCATTGTATGCGCGAACCTTGTTTCCGCCAGACAAAAGACTTTTAAGGACTTTTGAGAGGCGCCCCAAGAAACGCTCACGCAACGACTGTTTCATGTCAGCATCGTTGATGCCTAATGCCTGTGACATACCTAAATATTTATAGGTTTCGTTAACGGAGAGAGATCTAAGATTAATAGAATCCGAGAGTTGTGTACCCGTGGATTCCATTATCTGACCACGCTTTACATGCATGACTGCACATTTGTCCACACCAAATTCCATTTTAATGGTATTACTGAAAGCTTCAGTAACCTTCAGTAACGCTGTCAAATGAGAACTGCTATGGGCAAATAGTTTCAGGTCATCCATGTATAGCAGGTGTGATATTACTTGACCATTTCTCCGTAAACGGTAGCCTAATCCTGAATTCTCGAGAAGTGTACTCAGAGGGTTCAAGGCCAGACAGAACCACAATGGACTCAGACCGTCACCCTGGAAGATACCTCGCTCTATTTTTATAGGGTCGCCCTGACCTAGAACCCATCGAGATCCTGGATAGAAAAGGACCGTTCTCCATTTTCGCATGCACGATATCAAGAAAGTGCGTAGAGTTGTATTTATTTTATACAACTCCAGCACCCTCATGAGCCACGAATGCGGTACGGAATCATAGGCCTTCTTATAATCTATCCAGCAAGTCGACAGGTTCTTTCGGTTTCGACGAACCTGTTGGTTAATAGCCATGTCAATGAGGAGTAGCTCCTTAGTACCTCGGGCCCCATTCCTACATCCATTTTGAGAGGCGAACATGAACATAATAGAATTTTGGTCAATGTGTTTATTAATCTTCGACCTCAAAATGGACGTAAGAATTTTATAAATTGTTGGCAGACAGGTGATAGGTCTATAGTTTTTGGGGTCCGCAGTACTACCAGATTTATGGAGCAGATGGGTTATGCCTGTTGTCATAAATTCTGGAAGCGATCGAGATAATAAAGCACTTTGAAATTGAGATGCTAAGCAAACGTGCGAGCTAGGTAACCATTTATACCAGAAATTGTGCAGTCTGTCCGGGCCTGGAGATTTCCAGTTGGGTAAGGAACGAACTGCACAAACTACGTCTTGGTAGTCAATGGTTACTTCATTCATCTCAGGTATAAGCTCACACGAACGCTCAACATCCCTTATCCACGCGCCTTCAGAGTGAGTGACAGGCACAGACCAGATGTTGTGCCAAAAAGTTATCATGGCATCATCATCCGGTCGATGCATATCAGTATCACTCTGATTCGATCGCTCCCAGGATGCATAAACACATCGTTGATCTCTCTCGAACATGCGGTTCTGAGTAAAGCGATCGACTCGCACCCTATACCTTCGAATACGATTTGCCCATGCACAAATTTTCTGCTTCAGGAAGTCAATGCGCTCTGTGACACATGAAATATAATTTTGAGGACTAATACCAGTCCCCAGGAATGCACGCTTCACAAAGCGCATGACCCTAGGGCGCATGTTGCCCTCCCTAAAGCAGCTGAGCTTACCGATGAGTACCCTAGCCTCACTGATACGACGTTCGATCCTACACTGCCAGGCTGGTACAGCCAGACGTGGGCGTGTTGCTGTGTCAGTATTTGGAAATTTGACATGAGCAACACGACAAGCCGTAATAGCCGCACAATACAAGATCGAATGAGTATCAGCCAGGTCTTCACTACTATCAAAGTAATTTGATAGTAGTGAATCTAAAGCACACATCAGCGCCCTATTTTTTTTGTGCATGGGAAAACGCGGAAGCCGAGGTCTAAGGTGAATCGAAGTCGATCGAAACTCCAGAACTACATCTTCAAGAGTACTCCTCAAAATATCATTGTATTGGGGACTTACAGTAGTAACCATATCATCTCCACCACCACCATCAGCAACGCCAGCTTGCAACGTGGTCGCGGCAGAAGCTTGAGTTGCCGCCTGCGATGCAGTAGTACTGATATGGTTACGTTGCACCTCTGTACGGAGCCGATCAAGTACAGAGTCATCCAACAAGTGACCCCGTTGAATGGCTCGCACCTGATCCGACAGTCGTTGAGCCGAAACGTTGATAGATGGTTCGAGAGCCTGAAACAGAGAAAGCATCCAAACACGATACGCAGTAAGATTAGTTCCTGCCTCTGTTGCCTCAAAATATGCGCGCATGACATTTTCATTGATGGAAATTGTCCATCGCATGCGCTGCACTCCACCGGGAGCGGGGGCCCTGACCGGAGCCGTTTGCCCCAGAAGCCCCAAACTCTTCGGTGGCCGGCCCCTCCTCCGGCGTACAGGTGGTGGCGACGTCGGCGGAGAGAAGTACTCGTCACTATCGCTCGACACAACTGCAGATGTCAGCTGAACACACGGCACTGAGGCAGCTGCCGACAACTGCGAGGCGGAGCGAGGTGACGAGCCCGGAGGTGGTAGACGTGCTGTTTGGCTTCTCGTCAACATCTATTTATTCATTCAATATCAAATTTTTCTTTGTATTGGTTTTGTTGTGAAGTATGACATTGTCATACAGGGATTCATTTTTAAAAATATTGCAATGTAATGTAATCTTCTTTTTGTTTTGGTATCGATGCAAGGTAATAAATATTATGGTACTACAGTTAAATACGAATTTTGACCTTTACATAAAATATTACCGAATAAAATCAATAAAATTGAATAAAATGTGAAAAGAATGATCTGTCACGTTGACTTATTATTATTATTATTATTATATTAGTCGACCACACAGAAATCTTCATCAAATCACAGTTGATTAGCGCGACAACATTATTTAAACTGTGGATATTATGTTGCGCATAAAGTTGTAGATCGTCGGCATAGAGATGGAAAGAAGAGGAGAAATGAGAGGTCAGAGAGTTGATAAACAAGGAAAAGAGAAGAGGGGAGAGTACGCCGCCTTGTGGAACGCCAGCCTCCAAGTCGAGCCAGTCAGACAGCGTCCGATCTACTCGCACGCAAGTATTTTTACCCGCTCCAATGGTTTCTTGCCTCCTGGAGGCAAGCTGACATCTAATTAAAATACTTTGATTAATTGTGTCAAATCACTCCCTGTTCCTATCCAAATTACACCTTATTTTAATCATAGAATAAGAAATAATGTCTGTAGTACCAACCTCAAAAGAAAAAAACAATCTCAGTAAGTTGGATCGTTTCCTTAAAAACTGTATTCGTTTCATATATCGATTACGTAAATACGATATCTGTCAACACCGTCAGCAGCTCAATTGGCTCGCTATTCGCGAGCGTAGGAACGTTAGAGTTGTCTGCATGCTCTTCAATATTCTATTAGATCCACTTACCCCAGATTAATTGAAATCCAGATTTCAGTTTCTGGGCGACTCTAATGAACGTAGCCTTCGCTCTAGTGACAACTTTCTCCTGAAAACACCATCCCACTCTTTTGGCTTCGTCTCCCAATCATTTTCTTTTTCGCCTGTACAACTTTGGAACGATTTGCCCTTAAAATATCCGCAGTGCCCCAAGTAAGTGCGTGTTCAAGAAAATGGTCCACGAACATTACTCGAGCTGATTACACTTATCATGATAGATCTGTTCTGACTTTATGTGTTATTTATTTATAGTTATATGTATATGTAATATGTGTATGTATAAATTATATATCATGTTATTGCTACTTTAGTATGTATACCTTTTAATACTCATATATTTATAAGCATTTACAAATTTTCATTTGTTATTTAATTTTAGTATTTTTTCTTGCATTTAATTAGTTCCTTCTGTTTTCTTTTAACTGTAAATTTTTTTATTGCTGCTGTTCATTTTCTTCCTGACACCCTTTCCAGTTGACTGGAAGAGAATGCATATCAGCATTGAGTCCGCCATTTGTTATATATTTTGCAATAAAGATTAAATAAATAAATATGCACGATTTTGATGAAACTAGGTATTTGGTAGTATTTTGACAAGAAAACAGCAACTTTTCCATACAGTAGGCCCTTGAAGTTGAGCGATACCGACACCTGTATAGGTATTAACGTTAGTACGGAAGAATTGTCTTAAAATGTGAAGGTAGATGTTTTAGGACCCCGAAGGTATTGTGGAAAAAAAATCGGGGCAGGAAGTCTCAAAATTTATTATTTTACATGCTTATATTTAATTTTAATTCGTCAATTTTAACATTGCGTTTCTTATTTCTTGTCAAAATAGCACCAAAAACCGAGTTTCATCAAAATCGTCCCACAAACAAAAAAGTTGGCCGCCAACTTGGATTTTTTAGAATTTTAACATTACGTTGCTGTTTTCTGGTCAAAATTGTACCAAAAACCGAGTTTCATTAAAATTGGTTCAAAAACTTAAAAGTTGGCCGCCATTTTGGATTTTTAATATTTTTAACATCGCGTTGCTGTTCTCTTGACAAATTGTACCAGAAACCGAGTTACATTAGAATCACCCCACTAACAAAAAGTTGGCCGCCATCTTGGATTTTTCAAAAATTTTATCATTGCGTTGCAGTTTTCTTGTCAAAATAGTACCAAAAACTGAGTTTCATCAAAATCGGCCAACAAACAAAAAAGTTGGCCGCCATCTTAGATTTCTAATATTTTTATCATTGCGTTGCTGTTTTCTTGTCAAAATAGTACCAGAATCCGAGTTTCATCGAAAACGGCCAAGAAACAAAAAAGTTGGCCGCCATCTTGGATTTTTAATTATTTTAACATTGTGTTGCTGTTTTCTTGTCAAAATAGTACCAAAAACTGAGTTTCATCATAATCGGCCGATAAACAAAAAAATTGGCCGCCATCTTGGATTTTTCAAAAATTTTATCATTGCGTTGCAGTTTTCTTGTCAAAATAGTACTAAAAACCAAGTTTCATCAAAATCGGCCCACAAACAAAAAAGTTGGCCGCCATCATATTATTCCCATAGGATAACGTCTCGTTCTCGTGCAGTCCACGCGGTCGAAACCGCGGGCGGAAGGCTAGTCACAATATAAACCTGTGAACTTCGCCATATCTATATACCTTTTTAGTAAGTTAGTCAAGCAAGATGTATAAAATGTAACTCCTTTTTTTCGGCGAAGTAAGACTTACGCTTGACAACCCTTACAGTATTACAACTGTCTGGACATCGGCGGCATTTTCGCCAATGTCAAACGCGATGACTGACTGTATGTAGTAAGTAGACTGGTAGTAGTGAAATCATTTCGCACCGTTCTATGAATGAAGCCTTCTCTCTGTAATAAATACGTAGTAGGTTTTATAGGTACCTACATAAATTTTACCTTTCTGCATTCCTCTATGTTTATTATTGTGCCAAATCTAATTATTTCTTTGCTTTATCAACAAATGAGTGTGAAGTTTCTAACGCCAAAATTTAAAAATTACTTGTAATTAAACCATCTGTTTCTCATAAAAAGGTTAGGAATCAGCGTACTTATATCAGACGGCTCCTGGCCTAAAATTCTTAGAACAGAAATGAAAACGATCGAAAGCGCAATTAAAGTGACTCTTAATAACACCAGCTCTTAAGTTCAAACTCGTTTGCAACAGTGTAGCGCACGGAACGGCAACGCCGCACTTAGCTGCGTCCAAGACCATTATTTTGAATTTTTTGGCGGGAAAACAGTTTTTTGCCTATAATTTTGAAACTAAGAGGCCCAGAGATTTGAAATCATGCCTCGTGTTTGCACCAACTATAAGGTTTTTTTTTATATATAATACGAAACTCTTACTTATACAGTTACAGAGATTCACCATGTGTCAGCCCGTGTTACGTGTCACCAGCTTACACATACTTATCGGTTCGTAGCTCCAAAACTATTTTACCTAAAGATTTGATAAATTTGGTTCTAATTGCATCAATTTTGCAGCAACTTTTGAGGTATAACACATCATCGTACCTTATATAATTACGAAGATACAGATGTGCAAGCCAGAGACACGGTACTTCAGCTCGCACACACTTTTATGATCGTAGTTTCAACAGTATTAGAGTGTGACGGTTAGTTTTTCTGGTTCTCATTGCACCAATTGTGCATTAACTTTTGGACTATAGTCTAAAACCCTAACCTCACTGGTTTGCCTTAACGGCATGTGTAAGCTGGTGACACATTTCTCCAGCTAACACACAAAAAACAACTCATAGTAACGAACTTGTGGTTGCACTAAAATTATTACTGACACGTTTGATTGCACCAACTTTGCATCAAAATAGAGCATGCTTAGAATTTCTCTATGTCTTATGAGGAAGCTGATGACCCACACATTTGAATGACCGCAATGCATGGTCATGATGTAACACATAACATAATCACTGTTTAATATGATGTATTTTTATACTAAGCAATTGTTGTATTAGTAACGATATGTTTTTTTTTTTGTTAATGTCGTTACCTAACTAAGAAACGCTGGCAAGTTTCTTGCGCCCATTCTTCTTGTCAGTTAAAAAAGTCTTGAATGGGTGGTAGGAAAATATTGACGATTCATAAGTACATATTTATTATGTCTAAGTGAATAAAGAATATTTTTATCTTATCTTATCTTATATTGATCCTTGGGGTACGCCCATAGTAATGGGAGCTCCGGTAGACTCAGTTTTATTAATAACTACCTTCTGAGTTCTTTCATACAGATATGAATGCATAAGGCTTACTGACATTTCAGAAACACCATAATGTTTTAACTTCCTTAATAGTGTTTGGTGATCAACACAATCGAATGCCTTGGAAAGGTCACAAAAAATAGCGATTACATCCTGCTTGTCCTCCCAGGCATCAAGTACATGTTTTAGAAATGCAACCCCAGCATCAGTGGTACTTTTACCTTTTGAAAAACCAAACTGTTTCTCATGCAGTATACTATTTAATTTAAAATATTCTAAAAGTTGAGCATAAATTAATTTCTCAAATATTTTACTTATTGCTGGTAGTATGGATATAGGTCTAAAATTTGCTGGGTCACTTTTGTCACCAGCTTTAAACAGAGGAATAATTTTACTATTCTTCATTAAATTAGGAAAGACCCCTTCACTTATACATTGGTTAAAAATTATTGCTAATGATGGAGCTATCACATCAATTATTGATTTGATAATACTTGTAGATATGCCCCAGAGATCTTCTGTTTTCTTAATATTTATTGCTTTGAATGCTTTAATAATATCTTCGGTAGTGACATAGCTAAAACTAAATGTTTCCTGGCACTTGTTCACACTAGATTCCATAAGAGAGACAGCGGTGTTGGGGCAAGAATTAAGTCTGCTAGTAGTTTCTAACGGTATTCGAGCAAAGAAACCTTCAAAAGCACTAGCCACCTCAATATCCGATTCAAAAGTCTGATCACTAATTTTTAAGTTAAATGAATTAATTTTGCTTTTTGTTTTGCCAGTTTCTTGGTTTATAATACTCCAGGTAGCTTTTATTTTATTTTCAGATGATTTAATTTTATTTGAAATATACCTAGATTTTGCCAAAGCACATACTTTCCTAAATGTTATTGAATATTTCTTGACATATTCAATGAAGCTAGGATCACAGGAAGTCGTTTTTTGTGCATAGAGTTCAAATAACTTTCTTCTGCTATTATAAATACCAGGTGTGGCCCAGTCACTAAACTTCTTACGATCATTACACTTTATAACTTTTTGTTTAAAATTGTTACTAAATTCTTTTTCAACAATATCAAATAATGATTGATAAGAGTTATTAGCGTCAGCAGAAGCTGGCAAACATTGAATTTTATCTTGTACATTATTTCTAAATTTATTAATACCACGTTTCGGTATTGGCCTGCAAATTACTTCGCGTTTAGGAATAACATTATAGTGCTCAAAAGAAGCTAGTTGTCCACTGTGGTCGGATTTAATAATATTAATTACCGATTTCTCAATTAAGTTACAGTTGGAAAAGATGTTATCTAAGCAAGTAGCCGATGTTGGCGTAATTCGCGTCGGTTCATTAAAAGTGTGAAGCAAATTAAATGATTTAAAAAGATTAAGGAATTTACTGGAGAGTTGTGCTAATTTAATATCTAAGATGTCTATATTAAAATCTCCACAAACTACAATTTTTTTATTCTTACGACAGCATATTTTCAAAACATCCTCCATAGTGGACTCAAAGACTGTGTAATTTGCTCCAGGGGGGCTATATACACAGATTATAATTATTTGTTCAAGTTCCACGCATGATATCTCACAAATTCGTTCAACAGAGAGGGATACTATATCCTTTCGCTCTTTATATTGTGTGTTATTAGGTAAAATTATTAAAGAACCCCCCCTTATTGTAGTTTTTCTATTAAATGAACTTACAACACTATAATTATCCAAATTTAACAATAATTCATATTCTTTTAACCAATGTTCAGTAACACATAACACATCAATATTTTCACAATTTAAAAATAAACTTATTTCTAGGTCTTTGCCAGCAGAAAAGCCTTGGATATTCTGGTGTACTATTTTTAAACATTTAGGCCTTCCTCTTGTCAATACTGGGCTAGAGTATGCCTCCGTTGTCTCTAATGGTAATTTAAATTAACCATGTCAGTATTTGGATTCAAAAGAATCGAATTATTTGGAACAGATTCCAAAGTTACATTAGAAGTATCAAAGTTAAACTGCTCAATAGAAGCAGAGGTTATACTAGCCAAGTTGTTGGCTAATTGTTTAAAATAAAATGATAGCGATACCGCTATTTGTCGCTTAAGATAATTAGGCAGATAATATTTATCTTTAGTCAAGTTAAATTTGTATAACAATGTGTTGATGTCAATTAAATGCATCTGCTGACTATTATGATAAGCTATTGTGCTTAAGGTTAAGTTTAAGTTATGTCTAATTTTATTTTCTAGCTGTGAAAAACCTTGACTATAAGGAAATGTAAACATAACAACTTTTTTTACATTTAAAGAGCATAATGAGTTACAGTATGATATTAATTGGCTTTTATTAATATTACCTCTATTTCCAATTAAAACTATCAAATTATTGTTTTCATCATAAGATTTTCTGACAATTAATTTCATTATCTCATTTAAGGTTGAGCCAGGCATACAATAATTAATAATGCTTTCTTCAGAGTGTTTCTGGATGAATTGGCCTAAATTTTTCCCAATCTCATCGCAGAACATAATTGTTTTAGTGTCATTAGTTTTAGTAGGTGGGCTATTTTCATTATTCAGCAATAAACTATTAATATAATCTATAATATCAGTGTTAGGGACTTCAGGGTTGGTTGGTAAAATAACCTCCTGCGGAGTCAGGTCTAATGTCTCATTTTGACATGAATGACTATTTATTTTGGTACAACTACAGCTGCATTTTTTTCCTAATGATTCAAACCGATCTGAATTAAAATTGCAAAAGTCAATCATATTATATGCAGCCATTTTTTGATTACTTAATTGTTTGCGAGAAAACTCACACAAGTTGGTGTACATTTCCCTAAGTGAAAGTTCCAAAATGTCAATCTTATTACCTAATTGACTTCCTATTATTTCACTTTCTTTGTTCTTATTACATGTTTCCATGTTTATCACATTTAATTGTTCTAACAATAGCTTGCGCTCTTTCCTCAATTGACAGTATTTATTATAATAATTTTGTTTTTTAATTAATTTCTGTGTTTTCTTTATGTACCTATTAATTTTGATATATTTCTTAATTTTTTTCCCACTACTAAAATGACATATACTTTTATTATTAGCAAATGGTTTACTAACATAGTTAACACATTCCGAAGTGGAATTGTCATGTGTAGCAGAATTGCATTGCATCAACTCATCAAAGAGGCTTTGAGAGTGCCTTTCTTCGATGATACTTTTATTAACCTTTTCTAGATCAAGTACTGTTCTTTGAGCTATAGACAAACTAATTTCTAAATCTGTAATGCGACTCAAAGCCTGATCATGAGTGTCATAACAAGCCCTAAATGACTGAATATAGTCTTCCATTTGGTTACACTTGTCTAAGAGTTCAGAGTATTTTGTATAAATTTCAGCGAGTTCACTCTTGAGTTCTGTGTTGCGGGTTATGATCTTGACAATCTCTTGTTCGCCTTCCTCTCTTTCCTTAATTAAAGAGTTATTTAGGTCTCTTGTTGCCTTGAGATCCTCCAGAGCATTTTTGAGCTTAAGCTCCATGTCCTTTGCCGTTGCCATCCGGGTCATCATGGCTATGGATTGGGTTTTTAAGGCCGCTATCACTAAAAATAAACAAAAGTGATTATTAACTAGTTAAAAAAAACAGATTAGGTAAGTGTTGTACTCTAGAATCAATAAAGAGTTATTTCTTTAAATAAGTTACTTGTACAAAAAATAATAATAATAATAGATAATTAACAATAAACTTAAGTGTGTCGGGTACTGTTATGTTAAAACAATAGGTAATACCATCAGTATTCCTTTGAGTAAAGGAAAGCGAGGCCAACCAAATTGTTATAGTGAAGTTAGTTGTGTTTGCTTAGTGTATTAACTTTAAAAAATAATAAGAACGGAGGAATTAGTACATGAGAGTTATATAGGTATCACCATCAAATCAACTTTTAATAAAGTAAATAGAGGCTAACCATTTAGAGGTATTGTGTAGTGTAATTATATAATTTTGCATACATATATTGAGTATAAAGAATCCTAAATAGCTAAGTAGTTGGCAGTACTTAACTAATATTATTATATCACTTCACAAGTACAATTAAATTAACAGACTTATTATTAGTTATTGTTATTGCAAACTAGTTTCACAATCTTTGATTGAAGTGATTTGGATGTCCGTGTATGGATGTAGTGTATGGAAAGTGTAGCAGTAAGGTGAATGTCTGTGACAGTAGTGGTCACCGTCAGCTTTACTTCCACAGTTTGTCAAGTAAAGAGAGGTTGTCAACGATGCCAAATCGTAATGGATTGTGACGTTGCTCACTGAAAGTGAGCTCTGTACTAGTAATGATAATTAATGTACAGTGAATGTGAAACCAATTTGGCATTCAAATCTAGTGTGCTAGTTGAGTTTAAAAGTAATGATCAATAACTAAAATTATAACTAAATATGTGGGTAGGTATTTTGAACTCAATTAAGATTTCAAAAAGTGTTCTTTATGGTTTTCCCACTTTATTACTGATCACGCACAATTGTGATGACCACATCTACTGTGTTCCACAGTTTATTGAAACGAAGGTCTCTCATGCAAAATTAAGTAAATTAAAACTAGTCCTACCTTATGGTAAGGGATACTGTCCGTAATCCAGGGGGGCTGAACGTTGTCTCGCCGGCGCGCGCCGGGCCAAACGATCTCCACACAACCCCCGATGGGATACTCTTACAGCTAACACTCTTATACTACACACTGCCCTAATAGGCAGCTAAAACTTTCCCGGCGCTTTTCAAAGCGAACACACACGGGTTACAAGTCCGTACCCCGACCGGAGCCCTAGTAGGTGCAAAACGAAATCTCGGTCCCAATATGGGTAGGTAACTTGCGCGGCACGTCGCTACAGAAGCACACGAACTTGTCTCACGGCTGCTTACGGCCAACTGGCGATCCTACACCGGCCGGCCGAGCGCATTGTCTCGTGACCTTGACAATGACAACGCACCGCTCGCAGCGCGGCGCGAACATCCCCCCGTCCCGGACAGTAGCAAACTGTCCGCCAACTCAATCTAAGGGCAGGCGAGAGAGGGTAGCGATCGCTCGCTTCAAAACAGAGTCCCCCACCAGGACCTCGGCAAACCTGGGCACACCATCCGACCCCGGATGAAGCTGAACAATGCGTCCTAAACGCCAGCGGAGGGGCGGCAGGTTTGGATCCTTTACCAACACGAGGTCTCCGGTCTTGGGTGGGGTCGTCCTATCCGACCACTTAACGCGTTGCTGCAAAATGTGCAAATACTCCAGATGCCAACGGCGCCAAAAACTCTGCGTAAGCTGCTGGAGCAATTCAAATCGCGAGAGCCGTCCGGAGGGCACTTCGGAATAAGGATATTCCGGCAAGGCGTTAAGCGGTCTGCCAATCAAAAAATGGCCCGGCGTAAGGGCCTCTAAATCATTCGCGTCCGAAGACAACGGACATAACGGACGCGAGTTGAGGACCGCCTCAACCTTACAAAATACGGTCGCGAGTTCCTCAAACGTGAGGACCGTCTCCCCAATAACGCGACGAAGGTGAGTTTTAGCGGCCTTTACAGTTGCTTCAAAAATCCCTCCCCAGTGGGGGCAGGATGGCGGGGAGTACTGCCATCGTACCCCTCTGCGAGAGAGTGTGGATCCGATCTCAAAATTATTCCTATCCAAAAATTCACAAACTTCCTTTAAATACCTATCGGTGCCCTTGAAATTGGTTCCACAATCGGACCTGATTAACGACGGCATTCCGCGGCGAGACACAAAACGATTCAACGTGGCTACAAAGGCTTCTGTGGTGAGGGCACTAACCACCTCCAGGTGGACCGCTTTAGTGGCCAAACAAACAAATACACACAAGTAAGCCTTTTCCGTTCTAGCATTACGAAGCCGCGATGTCTTAACGGTAAATGGCCCCGCAAAATCCGTTCCAACTCCTGAGAAGGGCATCGATTCGTTCACTCGATCGGCAGGCAAATCACCCATCTGGGGCTGCATCGTATCGGCGCGCAAACGATAACACGGGAGACAACGAAAAATAACGGATCGGATTATTCTCCGCGCTGACAAAATCCAGAACTCTCGTTGGAGGAGCGCGGTCAAAGCATTACAACCGGCATGAGCATTCTTTACATGTCGGTCTGTAATCAACAGTCTAACTAACGGTCCATCCTTGGGGAGCAACAAAGGGTGGCGTGATCCGTACGGCAGGTTGGCATGTCTGAGCCTACCTCCGACACGCAGCAATCCGGTACTGTCCAAGAAGGGATTCAACCGCACCAAGGGTCCCTTCAACTTGGGCTTACTTGAGCGCAGGGCTTTCAGCTCCGGTTCAAACTCTCGCTGTTGCGTCACTCGCAACCAATGCAACAGAGCGTCTTGCCGCTCTTGTGGGGCGAGGACCGGAGACAACGATTTCTCCTGAGGCTGGCGACAATTTCGCACAAAGCGCCTCATCCAAGCAGTCACGCCGAGCAACTTATCAAGAGAACTGTAGCGGTCTAACAAAAACTCCATCTGCGGAGCCGCCACCGTCTCCACGGCGTGAACACGCATGCCTAGGTCTGGGGCTCTGGCCACAGCCGGGGTGGCAGGCCATGAGCGCTCAGGCCGTAACAACCATGATGGACTCCACCATAGGTGGTGGTCCACTAACTCAGGCGCCTCGCAGCCGCGGGAGGCACAATCTGCGGGGTTCAGTTCGCCCGGTACGTGGCGCCAAATCAACGGGGCCTTTGAAGTCTGAATTTGTGAGACCCGGTTGGCCACAAAAACCTCAAGGGTGTGGACTGAACTCTTCAGCCAACAAAGGACGACCTGGCTGTCAGACCACGCAAATATCGACTCCAAGTCGACACCGTTTCCCAAGGTGTCGGCAACATGATTGAGTAGCCGTACTAAGAGAGTGGCGCCGGACAATTCCAACTTCGGAATGGTTAGCCTAGTCCGAAGGGGGGCGACCTTACTCTTGGCCGTAACTAAGTGTACGGCGACAACGCCTGCTGCATCCACCGTTCGGATGTAAACGGCTGCCGCGTATCCGCTTTCGGACGCGTCACAAAAGCCGTGCAGGGAGGCTTTAAACTTTCCCGAAGGCAGCATTTGCCTCGGTATACAAACCCGATTGACGTCGGGTAGGGATGACACGAACCTCACCCACTCTCGTAGGAGGCTACCAGAGAGGGGCTCATCCCATGACAATTCCGCAGCCCAGAGCTCCTGTAGGAAGCACTTCATCGAAAACACTACAGGGCTGAGCCAACCGTTCGGATCAAAGGTACGGGCTACAGTAGACAGCACCGTGCGTTTAGTCCAGACCTTTGGGTCTGGCAGTTCCAATCTATATGTGAACAAATCCGGGACTGGTCGATACTGGACTCCCAAAACAGACAGCATGTCTGGAGTCTCCGGATTTTCAAAGAGGAGCGGCTCTTGCTGGTGGTCCTTAGGCAAATCTGCCAATAGGTCCGGTGAGTTAGACAGCCACTTCCGCAACTCATAGCCACCAGCCCTCAAGAGCGCAATCAGCTCATCACGTAAGACGAGAGCCTCATCTAAGCTCGAGGCCCCCGTGCAGATATCGTCGACAAATAAGGCCCCCCCCTCAATAAGAGCAGATGCCCGGGGATAGCGTAGCCGTTCGCGCTCTGCGAGCTCCAAAAGCGAACGGATCGCCACAAAGGGGCTCGACCGCAAACCATAAGTGTTGGTGTTCAGCTCGTAAGCCAACATCGGATCCTGGGGATCCTCACGCCAAAGGATGAGCTGGTATCGTCTATCCTCCGGGTGAATCACGGTCTGTCTGAACATCATGCGGATATCGGCCACAAAGACGACAGCGTGCCGGCGGAAGTTGGTCAAAACATCACAGACATCGTGATGCAACTTCGGCCCCGCATGCAGACACTGATTCAACGACACTCCGGTTGACGTGGGCGCCGAACCATCAAAGACCACGCGGATCTTCCCATTGGAAGTCTTCAAAACAGCGTGGTGTGGCAGGAAGTAATGTTCCACATTACGCCAGTCCAACTGCGAGATGGACATGTGCCCAAGGTCCAAATACTCCCGCATGAAGTCTATATACTTCTCCTTGAATGCGGGATCCCTGGCCATCCTACGCTCCATGGACAACAATCTCTTCTCGGCCATCGGTCGGGAGCTCCCTAAAGGAGGGCGAACCGCCAAGAAGGGCAAGCGGGTAATCAAGCGACCCGAGAGGAGGCGCCCAGTGTTGTTCTGGTAGAACAATTCGCACTCCTCCGCTAACGGATCCAACCGCTTGGCAGTGGGAGGTTCCTCCACCTCCCAAAACTTTTGGAGAACGTCGGACAAAGTAGAACCGACAATGGTCTGGCGGTCTACCGACGGGGTCTCTGGTGTCTGTGGTACCTTTCCCATCACCACATGACCCAGCGACGAGGACAAGGCGACAAGATCGGCTGTCTGCAAAACTCGCTTGCTTCCATACAATACACGACCGAGGACATCCGCACCAATCAACAAGTGTATTGGGCCCGGTCGGTGGAAGGAAGGATCAGCCAAAGCCAGTCCAGACGTCAGCTCAATCGTGGATGGCGGCACTCGCACTTGCGGGAGTGGTCCAACCACCTTATCAAATACTATCGCCGAAGCACCGATCTTCGGCCTTGGCGTGAAGTGGGGGGAGAAGGAGAACTCAACTCGACCAATCGGATCAGGGATCCGCGAGTCTCCCACCCCCCGTACCGCTTCGTGATGCGGCACAAGCAAAAGACCCAGCTGTCGGACAAGCCACCTGGACATTATGCACCCCTGGGCACCTGAGTCCAAAAGGGCACGCACCGTGACAACATTGCCCTTAGGTCCCCAAACATTCACGGAGGCTGTTGGCAACAGCACAAGCTCCGGAGGGGTGGTTGGGTCCGACAGGGGCGCCATTAAAAATTTTGGGGGGGTACTTGTCCCCCTCGCGCCTGAGTCGGCGCGCCAAATGTGGGACGCTCGTACCGGGCGAGCGGGTCCCAATCGGGTACATACTGGCCCCGACCAACAGCACTCCTAGGTGCAGGGTAATACCCGTGTGGGGCGTGCCTCGGTACATAGTACCCCAATCGAGGCCTCTCCCTTAGGGGGGGGGAGTAGCAAATAGGGCCCGTGCCCATCGCCACCGTGGCGTACTCTTGTGGTACCCCCCTACCCCCGCCCGTGGCGGGGGCGTCTCTCCTATAGTTCCCCCTCTCCGGGGGGGACTGAACGGGGGGGCTAAGCCCCGCCGAATCTCTAGGGGACCGGTTCCGGGCCGCCGGGCCCCCGCCCGTGCGCGAGGAATTCGAACCCCGGTCGCTCCCGGCGTCCTTGCGGTCCAAACAAAGGAGGGGGTGATGCCTCCCTCCGCAAAGACGACAATCCTCGGTCTGGGGACACGCCGACTGCATGTGTCCCCCCAAACACCTATAGCACCATTGGCGCTGTTTCGCAACGGCCCTCCGTCCCTCTGGGCGGAGGCCTCTAAATTTGGCACATTCGTGCACCACATGCCTATCTCCCCTGCAATACCTGCACCGCTCACTCGGTGCGGGGGGAGGGGACTGCTGGAAGGCAGCATAGCGATTGGTCGGGCGACGGGGCTGTTCCCTCGCCGCCACCATACGACCAACACCTGGAACCGGGGCGGGCTCCAGGTGGTCCGTCACCCTACATTCGTCCTCCAAAAAACGAAGGAGGTCCGCGAAGGGCGGGAGATACGAGGCGCTGTCGCCTCCGTACCTCTGCTCGAAACGCCCCTTCATTTCAGCGGGCAATTTGGCGAGGACTATGTGCAGCAGTACAAAGGACCACTGATCCACCGGCAGGTCCAATCGCCTTAGGGAGTTGACCGCTGACAGTAGCGGGTTCAGCAACTCCCTCCGTAACAGGTGTACCCGCGTGATTCGCGGGAGGGCCAAAATCGTGGCCACGTGGGTGTCCGCCAGTAACCGGACATTCTGGTACCTGCTAACCAGAAGCTGGCGAGCCACCTGGTAGTTGTCGTCGCTGATGAGCAGGTGCTGGATTACCGAGCTGGCCTCTCCTCGCAGGGAGGAGCGCAAATAGGCCAACTTCTCACTAGGGGATAAGTCCCGTCGTGAATCCACCAAACTGTCAAACAAATTAATGAAGCCCATCCAGGCTGACAGATCCCCATTAAAAGTGGGAATCTCCAAGGTAGGCAATCGGCCTAGCAACGCCGTCGGGGTAGGTTTGACCTCCCCGCTCAAAACCGGCTCCCCCTTCCGAACAGCCAGGGCCCTCTCAGCCGCCTCCGTGAACTGGTCAGCCAGCTCATAGGCCTGGGCTACATCCTGCTCCAGCTGTTCCGACACGGCATCATCAGCTGGGGGGTTCTCTAAATAATACGCGCGACACTCCATGGCGTGGCGCTCCAGGTCTTGCAGCCGAGCTGCCAGCCCGCCATACCGAGCTAGCAACGCGCCTACCCGGTCGGCTCGGTCTATTAATGTGACCGCACAAGCAAGCCAACGCAAAGCTCCTTGGATGCCAGCCCTGGATACGGCGGTCGGATTCGTAGGAGCCATTTATATTCCGTTTAATAAACAAGCAAACAAAGAAATATAAAGGTGGTAAACATCAACAAAAAAAAAAAAAAACAATAGAAATAGGTCGCGTCACGATAATATAAAACACAATTAAAATTCGGACGACATACACGGACCCTACTATTTTCATAAATTATTAGCAACTTACCAATTTCAAGGGCTAACAATATAACGGTATAAACAAAACGTATAGGATTAACGATATGGCATACACGGCACGGCCAAGTCAACCTCGCAAATCAACTACTAAACCGTTATCAACAAACAAAAACAAAACTATTTTTAATAATAATACTCGTAATTTAATACTACTAATAATTAAAACCACTTTCCTCTTTTTTAACTAGGCAAGCGGACTCGGAACAAACACTAGTATGTGGTACTAATAAACAACACTTTCGAACGAAACTATTCGTCAAATAAATCCGGACACACAAAAAAAAAATATACACATCTAGGCGAGTAAACTCGTATCAAATCACTAGTATGTGACAACAATTATATAAGTGTCTATCTATTATCGGATCCACCAAGTGAGAAACATTCGCTTCGAGAATTTACTAGAACAATTTCTTAGTACTTCAATCGTCTCGGCATACCCTCGAGATTTCAACAAAAAAAAAAATAATTTTTAGGTACGCTTTTTAGGTACGCTTTTTATTTTTACTATGAAATTTTATGTACCTAGTTAATTTTAATATGAAAATTAACTAATTATATCAACTAACTACGCTCTGCTACCAAAAATATGATCACGCACAATTGTGATGACCACATCTACTGTGTTCCACAGTTTATTGAAACGAAGGTCTCTCATGCAAAATTAAGTAAATTAAAACTAGTCCTACCTTATGGTAAGGGATACTGTCCGTAATCCAGGGGGGCTGAACGTTGTCTCGCCGGCGCGCGCCGGGCCAAACGATCTCCACACAACCCCCGATGGGATACTCTTACAGCTAACACTCTTATACTACACACTGCCCTAATAGGCAGCTAAAACTTTCCCGGCGCTTTTCAAAGCGAACACACACGGGTTACAAGTCCGTACCCCGACCGGAGCCCTAGTAGGTGCAAAACGAAATCTCGGTCCCAATATGGGTAGGTAACTTGCGCGGCACGTCGCTACAGAAGCACACGAACTTGTCTCACGGCTGCTTACGGCCAACTGGCGATCCTACACCGGCCGGCCGAGCGCATTGTCTCGTGACCTTGACAATGACAACGCACCGCTCGCAGCGCGGCGCGAACAATTACTAAGAAATTTATATACTGCAAGTAGTAATTCAGGCTGTAAGGAAGATGGCAATACCTCTAATAACTTAAAGTCCAATTTATGTCAAAATTTAACTACTTACTTATATATTTTAAAAGATTGAATGATAATTAGAGGTAACACAATGCAAACAAATGAAATTCCTTAGAATAATAACGTGAAATTCTTAATCTGGAAACACTTGAATTTGAGTAAATGAGCATATACTCAAGTTGTTTGTCTAACAAATTAGTGAAAATTAACAACTTGGTTATCAAGATTGTCAAGATGTATTTGTCGGTAATATAAGTTTATATTGGTCTGAGAATGCAATGTGAGTGATGTAAATTATGAAAACAATACTCCCCAGGTTTAAGAAGAAGCAGTCCACAGTATTTATATCATTTCAATTTGAATTAATATCCTCTTCTTGAATGACAGTTGGGTAAATTTTTCCTCGCTTTTAATTCAAAAGTTTGTTCATTAAACTTGCTGATAACACTTCCACTTGTTATTTAATACGTAATTAAGCTAATTATAACGAATTATTAGGAAATTAAATGAGAATTACTAATTAATTAATTAATTACAATTACACAGCAAACTTTTAAGTGTTGCTGCCAGTGTTGCCAGCACCGAAAAAAAAAAAAAAAATATTGGGCCCGCTGTTGTTTTTAATATACATAAATGACCTTCCTTACTACGCGAAGAATTTATGTGAGACGGTGCTATTTGCCGATGATACATCTCTAGTCTTTAAAGTAGATAGAGGTGATGACTGTTCTGACGAAGTAAATAGTGCTCTTTCAAAAGTGTCACATTGGTTTAATAGTAATAATTTATCATTAAACTCAAAGAAAACTAAGTGTTTAAAATTTTCGTTACCTAATGTAAGACAAGTTGATTTTCATATTAGACTAGACGGCGATACGGTCGAATTCATTAACAATACAAAATTTCTAGGTATTATATTAGACTCGCGACTACAATGGGATCCTCATATCGAAGCCTTGGCGAGTAGACTCAGTTCGGCTGCATTCGCAGTTAAGAAAATAAGGCTCTTAACCGATATTGAAACGGCTAGAATAGTCTATTTTAGTTATTTTCATAGTGTTATGTCCTACGGCCTTTTGTTGTGGGGCTCAGCCGCTAACATCCAAAGTATATTCGTGCTCCAAAAAAGGGCTATTCGCGCCATTTACAACCTCCGATCGAGAGATTCTTTAAGAGATCTATTTAAAGAAATAAACATTTTAACTGTTGCAGGACATTACATCTATGAAAATATAATTTATGTGAAAAAGTATTATAATACATTTGTAAAGCAGAGCGATATTCATCGCTTTAACACAAGAAATAAAGATAAACTTGTCGTTCCCAAGTTTAGGCTAGAAAAATCCAGAGCCTCATTTCTGGGGAAAAGCATAGCCTTTTTTAATAAAGTTCCACAGCATATAATTGAACTACCATTGCATAAATTTAAATGTTACATTAAAGAGTCGCTGATGAGCAAAGGATACTATAAAGTAGACGATTATTTGAATGACCGCAATGCATGGTCATGATGTAACACATAACATAATCACTGTTTAATATGATGTATTTTTATACTAAGCAATTGTTGTATTAGTAACGATATGTTTTTTTTTTTTGTAAATGTCGTTACCTAACTAAGAAACGCTGGCAAGTTTCTTGCGCCCATTCTTCTTGTCAGTTAAAAAAGTCTTGAATGGGTGGTAGGAAAATATTGACGATTCATAAGTACATATTTATTATGTCTAAGTGAATAAAGAATATTTTTATCTTTTATCTTATCTTATCTTATCATAAAGTGAGAAAGTGAGCCTTATTACATCGATCTTAGGGCCATAAACCGAACTATAACCCACGCGTGCATAATAATATTACAGTACTAGTTGCGTAATAGAATTATCCCTACAAAGTTAAGTACAAAGAGCATGTAATCACTACGTTTAAGAGACGGGTCTTTCATAGAAAAAAAGTAAATTATCGTTTTGTATGGAAGTTATACTAAAACGGAATACCAACCACATAGCTGAAATTATGACGTACATGACGTACAGGGTTCCCAACATAATAACCGAAATAGTGATGTACCAGTCATGGGATTTTTTATCGATGGCGATATTAAAAAATATCAGGATTCCATTTCTATCATTTTGCAAACTTTAGGGTCTAATTGATGCCTTACTTACGCTAACGTTAATTCTCGGTTTAAATTAAACAAGAGTTATGTGACAATAAAAATTTCATTCAAAGAGATAAACCAAGTGTAACAAGAATTTCACGTTGGCGCAAATGGGGCTAAAAGTAAACTCCATTATTAAAGTCAAAGTCTAATTTAATCGAACTTATAATATATATACATGCATTTGGCAATAAAGATACTATAAAAAAACCTGTTTTCTTTTCCGAGGGGCTGCAGGTGCTATTTTTGCAGTTGTAGTTGAAGGTTCTGGAATATTCACAAGAAACATGTTAATATAGCATAGCATGTAAATGAATAAATAATGTAAATCATACAAACCGCCTTAAAAAATTCACGTAGGTACGTAATTAATACGTATTTAAGTTTACATACTTAAGTACTTTGAAGTCAGGCGTGAAACATGTATTTAAATTTTTTTGTGTTTTTGTTTAGACCCGCCCGACTGCATGCACGAATGCACTAAAAAAGAGCCACAATGCCGTGCGGGTGTACCGACACTATCTAACCGAACGGACTTTACTTCATTATGCAATAGGCATTTCAAAATTGGACCAACTTGGGAAAAAACCTGATGTTATAACGTTTGAATCATTTAAATCGGTTCAGCCGACTTCGAGTAATTAGTGTACATACTTAAAAAAAAACGCGACGAATAGATAACCTCCTCCTTTTCAACTCTTGAAGTCGGTTAAAAAATTATCGATTGTCGATAAAAAAATGTCAAGCACTATTTATCAGGTTATCTTCTCAATTTTTAAAATTTTAATAGAAAACTTTTAAATCACGTAATCCTTAATGTAATGGCTATAACAAAATGTGAATGTATGCTTACCTTTCTTCATTAAATGGAAATTTGGCCATGAATATTCGCTTTTGGCCTTCTGACCGGCCGGCTCGTAAACCACATAATATATTTCACAAGTTTTGTAATACATCTCTCAACAGATCACACGGGACCACGAAAACGTACAATTAAGGCGAAATTTTGCGAGTAATTCACAAAATGCACAAATTCACACATTAATACTAAAATCAAGCTTCGTTTACAAACAGTCAACAAGACAAGAATGTCAAATTTGGCGGCTGGCGGCTGACTGTCAGTCAGAGTGAGTGAGAGTCAAATAGGTGAAAGTAAGACAGCGATATTTTTGGTACAAACTTCATACAACACTTTTTTGTATGGAAGTTGCGCCAGACTCAGGCGTTGGAATCACCCATAGAATAGGTCAAAACTTAGTGGCCGGTAGCCCCGATACCCATTCATTGGCTATAATTAAGACCGCCATTTTGTTGGGGTGCCCCCATTGGCTAAAATTAAGGCTGTCACTTTTTCAAGAATTTGAAGATGACGTTTATTTAGTTTGTTTTTTTTTACTCATTTCGGTTTTCTAGTATTCTTTAGATGTTTTTCCACATTTCTCAGATATTTCTTTACAGAAATATGGATACATTATTCGAAGATGCCTTCGGTACACGTAAGTAAATCTATTTACGTAGTTTTATGTATCAATTATTTATTACATTAACCTAAATTTGAGTTTTGTTGTTTTAGGTAATTCCAAGAGGCAACTTTGTATTTCTTAAAACTAACCAAAACAAAAGAAAATACAGTTCACAACTTAACCGGAGTAAAGAAGATTCGGTTTCTCAGAATGTTATGAAATTTATCAAAGGCTAAAGAGTCGCAATAGTTTTTAAAAGTGCGTCATGCCTGGCACCACTGAGGCCTCTTTAACAAAAGTTAAACTGTGGGAAAACTCTGCTACCCTTCCACACCCATATGTACTCATCCAGGAAAAGCTCCCTCCTGGCCTTGAACTTCCCAGATCATTATGGAGATCTTTAAATAGACTCCGTACCCAAGTTGGTCGAAGTAAAGACAACCTGTCCAGGTGGGGCTTCACCAGTAACACGAATCTCGCGTGCAGTTGTGGTTACACTCCACAGACCATGGCCCACCTCATTGATTGCTCTGCATGCCCGGACACCTGCACGCGTGAGGACCTCATGTTGCCTGCAGATAACGCGGTGAGAGTGGCACAGTTTTGGGGCAACAACATATGATTTTGTACTTGTCATTGACATGTTCAAGAAGAAGTTATGAATGAAAGGTAGGTAATGTTTGTTTATTCTTTTTATATGAATGTAAGTAGGTATGTGTAATTAATTATTGATTAGTTTTGTTAAAAAAAACCTTCCTAATATCTTATTTCTTTATATGGTGATAATGATAAAGCACAGTAGATTACTTGGGATTAAATTTAAATAATCAGTTGTCACATATAACAAGTTTCAATTTAGTGAAGTTGTTAATACCAAGTCAAGAGAAAATAACAGTGTAAGTAATTCAATAACTTTGTCAAAACATTTAAAATGCCTTATCATCAAATTCATATTTCTGATTCTGACCAACAGTACAGAATTATAACAAATGTATCGGTGGGATAATATATGATTGTTGTCGGTACGAATGATGGTTTATTGTGATTGTCTTATGACATGTGACTATGTTATAACTGTTACTGCTACCTACTATCTTAGATCTTACTTAATTTTATATACTACCTCTCATCAGTCTATGTACAAAGCTTATCTGCTTAATAACAGTTATTAACTATGAACATTGATTATCTATAACTTGTGCATAGCGGCACAACAAACAAAATGTGCTTTATACACACTACTCTTTCTTGATTTACAAACTTTTCAGTTCAACTATCACTTATTTGTTTATAAAAAGTTATGGCAGATTATAGTAACAATATGTAGAATCTATACTAACCAAATCTAATCTTTTCAGATAACTTGAGTCTCAACGAGGTTCGTGGAGTGCTGCGAAGATGCCTGTGTCTGCCTATTCTTGCGGTAATAAGTTATCAAATCAGAATTATGGTGCAAATTACTGCTGTTAGTTGCTATATTGATTACTTATGGCATTAAATGTTTAACTATTAGAATTAGGTTATTGCATCTTGCATTGAAAGTGATATTAACAGTAAATAATTAAATGGCAGTTACTACCTAAATAAAACTACTAGGAAAAATAGCATTAGCATTTGTGCGTGAAAAATTTAATTTAATTTTTCTTGTGGCTGATAAAGTATTTATATTTCTTAGTTTATCTATAAAGTCAATTTAGTAAGTAATTTCATTTCTCTCATTCTTTGTCTTGTATAAATCTCAACTTATACTTATGTACTTTGTATTTGATAAAATTATAATGTCAAGTAATAAATGCCTTCTTTCATCAAATGTGTTTTTTATTTGAGCAGAATTTAAAATAATATTTTAATAGGGTTGTACCAAACGTCGATGATTTGCACAACTATCGATATCGAATCAAGGGTGTCGATAGTTCTGGCAGCACTATGTTGTCAAACTCTAATCGGGGTCCGTCATTCACTAACAAACGGCCGCTATAAGGCTTGATTCCTATCTGTACTAGTCTATATAATTTGTGGCCAGACTGGTTAAGTAAGTACCTAACTGCAAATTATATGCGAGTAAACAGAGACTTTTCAATTTAACCGGGTAATACAGTATCCCTACAAAGTTAAGTTAGTACCTAACTGCAAGTTATATGCGAGTCAACAGAGCATTTTCAATTTCAGCGGGTAATAGATACAGTTCTTTTTTTGTAACAACAAAGAGGTTTTATTCGGATGAAAATCCATTTACGTTTTTAGAATAAATAAATGTGTCCCTAATTAAGACAAAAACATAATTAAGTATATTATTATCAAATTATTTATAATTCACAATAATTTGTTATAAAACATTTGTATTTTGTTACTATTATTATACTTAATTATTTTGAAGTAGACTGTATGGCTGTATGTAATCAATAACCTCACATTTGGCGCGTGCAAAAAAAAAACTTGCGCGCTTTTTCCCTTAATTAATATTAGGTTAATACAAAATGTATGCAATAAATGTTTGTTTTTCCTCGCAAGTGTGTTGAAAAAGTGCGTATGAAACTCGTGAGCAACTTACTCACTAGACACTCGGCTGATTTACGCCCTCGCCTGCGGCTCGGGCTGCAACCCACAGCCTCGTGTATAATGAGCAACCTAAGCTCACTTGTATCATAATATACTATTAGTTTATTGATTGAAGTTTGATGTTCGTGACTTGTGATATAATTTGTGCTTCTGACATTAACTGCAAGCAAGAATGTTAATTGCCTAGAATTTTGTTTTGAGTAAGTGTTGATTATCAAAACAAAGTTGAATATGAACCGTCTACCGGCATGCAGGGTATGCTTGGCATACGATACCCGCTTGTGTTCAATAATGGATGGCCATGGCCAACTTCGCGATGTTTACGAGACATTGGTTGAAGCGTCGGTAAGTGTTGATAAATCTGCATATACTATACCTTCTTCTTGAGCCAATCTTCAAGCTCAAGAGCCTCTTTTCCTTGGGGTTTTCTTTAGAAACCTGCTGCATTCCAAGTGATTTTGGTTTTAATTGATAGCCAATGATGCCCCTAATCATAATCGAGATACAGATTAAGATGTAAGCTTATATTTATTTATAGCTGTATTCAGAATTACATGGTTACTAGTGTATAAAATAAATTTGATGTTCTGTTAATTTTGTTTTCATTTTCTGTGTGCCCTCTGGCAAAGGCCTCCTCCAAACTCCTCCACTTCTCCCTCTCTCTAGCCGTTCTTATCCCGTTTTTCCCCGCCATCTTTGCCAAATCATACTCCCATCTCTTTAGTGGTTTTCCTTTCCATCTTTTCCCGTCTCTAGGGTACCATTCAGTGACCATCTTAGTCCATCTATCTCCTCTCACTGTGTGGCTGGCCCATTTCCATTTGAGGCTTCTCAGTTTTAATACTATGTCTTGCACTTTGGTCGCTTTCCTTATATTGTAGTATTTGATTTTATCTAGTTTCCTCTTGCCTAGCATGCTTCGCTCCATGGCCTGTTGACAAGTTTTGTGGTTTGGTTTGCTGAGATTTGGTAAACGCCCATGTCTGGCACCCATATGTTAGGATAGGTAGGATGCTAGTGTTGGAAAGCTCACTTGTGGCTGTGAAATATTGATTTTGTTTTCTCTCATTATCTCTATGTGTGACCAGTAACTATTCCATGCATGCCCTATGTGTCTCAATTTCTTTACTGGATGTATTATTTGTAGCAATTATTTATCCAAGATATTACGTGTACCCAATGATGTTTTATATGTAGATACGTTATCTGATCTAAAAAGTGGCGACGAAAAAGTAAGGTAATTGCCCGAAGTTTAATCAGTCACACACAGACCCTTGTCGTGTTAACGCGCTGTAACAATTTTTCGATTACGCCTCAAATAATAAACTTAATGCCTTCCTGTGTTTAGAGAAGTTGCAAAAACTATGCCGGATCTTTAATAGACAAGAAAATTGATTCATTTCATATGTAATTATTGAAATTATAAATTTAAAATAAAAGTTAAATAATTAGTGATGACTTTTGCGCTGTTGCCAGTTCGACATGCATGAGCGAGTAAGCTTGTAAAGTTTTGTAAACGCATGAAAGAGACAGAAAACTGGTCATAAGACAGTGCTTGCAATAACTGTTTATCTCTTTTTGACAGTGGGGGTTTGTGTATATATGTCTCTGACTAACATTATTATGGTAAAAAGAGATAGATATGCGGAAATGCCTGTTGTTAGGAAGAGATAAATTTATTTTGACAACTTGTGCTTGTTTTTGGTTTCTTTTAACGTGTAGTACGAAATTCGCCATTTTAAAATGCAATTTATTCGAGTGTAACGTGTCTATTATTAAAACGTCATTGTGTGTACCTATTCATCTACACATTTTATTTCAGTGTTGTTTACTATATTTGTTTCTTGAGCTCTGTTGATTATTGCTTTAGTTTTGGATGTGTTCATGTGTAGGCCCACTTGTTTGCTGTATGTCAGCATTCCTTGTAGTTCCAGAGGAGATTTCACAAAGAGGATAATATCATCAGCAAATCTTAAGTTTGAGAGGTACTCACTGATGATCTTTAGGCCATGGTCCGTCCAATCTAGCTGTCTGAAAATGTCTTCCAGCACTGCAGTGAAGAGCTTTGGTGAGAGAGGATGTCCTTGCCTCACCTCTCTTGCTATGTTAATGGTTTCTCCTTCTCTTTCTAAATTTACTTTTGCTCTACTGTCACTAAATATGTTCTTAATTATTCTGATGTACTACTCCTACCTATGAAGGTCTCTTTGTGGGTGGAAGTATGTATGCCTGTATGCCTAGTAATAGTGATAAATGGTCGAAATTAACAAGCCCACCACTCACTCTATACTTACATTTATTTGGACATAAACTCAAAAACTTAAAAAGCCGGTTTCTATTCTAAAGCCAACCCAATTGGGTAATATAAAAAATCTAAGCAATTCCTAGACTATTTTCTTACTAATTAGTTTGCTTATCACCTATATTCTAAACTTTCTACAAAAACATCCTGTTCCAATCTAAAGTACCCATCTGTATCCATCCATAGACATGCTAGCCTCTTGGCTACCATGTCTATGGATGGGTATGAGTATTTGTGGATACTAACGTCCCAATACTCAATTGCTTCTCAACCTTAGGAGTGTCTCAAACATTGCCATGTCGCTTTGAATATCAAAGGTATGAAAGAGACGCCATGATGTTTAAGGCGCTCTCAAAGTACAGTAGCTAGCTTTCAAGTATTCAAACATCTCTATGTTACTTTCTTTTTCAACTGTATGTCAATATTCAGTTAACATTTACCTTACATAATTCCTCTTGCCTCTTCTGCAAAAAAAATAATTCAGGCTGATACAAGCATTTGAGAATGTCAAAGAAGCTACGCTATCTTACTTGTGTTAAGTACTTAGCTATAATTTTGAAATGTAAAGTAAAAACAGTTATTATATTTAACTAGAATTAAAAACTAACTACTTTTGTCTAAATTCGTTTTATTCATTTTCAGCTGGATACAGAAGACATGTTGCCCACAGCAGTATGTTACATTTGCTTCTCTTTGTTGAAGAAAATGCTGCAGTTTAGAGACAGATCTCAGAAGGCAAACCAGATACTGCAACAGATGATAAGCTCAGGCTTGCAGGTATCCTTGTATAATAATTACCCCATCAAAAGCATCCTGTAAAAAAACTAGCCAAATCTCGCTGGAGCTACTTATTTCTATATGAAAGTGATGAAATCTCTCACTAAAGCCTAGCCAATTCTAATGTTCTTACTGGGATGTCTTTATTTTAGAGTCAGATTTTATGTCACTTGGCCATTGAACACAAGCATAAATTATGCAATGGTGGACACAAGTCAACGGCAAAGGCACATAAATCTTTAATAATAAAGAAATCAATCAATCAATTTTATATTGAACAAATATATTATTAAATTTTTCAGCTTTCAGTCAGTTCTCTGGCTATGTTAGTCAAAGACCAAACTGGCATGTCTTGGACCCTGGGGGTTTCTGACATTGAAAGGACCACCACAGGCGAAGTTGAGATTGAGGTGAAGACAGAATGTGTGAAGTCAGAAATGGACATGGACGGAATGAGTGATCAGAATGAAGGTATGTATTTCCTTATGATCATGATCGGTCATTTAATTTCCCCACTGCTGGGGCACTGGCTGGGCACTGGGCACTGGGCACCTTCCTTAGGCTGCATCTCATTGGATGCTACCCAAAGCTTGGCCAGCAGCGAGCGTCCTCACTCACCCCGTATACCCTACCGGAATAGGCACGTCACGTTGTGATACAATTTGAGGAGCCCGTGGCGCTGTGAGTAGCGCGCTCCCACCTCCCACTGCGTAACTTGAGGTTAAGCAATGGTCGGTCACGGGATGGGTGACCAAAATGTATTATATCGAGCTCCTCTGTGCTTCGAAAGGCACGTCGAGCCGTTGGTCCCGGCTGCGTTTGCAGACGTTAATACCCACCAATCCGCATTGGGACCGCGTGGTGGGTCATGGCCCATTCTACTTATCCCTCCGTGACAGGTGATGATGATGATCATCATGGGTCATTTAACGTCCCCTCTGCTTGGGCACTGGCCTTCCTTAGAGCTGTATCTCATTGGATGCCATGAAAGCGATGCAAGCGGCGCTTCCCTGGCTCACTTCACGTCCGTGAGACGCCAAGCCGTCGCCAACTGAGACTGAGGTAGGGTTAGGTACGTTGTGATACAATTGGACATGTTTTGATTGGCGACTCTGCTATGCCGGCGTCGTCGCTGCCATGGCATCCTAATGATATAGCTCTCATGGATGGATAACTACTGCGAATGCAGCCGGGACATACAGCTTGACGTAAAGAGCTCGAGATAGTAAATCATCGTGACCGACTGACCATTGCGAAAGTGTTTAACCACAGCAATCGCAGGTAGAGCGCGCCGGACCACTGTGTCTCGGTGTCATATACATATACAATGTGTTCCATTTGGTATCCCACTATGCCTTGACTCTAAGGTTTTATTATGCCATCATCAAAAAGAAATGAAGAAGTCCAGGGAACACAGGTCGAAACACGAGTGCTTTTTGTCTTTTCCATATAAATCCCTCAATCGACTAAGCAAGGTTTATATGGTTAGCCGAAAAAACACGTTATTCGACCTATGTTACTTAAAAACTACTTAAACTACTTAATTCTATATTTTTATATCCACAACAAGTTAGCATTCGCCTTCATGACACTCATGTTAAGTGGTGATAAGGCCGAAGGTGAAAGCTTACTACTCCGGGAATCCTCAATCACTTAGGAACTGGCTATCTCATCTCTTACTGCCGGAACACAATGATGCTATAAATATCACTGTTATGGCGTCAGACTTGGATAAGATGGTGGTACCTCGCCAGGCGGACTTAGAACAAGTCCTACCACCAACCAAACCGAATTCAATATGTACCCCACTAATAGGAATCAAACCCGGGACCTCTGGGTCTGATAATCGTGGAGTGTACCACTAGACCACAGAGGCGGTTAGATATCAAATAGAACACGTTGTTTAGTCTAAATATTAAGAAAAATGTTATGGAACCTAACAACCGATGCAAAAGTGTAATTAGAAAGTTTTGATCAGAAAAATTAATTGTTTTATAAGCACTGTACTATGTTTTTAGATCATTCAGACGCTATACCAGAATATAAAGACTCTACAGATTCTGAAGACGACTTGCCGATACAGAATATGAGTAAACAATGCAAAACAGACCGTGTCAAGGTTAACGAAACACCCAAGGTTCATTTGGAAAAGAGAAGTGGATTTGAAGGTAAAAAAATCTTACTACGTTAAGATGTTTGTATCTGGATGAAATTCAGCACAGAGATTATGGTCTCTATTGATATACCTATGCTGCTATTTATACCAAAAAAATATCTTATTCCCACTCATCCCAAATTAAGTGGCTTATGAGGCCGGCGACCGGTCAGCTCCCCATACTAACGTAATACCAAAATGATTTGAAATTAGAGTATTAATATCTGTAATTGTAATTGTATTCGGATTAAGACAGTATTTATCTAGGTTTCCATTAAAAAAAAATCCTAAATACTTACCCAATTAAAGATAAATGCGAATTGCAGTTTTGTATGAATAGGTAGATATTTTTTTTATAGAAACCTAGATAGTATTTATCTAGGTTTCTAGTTCGGTTCGGTTTTCTTAATCCAAATAACATCACAAGTACAGGTAATCATGCTCAAATTTTAAATTATTTTGGTATTACGTTTGTATGGGAGACTTACATGACGCGGGCCTCATAAACACTTGCGTATAATGGGAAACAACGATGGGTATTACCACAGCACATACACACGAGAAAATATAGAAATGTTAGTTTTCAATATCTACCCGACCGAACATCGAACCATCGCACCTCGGTCGGAGATTGAAACTTTGAAATCCGGTGCGCATGCCACTCGACCACGGAGGTATTCACGATACATTTTGTATTGTCTCTGGCACGAATGGCAGTAAATGTAAGATGAGAAAATAAAATGAATATCTCCCACCGTCACACACATCGACATTGATTCCGAAAAAATAGTAGCTTATGCACTTGTGACCGACATAAGAAACAACGGAGCTTATTACAAATAGATTCATATTTCAAAGCGCTTTTTTTGTTTGATTTTAAAACAAAGCAAACATATTGTCAACTTATTTTAACATGGTCAATGTCAAGACTGCAAAGTATCATACAAGTCTTAAACCTTAAAATTTTATTGTAGACTAACTTTCCGCCCGCGGCTTCGCCCGCGTGGACTACACGACGTTATCCCGCGGGAATGTGATAGTTTTTCGGAATAAAAAGTAGCCTATGTTCCTCTCCAGGCTACCAAGTATCTGTGTACCAAATTTCAGCCAAATCCGTTCAGCCGTTTTGGCGTGATTGAGTAACAAACATCCAAACATCCAAACATCTAAACTTTCACATTTATAATATAAGTAGGATTTGAAAATATTTTCACTTTTTTGTTTTGTGTGCAATCACACATCAAGAGCAAATATTTCAAAATCTATGATAAATATAAAAAAAAGTACAAGCCTAGTTCTTATGCACACAACAAACCGAAAATCCTTTGCTGTATGTTAAGGTTTATAGGGTGGCAAACGTTAGAAGTGTTACAAGTCATGAGTTGTTTAAGTTATTTGCTTGAATTTGAGTTATTTAATAAAGTTAAGTCCTTAGGCAAAATTAAGTTTTTAGAATCAAATTGAAACTTAGATTATGATAACACAATGCAGTATACTTTACTCAAATACATGTTCGACCAACGGAATAGTCGTCAATCGAATACAGCTCAAATCTAATTGTTTTGTTTGAAAAATGGAAAATAAAGTATTTAGATAAAATCGACCCGTCTCACAACCAGCTCCGATGGGACTCGAACTCGACTCCGTAGCTCAGTGGTTAGAGCAGTCGCCCGGATAGCGAAAGGTCGTGGGTTCGAGTCCCATCGGAGCTGGTTGTGAGACGGCTCGATTTTTTCTAAATACTTTTTTCCATTTTTCAACCATATAAATTGCATTGTGAATGCAAAAAAGTAAAAATTTAAATTACTTGATTTTGTTTGTATATATTCAGGTGCTGCACCACCTGAGCAACGGAAGTTAGATACAATTAAATCAGAAAACGAATCGGTTAACATTCAAGCACCTTCAAGAAAAACCGAGAAAGATGAAGAACCTAGAGAAAAGAAAGGAGATAAAAAGAAAGTATCCGACTTAAACAATAAAAGCAAAGAATTTCAAATTTCTTTTAAAACAATATTGAAAGAAACTGAACCGACTACTTGCAATATTATAAGTAAAAAGCATAATGAGAGTGCATTCAATACAAATGATACGGTTACACCTCCAACGGATATTTTTACATGCGATGTATGTAAAAATGAATATCAGAGTAAAACAGTTTTAGAAACCCATATAAAGAAATCGCACTCGATAAATTCAGAGTTGAAAGTAACAAACGAATGTAAATCCACTAATGTATTGGAGGTACAAGAAATCCAGAGTAATGAAAATCTGTCAGAAACAAATAATAATTGCGGTAGAGATATTAAAAAGTGTAGCAAAGGAAAACAATACCAATGTAGTTATTGTATGAAACGTTTTACTAGTAACAGAAGTTTGTCATTACATTTAAGGATCCACACTCTGACTGATATATGCGAGAAAGGCTTTTCTCAAAGTAGTCATTTAGCTGGTCACTTAGGAGTCAACACCAAATTTAGATGTGATATATGTGAGAAATATTTTAGTCAAAGTAGTAATTTTACTACACATCTAAGAATTCATTCGGGCGAGAAACCTTACTCATGCTCTTATTGCGATAAAAGATTTACTACTAGTAGTGATTTAACTACACACGTAAGAATCCACACCAAAGAAAAACCATTTAAATGCGATATATGTGAGAAATATTTTAATCAAAGTACTAATTTAACTAAACATCTAAGGATTCATTCGGGCAAGAAACCTTACTCATGCTCTTATTGCGATAAAAGATTTCCTGTTAATGATGCTTTAACCAGGGACCGGAAAACCCCTGTTTTTGATTAAGCTTATTATTAGGGAAACCTTGTTAAAGGGTAACCGTATTATAGGGTTACCCTATCGATAGTGTAAGACTCAAGAAAGGGTAACCCTTTCGAATTAACTTAACTTCTTTCCAATGGCTTACCGTATCGAAAGGGTTTTGAAGTAAGCACTTACCACATAATTGGGTTACCCTATTGTCTCCTGCATCGCATCCAGGGACCGGAACCGCTTACCCTAACCCGGGTTTTTATAGGGTATTTTAAAGACTTGTTTCTACAAACCCTTTCAAATTGATAAGCATATCATCGACTTACCGTATTGACAGGGTAACCAAATGAATCAAGTTAATTCGGGTAAGCGCTTACCATAAACGAAAAACCCTTTTAAGTCTTACCCTGTGACAGGGTTTTGAAGCGTCAAAGCAATTTAAACTTCTGCGCGCACTACATTAGACTTATTATTGTATAACAATTTCAAGTGTGATCGCGGCATCGACAAAATCTTCGCTACGTCAGATAATAACGAATCATGCGTCGTTCACGCTAAAGTTCATTTTCGCGTGATCCGTCGGTCGCCGCCGCTCGCTATTGTTTATCCGAGTGGCCGCGGCGCCGGCATTTAAAAACGGAAGGATGGAACTTGTTTAATATGACCGCTACATAACACGTGTTTGTTTGTTTTTGTTACTGACGATCGTTTTTAATTATTTGTAAGCAGTGAATTCTTTATCTAAATAAGTACTAGTACTCAGAGTATATAACTCTTCTGTGCGTGTGTATGTAACTGAAGTCCTCCTAAACAGTTTCGATTTTTTGTGTCTTCAGGCGGATTCCAGAATGATTTAGATTTACAATTGGACCCGGTAGGTGGCGTGCTGTCGATAAGGCGGTACAAATTTCGCCGATCGAGCAGCTAGTAGCTTTATTTTTATTTTTTATTTATTACAGAACCATGCATGTTTACAATTTGCTTAGGTCTAGTAAATTACAAAATTTTAACAAATTGTAATAAGTTATTGTAAACTCAACAATATGGCTACATTTTAAGTTAATAATGTATAGTTACAATACAAGACTCGAAGTAGGTACCTATAAAAACTTATAAATTTAAATATTGTACAAAAACTCTAGCGTGAGAAATAGTAAGCTTTATAAAATAGCTTTATAAAAAAAGTAATATTTGATATAATGCTACTTTGTAGAAACGTTTTTCATATAAATTTAACTGGCTATGGATGGCTTCTGAGGCCTGCAACGTTATTAGTCATTTGAAACAAAAATTATCAAAAAGAAATAAAAAATCACTTAATTTTTTGGATTCGCCTATTTTTGTTAATCTACGTAGGTACTAATAGTATTTAGCCTTCTTTAACATGTGATGCAAGTCTCGACGCAAACTAATATTTTTTCATACAAAAACTAGTTTTTTTCTCAATAACTGCGCATTTGTCAGTTTTTTCCGCTAAGGTATATTAACTTTATGGTTTTTTCATATAAAAATTGTTAGGAAATTCATTATCTGTCATGAAAAAAAAAACAGTTCGATACAGCGATTTTGGAGGACTTTAGTGGCCATGCACGGTGTTTCCAAAACCCTTAAAATCGGACATCCCCCTTTTTTCAATAATTGGAAAGAGTTAAGCTTTACAAATGCAAGAGTAGAACTCCCGTGTTTCAATTCCACTTGGTTACCGAGTAATAAAATTTTGAAAATGGGCATTTTTAACACCGGTAAATCGAAACTTATTTGTTATTAAAAAGGTACGCGCTAGAAATTTGATTATTTAAAAAGTTCGTTTTCAATATTTAGCCGACCGAGGATCGAACCCGGGACCTCTAGAGATAGCGGCACCTTGAAAACCGTTGCGTACACCACTCGGCCACGGAAGTCGTCAAATGTCGTCAAAGTAAAAAAAAACCAGGATGGCGGCCAACTTTTTTGTTTGTGGGCAGATTTTGATGAAACTCGATTTTTAGTACTATTTTTACAAGAAAACTGTAACACAATGTTAAAAAAAATATAAACCAAGATGGCGGTCAACTTTTTTGTTTGTGGGCTGATTTCGATGAAACTCGGTTTTTGGTACTATTTCGTCAAGAAAAGAGTAACGCAATGTTAAAAAAATAAAAAATCCAAGATGGCGGCCAACTTTTTTGTTTGTGGGCCGATTTTGATGAAACTTGATTTCTAGTACTATTTTGACAAGAAAACAACAACGCACTGTTAAAAATATAAAAAATCCAAGATGGCGGCCAACTTCTTTGTTTGTGGGCAGATTTTGATGAAACTCGATTTCTAGTACTATTTCGTCAAGAAAAGAGTAACGCAATGTTAAAAAAATAAAAAATCCAAGATGGCGGCCAACTTCTTTGTTTGTGGGCAGATTTTGATGAAACTCGATTTTTAGTACTATTTTTACAAGAAAACTGTAACACAATGTTAAAAAAAATATAAACCAAGATGGCGGTCAACTTTTTTGTTTGTGGGCTGATTTCGATGAAACTCGGTTTTTTGTACTATTTCGTCAAGAAAAGAGTAACGCAATGTTAAAAAAATAAAAAATCCAAGATGGCGGCCAACTTCTTTGTTTGTGGGCCGATTTTGATGAAACTTGATTTCTAGTACTATTTTGACAAGAAAGCAACAACACTGTTAAAAATATTAAAAAATCCAAGATGGCGGCCAACTTCTTTGTTTGTGGGCCGATTTTGCTGAAACTTGATTTCTAGTACTATTTTGACAAGAAAACAACAACACTGTTAAAAATATTAAAAAATCCAAGATGGTGGCCAACTTTTTTGTTTGTGGGCCGATTTTGATAAAACTCGATTTCTAGTACTATTTTGACAAGAAAACAACAACGCACTGTTAAAAATATTAAAAAATCCAAGATGGCGTCCAACTTTTTTGTTTGTGGGCTGATTTCGATGAAACTCGGTTTTTGGTACTATTTCGTCAAGAAAAGAAGAACGCAATGTTAAAAAAAATCATAATCCAAGATGGTGGCCAACTATTTTGTTTGTGGGCCGATTTGGATGAAACTCGATTTCTAGTACTATTTTGACAAGAAAACAACAACGCACTGTTAAAAATATAAAATATCCAAGATGGCGGCCAACTTTTTTGTTTGTGGGCCGATTTCGATAAAACTCGGTTTTTGGTACTATTTCGTCAAGAAAAGAGTAACGCAATGTTAAAAAAATTTAAATCCAAGATGGCGGCCACCTTTTTTTCTTGTCGGCCGATTTTGATGATTTCTAGTACTTTTTTGACAAGAAAACAACAACGCACTGTTAAAAATATAAATTTATTTTTAACATTGCGTTGCTGTTTTCTTCATAAAAACCAAGTTTCATAAAAATCGACCCACAAACAAAAAAGTTGGCCGCCATCTTGGACTTTTTTTATTTTTAACAGTGCGTTGTTGTTTTCTTGTCAAAATTGTACTAGAAATCGAGTTTCATCCAAATCGGCCCACAAACAAAGAAGTTGGCCGCCATCTTGGACTTTTTTTATTTTTAAAAGTGCGTTGTTGTTTTCTTGTCAAAATAGTACTCGAAATTGAGTTTCATCAAAATCGGCCCACAAACAAAAAAGTTGGCCGCCATCTTGGATTTTTTTGTATTTTTAACATTGCGTTTCTGTTTTCTTGTCAAAATAGTACTAGAAATCGAGTTTCATTGAAATCGGCCCACAAACAAAGAAGTTGGCCGCCATCTTGGATTTTTTATTTTTTTAACATTGCGTTACTCTTTTGTTGTATTTCAAAAAAGTAATGATTAAAATAATTAAATTATTGTAGTACAAATTGTAATTTTCACTAGCAACACTTTTAAGTTGAAATTGACAGAAAGCGCCGGCATGGCGCCACTGTGTTTTGAACGGGGATAGACAAAATGGCGGGAATCTGCCCGTAGGCGGACAGTCAGTTGTGTGGTCAATTCTGTTCGAGTTGTCGAGTCGAGAGGACGTTAACCAGTGATTGTACGAATGAAGCATAAATAAATGGATGCCTATACTGCTGAGTTATTATTTCGTCATAATTCAGAAGTGGCAACAGAAAACCCGCAAAGAAGTTCAGTTATAAGGTACGTGCAATTTTTCTCTAGAAGTTGTATAAAATCAGTTTGATCAGTTGACCTTATTCGCATTTACAAAATATTTCAAATTTATTCCGCCTTTCTGTGAAAAATCGGCACTTTATTTAAAAAGCTGTCTTTTATGACTCGGAGTCAATCGACCCGGACGTTTCAAATCTTTTTCAAAAGTTCGAATGAAGATTGAAAACATTCGAAACCGAAATTAAATTTTATATGATACGTGTTGAGGAATATTAGGAATGTAAATGCTATGATTGCGTAATTATTGTAGGTACTCAATATAGTTAATAAAGATAGCTTTGATTTTGACTTTCACATGCCATTGATGTGGGCCAAATATGTTGAGCATGTTTTAAAGAGAATGAGTGATTTTATGTTTTTGAAATTACAATGGAAATATATAATTTAACAGACAAGAATGCAAAAAGGGCGAATGGTTAGGTTATATGAACAATACTCAATTCTTTGTATTCTATTACTATACAACTAGTTTGTTGAGTTGGCCATGTGTGTCACTTATTATAAAACCATGTGTATGTGTGTCTAAGCTTGAGTACCTAGTGGTGGCCATTTGCCGTAAAGTCGTTAATGGATTTAGATAGTTTGAAGTTTAATTTTGCAGTCGCTTTACAAAAGTAATAGGTATTAGAAAAAGGCCATGTCTGCCTATAGCGTAATTGAGTAGCCATGTGAGCTACTAGTCCGCCATGTGTGTCAGTTATAATCCGGCCATGTGAGCCTATAGCTTAGTTGAGTAGTGATGTGTGCCTATAGCCTAGTTGAGTAGCCATGTGTGCCTATATCCTAGTTTAGTAGCCATGTGAGCTACGAGTCGGCCATGTGTGTCGCTTATAGATAGACCATGAGTGTCTAAGCTGGACTAGTAGTGGTCATTTGCCGAAAGGTCATCAGTGCATAGATAGTTTGAAATTAATTTTGCAGTCGCTTCACAAAAGTAATGTTAGAAAAAGGCGATGTGTGCCTACAGCTTAGTTGAGTAGCCATGGGAGCTAAGAGTCGGTCATGTGTGTCTATGCTTGAGTAAAAGCTAGGCTACAAGGCTAGATGCGCCTACAGTTTATATGGCTAGATGCGCCAACAGTTTATAAGGCTAGATGCGCTTACAGTTTACTAGGCTAGACGCGCCTACAGTTTATGTGGCTAAATGCGCCTACAGTTTACAAGGCTAAATGGGCCTACAGTTTACTAGGCTAGACGCGCCTACAGTTTATGTGGCTAGATGCGCCTACAGTTTACAAGGCTAGATGGGCCTACAGTTTACTGGGCTAGACGCGCCTACAGTTTACTTGGCTAGACGCGCCTACAGTTTACTTGGCTAGACGCGCCTACAGTTTACTAGGCTAGACGCGCCTACAGCTTACATGGCTAAATGCGGCAACAGTTTACAAGGCTAGGTGCGTTTCCAGTTCATATGACTATCTGCATTTAGATACAAGGATAGAAGCTCCTTCTAGATTAAAAATCTAGGTGTATATTTAGGTTAAAAGGCTACACGCGCCTTTTGATTACAATGCTAGAAGTGCCTTCAGTTTGTCAGGCTAGACTCGCCTACGAGCCTTCAGCTTGTCGGTATATTATGTCTCATTGCTAACAATACCTAGAGCTGATTGATTTAATGTGTTTGTGGTTATTGTAGGTCGAAGGCCTATATGTAGCTATATTACTTTACTATTTTGTCCCTTGTTATCATAAAAAGTGAATTTAATTTTATATGCAGTTGTACTAGACAAGTGCATTAGTTTCAGAATGTACTAAGAGTTTTGACTTGTTGAATTTGATAAATAACGAAAGTTTTCGTATACTGGCTCCTTATACACTTTTTAATTAATTGGGCTATGTGTGTCGCTTGAACCTAATTTATGCGGCATACAATTATTTCAGTTGGTCAAGTTGGCCATTCTTAGAATAGAATAGAATAGAATAGAATAATTCTTTATTTGCAAGCAAACACGGTACAAAAATAGATAAAAACAAAAGGACATGCAAGACCTCGTGTCGCACCAGGTACTGGCACACAAATATAATGATAATTACTTAATAAGTTTTGATGATATAAAATCATTAATTTAAAAATGTCAACAGGATGAGGTCTTATTTAAGTGTACAATATAAGAACGTTGAACATTAATCCTTCAACGCCCCAGAAATGAGACACTATACTTAGTTATTTAAATTTTTACTTTTTGCATTCACAATGCAATTTTTATTATCGAAGAGTTGAGGGTGGGGTGTTTTGGAGAAAATGATCCGAGCGGTCGCCCGGATAACGAAAGGTCTTGGGTTCGAGTCCCATAGGAGCTAGTTATGAGATGGGTCGATTTTTTCTGAAGTACTTCATTTAAAATTTTTCGAGACACAATAGATTTTACATTGTTCTCTGGCCCTATTTGGCTGGTCAGGCGTCAATAAATAATTCGGTGAATTTTCTATAGAAGATTAGCTTTCTGAGTATTTTTACGGATTAACTAAGTAGATTGACAAGAAGGATGAATAAAACACCATACACTAATATCATTTATTTGTTCTAATGTTTCCGAGGTCATGAAGCGCGAACGAGTCATTGAAGGAAGAAGGCGACGACCGAATAGAGGAGCGCAGATCGCCACTCTGTCACTGATGCCTCGTCGATGGCGCCGCGCCGGCCGCTGCGTCTCGAGGATTTCTGAGCCGTCATCTTGGTACTCCTTGGATCGTCGAAGTGATTTCAGGATATCAGTTGGCTTCGTCTTCATCCCGAAACGGGATGACGGGCGGAGTGTGTATGTAGATTAATATCGGCATTAAATATTGGAACTTGATTATGTAAATTCGTTACTTTCAAATATTGCATTATTTTACTCTTCGATTCAAACTTTGCTGATGATGTGGCTGTAAATGTTTTAAAGTCCAGTTTGGATATACTTATTTAAAAAGATGCTAAAACTTTTATCAAAACCACTACTACTTAAGAGTAGGTACGAACAGGGAAAAGTCTAAGTTGGCAGTTTGGTTGGTAGCAGAAATATGAAAAAAATCACTTTTTTAAATGTAATGATAACTTACCAATTGCTTACTACGACAAGCTTTCTACTTATGGAAACCACTTGAATAACACCAATATCATGGACCTATTTGGAAATTGTGTTAACAAGCCTTGGATCGATAAAGTAAAAAGTTTGTCCTCTCGGATCGTTCAGCTCAATCAATGCAAATCTTTCAGCGAGGGATTTGATATTAGTACCTTTACAAAACAAAACAATTGTTGTTTGTAAATTTATTTCTAGATCGCATTTTCAACTTTGTTTTGCAAATAATTTTAATAAACGGAGATCGTCCCCCTTCGTGTAGTTTTCTTGCCAGTTCTTTCTCCGAAGGGCTCCAACTTTTGTGAACTGGTGGTCGAGTCAGTAACTTTTTGCTTTGCTATAAATAATTATTATCCAAATTACTTAAACAAATCAAAATATTAAATTAATAAATCATTTTGTTATAGTTAAATATAATGTTAAAATAATCAATACCTAACCGTATCCTGTTTCCGAACGAAAAACAAAGACAATTAGAGTGGGTATATTCTTTTATTAAAATAAAAAAATAGTGGGTAGTTTTCCGTGACCACGGCCCCTGGAAAGGTGCCGAAACGTCGGATAAACCAAAAAATCTCAAAAAACAACTAAAATTTAACCAAGTTGTTGAATAAATTGCGTGTAAAATCCGTGAAATGTTTTATTTGTATGGACGGTTCGCGCAGAAATCTAAGATGTGTTTAAGTTCTTTTGTACTTAGATAAGTAGAAAATTAAATTAAAGTACGAAGGGCCTCCTCATTTGTGAACTGGTGGTCGAGTCAATAGTTTGCCTTGATTTAAAATAATTATTTGTCTTGTTCTTTTCAAATAAATCTAAATATCAAATAGATAATTTTCCTTGCCTCAGTACAGTCATAACTTAAAAATAGTAAATTCCGTATCCCGATACCAAACAAAATAATAAAATGTTAAATCTGAAGGTCGAAATGATCTGAAATCAGACGGAAAGAGACATGAAATAAAATTTTTAAAAAACTAAAGAAAAAAATACAATTAAATGCTAAAAATAAGTGATACTGAAACGCTCGCAGAAATCTGAGATGTGCATAGGTACATTTATATTGTAAATTATTATTTTAACTATTATCATGTTTTTATAAATTTTATTGAGATTATACTTCAGATACTGTGATTATAATGCCGGAAGTTGTATTTATATTCCTTTAAAATTGTATTCTTAAACCTATTGAGTAAAAATAAAGAATCTGACTAGGTACTTGTTACATACAGTGCACCAGGAGGTAGCACTATGTCGGATGGCCGAATGTTGTATTTCAAAAAAGTAATGATTAAAATAATTAAATTATTGTAGTACAAATTGTAATTTTCACTAGCAACACTTTTAAGTTGAAATTGACAGAAAGCGCCGGCATGGCGCCACTGTGTTTTGAACGGGGATAGACAAAATGGCGGGAATCTGCCCGTAGGCGGACAGTCAGTTGTGTGGTCAATTCTGTTCGAGTTGTCGAGTCGAGAGGACGTTAACCAGTGATTGTACGAATGAAGCATAAATAAATGGATGCCTATACTGCTGAGTTATTATTTCGTCATACTTTTCTTGACGAAATAGTACCAAAAACCGAGTTTCATCGAAATCAGCCCACAAACAAAAAGTTGGCCGCCATCTTGGATTTTTTATATTTTTAACAGTGCGTTGTTGTTTTCTTGTCAAAATAGTACTAGAAATCGAGTTTCATCAAAATCGGCCCACAAACAAAGAAGTTGGCCGCCATCTTGGACTTTTTTATTTTTAAAAGTGCGTTGTTGTTTTCTTGTCAAAATAGTACTAGAAATTGAGTTTCATCAAAATCGGCCCACAAACAAAAAAGTTGGCCGCCATCTTGGATTTTTTTATATTTTTAACATTGCGTTGCTGTTTTCTTGTCAAAATAGTACTAGAAATCGAGTTTCATTGAAATCGGCCCACAAACAAAGAAGTTGGCCGCCATCTTGGATTTTTTATTTTTTTAACCTTGCGTTACTCTTTTCTTGACGAAATAGTACCAAAAACCGAGTTTCATCGAAATCAGCCCACAAACAAAAAGTTGGCCGCCATCTTGGATTTTTTATATTTTTAACAGTGCGTTGTTGTTTTCTTGTCAAAATTGTACTAGAAATCGAGTTTCATCCAAATCGGCCCACAAACAAAGAAGTTGGCCGCCATCTTGGACTTTTTTATTTTTAAAAGTGCGTTGTTGTTTTCTTGTCAAATTAGTACTAGAAATTGAGTTTAATCAAAATCGGCCCACAAACAAAAAAGTTGGCCGCCATCTTGGATTTTTTTATATTTTTAACTTTGCGTTGCTGTTTTTTTGTCAAAATAGTACTAGAAATCGAGTTTCAGTGAAATCGGCCCAAAACAAAAAAGTTGGCCGCCATTTTGGATTTTTTAATATTTTTAACATCGCGTTGCTGTTTTCTTGTCAAAATAGTACTAGACTTCGAGTTTCATCAAAATCGGCCCACAAACAAAAAAATTTGCTGCCATCTTGAATTTTTTTTTTTAACATTGCGTTACTCTTTTCTTGACGAAATAGTACCAAAAACCGAGTTTCATCGAAATCAGCCTACAAACAAAGAAGTTGGCAGCCATCTTGGACTTTTTTTATTTTTAACAGTGCGTTGTTGTTTTCTTGTCAAAATTGTACTAGAAATCGAGTTTCATCCAAATCGGCCCACAAACAAAGAAATTGGCCGCCATCTTGGACTTTTTTTATTTTTAAAAGTGCGTTGTTGTTTTCTTGTCAAAATAGTACTAGAAATTGAGTTTCATCAAAATCGGCCCACAAACAAAAAAGTTGGCCGCCATCTTGGATTTTTTTATATTTTTAACATTGCGTTGCTGTTTTCTTGTCAAAATAGTACTAGAAATCGAGTTTCATTGAAATCGGCCAACAAACAAATAATTTGGCCGCCATCTTGGTTTTTTATCATTTTTGACATTGCGTTGCTATTTTCCTGTGAAAATAGTACCAAAATCCGAGTTTCATCAAAATCGGCCCACAAACAAAAAAGTTGGACGCCATCTTGGATTTTTTTTATTTTTAACAGTGCGTTGTTGTTTTCTTGTCAAAATTGTACTAGAAATCGAGTTTCATCAAAATCGGCCCACAAACAAAGAAGTTGGCCGCCATCTTGGATTTTTTATTTTTTTAACATTGCGTTACTCTTTTCTTGACGAAATAGTACCAAAAACCGAGTTTCATCGAAATCAGCCCACAAACAAAAAGTTGGCCGCCATCTTGGATTTTTTAAATTTTTAAAAGTGCGTTGTTGTTTTCTTGTCAAAATAATACTAAAAACCGTGTTTCATCAAAATCGGCCCCCAAAATAAAAAATCATAAAAGCTACCTCCACGTGGTGATGGCGAAGTAAGCTAAAACTTGAAGTTTTTGTCTGTGTGTCTGTCAGTTGTCCGAGCCTCTGAAATATAGCGGTTGCCGATTGGCAGTGGAAAATAGAGACCTTATTTCTATAGAAATAAGGCAGCATTTAGTTGGCATGTCGGGTGCCTCGAGGCCCCCGCCGATGCTTCACAGGTACTGCAATAAGTAAAAGTTAACATTATGACGTCACATGTGCTCGTGTGTTCGGGAGCTGTTTTGGCGTGTCTTCGGTTCGATTCAAATACTAATTTTTATTTTGATATAACTTTTGAATTATTGCAATAAAAATAAAAATAGTTTATTAGAAAACTTATATTATGATCTTTTGATTTATCACAAGAAAAAAAATCACATCCCTAATTTGAGCTTTTCTAATATAGTACTTACCTATTTTAGTCCACGGGACTTTACTTTATACATAACTAGCGGCCGCCCGCGTTTCACCCGCGTAGTACCCGTTCCCGTGGGAATATCGGGATAAAATATAGCCTATGTCACTCGGGAAGACTGTAGCTTTCTAACGGTGAAAGAATTTTCTAAATCGGTCCAGTACTTTTTGAGTTTATTCGTTACATACAAAAATACAAATCTTTCCTCCTAATAATATTAGTAAAGATAGATATACCACAAAAAAAAAACCAAATGCGCTTTAAAAATTATTAGTATCCACAACACACAATACAACATAATTATAACAGAGACGGACGAGATACGGTATGCAGAATGCGCGGAAAAGAGACAAGAGACCATTAATGCGATGCAGGAGACAATAGGGTAACCCAATTATGTGGTAAGTGCTTAGATCAAAACCCTTTCGATACGGTAAGCCCATTGGAAAGAAGTTAAGTTAATTCGAAGGGGTTACCCTTTCTTGAGTCTTACACTATCGATAGGGTAACCCTATAATACGGTTACCCTTTAACAAGGTTTCCCTAATAATAAGCTTAATCAAAAACAGGGGTTTTCCGGTCCCTGATCGCATCAATGGTCTCCTGTCTCTTTTCCGCGCATTGTGCATACCGTATCTCGGGGTGGTGGGCGTCCGTCTCGGTTATAATTATGTTGTGTTGTGTGTTGTGGATACTAATAATTTTTAAAGCGCATTTGGTTTTTTTTGTGGTATATCTATCTATACTAATATTATTAGGAGGAAAGATTTGTATTTTTGTATGTAACGAATAAACTCAAAAAGTACTGGACCGATTTAGAAAATTCTTTCACCGTTAGAAAGCTACAGTCTTCCCGAGTGACATAGGCTATATTTTATCCCGATATTCCCACGGGAACGGGTACTACGCGGGTGAAACCGCGGGCGGCCGCTAGTTATGTATAAAGTAAAGTCCCGTGGACTAAAATAGGTAAGTAACATATTAGAAAAGCTCAAATTAGGGATGTGATTTTTTTTTTTCTTGTGATAAATCAAAAGAACATAATATAAGTTTTCTAATAAACTATTTTTATTTTTTTTGCAATAATTCAAAAGTTATAAACAAGAGTAACGGGACTCAACGCGACATTTATTATGAAGTTCATATTATTATGTACTTACAGCTTGACGTTTGTTTGTGACGAATGTCGCGTTGAGTCCCGTTACTCTTGTTTATAATTATAATGGAACGCGAAAGTTTAAAATCTTAAATTCAAAAGTTATATCAAAATAAAAATTAGTATTTGAATCGAACCGCAGACACGCCAAAACAGCTCCCGAACACACTTGAGCACGTGTGACGTCATAATGTTAACTTTCACTCATTGCAGTACCTGTGAAGCATCGGCGGGGGCCTCGAGGCACCCGACATGCCAACTAAATGCTGCCTTATTTCTATAGAAATAAGGTCTCTATCTTCCACTGCCAATCGGCAACCGCTATATTTCAGAGGCTCGGACAACTGACAGACACACAGACAAAAACTTCAAGTTTTAGCTTACTTCGCCATCACCACGTGGAGGTTTTATGATTTTTTATTTTGGGGGCCGATTTTGATGAAACACAGTTTTTAGTATTATTTTGACAAGAAAACAACAACATACTTTTAAAAATAAAAAAAATCCAAGATGGCGGCCAACTTTTTGTTTGTGGGCTGATTTCGATGAAACTCGGTTTTTGGTACTATTTCGTCAAGAAAACAACAACGCACTGTTAAAAATAAAAAAATCAAAGATGGCGGCCAACTTTTTTGTTTGTGGGCCGATTTTGATGAAACTCGGATTTTGGTACTATTTTGACAGGAAAATAGCAACGCAATGTCAAAACTGATAAAAAACCAAGATGGCGGCCAAATTTTTTGTTTGTTGGCCGATTTCAATGAAACTCGATTTCTAGTACTATTTTGACAAGAAAACAGCGACGCAATGTTAAAAATATAAAAAAATCCAAGATGGCGGCCAACTTTTTTGTTTGTGGGCCGATTTTGATGAAACTCGATTTCTAGTACAATTTTGACAAGAAAACAACAACGCACTGTTAAAAATAAAAAAATCCAAGATGGCGGCCAACTTTTTTGTTTGCAGGCTGATTTCGATGAAACTCGGTTTTTGGTACTATTTCGTCAAGCAAAGAGTAACGCAATGTTAAAACAAAAAATTCAAGATGGCAGCAAATTTTTTTGTTTGTGGGCCGATTTTGATGAAACTCGAAGTCTAGTACTATTTTGACAAGAAAACAGCAACGCAATGTTAAAAATATAAAAAATCCAAGACGGCGGCCAACTTTTTTGTTTGTGGGCCGATTTTGATGAAACTCAATTTCTAGTACTATTTTGACAAGAAAACAACAACGCACTTTTAAAAATAAAAAGTCCAAGATGGCGGCCAACTTTTTTGTTTGTAGGCTGATTTCGATGAAACTCGGTTTTTGGTACTATTTCGTCAAGAAAAGAGTAACGCAATGTTAAAAAAAAAATCAAGATGGCAGCAAATTTTTTTGTTTGTGGGCCGATTTTGATGAAACTCGCAGTCTAGTACTATTTTGACAAGAAAACAGCAACGCAATGTTAAAAATATTAAAAAATCCAAGATGGCGGCCAACTTTCTTATTTTTGGGCCGATTTCAATGAAACTCGATTTCTAGTACTATTTTGACAAGAAAACAGCAACGCAATGTTAAAAATATAAAAAAATCCAAGATGGCGGCCAACGTTTTTGTTTGTGGGCCGATTTTGATGAAACTCAATTTCTAGTATTTTGACAAGAAAACAACAACGCGCTTTTAAAAAAAAAGTCCAAGATGGCGGCCAACTTCTTTGTTTGTGGGCCGATTTTGGTAAAACTCGATTTCTAGTACAATTTTGACAAGAAAACAACAACACACTGTTAAAAATAAAAAAATCCAAGATGGCGGCCAACTTTCTTGTTTGTAGGCTGATTTCGATGAAACTCGGTTTTTGGTACTATTTCGTCAAGAAAAGAGTAACGCAATGTTAAAAAAAATAAAAATTCAAGATGGCAGCAAATTTTATTGTTTGTGGGCCAATTTTGTTGAAACTCGAAGTCTAGTACTATTTTGACAAGAAAACAGCAACGCAATGTTAAAAATATTAAAAAATCCAAGATGGCGGCCAACTTTTTTGTTTGTGGGCCGATTTTGATGAAACTCGATTTCTAGTACTATTTTGACAAGAAAACAACAACGCACTTTTAAAAATAAAAAAAATCCAAGATGGCGGCCGATTGTGGCCAATTTGTGGGTCGATTTTTATGAAACTTTGTTTTTGGTACTATTTTGACAAGAATACAGCAACGCAATGTTAAAAAATAATTTATATTTTTAACAGTGTTTAACAGTTTTTAACAGTTATTTTTAACATTTTTAACTGTTTTTAACAGTACCAAAAACCGAGTTTCATCGAAATCAGCCCAGCCCACAAACAAAAAGTTGGCCGCCAACTTGGATTTTTTATATTTTTAACAGTGCGTTGTTGTTTTCTTGTCAAAAGAGTACTAGAAATCGAGTTTCATCAAAATCGGCCGACAAGAAAAAAAGGTGGCCGCCATCTTGGATTTTGATTTTTTTTATCATTGCGTTACTGTTTTCTTTACGAAATAGTACCAAAAACCGAGTTTCATCGAAATCAGCCCAGCCCACAATCAAAAAAGTTGGCCGCCAACTTGGATTTTTTATATTTTTAACAGTGCGATGTTGTTTTCTTGTCAAAAGAGTACTAGAAATCGAGTTTCATCAAAATCGGCCGACAAGAAAAAAAGGTGGCCGCCATCTTGGATTTTAATTTTTTTTAACATTGCGTTACTCTTTTCTTGACGAAATAGTACCAAAAACCAAGTTTCATTGAAATCAGCCCACTAACAAAAAAGTTGGCCGCCATCTTGGATATTTTATATTTTTAACAGTGCGTTGTTGTTTTCTTGTCAAAGTAGTACTAGAAATCGAGTTTCATTAAAATCGACCCACAAACAAAAAAGTTGGCCGCCATCTTGGATTTTGTTTTTTTTTAACATTGCGTTGTTGTTTTCTTGTCAAAATAGTACTAGAAATCAAGTTTCATCAAAATCGGCCCACAAACAAAAAAGTTGGCCGCCATCTTGGATTTTTTATTTTTTTAACATTGCGTTACTCTTTTCTTGACGAAATAGTACCAAAAACCGAGTTTCATCGAAATCAGCCCACAAACAAAAAAGTTGGCCGCCATCTTGAATTTTTTAAATTTTTTAACAGTGCGTTGTTGTTTTCTTGTCAAAATAGTACTAGAAATCAAGTTTCTTCAAAATCGGCCCACAAACAAAAAAGTTGACCGCCATCTTGGATTTTTTATTTTTTTAACATTGCGTTACTCTTTTCTTGACGAAATAGTACCAAAAACCGAGTTTCATCGAAATCAGCCCACAAACAACAAAAGTTGACCGCCATCTTGGTTTATATTTTTTTTTTAACATTGTGTTACAGTTTTCTTGTAAAAATAGTACTAAAAATCGAGTTTCATCAAAATCTGCCCACAAACAAAAAAGTTGGCCGCCATCTTGGATTTTTATTTTTTTTTACTTTGACGACATTTGATGACTTCTGTGGCCGAGTGGTGTACGCAACGGTTTTCAAGGTGCCGCTATCTCTAGAGGTCCCGGGTTCGATCCTCGGTCGGCTAAATATTGAAAACGAACTTTTCAAACAATCAAATTTTTAGCGCGTACCTTTTTAATAACAAATAAGTTTCGATTTTCGATTAAAAAAATGCCCATTTTCAAAAATTTATTACTCGGTAACCAAGTGGAATTGAAACACGGGAAGTTCTACTCTTGCATTTGTAAAGCTTAAATCATAAACTCTTTCCAATTATTGAAAAAAAGGGGGATGTCCGATTTTAAGGGTTTTGGAAACACCGTGCATGGCCCCCACAACCAAAATCGCTGTATCGAACTGTTTTTATTTCATGACAGATAATGAATTTCGTAACAATTTTTATATGAAAAAACTGACAAATGCGCAGTTATTGAGAAAAAAACTAGTTTTTTTGTATGAAAAAATATTAGTTTGCGTCGAGATTGCATCACATGTTAAAGAAGGCTAAATACTATTAGTACCTACGTAGATTAACAAAAATAGGCGAATCCAAGAAATTAAGTGATTTTTTATTTCGTTTTGATAATTTTTGTTTCAAATGACTAATAACGTTGCAGGCCTCAGAAGCCATAGCCAGTTAAATTTATATGAAAAACGTTTCTACAAAGTAGCATTATATCAAATATTACTTTTTTTGTAAAGCTATTTTATAAAGCTTACTATTTCTCACGCTAGAGTTTTTGTACAATATTTAAATTTATAAGTTTTTATAGGTACCTACTTCGAGTCTTGTATTGTAACTATACATTATTAACTTAAAATGTAGCCATATTGTTGAGTTTACAATAACTTATTATAATTTGTTAAAATTTTGTAATTTACTAGAACTAAGCAAATTGTAAACTTGTTCATGGTTCTGTAATAAATAAAAAAAAAATGCTACTAGCTGCTCGATCGGCGAAATTTGTACCGTCTTATCGACAGCACGCCACCTACCGGGTCCAATTGTAAATCTAAATCATTCTGGAATCCGCCTGAAGACACAAAAAAATTCATTGAAATTGAAACTATTTAGGAGGACTTCAGTTACATACACACGCACAGAAGAGTTATATATATAAAGAATTCACTGCTTACAAATAATTAAAAACGATCGTCAGTAACAAAAACAAACAAACACGTGTAATGTAACAAGTTCCTTCCTTCCGTTTTTAAATGCCGGCGCCGCGGCTACTCGGATAAACAATAGCGAGCGGCGGCGACCGACGGATCACGCGAAAATGAACTTTAGCGTGAACGACGCATGATTCGTTATTATCTGACGTAGCGAAGATTTTGTCGATGCCGCGATCACACTTGAAATTGTTATACAATAATAAGTCTAATGTAGTGCGCGCAGAAGTTTAAATTGCTTTGACGCTTCAAAACCCTGTCGCAGGGTAAGACTTAAAAGGGTTTTTCGTTTATGGTAAGCGCTTACCCGAATTAACTTGATTCATTTGGTTACCCTGTCAATACGGTAAGTCGATGATATGCTTATCAATTTGAAAGGGTTTGCAGAAACAAGTCTTTAAAATACCCTATAAAAACCCGGGTTAGGGTAAGCGGTTCCGGTCCCTGGCTTTAACTAAACACTTAAGAGTCCACACCAAAGAAAAACCATTTAAATGTAATATATGTGAGAAATATTTTACTACAAGTAGTTATTTAACTACACATCTTAGAATTCATTCGGGGGAGAAACCCTACTCGTGCTCTTATTGCAACAAAAGATTTTTTCAGAATAGTGATTTAACTAGACACTTAAGAGTCCACACCAAAGAGAAACCATTTAAATGTGATATATGTGAGAAATGCTTTTCTGAAAGTGTTTCTTTAACTAGGCATCTAAGAATTCATTCGGGTGAGAAACCTTATTCATGCTCTTATTGCAATAAAAGATTTTCTCAGAACAGTAATTTAACTGAACACTTACGAGTCCACACTAAAGAAAAACCATTTAAATGTGTTTCAAAAGTGTAAAACTGTGTGTTGTTTATCTATAGATGTTTCCATTCTTTTGATTAAGTTCAACTCAGTTTCTACTACAGATGTCTGATTTTTCCATAATAACTCTAGATGATTTTGATTATTTCTGGTGTTTTCTATATCTTTGGCGTATTTTGAATAAATAATGATCGTGAATGACGTGAATTACAAGATGATATAAAAGGTTTTACAAAGTGATAGAACAATGTTAAACTTATATGCTAAATTGTCTGTGAGGCATAGGTGACGAAGCCTTATTAAGTACGCAAGTACTTGATTTTCCACTTTTGTTTACACTTTGATTGCCCTTATTAACACTAGCACTAACACTAGACTGATTCACTTCACTTTCACTTATACGCTGAACCGTAACCTGTGAGGGATCAGCGTGGAAGATGACTTGATGACGACAAACACCACGTGGCAACGGCACCGGTCTAGGACGGGCGGCTCGCTCGCTTCCGCAGTCGTCGCGCGACGACAAACACCACGTGGCAACGGCACCGGTCTGGGACGGGCGGCTCGCTCGCTTCCGCAGTCGTCGCGCGACGACAAACACCACGTGGCAACGGCACCGGTCTGGGACGGGCGGCTCGCTCGCTTCCGCAGTCGTCGCGCGACGACAAACACCACGTGGCAACGGCACCGGTCTGGGACGGGCGGCTCGCTCGCTTCCGCAGTCGTCGCGCGACGACAAACACCACGTGGCAACGGCACCGGTCTGGGACGGGCGGCTCGCTCGCTTCCGCAGTCGTCGGGCGACGACAAACACCACGTGGCAACGGCACCGGTCTGGGACGGGCGGCTCGCTCGCTTCCGCAGTCGTCGGGCGACGACAAACACCACGTGGCAACCGCACCGGTCTGGGACGGGCGGCTCGCTCGCTTCCGCAGTCGTCGGGCGACGACAAACACCACGTGGCAACGGCACCGGCTCCCGCGATGATGTTGATCTACATCACGGTTGTTGTGAATATCAGCATCAGCGGATTATCAACATTGTTTTCAATTTATTTAAATTTTTAGTTTTTTGCATTCACAATGGAATTTTTATTACTGAAAAATGGAAAATGAAGTATTTAGAAAAAATCGACCCCTCTCACAATCAGCTCCGATGCACAGTGGTACCGCGCTCTAAGAAGGGCGGTCGTAGGGGTTTCGCACAGTTAAGGAGTATTGTAATCGATGTGAATCAGTGTAAATACAAAGTTTTATTCTATATAATGTTTGGTATTAATGAAATAACTAGATTATATCAACATAATGACAGTTTATTCGATAAAAAGGGCCAATTCTCCAAAAATGATTTTTTACAAAAAATAGCTTAATTATATGAACCTTAATTAGCTTAATAAATGAGATACTGAGAACACACATTAACTGAATTCCTACTAGTTCACTAATTAAATATGTTTAAAGTACTTACACAAAATAATTACGTTTAAATAAAATTACTGTACTACTTTAAAAAAAAACTACTGATATTAAAATACTTATAATAGTTATATAAGGTCCTTCTTAAATAGTGCACATAATTTTAAGGGGTCAATGTACTCATGCTTACTAACAACTTTTACTATGGTACCAACATTGAAATCGCGAAAAAAAATCAGCTGTTCCATACATTTTGATCTATTCGATTTAAAATCTAAGGCATACTCTTTAAACGCAAGACTATTGATTTCATAACCCGACGAAAGACACTGTAACAAACAATAACATCTGTCAAGAAGTGTTTTGTCTAATCCAGTAACTTCGGCTGAAATTTCTGAATTGGAAAAAAAAGTTCTGGCACCCACTGTCGCAACTTTTCGCAATGAATTATTCTTTTATTCAAATAAAGACACATTAAGGAACATTTTTATAAATGATCATAATGTAAATTCGTGTGTCAAAGTAGTTAAAAGCTTCAGTGAAATCTAATTTTGAATAAAAATAAAATTATATTGCTGTGGCGTGGCACCATATTTAAGACAGTATATCACACCTTTAACTTGAATTTCCATAGCAAAACAACAAGTCACAAACAATGAATCTCGGAAAAACTTGCGTCAGGTAACGTAATTAGCGCTTGAAAAATCACTACCATAGTATAAAACAAAGTCGCTTTCTCTGTCCCTATGTCCCTTTGTATGCTTAAATCTTTGAAACTCCGCAACGGATTTTGATGCGTTTTTTTTTAATAGATAGAGTGATTCAAGAGCAAGGTTTATATGTACTTTTTATCCCGATATTCCCACGGGAACGGGAACCACGCGGGTGAAACCGCGGGCGGCCGCTAGTACACTAATATGATGACTAATGCGATGCGTTCACTTCCGATGCACAAAAGTAAGTGTAACAAATTAATCATTGCAAAACCTTTTCTACCCTCAGGTAGTACGACTAATAGTGGGTAATTAGGCGAGGTATCATAACATAAATCAAGCATTGTGATTGGAGCCCTATGACCTACTACGGAACCAGTGTGCGATGGGACTCGAACCCACGACCTTTCGCTGGGCTTTTGTTTTCAATATCAGCATCCGCATTATTCGATGCTGACTTTATTGCTGATACTCAGGTCGTTACATGACCGTTGAAGGCGGGGTAGCGCTTGCCGTGCATGCGAGAGTTTTTGACCAATCAAAGATCGTAAATCGTCAGTTGTCACTTTTTCCCCTCGAATAATTAGTAAACAAACATAATTTTGACGCATTATCGCAGACGCAGACATTTTGCTCGTATTGAATCTTTACAAATAGACAATTTTTTTTTGTCAAGTTTAATAAAGTTATCACTTTTACATACAATTTCGTCGTTGGTTTAAAAATATTTCAATAAAATCAGCCAGAATACCAGCGTTGTCGTGCCACATTATAGTGTCATGGCAACTCATGCTGAGGCCTTATTGACCTAAAGTCCATACTTATTTTCTCTTTTAGTTTTAAGTTGTCTTTTTATTATGCTTATTGTGTGGTCTTTTGCGTAAAAAAAAATATCTCTCTCTCTCTCTCTCATCAGCATCAGCTGATATTAATTTAAAAAATCAGCATCAGCATCCGCTGATATTAAAAAACCTGCATCAGCAACAACCCTGATGTAGAGGCCACGTAGTGGTGTTCATCGTGGTACGAAGCCCGATCCGACAGTACTCCTTCCGTGGCGGCAGCTTTCATGTCCTTGATCTGTTTACTAATATTCTCAATGTCTTTCTGATGATCCTCAGCAACATATTGTGTATCAATAGCGGCGGTGGGTATAGACAGGTTAATGAGATTGTTGATAGGCGGGATGTCCATCTTGATGACGTTAGCTTTTTGATCCATGGTATTTGACAGTTTTTCATGCGAGAAAATTGAAAAAGATCTACCTTTGTGTTATTGTTTACATTTATGTATGTTCTGTCTGTATGTGTGCAACTAATAAAGTGCTAATATGATAAATAAATTTATTTTTTCCATGACCTAAACTTAATTTGGCCGGACTATGACAATGCGTTACCTACCTCACTGCGTTAGTTTAAAGTTCTTTTATTTTGTATTGTCTAAAACGCAAAGTTAGCGAGTCATGGTCCGACCAATTTTTGAAAAAAATAAACAATGTAATGGAAAGCAAGTTCTTTCTATCGATAATATGGCACAACACTAGTGTCGATATGGACGTATACCCTTCCAGTGTTTTCCCAAGTGTGATACGTTCTGGCCCGGCCACGGCGTCAAATAAGGCTGTGGTTGTGTCAGTATACGGTACGGATAAGTACCTCGTAGTACTTTGATGGAAAAAAAGAGTACCACAGTATTTCATCAGTTATAACACATTTTTGGTGGCCGGGCTGCAACGCATACGACCCAGCCCGGCCACGCTTCTATCGAAATAAATAGATAACTTTACGATGCAATTTTGGTACGAGGTGATGGTACGTATTCTGTACCAACGAGAATGTGTCCGTTTCCCCTTTAAAATAGTAATTAAAACTATTTATTTTTGCATCGAAATTTCTGAAATAAAACGCCTGACATTATTGTTTGAGCAAATAAACTTAATTTGACGTCTTGACAGATTATCACTCAGGGCTGCCTCCATACAAAAAATGAGTTTTACGAATTTTTAAGTAATAGAAATAAAACATTTTTTTTAAAAAGGGAACCGCCTTCAAAAATAATCTTCAAACAAAATTAACAAATACTAAAAAACGAAAAAAGTAATTAGAATTTTTAATTCAAAGGACGAAAATGCGTGACTTTTTCTAACTTATCTTGGTACCTACTTACTGAACTGTTTGAAGTCGGTGCCAAGTCTAATAGGTATTTGAGGTAAATACGTCCTACACCTCACGCTTGGGACCGGGTTTTTTAATTTTTGTTATTTCACTCAGTATAATTCGTTCCCATTCTTTTTGGCTTGGCTTGGCACCGACTTTTTTTGTTAATTTTGTTTGAAGATTCTTTTTGGAGGCGGTTACATTTTTTTAACGTTTTATTTTTCGATTTTTAGTGTAAATAATCGTTACGAAACTACATGGTGATTATGATAAATTGTTGTAATATCCTGACCGTTACGGAGTTCAGCTATCCATCTTTAGCTACTTAGATAACTTGAAGGTATACAACTGAAGGTCCATTCGTGCATATGGTATTTATAAAACATCCTATAACTATGTTGGGGAGTTTCAACTCTCATCATCAATCAGCTCACCCTAATAACCTGAAAGATTATAGCTAACTATTAGTCCATACGTACGATTAATACTTAAGGAATTATTCTCCATCTTCTAACCGTTAAGGAGTTGTAGCTTCCATCACCAGCTCATCACTATGAGATGATCATACTACCAGATGCAAATACTTGATTAACTTCAAAAATAAATGGAACGATGTTGCCTATATTAGAGAATTTCTCTCAATTTTCCTGGGATTTCATCTCCTGATCTTGACTTGGTGAAAATAAGATCTCGTCAGGAGTATAAACTTTTGACAAAAATTTTTTTTAAAAAGATCCTCACAAACTCGCAAACTAAAGTCTCAATACGCATTATTCACGATAATTCCAGAACTTCTCGTCAGTTCTTGACCACACGAGAAGCGTCACCTTTCAAATAAAAAAAGAATTATCCAAATCCGTTCATTAACGAAAAAGTTCTGAGGTAACACACATAAAAAAAAATATACAGTCGAATTGATAACCTCCTTCTTTTTTGAGTTGGTTAAAAAACGTTATAAACCTATGTATGAAATGGATATTAAAGAAATAAAAAGTACTATTTTTTTTTTCAAAATCAATGTTTATTTTGTAGTACTTAATATATTAGTAGATACAATCAGGCTTTAAACTTCGATAACGAAAACAACAGCCACAACAGGGAACTAAGTACATAAAAAAACCGGTCAAGAGCGAATCGGACTCGTGCACCGAGGGTTCCGTACCATCATTAATATAAATAAATAAAACGTGAAAATGTTTTCATCGGCGAGGCTATAGTCGTCAGAGTTTTTTTTTTTTTTTTTTTTTTTTTTATTCACAACGGGGTAGCACTTAGCCTTCATCACACCTGATGTTAAGTGGTGATAAGGCTGAAGGTGGAAGCGCACTACTCCCGGAATCCTCAATCACTGAGGAACTGGCTATCTTATCTTTAACTGCCGGAACACAATAATGCTGAAAACATCATTGTTATGGCGTCAGACTTAAATAAGATGGTGGTAGCTAGCCAGGCGGACTAAGAACAATTCCTACCACCAACCAAACCGAATACAATATGTACCCCCACTGGGAATCGAACCCGGGACCTCTGGGTCTGAAATCCGTGGTATGAACCACTAGACCACAGAGGCGGTTACCACCACGCGGTTTGCGGTGTAGAATAATGCAGTTTTAGGTCAGTGCTATCTCTTGACCGATAGTGGAACTAATGTAAATAATAATTGTTGTGAAAAACGAAATAATATGTAGCTTACTTCCGCAAAAAACAGTTATTTACGGTACAGTTTTTTGCGGAAGTAAGCTACATATATTCGTTTTTCACAATGGTTAGGGACTTCCGCCAAGTGACGCCTGATTCAATCAAATTCAAATAATAATTGGTTGATTTCTGAAAAAGTTTACTATTAAGAGACATCGTTTTATTTTTCCTGTAATCTTTACATGAACTTCTATTACATAATAATACAAGAATTTCAGATTTTCTCTTTGCAAACTTCGGCGATAAGAGGGAACGGTATTTTTTTACATTTTTCATCATAAGTCAAAAACTATGCAGCCTAAAAAAAAAAAACAGATGTTTGAGAATTTGCAAGCAGCGCTCTTTCATATGATACTTCATATGCCCTATTAGCCCCACTTCGAATTTTTAAGATCCCCTTTAAGACCCTGTACCAAAAAAAATATTAATAGTTTTATTTCTCTCTTATTTGCAAAATAGTTGGGCATACTTCATCTAATTTCAAGTTGATAGCATAAGTGGTTTTCGAGTAAACCAGTTTGTGACAGACAGACAGAGTCGCACCATAAGGATTCCTTTTTACCATTTTGCTACGGAACCCTAAAAACCATAAGTCAAACTTTACTCCCATATAACGTTATAATGAAGCGATGAGTTCTATTTAATCTTTTTATTTTTCGCATTTAAGACAGTTTGAAGATTACGTACCTATCGACGTATAAGAAGTATTAGAAAAATTCGATGCGTCTTTATACGACTCCGTAGCACAGTGGTCAGAGCATTTGCTCGGACGACAGTGAAATGTCGTGGGTTTGAGTCCCACTGTGGCAAATTGCGAAACGAGATTCTCTTCGATCTTTTCTAATACCTATGGTATAGTTATGTCGCACGGTTCAGTTTCAAAAACTTTATTTATTATTTTATACTATAAATGTTTCAAATCTATATCACTCTTCCGAAATGTATAGGAAAATATATTTACTCTTCTTTACGAAAACCTTTTTGTATTGAGGCAGCCCTGACTGCTAAGCTTTTAAAATTTTTTTAGGGAATAGAAACTATTTACACTAAACAAAACGTAAGTGGAAAAAGACCAATGGGAAAAGATAGATGTATAATTATAAATTTTTATCTAATTTTAACTAAGCCTAGTTTAAATCATATGAGCCATTGCGCCTACAAAAAAAAATATACAGAAGACGTCGAGTTACGTATATTGCTCAATCAACAATATCAGGCGTTTTATTTCAGAATTTTCAATGCCAAAATATATTGTTTTAATTAGCATTTTAAAGGGGAAACGGACACATTCTCGTTGGTACAGAATACGTACCATCACCTCGTACCAAAATTGCATCGTAAAGTTATCTATTTATTTCGATAGAAGCGTGGCCGGGCTGGGTCGTATGCGTTGCAGCCCGGCCACCAAAAATGTGTTATAACTGATGAAATACTGTGGTACTCTTTTTTTCCATCAAAGTACTACGAGGTACTTATCCGTACCGTATACTGACACAACCACAGCCTTATTGGACGCCGTGGCCGGGCCAGAACGTATCACACTTTTCCCAACACTAGTGCCTACTCGCGCTGCCATGCATGCCACAGATTAACAGGCGACACTAGCGCTTCGCGGCAAGCTAATGAAACTAGTTTTTACCTTTGTCGTATCTGTAGCTTGCTACATATATAGTGATCTGTGGTCACCAACTAGTCCACCCATGAAGCTCGACTTAATACCACTTGGAGAGTGCAGTACGAACAATTTTTTGAATACCACAAATAACACAGTGGCTGTCTTCCGTCTCACCTACACTTTAAAAAAATACGTATGGTCATATGAGACAGCAGTAGGTCTAGCACAACTTAGCGCGACTCTTTGTCGCGCTTCTTTCAACCAATCAGCACGTCGCCTTAAGTCACGCCCGCTATCTACGAGCGATCTGATTGGTTGAAAGTGCCCGCGACTCTTTCTCACTCGAGTCGCGCTCAAGTTGTGCTAGCCCTACTGTTTAATAAAGGAGATGTAGAGGAAAAAGAAAATAAATAAAAAAATACTGTACTGAAATGTACCGTTTGTTTTCATAATATAAATACTTTACTAATGGAAACTAGTAATGGAAAGATAAAACAAACATCAGTTTATTTTTTACTTTTATGTTTAAAACAAACTTACATCTTCTCAATCTTACTTAATTATTATTACAGTTATATATATCGCAGCCAAATGGTTGAATTCGCCATTCAATTAAACGCCTACCAGGCCGATAATTTTTTCCGTAAGCTATTTTATCTTCCCATAAGTTGACGGAGTCATAAAAAATAACCGCGAAATTTAAGATTTAAGCCTAAGATTTCTAACCTATCACGTGTTCTACAGGACTTTCGAGAGGTACATGCTGCTATACTTAACCATCCGCCTGCGACATATAGGTACATTATATGAAATTGTCTCTGAATGGGTCCGCTTTTTAGGTTTGTAATATAAATAGTAAAATACATAAGTTTAAAATGAGTATGTGAGCAAACATTAACAAAATTTTATTCATAAGAAACGAATTAGAATCTTTCTGGGGCTTGCTTGACTATGTGAAGAAAATCTGGTAGGTTCCGAAATGGTCGATGTGAATGTTCTCATTGATCGTGGACATCGTGGTACTCGTGATCGTGTGTCATTATGTTTCCTGTTAACAGAAAAAAGTTAGACATAAGTATGTATAAAACATGTTACAAAATTAACCAAAAATCAAAAAATTGCAGTTACCTACACTGCAACTCTAGCAAAGAATATATACACTTATGCTCTAGTGACGATCAGTCAACCTGACGTGAGTGAGCCCAATACAAGAGGGCCATAAGATAATAGAACCGATCTTAGTTAAAACCATGAAGCTCGACTTAATACTGAGGTAACTGGAGAGTGCAGTACGAACAATTTTTTGAATACCACAAATAACACAGTGGCTGTCTTCCGTCTCACCTACACTTTAAAAAAATACGTATGGTCATATGAGACAGCTGACAGCCACTACATACATAAATGTCAAATTTGCTGGCGACACTTTTTTATTCAGGGTGAGAGCTCCAGTTACCTCAGAGTATTAAGTCAAACTTCATGGTTAAAACAGAAAGATTTTTTTAAATATTTAAGTAAGTATGAAATGGAGTTTTTTGGCGCCATCTTGGCGGGTTAGGTTAAGTGGATATTTTAATTAATCGCAATTTGTTTCATAGTGGACTTTGTGACTCAAGATAGGTGTAGTTTTGTGCCCCAAGTGTTTACGCAACTGGACGATGTGTGGAATGATTAAAATATGCGCTATCTCGGTAACGTGATGCCGAGTGTTTTATTGTAGTGGTGACTACCTCAGCAAGAATTACCGAGAAGACCGACTCGACATACTTGACGCCAAATACTCCAAGAAGCATTAGAATGTAACACACCTACATTCTAATGAAAACATAAGAAACTATAATAACATACATAGTACTCAAGAATTGGCAGTATGGCTTGATGTCTTCGCCTGTCCAAAAAGGACGAACTTTTTTACAATACAATAAGTATGAAATGTCAAACAAAATGTTTGGTTTTTTTGGCGGGAAGAAGTTGAAAAGGGCGGTCGACTAAAATTATTTTTATCTTTAAATTATTGTAAATATTAAGTAATTCGTGTAATTTTAAGTGTAAAGTTTATTTCTTTTTGTTTATATATATATAGGTATATAATCTTCATAGTGGTAAGTCAGTAACTTTATTTGTACATATATTAGTTCTTTTTCATACTTAGCGCCATGGATCTTGAACCTGATCCTGACCCACCACCGGATGGAAATACATTTAATCCTCTTTTAACATTAATTGCGGCTGATAATTTTCTTACCTCGGAGGAAAAAAAGACAAAGAAAACAAAGTCCCCAGTCCCAAGTCAAAAACCAAAAAGAAAACTTGGTTCTTTAATTTCTAAACCAAAACCATTTCATCCTATTCCACATCAGGTTATTTCAGAATCATTAAAAGATGCTAACAATGCCAAAGTTTTATCCCCAAAACCTATCCCAACTCCCGTAGTGCCCCCCGGCGGCGGCAATAGCTCTTCTGTATTCACATACAGAAATTATTACAGTGCTACTGACAATGGTCCATATGTTGTGCATGTTCAGTTAAACGAAACTTCTCCCTCTGCTGGCACCACTTTACATCCAATTAAATTCGGAAACTTATTGTACAATAATAATTGTAAAAATATCCTGGAAGATGGTATTTTACGTGTTGGTCGCAATCGTTTGGCTATCAATTATAAGACTTCTGCTGATGCTAACCAATTTCTTAATAGCAGCTTCCTTACCTCTGACACCTACAAGGTATCAATCCCTACGTTTAATATCTGTAAAATGGGTATCGCCAAAGGTATTCCTGCCGAATGGTCACATGATGACATTGTAGCAAATACTCGAATTCCAGATGGTTTTGGACCAATTATCCGATCTCGGCGTCTACATAGAAAGCTTACTAATGCTGAAGGTGTCTCCTGGGTGCCTACGCAAACTGTTGTTTTAACCTTTGATGGTCAATCTCTCCCACCAAAGATATTTTCTTTTTTTGCCTCCATACCCATAGAACAATACATTTACCCAACAGTCCAATGTTTTCAATGTTGTCGGTTTGGACATACTCATACTCAATGTAGGAGTCAACCTAGGTGTTATAAATGTACACAAGATCATTCAGGGTTTAATTGTAAAATTGAAATTTACCAGTGCATAAATTGTTCAGGCAACCATGAATCCACTGACAAGAAATGTCCAGAATTCATAAGACAATCAAATATTAAATACCATATGTCACACAATTCTATTTCATACCAAGAGGCTATCAAGAAGGTGCCGCCTCTTAAGAAATCATACTCTGAAGTTGCAGCAAACATTAACCACCAGCATCCAAAACCCTCTGCTTCACCTGTCTCTTCCCCCCCCACAATGAAACAAAGTTATAAAAAAACTTTTTTTATTAATAAAAAGCAACCAACGGTTGTTTCATCTGGTTATGACAAGAAAGCTCACAATGATATTATAAATGAATATGCTATTCCTGCCCCCAGCAATGGTTGTGGCTTCAAATCCTCAGACAATAATAATTCTGATTCAGTTTCACAAGATGATCTTAATAATCTTCTTTCCTCACTTGTTAATATTATAGTAAATTCTTCTCTACCGTACTCCGTTGCCATTTCTCTAATTCAGAACTTGTCTATCTCTATATTCCAAATAATCAAAAATGGATCAGATTCTTCAGTGGAATAGTAGAAGTGTAAAATCAAAACACACTGATTTAATATCATTAGTAAATAATCATAATCCCTTTTTGCTAGCTATTTCTGAAACTTGGCTAGAACCAGGTACATTGTACAATTTTCCTGGTTACCACGTCCTCCGAGATGATAGGCCAATTTATCAAAAAACGTTACTTGTTTACACAATTACCTCTGCCACCCCACAATAACACCCATATTAATGCTGTAGCCGCTAGATTGGGTAATATTACAGTGCTTTCACTATACATTTCTTGTAAGGACTCCTCTATTATTCCCATAATGAAGAATTTTCTTCAGTCTCTTCCTTCCCCTATTATAGTGTTAGGTGATTTCAACGCTCACCATGCACTTTGGGGTGCCCCCAACAATGACTCGCTTGGAAATGATTTAATAGAGGTTATCGACGATTTCACTTTGTGCGTTTTAAATGATGGCTCTCCAACGCGCAGAGGCCGTCCTGGTCAACGACCAAGTTATGTTGATATTTCTATGAGTTCTTCATCGCTTTCTTCCCTTTTATCTTGGAAATGTTTACCACTAACTCATGGTAGTGACCATTTCCCAATTTTGATAACATTGCCGTCTAAAAGTCAATCGGTGTCTCCTCTTCCTCCTTTACTGAAGTATAATATCGCAAACGCTGATTGGAATGAATATAGTTCTTTACTAGATGATCATATAAAACCGCTCCCCAAAGTAAACAAAGATAACCTCAACGAATCCTACAATCTTTTTGTCTCATCTATTATCTCTGTCGCAGATAATGTTTTTAAGAAAAAAAAAACTGTTAAAGGTAAAATCTCTTCTCCGCCTTGGTGGGATCAAGAGTGTACGGCGGCTATTAAGGCTCGAAATAATATCGAGGAAGATTGTAATTCCTATTTAAATAATGTAAATTATTTCCAATTTAAAAATGTCACGGCTGCTACTAAACGTTTATTAAGAAAGAAAAAGAAAGAGGGTTGGAAAAAATTCTGTCTATCTTTATCGCCAGACACGCCCTCAACGGTTGTTTGGAACTACCCCGAGTGTAGGTATGTTTTTATGTCAAGCAAACGCAAACTATTTCGAATGCGTATTAATGTCAATTTGTATGAAAACTATATAAGCGCGCTACTCGCCGCTAGAGGCGCTTATACAGTTTTCATACAAATTGACATTAATACGCATTCGAAATAGTTTGCGTTTTTTGACATAAAAACTTACACTACGGGCACAGTATAAAACGATTTCGTTGTTCCCAAAAAGCAGTTAACAATGTATCCAGTTTTAATTTAGATTGGATTGCCCCTTTTAACAATAAATTGGCTCCGTGTTACGTTCCCAATCATTTTGAAATACCAAATAGTTACAGCAATGTTGGCATTAACGATCATTCTGATATTAACTCTCCATTTACAATGGAAGAGTTGAAATCGGTCTTAAATCATGTTTCAGATTCTTCCCCTGGCTTAGACGGTATTCCTTATTCGTTTCTTGCTAATGCTAAATCCTCAACCCTTTCCTTTTTATTAAATATCATTAATGTAACCATAGAATCTGGTATAATTCCACCTTCCTGGAAAGAACATTTAGTGATTCCGATTTTAAAACCAGGTAAAGATCCTACGGATCCTGCTTCCTATAGGCCTATTGCTTTAGCTTCAGTTATATCAAAATTAGCCGAACATCTTATTAAAATCAGGCTAGAATGGTTTTTGGAACATAACAACTTGTTAGCTCATTCACAATTCGGGTTTAGAAAAGGCCGCAGCACCCAAGATAGTCTCAGTATATTTTCAACTGATATATTACTTGCTTTTTCTAAGAAACAAAGTGTAGCTGCTGCCTTCCTTGACATTTCGTCAGCGTATGACAACGTTGACCTTTGTTTGCTTAAGCAAAAACTAATAAATCTTAAGGTTCCATTAAAATTTTCAAATTTTATTTTTAATCTATTTTGTGAAAGATCTGTTACTTTAAGAGTTCCAGGCGCAACGCCCGTGCCTCGAACCCTTTGGAAAGGCGTTCCACAAGGTTCCATCTTAAGTCCGCTCCTTTATGACGTATACACTATCGATTTGGAATCTAGTATAAAGCCAGACTGTAACGGCCTTCAATACGCAGATGATGTTTTAGTATATTCTGTAAATAGTTCCATAGAGTCTGCGGCATCTAGTCTTGAAAGAACTTTAAATAATCTTTCATTTTGGTTAGATAATCATAATTTACAACTTTCAACTTCTAAAAGTAGGTACTGTAGTTATATTTTCTAAAAAGAGGGTCGTCCCAGTTATTAACATATGTGTTCAGGAAGTTGAATTGTCGGTTTCTAATGAAATCATATTTTTAGGCAAGAAGTTCGACAGTAAAAACTCTGAGGTTTCGCACGTTGATTATGTTGTAAACAAATGTGAAAAAAATATTAATATTCTACGAGCTCTCGCTGGCGTTTGGTGGGGTTCTCATCCCTTCACTATGAAGTTAGTGTATAATGCCTTAATTAGGAGCATTTTAGATTATGCATCATTCACTATGTCTCCCTTAAGTAAAACTGCTGCAAAAAAATTAGACTCTATTCAATTTAGATGTTTGCGTATTGTTATCGGTGCAATGAAGAGTACTCCTACAAACGCTTTACAAGTAGAAAGTGCCAATCCTCCATTAGATTTAAGAAGGCAATATTTATCGAATAGGTACTTCTTAAAAATGTATCAGTTAAATTCCCACCCCCTCATTCCAAGATTAGAGGAGTTAAATCAGCTTGTTACCAATAAAAAAACCATTCCATATTTAGTCAATAGTTTGAGAGAAGCTGAAAAAATCAGATCGAGAGATAATATAGCTAAATTCTCCACTCACCCTTTGTTCTCCTTTGATTACTCCTGTCTTATTTTTATTCCTAATGTTTTGCTTTCAATTGGCATAGATAAACAAACGAAAGATCCTAATTCTATACTGATAACTTTTATTAATGAAAAAGCCTTAGATTGTGAAATATTCTTCACTGATTCCTCTAAATCTCCCGATACAAACAGTACTGATAATGTAGGCGCCGCTTTCTTGAGAGATGCAAATGGATTTTTTAAACTTTTTCAATATTCGAGTCTTTCTTCAACTTACAGTGGAGAAGGGTTTGCAATTTTAGAGTGCATAAAGTTTATTATTTGTAACAGAATTGCTAAGGCTTTCATATTTTCGGATTCTTTGAGTTTTTTGCAATCCTTACTATCGTGTCCATTTTACAGTAATTCCATAAGCCCCCTAGTTTTGGAAGTAAAAACTTTGTTGAAAGAATGTGCAAGTTTAAATTTAATCATTACTTTAGCTTGGATTCCCAGCCACGTGGGCATTCAGGGTAACGAAGCTGCTGATCATTTAGCCAAACTAGCTGCCAGACAAGGTGACTCTTCTTCACAACGTATCTTCTCACAGGACTTAGCCTCTCTTCCAAGGGATCTATTGGAAAAAAGCTGGTGTCGTGATTGGGAAGAGTCGTGTCAGCATAAAGGCAAATTTTATCGGGACAATCAACCTAATATTACATACAAACCTTGGTTCTCAAAACTACGCTTTGACAAAAAGCTAACATCCACTCTTTCCCGTTTACGTTTTGGTCATTGCTGTTCCCCATCCCATCTTGCTAAACTACGCGTTCGCGACTCCTCGCTCTGTGAGTGCGGACTTGACGAAGGTAACATCTTACATATCCTATTCCAGTGCCCCCTATATAATTCTTTGCCCTTTTATGACATCCTTTTAAAATACAAAGCTCCTCTTCCCTATAACCTTTCCTCTATCCTGTCCTTATCTAATAGAATTTATGTTAAATGTCTTATTAAGTTTTGTCTCACCATAATATCTGTTTATAATTCATCCTTCATATATTTATTATCTATTTATCAATATTAAATATATTTACGACCCATGCCCAACTCCAAACCCATCCTTCCTTCTCCCACACCAGGCTCTTCAATCTTCACCTATCGCTACTGGCAATCAACTGGCAATCGTAGGAAAGCTATACTATCAGTTCTAGAAGTCAGCAATACTATAAACGTCACGAAGAGCTTCCGTCGTTTAGATTTAGCAGTATTGTATTGTAAAAAAGTTCGTCCTTTTTGGACAGGCGAAGACATCAAGCCATACTGCCAATTCTTGAGTATTATGTATGTTATTATAGTTTCTTATGTTTTCATTAGAATGTAGGTGTGTTACATTCTAATGCTTCTTGGAGTATTTGGCGTCAAGTATGTCGAGTCGGTCTTCTCGGTAATTCTTGCTGAGGTAGTCACCACTACAATAAAACACTCGGCATCACGTTACCGAGATAGCGCATATTTTAATCATTCCACACATCGTCCAGTTGAGTAAACACTTGGGGCACAAAACCACACCTATCTTGAGTCACAAAGTCCACTATGAAACAAATTGCGATTAATTAAAATATCCACTTAACCTAACCCGCCAAGATGGCGCCAAAAACTCCTAGCAGTATTGTAATTCAGTACTTCCATAAAACTATTTCAGAGGGCGTTCAAAAGATGCTAAATTCAGTTTGCACTAACTATCTTAGATAATGATAGCGCTCAGGGGGCTTTTAATTGTAGTGGTGTTATTTTTGCGACGTTCCACATGAATTCTTACGATTTGGTAGATTTTGTAATTATCAGAGTCATATAAACAATTAAGACAAAATCCCAAATTCAAGGTACTTAAAAGAATTTTCAACTATTTATAAGGAATAGGAAATTATTACGATGTGATAGGTGTTTTGTCTGTTATTTACTCAAAGTAAAGGCGTTTGTATAATATTAATTATTTCATTACGGTATGAAATTATTTTAGAAAAATGGCAACACTAAACAAAACCGTCATTGCGCGCGGTCATTCAAAATTGTTTTGATTGATAGTTTTGGTGCAGTGAATTTCTATCTTAAATGTATATTAATTCCCTGTGTCTTCTGTCGAGTTGAGAGTTTTCTCCTCCTAATAGTGCGGCTAGACAGAGACTCGTGGTTTAGTTTTAACTTTGGATTGAGACAGGACTTCAGGCATTATGTCGATGTCTAGGAAAAAGTGTTGTGTTCCTGGGTGTTCAGATTCAGCAAGTAAGTAAAGACCAAACTTTTCTTCAATTAACGCTCAAAACAACCAACCAACAACAAACCAACCTCTCCCTCTTTATTTCTAACTTTATACTTTATGTATTGCACATAGATTAATAACAGCTTCGCTTCGCTTACGATTCTAAGGTATTGCAATAATTATTTGTGATGAATTATTTTTTATTTTTCAGGTTCGCATCGAACTATGCTATTATTCCCGAATCCAGCTAAAGATACGGAGAGTTTTAATGCCGATTTAATCGGCTAAGTAACATTGCAGGGCCTATTCTTAATTTGCCCAGGTTAGTTTTCATCGTACATTTGTTTTACAAATACTTACAAATATAGGTAAAAATTGCATTTTCTATCCTTATTATTAAATGAGATTAAATTTATTGACCGGTTGGTTTCATCTTATCATCATTTTTATAGATCCAGTCAGTGTAACTCAACCAGTCAACCAACCAACCTTGCCGGCCAGAGAAAAGGCTGTGGAATTCAATAAAGGTATTTTTTCATTTTTATTCCTCTCTGTTACTTATAGCTAATTAAATTATAAGTAAATAATAATTATCAAATGTTAGATTTTTATTTTACGTTCAGATTTATGTCTTAAAATTAACCCTTGTATTTATTTTATTTTAGAATTCCAGAGAAAGAAAGGTTCAGTTGCTTTCAAAGAGCATAATTAATAATAACAACCCCCGAAGACAATAAATTGCATAAGCTATTAACATTACTTAAAAAATATAATGAAGGTGAAATTTGCAAGCCAAATCTTTAGCAGGACTGTTGCAACAAATATGGAATACCTTGCAGGTAATCTTGTGTAACACACTTAAGATTTTATGTTGGTTATTATAATAATATAATAAGTATTTATCATCATATCAGATTATCTCCGAACGGACAACGATTTCAGTCAAGTGGCGATAGTTTGATCGTTCTCGGATTCAGTATAGAGTTAAATGGCAGTGCGCGCACTGACGATTAAAAATCGACCGATCAAACTATCGGCCGATAGTTGTTCGATCAAACTATCGCCAATCGCACAGCACAACTATCGGCCGGGTAGAAGGACCAGTGAGCGTGCGCACTGCATTCAACTAAACTATCGCCCATCTATCGGCCGACAGTTTAATCATGGTTTAATCACGATCGTCTTACGATCCCGACTAAACTATCGGTCGACTAAAAATCACAAGTGCCCGCGTTGGCTCTAAACATTGTTCGTCTTTGTAATACCTATCCAACGACACCAACTCATTGCTATTGGTACTAGCACAGCCTTAATACTACTGTGGTACTAGTCTATATAATTTGTGGCTATTGGGTCGGAACCCAAAACGCCCTCCTTCTAATAAATTATATTTTCATGTTTAAAAAGAGGTGTTTTTTGTTTTTCAGATAAAGTAATTCTGCCTAAAGAGTGCAATGCAACAGCAAAATCGTAAAATGGAAGTTTCATTAAGAAAAAATTGCAACGCCTCTCCTCGGACCCGTCACGCCAAAATCACAGCACAGCACCATAAAGTGTGGCAGGATCACGATGCTAAAATTAAGTAAAAAAAAATGAAATTTGACGATGTTACTACAGGTAAATCTGAGATTGTACCTACATTTATGAAAATTTTGTGTGTATGTAAGAAAGCATCGTAATTCGTTTATAAAGGAAAGTGATGTTCATAATTTAAATACAAGAATTAAGAATAAGCTTGCTGTTCCAAGATTAGGTCGGTATTATAGAACAACACTCAAGTGGAGATCTCTTCTCAAGTAGTTAGAAAGGGATGCAAATACATGCAACGAATACATTCATCACTTACCAACTATACTTGAGAAGAAATCTCCACTTGAGTGTCGTTTATAATACGGACCTAATTGAAAAAACTAGAGGCTCGTTTTTGGGGAAAGGCAGACTTCTATAATAAAGGTCCACAAGATGTAATTGAATTTATTAATGTTTATTATGTTTGGGTATGAGAACATATTTCTCTTAAATGTTATTTAATATTATTGTATAACCTGTGCATATGCTTTATGCAAATTGTTGTAATTTTAACGACATAAGTTTTTTTGTAAACTTCGTTACGAAACTGGCAAGTTTATTGCGCCTGTGTTTCAGTTAAAAAAGTCTTGAATGTGGTAGGAAAATGTTAACGATTCACAAGTACCTACATGTGTATTATTTTTATGTGAATAAATATGTTTTTGATCTTTTCATCTTATCTTTATGTTTTCATTTTCAAACTAAGAATTAATAATTAGCTATCCTTGTTGTTGTTTAAAGTCATCCAACTGAACAAAGGAAATCTGCTAAAAATTAATAATTCTTAGTATAATGCCCCTTCTAAGTTAAAATAATAAAAATTATTAAAAACTAAATAGGCTATACGTGCGTATCCATAGGTAGTACGTAGTAGTCCCAAAAAACAAATAAAGGGGGCGCTAGGTCCAAACAAAATAGTTGCCATTTTTAGCCGCCGAGAGAGGTCTCTATTTCCGTATATACAAAGGTCACATACAAACAAGGAATTTATAAGTACTACGTCATACAAAGGTACTTTGTGTCCCACACTGAAACTGGCAGAAGTATTCCCCTGTCAAGAGGAGTGGATTGCCACTACAAAATAAAGAAGAAGAAGAAAATGTTTGACATTTCATTTACTCGCCATTGGTCTTGTAGTGTTGGTACTTTGCAGATAAGATATCGATAATCGAATCAATATTTTTTCGTTTTCAGTATTCAATTATAGTACTTTTATTTTATGTCTGTAAGTACCTATTTTTTCGTTCGTATGGCAAATTTAATTTAACAACAATATGTTTAATTTTCAGCTTTCCGTCAGACTCCGATTTAAAATTGAGGTGGTTGAAAATATAGGAAGAGCAGACTGGCTTCCCCCAAAAAAATGCAAGAGTACCTATGCAGTTAGCATTATGAAAAAAAAAAACGAGTGCTACAAACAATATGCACAGATTTATGCTGATACGGATTTTTAAAAATCAACCAGCAAACGTTCAGCAGGTAATTTTTGTACTTATTCTGAATTTATGTTATCTATAAAATTTCATTCTGTACCTAAGCTATTCATTTTAGAAGTGTACCTAAGTATATGATGTAGGTACATAAATATGTATAGATAATGTATGATTATTTTATAAACAAGATTTTACAAAAAATACCCGTATTTTGTTTTAAGAAATAATAGTTATTTTTAGTAAAAAAATGATAAAGTTATTGCTAAAGCGCCTACTGACTACAGTTGCAAAACTTCTGAAGTATTCGGAATAATTACGTAATACTTCTCATAAAGTTTCTTTCCATCAGAATTTTTCAAAATAAATTCGTTTGAAAATATTGGCATTTTTTTATCTTAGGTCAATCTTGCTAGAAAATATCGTGCCCGAGTTCGGCGGGCGACGACAACGACGGATGAACAAACAACTCGTGCGCGGCGCGCGGCGCCCGCCGCAGAACAAATTCTAGTGGCGCAGGCGCATGGCAGGCGGCGCGCGCGGCGCGCAGGGCGGGCGGGCGAGATTAGCGGGGCGGGGAGTGGGAGGCGATGCCCCCCGGGGAATTATTCGACCGCTCCCCTTCCCCGCAGAGAAGGATTCATAATGTTTCGCAATAATTCGCGGTCTAATAGCCGCTACACACGCTCCTATCCGACCGCCGATTTGGTCTGCTCCAGACCAAATCTGAACGTGTATAGCGTAGTCGTCCGACCATAATTATTATTATTCGAGTTTGACGCGGTCGGCAGGATTTGGTTCGCACGAACTTCACTTCCTACCAAATCGGAACGTGTGTAGGCTTCCGACCGGACCAACTTGGCAGTGTTGACAATTTTGGAGGTTTTCCCCTAGATTTAGGGAGAAAATATGTAAAAGCGGAAATATTTAAAGCAGGTAAATTACGTTTAAGGGATTTTCAGAGGATTCAATTTAATGCTCGTTCATGAGTTTTACGTAGGACTGAACGAACGAAAGGTTTAAATATGGCCATTTTTGAAAAGATTCTATTTTATTAGTTTTTTTAGAATATTTTGTTTAAAAACTAGCAATTTGTCGTAAAACTAAATAAATATAAAAAGGGCATAACACCTTATCAATAAGTGCTGCTTTTAGTAAATATTTAGCATGTTTCGTATTCTAATGAAAATTACAGAAAATTAAAAAATAATTAAATTGTTTTTCTATAGAAATAAAACATTTAAAACCGATTATATTTTTCTTTTTAATTTATATATTGCAAGCAAATTGATGTTTTCAGTATTTATAAATAATAATAATATTGGGAGATTAGCAGTGGCTGGCAACACTGCAACAACGGCTAGAGGTCGGCCAGACCAAATCGGAACGTGTGTAGCGCCGACCGATTATGTGTGGGTCATCAGCTTCCTCATAAGACATAGAGAAATTCTAAGCATGCTCTATTTTGATGCAAAGTTGATGCAATCAAACGTGTCAGTAATAATTTTAGTGCAACCAGAAGTTCGTTACTATGAGTTGTTTTTTGTGTGTTAGCTGGAGAAATGTGTCACCAGCTTACACATGCCGTTAAGGCAAACCAGTGAGGTTAGGGTTTTAGACTATAGTCCAAAAGTTAATGCACAATTGGTGCAATGAGAACCAGAAAAACTAACCGTCACACTCTAATACTGTTGAAACTACGATCATAAAAGTGTGTGCGAGCTGGAGTACCGTGTCTCTGGCTTGCACATCTGTATCTTCGTAATTATATAAGGTACGATGATGTGTTATACCTCAAAAGTTGCTGCAAAATTGATGCAATAAGAACCAAATTTATCAAATCTTTAGGTAAAATAGTTTTGGAGCTACGAACCGATAAGTATGTGTAAGCTGGTGACACGTAACACGGGCTGACACATAGTGAATCTCTGTAACTGTATAAGTAAGAGTTTCGTATTATATATCAAAAAGAACCTTATAGTTGGTGCAAACACGAGGCATGATTTCAAATCTCTGGGCCTCTTAGTTTCGAAATTATAGGCAAAAAACTGTTTTCCCGCCAAAAAATTCAAAATAATGGTCTTGGACGCAGCTAAGTGCGGCGTTGCCGTTCCGTGCGCTACACTGTTGCAAACGAGTTTGAACTTAAGAGCTGGTGTTATTAAGAGTCACTTTAATTGCGCTTTCGATCGTTTTCATTTCTGTTATAAGAATTTTAGGCCAGGAGCCGTCTGATATAAGTACGCTGATTCCTAACCTTTTTATGAAAAACAGATGGTTTAATTATTACAAGTAATATTTTAATTTTGGCGTTAGAAACTTCACACTCATTTGTTGATAAAGCAAAGAAATAATTAGATTTGGCACAATATTAAACAAAGAGGAATGCAGAAAGGTAAAATTTATGTAGGTACCTATAAAACCTACTACGTATTTATTACAGAGAGATGGCTTCATTCATAGAACGGTGCGAAATGATTACACAACTACCAGTCTACTTACTACATACAGTCAGTCATCGCGTTTGACATTGGCGAAAATGCCGCCGATGTCCAGACAGTTGTAATACTGTAAGGGTTGTCACGCGTATAGTTGTAAGACTACGCGGATAAAAAGGAGTTACATTTTATACATCTTGCTTGACTAACTTACTAAAAAGGTATAGATATGGCGAAGTTCACAGGTTTATATTGTGACTAGCCTTCCGCCCGCGGTTTCGACCGCGTGGACTGCACGAGAACGAGACGTTATCCTATGGGAATAATATGATGGCGGCCAACTTTTTTGTTTGTGGGCCGATTTTGATGAAACTTGGTTTTTAGTACTATTTTGACAAGAAAACTGCAACGCAATGATAAAATTTTTGAAAAATCCAAGATGGCGGCCAACTTTTTGGTTTATCGGCCGATTTTGATGAAACTCAGTTTTTGGTACTATTTTGACGAGAAAACAGCAACACAATATTAAAATAATTAAAAATCCAAGATGGCGGCCAACTTTTTTGTTTCTTGGCCGTTTTCGATGAAACTCGGTTTCTGGTACTATTTTGACAAGAAAACAGCAGCGCAATGATAAAAATATTAGAAATCCAAGATGGCGGCCAACTTTTTTGTTTGTTGGCCGATTTTGATGAAACTCAGTTTTTGGTACTATTTTGACAAGAAAACTGCAACGTAATGATAAAATTTTTGAAAAATCCAAGATGGCGGCCAACTTTTTTGTTAGTGGGCTGATTCTGATGAAACTCGGTTTCTAGTACTATTTTGTCAAGAGAACAGCAACGCAATGTTAAAAATATTAAAAATCCAAAATGGCGGCCAACTTTTAAGTTTTTGGACCAATTTTGATGAAACTCGGTTTTTGGTACTATTTTGACAAAAAAACAGCAACGCAATGTAAAACATATTAAAAATCCAAGATAGCGGCCAACTTTGTTGTTTGTGGGCCGATTTTGATGAAACTCGGTCTTTAGTTTTATTTTGACAAGAAAATAGCAACGCAATGTCAAAAATGTAAAAAAATTAAATATGGCGCCCAAATTTTTGTTTGTTATCCGATTTTGATGAAACTCGGTTTCTGGTACTATTTTGACGAGAAAACAGCAAAGCAATTTAAAAAATGTAAGAAATCAAAGATGGTGGCCAACTTTTATGTTTGTGGGCCAATTTTGATGAAATTCGGTTTTTGGTACTATTTGAATAAGAAAATAGCAACGCAATGTCAAAAATGTAAAAAAATTAAAGATGGCGCCCAAATTTTTGTTTATTTGGCCGATTTTGATGAAACTCGGTTTTTGGTACAACTTTGACCAGAAAACAGCAACGCAATGTTAAAATTATAAAAAATCCAAGATGGCGGCCAATTTTTTTGTTTGTGGGACGATTTTGATGAAACTCGGTTTTTGGTACAGTTTTGACAAGAAATAAGAAACGCAATGTTAAAATTACGATCCAACTTACTGAGAAGGTTTTTTTCTTTTGAGGTTGGTACTACAGACATCAGCGTAGACAATTATAGGTAAGACAACCGTCTGTATTGGAGCAATCTTGATACTGGTAGGCAGAAAGAACTGAAACCTATAGAGAGATCTGAGTGCATTAGTGGCTCTGAGACATGCTTGTTCGATATGATCTTTCCAAGAGAGGCAGGCATCGATATAGTCTATAGGTTATATATATCTCTCTATAGGTTTCAGTTCTTTCTGCCTACCAGTATCAAGATTGCTCCAATACAGACGGTTGTCTTGCCTATAATTGTCTACGCTGATGTCTGTAGTACCAACCTCAAAAGAAAAAAATCTTCTCAGTAAGTTGGATCGTTTCCTTAAAAACTGTATTCGTTTCATATATCGATTATGTAAATACGATATCTCTCAACACCGTCAGCAGCTCAATTGGCTCCCTATTCGCGAGCGTAGGAACGTTAGAGTTGTCTGCATGCTCTTCAATATTCTGTTAGATCCACTTACCCCAGATTAATTAAAATCCAGATTTCAGTTTCTGGGCGACTCTAATGAACGTAGCCTTCGCTCTAGTGACAATTCTCCTGAAAACCCCATCCCACTCTTCTGGCTTCGTCTCCCAATCATTTTCTTTTTCGCCTGTACAACTTTGGAACGATTTGCCCTTAAAATATCCGCAGTGCCCCAAGTAAGTGCGTGTTCAAGAAAATGGTCCGCGAACATTACTCGAGCTGATTACACTTATCATGATAGATCTGTTCTGACTTTATGTGTTATTTATTTATAGTTGTATGTATAATATGTGTATGTATAAATTATATATCATGTTATTGCTACTTTAGTATGTATACCTTTTAATACTCATATATTTATAAGCATTTACAAATTTTCATTTGTTATTTAATTTTAGTATTTTTTTCTTGCATTTAATTAGTTCCTTCTGTTTTCTTTTAACTGTCATTTTTTTTTATTGCTGCTGTTCATTTTCTTCCTGACACCCTTTCCAGTTGACTGGAAGCATTCAGCATTGAGTCCGCCATTTGTTATATATTTTGCAATAAAGATTAAATAAATAAATAACCACGATTTTGATGAAACTAGGTATTTGGTAGTATTTTGACAAGAAAACAGCAACTTTTCCATACAGTAGGCCCTTGAAGTCGAGCGATACCGACACTTGTATAGGTATTAACGTTAGTACGGAAGGGTTGTCTTAAAATGTGAAGGTAGATGTTTAAGGACCCCGACGGTATTGTGAAAAAAAACTCGGGACAGGATGTCTCAAAATTTATTATTTTACATGCTTATATTTAATTTTAATTCGTCAATTTTAACATTGCGTTTCTTATTTCTTGTCAAAACTGTACCAAAAACCTAGTTTCATCAAAATCGTCCCACAAACAAAAAAATTGGCCGCCATCTTGGATTTTTTATAATTTTAACATTGCGTTGCTGTTTTCTGGTCAAAATTGTACCAAAAACCGAGTTTCATCAAAATCGGCCAACAAACAAAAATTTGGGCGCCATCTTTAATTTTTTTACATTTTTGACATTGCGTTGCTATTTTCTTATCCAAATAGTACCAAAAACCGAATTTCATCAAAATCGGCCCACAAACATAAAAGTTGGCCGCCATCTTTGATTTCTTACATTTTTTAAATTGCTTTGCTGTTTTCTCGTCAAAATAGTACCAGAATCCGAGTTTCATCAAAATCGGATAACAAACAAAAAAGTTGGCCGCCATCATATTATTCCCATAGGATAACGTATCGTTCTCGTGCAGTCCACGCGGTCGAAACCGCGGGCGGAAGGCTAGTCACAATATAAACCTGTGAACTTCGCCATATCTATACCTTTTTAGTAAGTTAGTCAAGCAAGATGTATAAAATGTAACTCCTTTTTTTCCGCGTAGTCTTACAACTATACGCGTGACAACCCTTACAGTATTACAACTGTCTGGACATCGGCGGCATTTTCGCCAATGTCAAACGCGATGACTGACTGTATGTAGTAAGTAGACTGGTAGTTGTGTAATCATTTCGCACCGTTCTATGAATGAAGCCATCTCTCTGTAATAAATACGTAGTAGGTTTTATAGGTACCTACATAAATTTTACCTTTCTGCATTCCTCTTTGTTTAATATTGTGCCAAATCTAATTATTTCTTTGCTTTATCAACAAATGAGTGTGAAGTTTCTAACGCCAAAATTAAAATATTACTTGTAATAATTAAACCATCTGTTTTTCATAAAAAGGTTAGGAATCAGCGTACTTATATCAGACGGCTCCTGGCCTAAAATTCTTATAACAGAAATGAAAACGATCGAAAGCGCAATTAAAGTGACTCTTAATAACACCAGCTCTTAAGTTCAAACTCGTTTGCAACAGTGTAGCGCACGGAACGGCAACGCCGCACTTAGCTGCGTCCAAGACCATTATTTTGAATTTTTTGGCGGGAAAACAGTTTTTTGCCTATAATTTCGAAACTAAGAGGCCCAGAGATTTGAAATCATGCCTCGTGTTTGCACCAACTATAAGGTTCTTTTTGATATATAATACGAAACTCTTACTTATACAGTTACAGAGATTCACTATGTGTCAGCCCGTGTTACGTGTCACCAGCTTACACATACTTATCGGTTCGTAGCTCCAAAACTATTTTACCTAAAGATTTGATAAATTTGGTTCTTATTGCATCAATTTTGCAGCAACTTTTGAGGTATAACACATCATCGTACCTTATATAATTACGAAGATACAGATGTGCAAGCCAGAGACACGGTACTCCAGCTCGCACACACTTTTATGATCGTAGTTTCAACAGTATTAGAGTGTGACGGTTAGTTTTTCTGGTTCTCATTGCACCAATTGTGCATTAACTTTTGGACTATAGTCTAAAACCCTAACCTCACTGGTTTGCCTTAACGGCATGTGTAAGCTGGTGACACATTTCTCCAGCTAACACACAAAAAACAACTCATAGTAACGAACTTCTGGTTGCACTAAAATTATTACTGACACGTTTGATTGCATCAACTTTGCATCAAAATAGAGCATGCTTAGAATTTCTCTATGTCTTAAGAGGAAGCTGATGACCCACACATGACCGATTTGGTCTGGCAGATTTGGTTTGAACGTGTGTAGGCGCGGATCAGATCTGCAGTGAAGTTCGCCCGCACCAAATCGGCGGTCGGATAGGAGCGTGTGTAGCGGCTATAAGAAAATATTTCAATTTCGATAAAAATAACGTGAGCGTTGTTTTTAAAAACGAAGTGCTTACCTATTTGCTCAGTGATGGATTGATGGTGAATTGGTTGTTATTATTATTGTAGCGTAATTAGCGTAAGTAAAATTTGAATGTTTATTTTATTCCTTACCTATGTAAGGCGACATTAACAACGAAAGTAGGTAGGTACCTACTTACAGCAAAACACTAATTTTTATAGGTACTAGCGACCCAGCCCGGCTTCGTTTGAACAATTTGTGGGTGCTTCGAATCTGTGATAACTTCTAAAGTGTTCATTTAAATGAAATACGGTAAAGGATAATTTTGATCTAAGTACCTCAATGATATCGTTTTACCTACATTAAATGGCCAAGGTAACTTATATAGGTACTTATTTGGATAAGGATTAATACTGATTAGGAGACATTAGCTTTGCAAATAAAGTAATATTTTTAAATAACTTAATAAATATAAAAATTACTGTGAGTCAACCTATAGAAATAAGGCGACTTCGGGTCTTCTTTGTAGGCCTCTATGATACCTATACAATGCCGTAGTAAATTATTTTGATGTAGGTAGGTATCTCATACGGTTAAGGGTGGTATTCCACTTATCAAAGATCTTTGTCCAAGAAATTGGACGTCGAATGTATGAAATTGGACGTCAAAGTCGTCCAATATGCGTCCAATTTCTTAGATCCAATGCATACTGGACAAAGATCTTTGATGAATGGAATACCACCACCCTTAGCCAGCAGCGTTCGCAATGTACCTAAGCGCTCGAAAAATCGTTTTTTGACGGCTTCATCAAAAAACATGTACCTAATTTTTCTCTATTATATAAATACGTAATTAGAATGTTTTGTATGTAGGTATTTATTTATAAACCTTCGAGAATAAATTTTCTAAATAACAGTGACAGCTGCATTCATCGAAATCCGATGCGTGGTTTAAAAGAAGAAAGGTTAGAAACAGACAGACAGAGGCGGAGAGTGACTTTATTTTATACTATGTACCTACCACCTACTTACAATACAAATACAAATAAATTTTATTGAATAAAAGAAAGCAATACAAACTGCATAGTGCATACCCAGTTTTATAAACATATTAACGCAATGGATGGTTAAACGTATTTTATAGTTATTAGTTAAAACGACCGACGCAAAAAACAGAAAGACACGACTAGCCACGCACGGCACTTGTTATTAGTGGAGCGTCGCGAGCAATCATGGAATTAGAAGCGGTAATCAATACGTCGTACGGGTCATATTTGCGTATCGTCCCGCACATGTTGGCAGAGAACGACAAACATGCGTCGGTCGCGCCAACCACTGTAACTGTGAACTTAAATTTAATAACAATTTAAGATTGTTTACTTATTGATTAATACATGCTTACTTAAAACTTAAATATACATTTGTTTTTAATTGATTAGGTAGGTATATATGTATATAATTACTTGGTACGCAATACCCTAGTACCTAAACGAGGCCGAGCCTATCTTATAGGTACTAGTTTCTTCCGAATATTTATTTAATGGCACAGGTGCGTCTAAACTGTAAAGTAAAATTTATTTCTTATGTTAGTTATTTTCTAAAGATATGCTATGATTTTTAACAATTATTATTCTTATGTCATTAAATTAATAACTAGTTCGGCAGGATACCAATTCCTTGTATTAGTTTAATTAAAATTAATCAAAACCACTCTGTCTAGTATACTAAGATATACATTTATTGTTTAGTTAATTTTTGTTTGCTGGTCGCCAGTTTGTGTACGCGCGTGTATGTGTGTGTGTGTGTGTGTATGTGTGTGTGTGTGTGTGTGTGTGTGTGTGTGTGTGGCGCCACTATGATTTGTATAATGGCAACCCTGTCACCTGCGCAGCTCCGTTTCCGTCGCGCCCGGGCAAGACATGACGTTTTTCCGACCGCTCGCTACGACGAGTATTGTGTTGTCAATGTTGTCATGTCAACTCGTGTTACTGTGTTTAGTTAAGATATTTACGGTGTCAAAGTTTTCTGGCGGCGTTAGCGCCGAGAACAATATACGTTTTCTGCTCAGTTCGGTGTTTTCATTTGGAGTATCGTCCCAACCACAGAACAGAAAAAAAGAGTAGAAGTCGCAAGTGGGCGGTACCCGCGTACCCCAAGATATGCGGAGCTCCGCTTATCTGTGCATGTGTGCGTATTTTGCTTACTCAGTTGCAATATCAATCTCTTCACGGAATGTTATAGAAAAAAAATAGAAAGATGCCAAACTGTGCAGTTTTGGAGTGATAAAATGATAGTCGACAGACTAATTTATCTGAACGAAGCATAACATATCACCGTTAAGTGCTAAATTCTGTTTATTTAATTAAAATTAATAAATAATAAAATGGAATTCTTCAAAATAAAAACACAATCTGATGTCAATCTTATAAACTCTTTTTTAAGGTGTAGATTTGAATGTGCAATATTAATTTTCTCGAAGTTTCTACACAACATAAAAATTTTGATAGCATGCTTTTGCTACTCAATTAGTGATGTATCTGTTTCCGTTTCCTGTAGTGATGTGCCTGTTAATCGTAATGCCTGAGCTTCACCTGCGTCTAATGCCATTAATTAGCGCGCTATTTGATATAATACGCAGGCGTAGCCGGGTTTTAGCGCACTAATTTGATACAATTAGCGCGCTAAGACGCGCATGCCGTTATTAACGCCGTTATGTGGAGCGCCCAATTAATAATGAAATAATAAAACAATGATATATCAATATTAGTTCGCAATTTAATGTGCAGTTTTGGTTGTCTCGAAGTTTCTAATAGCCCGTACACACGTTCCGATCCGACCGCCCCCGGCGGCCGGCGGCGCCGAACGGAACATGTGTACTAGCCTTAAGCAATTGATTGAGCATGCTTTTGGCATTTTTGGTGCTACTCAATTACTGCCTGTACACACTGGGCGCTCGGCGAGCGACGACGTTACATTTTTTATGCTGCGGCTACATTAGCGGCCGATAATTCGTGCGAGTTATCGCGCTAAAATTATCATTGTTGGGCATACGCGATGTTCTTGTCTACATTAGCGGGCAAAGCTTCGTGTTGCGTTGTCGCGCTAACTATCGCGATAAACCTGTCAAGTGCGAGCGACATTTATTTTATTTTAATTCTAATTATTTATTTTTAAAGTGAATATACCTACTACTAAATATTCTGTTGTTGGTTCTGTTGTTATCGCGATGTTCTTAAAATTATTTCAGTAGTTTTTGAGATACGAGTATAATATGGTAAAGTCTACACATCAAAAAAATTTGAAATAAACATGTTGACCTTGAGACCGCCTTTATGCTCTACGTAATAAAAGCTACGCAGTATAGCATAATCGCAGTTCTACTGTTTATCTTGATGTGCTGTTGAGTGTACCTACTTTAAAGATATTTTTTTCTTTTCAGTTCACTGTCGGTTTAATTTTTTATAAGATTCATTATCACATAAGTCACATCTGTTTCTTTCTGTCACATAGTTAGTCAGCTACAAAACATAATAATAATTCCTATAGGAAATCCCTTAATTATTATTTAATTTATCTGAATTGAATTGTAATTTATTAAATTTAATACTTTTTTATTTATAGTAACGTCATTTTATGATTATGATATTTCATTTCCATACAAAGCTACAAAATAGCAAAGTTAATAAAAGTAAAATAAATAAATCTCGCTCGCACTTTGACGGTTTAACGCGATAGCCCGTAGTTAAGTAGCCCGTAGTAATAGCTTTGTCGCGATGTACCCGGCTACATTAGCGCGTTCACACGATTCTTCGCCGTAGCCCGCTAATGTAGCCGCAGCATTATGAGAATCTGTAGTTCTGCTACTGCCCACTAGAGGCGCTGTACAGATTTGCATACAAAATGCAACGCCACTTATAGCATCTACACACGTTCCGATCCGACCGCCGATTTGGTCTGCTCCAGTACAAATCTGGACGTGTGTAGCGTAGTCGTCCGACCATAATTATTATTATTCGTGTTTGACGCGGTCGGCCGGATTTGGTTCGCACGAACTTCACTTCCTACCAAATCGGAACGTGTGTAGGCTTCCGACCAGGGGGGCTACCGCGTAACTTTATGGGTATGAACTTCATACGTTTTTGGGAACTTTAAGTCAATTTTATAAAGAAAATAGCCGCTATCAGTTCCTTGTTTTGTGACGTCGGGTATAATGATAACTAGCTAGCAACGTTCAACAGAACAAAGCAGCAAAAATCGATCAGAATAAGGAATTCAAATGACAGTTGAAGCCCATACCCATATCCAGATTTCTTAGCCGGTAGCCCCCCAGACCAACTTGGCAGTGTTGACAATTTTGGAGGTTTTCCCCTAGATTTAGGGAGAAAATATGTAAAAGCGGAAATATTTAAAGCAGGTAAATTACGTTTAAGGGATTTTCAGAGGATTCAATTCAATGCTCGTTCATGAGTTTTACGTAGGACTGAACGAACGAAAGGTTTAAATATGGCCATTTATGAAAAGATTCTATTTATCTATTTGTTTTTTTTTAGAATATTTTGTTGCCATTTGTCGTAAAACTAAATATATATAAAAAGGGCATAACATCTCATCAATAAGTGCTGCTTTTAGTAAATATTTAGCATGTAGTTAACTTTCCGGAGCGTGGAAATATCTTTTTAAAAACTAACTTAAACACGAGTGAGTCCAACAGAGTTGGATGTCGAACTGCCCGATCTACGGTATTAAATATTAAAGAAATAAAATGTTGCATCATCTTAATTCTAAGGATCGACAGATTGCTTACAGTGCGTCTGTCATCCTTCCTGTCCGAGGCATTTCACAGAATACTGTTACAATGTAGTTACATTGTGTTGACTGTGAAGTGCTTCGTCAGTAGTTCTTACAATATAACTCCTCCGCCCTTAGAATGAAGTTTATCTGAAAAATATAATTTTTCAGGAAACTCATTGGAAACTTTACCTAATTTTAACAATTTAAACTTTGTTTTTAACTAAACTAATTACTTTTTTAAATGTATCAAGGGTATCTCATTTACTTGATTAGGTGAAGTTTCAGGGTTTTCCGTTTCATTGTTAACTTCAGAAGGAGTTTTCTTACATAATTTTCTTAGAATTATCTTACGTTTTAACACGATGAAAATTAGAATTAATACGGAAAGTATTACATATAATACAATGGTAGCAACACTTTCACTTGGTTGTACACTTTCACTTTTCACACTTTTCATTCCTTTTTGCAGTACATAATTTAAATGCTGAATGTCGTCCAGATTTACTTTCTTCAAATTCACAGGTTCATAGTTCGTAGAATTTTGTTGCTGATTTTCAGGTAAATGGGGTAATGCTATTACAGGTAAAGGTTTGTTTTTCTTGAACATGGAGTAATAACGTTGTCCTCGGATTTCTATTCCTTCTATGGATACTATACATCTATCTGGTATGGTTAGTATGTATGTTCCTCGTATCTGCCCATGGATGATGTTACTATCACAGTTTTGAGAGATAATTTTGTTAAACTTGGAGAATAAAATCCAACTATTTGCTGTAATCTTCTGAAGTTTCAGGTCTTCCACGTCGACTGATCTAGGTAAACACGAAGATGGATTTGGACAATACGTCATCAGTTGTTCTATGCAGGTTTTATCGGCGTAAAGTGCGAGGTCGTCTTCAGTACACAGGTAATCTTTGTCTGTAACTTCTTTACACGGTTTGGCTATCGGTAAGTATTTTAATCCTTCTACGAGTAGGTAAGGAAAGTCAGGGATTATAATATAGGTTAGGTTTATGGAGTTATAGAATATGGGAAGGGAATACAATTTAAAATAATTATATGTAACATTGTCAACTAAAGGTATATCTATAATAAATCTTATAACATTATTAGTAATGTAAGTTTTTACAGAGAAAGTTTCTTCCAGGTTAATCAGATTTTGTTCATTTACGGTAAACATTAAATTATCATGTTGAGCTATTTCTAATAGTAATTCTAATAATTGATTTGGGTTTAAAATACACTTATGGAGAACTGATACTTTACTGAGCGCTAGAGCAGTTTCTATTTCACTAAGTTGAATATACATGGTTCGAAAGTTAGCAACGAACATGTTTAGAATACCAATAAGATATGTAACATAACCGAGTTGATTTTCTTTAACAGAGAGGTCACTAAGTTTTGTTTCAATTCGTACAAGACGCTCATTCATAAGTTGCGTATTTTCATCAATAATTTTTGTGGAATTTAGAAAATGGTCTAACATTTCAGATACTATGGTGATTTTATTGGAGACTTCCTGTTCGTGGGTTTGTATACTTGCAATAAGTTTATCATATTTAACGGCGTCGTCGTAATCTAAATTTCCTGTAATTAACTTGATAATTGAACCGATTGGGTTAATGAGTCCTCGTTTTACTTTTCTTGAGGGGCTCAGTTGTTGGAATTTCTCAATTGTTTCATCGCGTAAGTACTGTACTAATTGTTCTAATTCCTTAATTTCAAACTGATAAAAACTATTATTGCTATAACGATTAGTAATATCATTCAATTCCGAATATTTTTCAATGTTGAATAAAATATCGCGTTCGAAACCTTCTAAATCTATTGTTTTTATAATGGACCACTGATCGCGTTGTAAAAATGCTTGACCTTGTTGAAAAGGTAAGATTCCCGGATTTTGTTTAATTTCCACCAGTTGAAGTCCCTGGCTGGGGAGAGTTTGACCTAGGAGCCGTTGCGTTATCGACGTCCATATCAGTAGGTTCAACCACCTCGTCCACCACCTGCGAAGGACGTTTCACATTTTTAATTGGTACCTTCGTATCGCGGTCGTTTACTTTAATAGGTAAAATATTACGTTCTGCTTTGCCCGTGACTATAGCCTTTTGATATTTAGGTTTGTCTTTAGATTGTCGCTTATTAACTGCTTTGGCGAATACGGTTTGTCCTACTTTTAATTCAGGGCCTATCTCTCCACCTCGTTTATCGATTACCTTTTTCTTTAATTTTACTGCATTTTCCGATAAATGTTTATATAATTCGTGAGTTCTTTTTCTATGATCTTTAATAAGTTGTTGTTGATAATTTTTCTGGAAATCTGTATCAAATGTTGTATTTAGTTCGGTATGACCGAAAACTACCTCAAATGGTGTTAAGTCAGTAGTACTATGGATGGTGTTGTTATATGCCATAACTGCGTATGTCATAACTGTGGCGGCATCGGTATATTTTCTTTCGTACTTAGCTATTCGATATATTTCTATTAAAGTGGAATGGAAACGCTCAACCAATCCCATGGAATTCGGGTTATTTGGCGTCCCAATATGCAACGTTATTTTGTGTAAATCTGTTAGTTCTTTAATTAAAGCATTATTAAATTCGGTTCCAGGATCTGAACTAATTTTTTTTGTGGTGTTCCATAAAAAGAGAAATATTTAACTAGTGCTCTAACAATTTCTGGTGTTGATCTGGATGGGATTTCTATTGCCTGACCTAATTTACTAAAAGCATCGATAATTGTTAGATATGTTTTTGATTCAATTGAAAATGTATCTATGAATATTTCCTGGAATGGTGCATTTTGCGTTTGTGTTAATTGTAAAACTGGTTTGATGGGCTTTCTATCATATTTAGAAACTTTACATTGTTCGCAAGAGTTGATGACTGCTGTCACCATTTCATGCATGTTTTGCCAAAAGTAATTTCTTTTAATTCTTTTAACTGTTTCAGTAATTCCACGATGGCATGTTTTTCCGTCATGTATTTTATTAATTATTGCTCGTTGTTCCTGCTCATCTTCTACGTAAACTACGCGTTCAGTACATTCAATAAAATTAACAGTGCCCTTTTTAAATAATTCGATAATGATTTTACTAAATCGTTTCCTATGTTCTGGGTGTTCAAAGTAAATAAAATGCTTGATTTTAGGCTTAATGTATTGTTTCAGAAAATCTTTTATTATTTGATCGTTTTGTAACGGTAGGAAAACTTCTAAAACTTTTTGTTTATCGCGGGATACATCTGTCACTTGCATATCTTGACTAAATTTGTAAAATACTAATATCTGATTTGGTTTTGTATCGATTGCTTCATGTAATATTGGTATACCTAAAGATTCTGTTTCTTGTGCAGAATGTACAGTTTGAATACTACTTGAATTATCGGAACGAACTGGATAGTTAGTTGGATCGATATCTATATCGGAACTAATTGAAGCTGTTTCCTCAGAATCGGAAATAGTTATGGTGTCTGAGTTATCGATCTCCTGTTTTGTTAAATTAGACGATTTTTCTTCATTATCGTCCACGTTAACAATCATGGAATCGTTATCCTCATTACCTAATGCATTGAATTGGAGGCGTGATAACGCATCCGCATTTGCGTTCTGTTTTCCACTTTTATGGATAATATTAAAATCATATTCCTGTAAACGTAAACGCCAACGTGTTAATTTACTATTTAATTCTTTTAAATTGCTAAGCCATATCAAAGGTCTATGGTCTGTATATACTGTGAACTTGTTACCGTATAGATATGGTCGAAAGTGTTTTGTGGCCCAAACAATAGCCAGCAACTCACGTTCGATCGCACTATATTTCTTTTCTGTATCTGTTAACGTACGACTAGCGTATGCCACAGGCTTATCGCTGCCTATACAGCCTTGTGACAATACTGCGCCGAGCGCTACTTCAGATGCATCTGTTGTTAGAATGAATGGCTTGCTCATATCTGGATATTGTAAAATTGGAGCATTTATCAAAAGTTCTTTACATTTCTGAAATGCTTCTGTATATTTGTCGTCTATAATTACCTTTTTGCCCTTATTTAGACATGCAGTTAAAGGTTGACATATTTTTGAAAAGTCTTTTACAAAACGTCTGTAATATCCTATGAATCCTAAAAATCGTTTTATTTCAGTCTGTGTCTGCGGAATCGGATAATCCATAACTACTTTAATTTTGTCGTCGTTAGGTTTCAGTCCGTCTTTTGTCAATGTATGTCCCAAATATTGTACTTCCTTTCTAAGGAATTCGGATTTGTCTAATTGCACTTTCAAGTTAGTCTGTCTTAGTCGGTCAAATACTGTACGTAATTTCTGAAGGTGTTCTTTTAGTCCATTCGAGTAAATTAAAATGTCATCTAGGTAAACAAGGCAATGTATTCCTTGTAATCCTCTCAGCACGTTATTCATCGTTCGTTGAAACGTTGCCGGAGCTGTCTTCAGACCAAATGGCATTCTAAGGAACTCATAATGACCATTTTGTGTAGAAAACGCGGTTTTTTCTCTATCTGATTCTGTAATTTCAATTTGATGGTATCCAGAAGCTAAATCTAACGTTGTAAAGTAATTGCTTTTACCTAATTTGTCAAATAAGTCACATATGTTCGGAAGTGGAAATCTGTCGTCAATAGTAATCTCGTTTAAACGTCGGTAGTCTATGACCATTCTATATTTTATTTCACCTGAAGCATCTAATTTCTTGGGAACTAAGTGGACAGGGGCACTCCATGGAGAATGCGACTCTTGTATTACGTTATCTTGCAATAATTTTTCTACTTGATCTAATATTTCCTGTGCTTGAGCTGGTGCCTGTCTATAAGGTTTTATATAAATTGGATCTTCATTTACGGTTCTGATTTGGTGTTTAACCTGATTGGTAAAGGTAAGTGGTATGTTTTCGCAATAAAATATATCTTTATATTCCTCACATAAACGAGTGATTTCTCTTCGCTCTTCTATGTTGAGATGGTCTAAACGAAGCTTATTTAAGTTTTCGGTCAATAAGGTGTCTGTCTCTACGTTTGTATAGTCATCGTTATAGTTAGTCTGAATTTCGTCATAAAATTGTGATACCTTGAAGGGTGCTGTAATAACTAATTCTAGCAAATTGTTTGTTGCATTTTGTATGATGGTTTCAGCAAAATAATTTTTACAAGAAACTAAGGCAGTAGGCATACGAACGTCTTTACAAAACTCCTTAAATTCGATAATTGCATCGCCGTTTTCCTGATTGACGGGTAATTTAACGCGATGTTCAGATCGTGGTTCTAATATAATTTTGTAATCACTTTTATATACTATTGGGATATTTGTTTTGTCCGTTTGTAACATCATATGGTTATATGAAATATTTGCTTTAAGACGAGACAAAAGATCACAACCGATTACTCCATCGTATCTTTTATCTACATCGTATATATAAAATTTATGTGTAAATGGTTCCTTAAAAATTGAAAAGAGTGGAATATTAACTACGTCATTGTGAACACTGGATGCATGCGTACTAGTTACCATAAACGGTTCGTAGCATCTATAGTTATTGAAGTATTCATTAGCCTTAGATGTACTAACAAAAGAACGTGTGCTTCCAGAGTCTAACATAAACTTAGCATCTATATCAGGTACATATATATAAGGTAATTTAAGAGTATTGTCTGAATTTATTTCGATTACCTCGGGCTGGTTTGGAGGCAATTTACTTGAAAATTTTCCATAGAATCTACTTTTTCCTGATTATTTTCTAAAGGTGGATTATCATTACATTCATTTCCACAAGAATCGGGATATTGTTCTGCATATGCATGCATATTTTCATTATAATAAGCATACATGTTTTCATCAAATTCGGTTTCGCAATAATAGGGGTTATTATAATAATCAGTCTCATCAGTAGATATTTCATTTACTGGAAACTGTTGCGGTTTTACGGGTGCGGTTCTCATTGAAACGTCATTAGAGAAATTAGGAGGACGGTAACCTTGATATTGTTGCTGAGGCCTATATCCGAATTGACCTGGCTGTGGTCTAAAACCTTGTGTTTGAGGTCTATAGCCGAATTGACCTGTTTGCGGACGGAAGCCAGTTGGTTGAAATTGTGTGTTTGCATTAAATTGGGGTCTCGCACCAAACTGTGGTTTTGCAAAATTATTAAATTGTGGTGCTGTTGGTCGCTGTTGGTTAAATGCATTTGTATTTAAAGGTCGATTACCAAAATACTGATTTGGTCGGAAAATATTATTGGAATTTCCCGGAATGCCGAATTTAAATTGATTTGGCGGAAGTGTCGGAATACCAAATTTAAATTGAGCATTCTGCGGAATTGGCGGTTTAAATATATTTTGTTGAGTGCTTGATGGTCTATTTTGGAGCATCTTTGATCGAAGGTTATACTGTTCCTGGAAATTAACCTCTTCTAAAACGAAACTTAATGCCTCTTCTAGGGTGGTCGGATTTTTAATTCTAACTATTCGCACCATGTGTTCGGGTAAATTGTACAAGAAAACGTTTAGGGAAGTATGATCATAAATAATTCGTTTTGCTTCTTTTAAAGTAGCTGACGGATTCTGATTAACTTTTGAAATAAGAATTGCTCTCACGTCCTGGATTCTACCACAAAATTCTAGATATGATTCACTGTTTCTAATTTTTAATGTTTCTAATTCGATCGCTACACATTCCTCACTTCGCGGGTCTCCGAAATGTTGAATTAAAATTTCCTTTATTTCATCGTAAGTCTCAAATTCGCCTCGCTCGCTGATCAGAGCAGCGGCTTTCCCGGTTAATTTGCTAGTTACTGACTGAATAAGAAAATCGTTAACGTTTGCTGCACCTTGGTATTTGGCTATAACGAATTCACATTTCCTTAAGAACAAACTTAAAGTTTTTGTGTTCCCGTTATATTCAGGTATAAGGTTTAGCATTTCGCGAGGGATGTGTGGTGCCGGATAAACAAGTTCGTCTTCCATTGTAAATAAAAATGTAAAAATATAGTTAGTATAACACAAGCTTAAAATAAGGTAGTTAATATAAAGTAACCGCGAGATTCTATCGCGTAATACTTTATCTAAAACTTAACAAAAATCTAACCTTTTAAAATTAAGTTGCGAGATTTTATCGCTTATTTATCTAATTAAAATAATATTCAAAGCAAATCGCGAGATTTTATCGCGTAGATACCTTAAATGTTTAACTTAAATTCGTTTACTTTATATTGACTTTTCAAAATTAATTTTCACAATAACACTTTCTTAAATCTAACACTAGGATAAAGGATAGGAAAGGATGTAGAAGAATTTTACAACTTACATGCCAGTCTGCACCTTATTTTCGCACATTACCGATTTTAGGTAAATTACTCCCGTTAACAAATTTATTTGGTTCGAGGATAGCCTATCCCGGTGTTGAAACACACGAACTGCTGCACACACGCGAACTTCAGCGACGATTTCGGATTTTACGAAGCTTCGAAACTGTTTTCCCGGTTTTTCCACGATGTTAGCGTACTTTTCCGAGAGTTTTCCGCGTATGACAAACAGTCAGCTATCCTACCGGCTGCGCCAGTTAACTTTCCGGAGCGTGGAAATATCTTTTTAAAAACTAACTTAAACACGAGTGAGTCCAACAGAGTTGGATGTCGAACTGCCCGATCTACGGTATTAAATATTAAAGAAATAAAATGTTGCATCATCTTAATTCTAAGGATCGACAGATTGCTTACAGTGCGTCTGTCATCCTTCCTGTCCGAGGCATTTCACAGAATACTGTTACAATGTAGTTACATTGTGTTGACTGTGAAGTGCTTCGTCAGTAGTTCTTACAATATAACTATGTTTTAGTATTTTAATGAAAATAACAGAAAATTAAAAAATAATGAAATTGTTTTTTATAGTAATAAAACATTAAAAACCGAAAATATGTTTCTTTTTAATTTATTTATTGCAAGCAAATTGATGTTTTCAGTATTTATAAACAATAATAATATTGGGAGATTAGCAGTGGCTGGCAACACTGCAACAACGGCTAGAGGTCGGCCAGACCAAATCGGAACGTGTGTAGCGCCGACCGATTTGGTGCGGCAGATTTGGTTTGAACGTGTGTAGGCGCGGATCAGCTATGGAATTGCGTAAAGTCAATCGTATTCATTTGACAGTTCATATCGTATCATAAATAATGTCATTCCATACAAATTGCAGCCGATTGAATACGATATGAACTGTCAAATTAATACGATTACCTTACGCAATTGCCCCCCAGATCTGCAGTGAAGTTCGCCCGCACCAAATCGGCGGTCGGATAGGAGCGTGTGTAGCGGCTATATCCCTTTAAAGCGCCATCTATTGTGTAAAAGCTTTAACATGCTAAATAAAAGCAATGATGTCTGTAACGCCATCTTGTGCTCAGTGGCGGGTACTAACAACAACGCTATCATTACGCATAATTTACTTGTGTGAGTTGGGTGTACGCAGGTTTTCATAGGAGATGCCGTGTCATGCGACTTCTACTCTTTTTTTCTGTTCTGTGGTCCCAACATAACACGCGAGCAGAAAGATGGCCGTCGCCGGCTCCTCCTGATGTCGCCGGCCAATACGTCCATATTGGTGACCCCGACGTGATGCGCCAGCGCCTTTTCCAATCACCGTGACTGGAAGCTGTGATAGATCATCGAGAAGTTCGAGAACGATAGCCCCCGGTTTGACATCGACGCGCCGACCGTCTGCCGACGGACGCAAACATCGTAGGTATTACACGTCCGGACCCAGGCGTTGGAATCACCCATAGAATAGGTCAAAACTTAGTGGCCGGTAGCCCCGATACCCATTCATTGGCTATAATTAAGACCGCCATTTTGTTGGGGTGCCCCCATTGGCTAAAATTAAGGCTGTCACTTTTTTCAAGAATTTCAAGATGACGTTTATTTAGTTAGTGTTTTTTTACTCATTTCGGTTTTCTAGTATTATTTAGATGTTTTTCCACTCTTTCTCAGATATTTCTGTACAGAAATATGGATACATTATTCGAAGATGCCTTCGGTACACGTAAGTAAATCTATTTACGTAGTTTTATGTATCAATTATTTCTTACATTAACCTAAATTTGAGTTTTGTTGTTTTAGGTAATTCCGAGAGGCAACTTTGTATTTCTTAAAACTAACCAAAACAAAAGAAAATACAGTTCACAACTTAACCGGAGTAAAGAAGATTCGGTTTCTCAGAAAGTTATGAAATTTATCAAAGGCTAAAGAGTTGCAATAGTTTTTACAAGTGCGTCATGCCTGGCACCACGGAGGCCTCTTTAACCAAAGTTAAACTGTGGGAAAACTCTGCTACCCTTCCACACCCATATATGCTCATCCAGGAAAAGCTCCCTCCTGGCCTTGAACTTTTATGGAGATCTTTAAAAAGACTCCGTACCCAAGTTGGTCAAAGTAAAGACAACCTGTCCAGGTGGGGCTTCACCAGTAACACGGATCTCGCGTGCAGGTGTAGTTGCACTCCACAGACCATGGCCCACCTCATTGATTGCTCTGCATGCCCGGACACCTGCACGCGTGAGGACCTCATGTTTGCTGCAGATAACGCCACCGCGTTAACAGTGGCACAGTTTTGGGCCAACAACATATGATTTTGTACTTGTCATTGACATGTTGAAGAAGAAGTTATGAATGGAAGGTAGGTAATGTTTGTTTATTCTTTTTATATGAATGTAAGTAGGTATGTGTAATTAATTATTGATTAGTTTTGTTAAAAAAAACCTTCCTAATACCTTATTTCAATATATATTTAGAAGTGATATCATATGGTGATAATGATAAAGCACAGTAGATTACTTGGGATTAAATTTAAATAATCAGTTGTCACATTTAACAAGTATCAATTTAGTGAAGTTGTTAATACCAAGTCAAGAGAAAATAACAGTGTAAGCAATTCAATAACTTTGTCAAAACATTTAAAATGCCTTATCATCAAATTCATATTTCTGTTTCTGACAAACAGAACAGAATTATAACAAATGTATCGGTGAGATAATATATGATTGTTGTCGGTATGAATGTTATAACTGTTACTGCTACCTACTATCTTAGATCTTACTTAATTATATATACTACCTCTCATCAGTCTATGTACAAAGCTTATCCACTTAATAACAGTTATTAACTATAAACATTGGTTATCTATAACTTGTGCATAGCGGCACAACAAACAAAATGTGCTTTAAACACACTACTCTTTCTTGATTTACAAACATTTTAGTTCAACTATCACTTATTTGTTTATAAAATGTTATGGCAGATTATAGTAACAATATGTAGAATCTATACTAACCAAATCTAATCTTTTCAGGTAACTTGAGTCTCAACGAGGTTTGTGGAGTGCTGCAAAGATGCCCGTGTCTGCCTATTCTTGCGGTAATAAGTTATCAAATCAGAATTTTGGTGCAAATTACTGCTGTTAGTTGCTATATTGATTAGTTACTGCATTAAATGTTTAACTATTAGAATAAGGTTATTGTGTCTTGCATTGAAAGTGATATTAACAGTAAATAATGAAATGGCAGATACTAAATAAAACTACTAGGAAAAATAGCATTAGCATTTGTGCGTAAAAAATATTTGCAAGCAGTTTAATTTTACTTGTGGCTGATAAAGTATTTATATTTCTTAGTTTATCTATAAAGTCAAGTTAGTAAGTTATTTCATTACTCTCATTCTTTGTCTTGTATAAATCTCAACTTATACTTATGTACTTGGTATTTGATGAAATTATAATGTTAAGTAATAAATGCCTTCTTTCATCAAATGTGTTTTTTATTTGAGCAGAATTTAAAATAATATATTACTAGGGTTGTACCAAACGTCGATGATTTGCACAACTATCGATAACGAATCAAGGGTGTCGATAGTTCTGGCAGCACTATGTTGTCAAACTCTAATCGGGGTCCGTCATTCACTAACAAACAGCCGCTATAAGGCTTGATTCCTATCTGTACTAGTCTATATAATTTGTGTCCGGACCGGCTTAGCAACGCAACGAGACCTCCGACCATCATCGTCGCCGCCGTCCGCTCGCCGCTCCGACCGCATCGCCGGACATCTCTGTCGACATACCTACCTACGGCAGTACGGCTACGTCCGGCTCGTCTCGTCCGACATACAAGTGCGGTGCGATAGTATAGTGCCTACATTAATACAAGTGCTCAGCCGAAGTGAATGTGAAACCATCACCACACTCTTCGTTCATTCATCTATCGCTGCCGTACGTACCGATCAAGAAATTTGTATGTTGTTGTGTACCGTACCGATAGAACGCCTACGCTGGTGCTAAACTTCTATAAATACGTTTATTCGTCGCCGCGCGAGTCAGTAGTAAGTTTCCCTCCCGCGCTCAAGTGACAGCAGTGACAGTGACTTTATCAGTTTTTCGTCAGTGACAAGACAATTCGATTTCGAACCGAATCTTCCTCCCAAACAAACCTTTCGTCGTTATCAACTTTTTTATGACTTTAGAATTAGTGTAACTAAAATAGTGTAGTGTATAAGTGAATGAATGTGTACCTACATACAATACTAACTCACCCCTGCAACTTTGGTAAGTTGAAGAATAACAAAATTGTTACCTACTTCTTTGTCAAAAAGTTATTCTTACCTACTTCTTTGACAAAAAAGTTAGATAGGTAGTTCTTTTTCTAGCAAATATTATTTATTTTGCTGTCATAAAGGTAGTGTTTTTGCTGCAATTTTAATCTGAATAAGGAGTAAGTACCTACCTCAGTTTCTCAGTGGTACCTACCTATTATAGTTTTGTTTTTCTTATTCAACAGAACTTACCAAATAAAATAAATAAGTACTTAATAGGTTTTATCTTGTTTTTTGTATTGTTTTAATTCATTCTTTATTGGGTTCTTTAAACAAATTTTGTTGTGACTATTTTTTTTTCTGTGTGTTTTTTTAAATGTGTAACCTGCACGTTGGCACTTATGTTATGATTTAAGTGTAGATATATATATTATTTTAATGTTGTGTAATAATTGTGTGTGTATTTAGAGAAGGCAATAAGTTCTTGTAAGGCCAAACAATCAGTACTGGCATCACATCTCCCCCACACCATCTACTATTGCACATATTTTCCTTTTTGTCGTTGTGTTTTCTGTCTTAATTAATAATGGACGGACCTGAACTTCAACAGCAGCTAGAGCTGCTCCAGCAGAAAAACGCTGCGTTGCAGGCCCAGCTAGCATCTCAGTCCAACCAACCTCAAGTCTCTGGGGTGTCCCCAAAAATCCCTCCTTTTTGGCCTCATCGGGTAAAATATTGGTTCGTAACCGTTGAGGCACAATTTGAGATAGCGGGCATTACAGCTGACTCTACCAAATTTAGTTACCTGATCGGAAATCTGGATGCTAAATACGCACATGAGGTGGAGGACATCATCTCAAATCCACCACCCGCCGGTTGCAGATATGAAAAAACAAAAGAACTTTTGATTAAGCGGTTTTCTTTGTCCGAGGAGGCACGAGTTAAACAGCTGCTTGATGGTGAGGAATTGGGAGACAGAAAACCGTCCCAGTTTCTCAGACACCTCCTCGCCCTGGCCGGACCATCTTTCAGCGATCAATCTATTATTAGACAGTTGTGGACAAGAAGATTACCAGATCAGGTTCGGGCAATTCTGGCATCTCATCCGGACCTTACATTAGAAAAACTTGCTGACCTGGCAGACAACATTATTGAAGTTTTTAATCCAGCGCAAGTTGCATCGGTTGCATCACGTGCAGAGTCCAGTGTGCCGACTTCAAATACATTTGAGCAAAGATTTGAGAAAAGGCTGGATGATCTCTGCAAGCAAGTTGCCAGCCTCACTAGAAGCCGCTCCTCCAGCCGGTCCCGTAATGCATCTCCACAACGTTCCCGTGATAGAACTCCTGGCAAGCAAATTTGTTGGTATCACAGAAAATTTGCAGAGAGAGCTACCAAGTGTACCAAACCCTGCAGCTGGACCGAGGAAAACGCCAACAACAGTCAGTAGCGGCGGCGACTGATTGTTTGTCTTCCGGCCGCCGATTATTTGTAACAGACAGACGGTCCAAACACCGATTCCTGATTGATACTGGTTCAGACCTGTGCTGCTATCCCCGACAGTATGTGAAACAACCACTACTCTCTGAGGACTACAATCTCAGTGCAGCTAATGGAAGCACCATCAAGACCTATGGCAATGTCCCGCTGAGCCTTGACCTTGGGCTTCGCAGGAATTTTTCCTGGAATTTTGTCATCGCAGATGTCAGCACTCCGATCATCGTCTCCGATTTCCTAAGTTATTACAACTTGTTACCGGACTGCCGCAGCAAGCGCCTCATTGATGGGACGTCATGTCAACTCGTGTTACTGTGTTTAGTTAAGATATTTACGGTGTCAAAGTTTTCTGGCGGCGTTAGCGCCGAGAACAATATACGTTTTCTGCTCAGTTCGGTGTTTTCATTTGGAGTATCGTCCCAACATAACACGCGAGCAGAAAGATGGCCGTCGCCGGCTCCTCCTGATGTCGCCGGCCAATACGTCCATATGTGTGTGTGTGTATGTTCTTGATTTATTTATTTTATTTTACTTTAATATAACAAACAGATTTTCGACCTCATCGTATGATTGCGACTTAAGCCAATCAGATACTTTATGTTTACATTTGAAGTAGGTAAGAGGAAGAATGTTTAATATTTTATTTATTTTATTATATATGAATGGACCAATGAAACATTGAAATCTATTGATAAATACTGTTTTGAAACTCATTACTGGACATATACGTTTGTTTTTCCGTGTTGTTGTTGTTTCCAAAGGTTTAAGCATAAGATTTTTATGTTGGTTCAGAGTAGTCTGTAGTATAAATAGTTGTCTAACACTAAGCACCTCACAGTGAGAGTACAAGTCTCGAGTAGGAAATTGATATGGCTTAAAACACATAATCTTTAACAGGGCCCGCTGAGCTCGTTCAACTACTAGCATGTTAGTTTTATTGGCACCACCCCAAGCAGTAAGGCAGTATGCTAGCATCGATTGCGCTAAGGCATAGTAAACAATTTTAATAATTTTAGGATCAGCTACATGTCTAAGGTACTTAAATATATAAATCAGCTTCCTGGTTCTTTCAGAAATTAACTGGATATGTGGTTTCCATGTCAGAGTTTGATCCAGTAGCACACCAAGATATTTTATTGTACTTAACCTTTCCAGCTCAGTACACTGGCAGTGATCTGTGACATTATGACATGTGTGTGATTTTATATTTAATGTTTGCGGTAATTTATTTTTACAAATAGAAAATGTTACAAATTTAGTTTTCGCTTCATTTAAAGTTAATATATTTGCCTGAAGCCATAGATTAGCAATACGAAGCCCTTCTTCGGCTTTTGATTTTACATCATGCCATGATTTTCCATGAAATATCATGGCTGTATCATCTGCAAAACTAAATATTTTACAGTCAGTTAAGTTAAGATTACAAAGACAATTCAAATAAATAAGAAATAGGGTGGGGCCAATCACACTTCCCTGCGGAACGCCGAATGTTACTTCTTCATCAATAGATGTCTGGTCACCAATTTTTACTCTTTGTACTCTACGTTGTAGGTAGCTTGTGAATAATTGAAGAACCTTACCACGAACGCCAATTTTTTCCATTTTGTGCAAAAGGAGTTTTATTGAGACGGTGTCAAACGCCTTTGCGAGGTCTAAAAATATTCCCATGCATTTGTCTTTTTTGTCTAGATGTTGGGCAATATAGTTAGTCATCTGTGTCACAGCATCAGAGGTTGACATACCAGACCTGAAACCGTACTGGTTTTGAGACAGGAGGTTGTTACTTTGAAGGAAAGACAGCAGTCTTATATTCATAATCTTTTCTACTATTTTGGACAAAGCCGATAATACGGAGATAGGACGATAATTATGGACACAGTCTTTTCTACCGCTTTTATGAATAGGGTGAATAATCGAAATTTTGAAGACATCAGGAAAAACACCAGACTCCAAACAAAGGTTTACTATATGTGTTATAGATGGTACGATATAGTTCATCGTCCGTTTAAGAAAAGTGTTAGATATACCATCCCAACCAATTGCACTTTCATTCTTAAGATTGCGAATGATAGCTATGACTTCATCTTCTGAAGTTTCGAGGAAAGCGATTGAGTTGGATGGATCAGGCACACCAAGGTATTCGAATCGGATGTCGGAACTTGTAGGCGTAGTAGATATTTTGCCTGCTAAATTTTTGCCAACATTGCAGAAATAGTTGTTCACATAGTCCACGGATTTTTGGGGTGTATCGGCAATTCGTAATAAGTCGGTTGGAATGTATTTTTGTTTTTTAATTTGTACAATATTATTGATAGTTTTCCACAGTTTTTTGGGGTTTTTTGAGTTTTTACTAAGTTCAGTTTGTTCATAGATCCGTTTTAGTCGCTTAAGCAAGTCATTGCAATGGTTTTTGTAGCGCTTGTAGGTGATTTTTAAAATTTCGTTATTGGGGTTTGACTTGCACTTAAGGTGCATACGGTCTCGATTTTGGATACAACGGACGAGTCCCGGAGTAATCCATGGCTTTAAACATTTGTATTTTTTTGTAATATTTATCTGAATTGTATGTCTCTTTAGGTATGTAGACAACAAGTTCACCAATTGCTCAGCAGCCCAATTAGCATCACTTGATGTCAGTATGAAGTCAAAATTAGTTGTACTTAAATCAGACAGTAAAGATTCGTAGTTCACTTTGCTTTTCGTGGAAATTTCCTTGGCAGTTGTTTTAAAATTTGTATTTAAGCATGACAAAACTGCAGAGTGATCAGTAAGAGGAGCTTTAAATACTAGAGTGATAACAGGTAATTTTGTCTTCACCATCGAGTGATCAAGACAGTTCTCACCTCTTGTTGGAAATGCATGGCTTTGCAATATACCGTAAGTACTAAGTAGATTCAGATATTCAGTTGAGTTATTATCATCGCTATTATTTTTAATGTCAATATTAACATCTCCAACAATTATTATGTTTTGGTAGGATTTGTATTTTGATAATAATTTGTCCAAAGACTCAATAAACTTCAGAGCATTCCTGTATGATGGCGATCTATAGATGGCGATGATAAGAGTATTACAATTTAATTTAATACAGAGAACAGTAGCTTCCTCAAAAGGTGCTTCTTCTATAGTAATATCCAAACAGTCCTTTGCATAAACAACTAGGCCATCGTTCTGATTTTTGTTATTTTTAGAGTAGTATGTGTCGTAATTAGTTAAGCTTGGATATGTCATAGTTTTGCTATTCCAAGTTTCTGTGAGAACGTAAAAATCACAATCAACATTTGTTCTAGACAGTAATACCTTAAATTCAAACCATACCAACCAAAGATATCCATCCATACTTCTTTTACTATGATTGACTATTTTTCTTGCTTAGGTAGGTATTTAAAAATAAGTGTCAAAACTGCTTTCTACTGCTTTTTTACCGATTGCTGCTTTTTTATCGTTACCTAAGTACTCCCGTATTTTTCGACGATCGAAATATTCCGAATGTTTCGTAATACTTCGGAATATTTCGTAAGTATTGCTAGTGGCTCCTCCACGACCACTGTCACCGGGTCAGATATATTTGTGGCACCACTATACTTAATGTAGCGACATCTAGCGTCGAGTGGAAATGCGAAATAGAAATATTTACGTAATAACATCAAAGATGTAGTATTAAACATAGATGGATACTAAAAAGTTGAACAACGAAACGATATATCTTTCCTATCCTCCTAAATGACAGTTCAGCGTGCATTGAAAAGAGATAGCAATATAGGCAACGCTCCGTATTGAAACCTAGCGCGCCACCAGCCGAGTTTCTGTAGGCCAGAGTGGACTACATCAGTGTTGATCAGTGTTCGTGGTTTTTTATTAATTGTGGTTAATTTATGCAAAATTAGTGAAAAAAATCTTTCTGTGTGTATTGCCAAAATACCATGGCTTGTGCTGTAAAGAGCTGCAAAAGCTCCTACAGTAATTTAAAGGACAAACTCGGAATAATATCCTTTCATCGGTGAGTGAACCTCCGTTTTTTCCAATTATTCAAATAACTAGGACATTTTTGGTAAGCCTTTCTTTGCAAAAATACTGTAGAAAACTCTTATCTTTTATTTTCATACACGTAACTATACCTGATGATAAAACAAATAAATGAAAATCTTTTGTTAGATATCGATCGACATTTTGTTTGACATTTCATTTACTCGCCATTGGTCTTGTAGTGTTGGTACTTTGCAGATAAGATATCGATAATCGAATCAATATTTTTTCGTTCTCAGTATTCATCATAGTACTTTTATTTTATGTCTGTAAGTACCTATTTTTTCGTTCGTATGGCAAATTTAATTTAACAACAATATGTTTAATTTTCAGCTTTCCGTCAGACTCCGATTTAAAATTGAGGTGGTTGAAAATATAGGAAGAGCAGACTGGCTTCCCCCAAAAAAATGCAAGAGTACCTATGCAGTTAGCATTATGAAAAAAAACGAGTGCTACAAACAATATGCACGGATTTATGCTGATACGGATTTTTAAAAATCAACCAGCAAACGTTCAGCAGGTAATTTTTGTATTCTGAATTTATGTTATCTATAAAATTTCATTCTGTACCTAAGCTATTCATTTTAGAAGTGTACCTAAGTATATGATGTAGGTACATAGGTATGTATAGATAATGTATGATTATTTTATAAACAAGATTTAAAAAAATACCCGTATTTTGTTTTAAGAAATAATGGTTATTTTTAGTAAAAAAATGATAAAGTAATTGCTAAAGCGCCTACTGCGGCTATGCCCGGAGGACCCATTAGTTTGCACAACTTTGCTACTTTGCATGGACGGCCGATCTTTTAGTATCCTTTATGTTTCGCTGTCGGACTAGGTGTAGCTTGGCACGTAGGTATGGGGTAGGTAGTAATAAAAAGTGCCTTCGTCTGACATAGTAAGGAACCTGCTCACATAATAGAACTAAAAATGTAACTTTTTCCAATCCGGCACTTAAATATTTAAAAAAATCTTTCTGTTTTAACTAAGATCGGTTCTATTATCTTATGGCCCTCTTGTATTGGGCTCACTCACGTCAGGTTGACTGATCGTCACTAGAGTTGCAGTGTAGGTAACTGCAATTTTTTGATTTTTGGTTAATTTTGTAACATGTTTTATACATACTTATGTCTAACTTTTTTCTGTTAACAGGAAACATAATGACACACGATCACGAGTACCACGATCAATGAGAACATTGACATCGACCATTTCGGAACCTACCAGATTTTCTTCACATAGTCAAGCAAGCCCCAGAAAGATTCTAATTCGTTTCTTATGAATAAAATTTTGTTAATGTTTGCTCACATACTCATTTTACACTTATGTATTTTACTATTTATATTACAAACCTAAAAAGCGGACCCATTCAGAGACAATTTCATATAATGTATATGTCGCAGGCGGATGGTTGAATCCGCCGGATGGTTAAGTATAGCAGCATGTACCTCTCGAAAGTCCTGTAGAACACGTGATAGGTTAGAAATCTTAGGCTTAAATCTTAAATTTCGCGGTTATTTTTTATGACTCCGTCAACTTATGGGAAGATAAAATAGCTTACGGAAAAAATTATCGGCCTGGTAGGCGTTTAATTGAATGGCGAATTCAACCATTTGGCTGCGATATATATAACTGTAATAATAATTAAGTAAGATTGAGAAGATGTAAGTTTGTTTTAAACAAAAAAGTAAAAATAAACTGATGTTTGTTTTATCTTTCCATTACTAGAGTTTCCATTAGTAAAGTATTTATATTATGAAAACAAACGGTACAGTGACCGTACTCTGAAACGCTAATCCGAAACTTCGGTTAGCCCCGCCCCTTTCACTCGACTCTGTCGCGACTAGAGAGTGAGAGGGACGGGTATACCGAAGTTTCGGGTTTTGCGTTTCAGAGTAGGCCCTCAGTTCAGTACAGTATTTTTTTATTTATTTTCTTTTTCCTTTACATCTCCTATAATAAACATGCAGATACACAAATTCACCTTTGCATCGTTATTTTTATCCAAAAAAGGTTTTAGATTGTAGAAAACTAGCTGCCCTTCCGCTTGTAACTCCCGAGGAAACTCTTGTTCGGGATAAAAAACAGTCTAAGAAAGGACTAACTAGCTACGAGGTCTTCATTTTGTTAACTGATAAAATGAAGTTATCGATACTTTTCATTACGAATAGTGCATCACTATAGCTCTATATCATAATAAGTAAGTATGTATAGACAAAACGGTGCCACTTCCATAGATGTATATACATCTATGGCCACTTCGATATTAAGTAGCAACAAAGCTACTATGTTTGTCTCTTTTTTTCAAATGACTTCCATAGTGAGTTAAAAAGAGATGCAACCTGCATTGTACATTTCACTTTCTACTATCCATCTACGTTTATTAGTACATCTTTGGTGATTACCCTCCAAATTCGGGGTTATTTTAGGCAGTGGAGGGCATTTTTGGGAGGAAGAGTTTTTACTTTGGGGGGAATTGGGGGATTTTTTCATGGCATAAGTATTATTTTGAGTGTGTTTTAGCGTATGGAACTGATTATATATCGCAATCAGTGTTCTTGGTGCAAGTGATCTACTCTGCCACACTCTAAAAAAAAGCTTATCAAGTAATCAGTGAGATAGAAGAACGACTTTTCAAGTGTTTCGGCTTGTTGTGGGGCTTTTTCTTAAAAATCAGCGTTTTGGAGGATTTCGGATTTTCGGGATTTCGGAGAATGCAACCACAGAACACAATTACTCCAAGGAGAAGAATGTCAACTTCATAGAAGAGAATGTAGAACAAAATTAGTTTGGAGGTGCTGCCATTTTATTTTTTCCCAAGCAAACTTGCATGAGGCGGGAAATTTGAATCACCTTCTATTCACTTGGCTATTGAACTTATTGATAGGCGCACCCAGACCGGGAGAGTAGCCTCGTAAGTACCTTCGAGACTACTCACCCGGCCTGGATGCGCCATAATGGCGACTGAAATGAATCTAGCACTTCGTGTTGGATAAATACTCGTAAATAATTTAAGTCACAAAGATGATAGACTCATTTCCAGTCCCTTTATCTTTGAGAAACCAGGGATTGAAAATAAAAATAAAGTTTTCATCATCATATAATTTAATGTTATTATAACAATCAAAATTTTAGGCATAATTATAAAGTTTACCTCGTATGAATGATTTATGATAAAAACAGAATATCCAAGTGATATTTTCTTAACTTTTTAAATATCTTTTCAATTAAATCATACCTATTTATAAACTTAACCAGTCAAAAGTCTATTTGCACATTAACATACAATTTACTTACATGATTGATTGTTTATGTAATAAACACTAACACTATTTCACAATGCCATGACTGTCTTCCTGCGGCTTATCTCTCTAGAAAGTAATTTGACATGGATTGGCTATACACATTACTCGATGCGAAGGGCCAGGTTTAAATAAAATTACAAACACATTATTATCTACAAAAACAATAACAATAACAAAATTGGCTGACCGGCTTGTAATACATACCGAAGGTTTCTTACGGCTGGTTTCGGAAATAGGAACAATTTAATGTTGTCCTGGGCAAACGAGCGACCGTACATAATAAACTTTCTCCTGTTTTTAGCCATATAGAACTGGGGAACACTTCCAAGGGTCAAATATCTCATTAGGTGTACCACAAAGTAGAATTAGAGTCAATGCGAATCAAAATTCACTGTACTTTGTAAAACATGAACGGTGGAACCGAAACTCTTGTCAAAGTTAAGTGAAATCACAAATAACACAATGAAATTACGAATTCGCAACAAAACATCGAACGAAGTGGAAATCAAATAAAACCACAATAAAACGCCATATTGTCTGCGGGTCACCTGATTTAACGGTATTGCTATATCTAAAAAAAACATTTTTTTATTTGAAGTGATTCGGGTGACCATTTCGTGTTCAACTTTAGGACACATTATGTATTTATTATACTTCTATATTTAGTTCAGAAGGCATAGCTTCTGCCTAGACGTAGCCATCGCATAAGAATTCGGTTATGTTATGTACAGTCTGATGTGCCGCCCGCCGTGTGTAGCTAACACACGGCGGCACATCAGACTGTACATGTTGACCTTGAGACCGCCTTTATGCCCTACGTCAGAAAAAGAGGTAAAAACAGAAGTACTAAAACTAAATAATACAAATGCGGAAGGTTATGATGGAATCAGTACCAAAATCATAAAATTCTGCATTAATGAAATAATATCAGTGTTAACTTACCTTTCAATAAATCGTTTTCAGCAGGAACTTTTCCGGACGTTTTAAAATTGTCTGTTATTAGACCTCTTTTCAAAAAAGGTAAAAAAGATAATTTAAACAATTACCGCCCAATTGCACTTATCCCTATTTTCTCAAAAATTTTCGAAAAGTGCATGTTAAAAAGATTGATTGCCTTCTGCAACAAATATAACATTATAAACAAAGATCAGTATGGTTTTCAAAATGACAAATCTACAACTCTAGCTATTTATACTTTACTGAGTACTGTTTTGGATAAAATAAATAATAATTATTGGACTACAGGGCTATTTTTTGATTTATCAAAAGCTTTTGATTGTGTTCCGCATAGCTTATTATTGCAAAAGTTAGAAAGTATAGGTCTGAGAGGTGTTACTCTGCAATGGCTATCATCGTACTTATCTAACCGAAAACAATGCGTTACAGTAGATAGAATCCATAAAACTGAACTACGACCATACTCTTCTGGTTATCGTGAAATTAAAACAGGTATCCCGCAGGGAAGTATTTTAGGCCCCGTTCTGTTTATACTATTTATAAATGATATATTTGACATTACCAAACATAAATGCATATTGTACGCTGATGACATTTCTATAATTGTGACTACAGAGAAAAAGAATAATTCGTTGACTGATCATGAAACTGACATAAATAATACAATTGACATATTGACTACATGGTTAAAATCAAACAATTTAAAAATTAATTTAGAAAAGTCTGTATTCATACAATTTAATGCATCTGAGTATAGTAATTCCAAAATAGATTTAAATGTTTGTAAAATCAAAGAAGCGTCTCATGTAAAGTTTCTTGGAATCATAATAGATAGATATTTAAACTGGAAAATCCAAATTGAAAACATATGCAATAAAATCAATAAATTCAGTTATGCATTAAGGCAGGTAACAAAAGTGACAAATAAAAAAACTGCTGTGTTATGCTATCGTGCCTATGTCGAATCCGTCTTGCGATATGGATTGTTGGTATGGGGTAATAGTACGGATTGCAATCGAGTATTCGTAGCACAAAAGAAATGCATAAGAGCGATATATGGAATTCTACCCGATGAATCATGCAAACCTATATTTAAAAACGAAGGTCTTCTACCATTTCCATCTCTGTATTTAAACGAGACGTGTAATTTCGTACACCGCAACAAATATTTGTTTTCCAAAGCATCTGACGCTGCGAATTCTAGAGTGCGTAGAGACAAACACAAACTAGTTATAAGTAATGTACCTAAGACTAGTAAGTAAAATAAGAGTTGTGTTGCAATGTGCGTAAGAATATACAATAAGATTCCGAATGATTTGAAAATGTTAAATAATTATAATTTTAAGAAAAGCCTTTTTAAATGGTTAAACAGAAACAACTTTTACTCTATTAAAGAATTTATTGACAGTTAAAGATGATGATGATGAATATTGATGACATTACCAAAATTAAATTATTACACAAATTATTTTACTTCAGATTGACATTATTTTTATCAGGGAACTATTAAATTATGACACAATTATTTTACTATTGACATTATTTTTTATCATGGAAATAGGTATATTTGACATAATTATTGTATTGAATCGGATTATTATTGTATTGAATTGTATTATTTTTTTTCTGTTTAAATTGTATTTGATTGATTAATAATTTGCATGCTATTTTTAATAGTGAAACATGAGAACTAAATTAAATAACAACTTTTTATACCATGTTTCAAGTGAATAAATGATTATGATTATGATTATGATTATTATGATTATGATTACGTAATAAAAGCTGTTATCGCAGTTCAACTGTTTAACCTGACTGATGTGCTGTCGAGTCTACATTGATAGTAGGTATTTAAAGTTCTAAAAGGTAGTTAGGTAGATATATCTTGAAATACATTTTATTTATAAATTAATAATACCCAATGTCTCACGTGAGATGTCGCTTGTGTCAACACTGTCAACCAACCGCGTGAAGTTTTATAACCTTGGACAAGCTTATGTGCGGTTTCATATACAGGATGATCCATCGGGACGGATCAGTATGGGAAAATTTTAAACTATAAGAGATAGAGATATTTGTTCTAAGGAACCATGTCGTTGATTTTAGAGTTAAGAATAACTGCATTCAAAGATTTTCAAAAAACTTATGCATGCCTCGGGAATCGAACCTTGTCAGTTTTTAAAACAAAAAATTTTGTTATTTTATTACGAACTAGCGGCCGCCCGCGGCTTCACCCGCGTGGACTACACGACGTCATCCTGGGTTATTAAATAAAGGACAATGAACATTTTTGTATACATGGCAGCTGTCGTTTCTTTTTTCTTGTGGCCATCGACCAAACATTGAAATATAATTTATTGGCAGCATTACAGACAATATTTGCAAAGAAAGTATACCTGTAAACTCGGGCCGAACCATAAAGTTAATATACCTATCGGAATAGAGGAACAACCACGAGCTGTCAAACGAAACCGAAATTGGATGGCATTATTGTGTGTGTAAAATTGTTTATGTATTTACTGTAATTGTTTATGCGTGTCAGTGATGTACGTCATGTCGCTTTTCAGATTAATATCGATATCGATAATATTAAATAGAGTAATAAATAAATATATATTGGACACCATCACATTCATTGTTCCAATCCAAGCACTAGTATTATGGAAATTGGTGACAACGACGGGTATTACCACATACACCCAGACCCGAGGCAATATGGAAAAATTCGTTTTCAACATTTACCCGACCAGGGATCGAACCCAGGACGTCTAGACATAGCGGCACCTTGAAACCGGTGCGTACACCACTCTGCCACGGAGGTCGTCTAATAATTATATATTAATATATAGTAATATTATTAATATAACTAAAATATGATGGGAAGGGATTTTGCATGGCTAAAACTACGATTTTGCAGTGAAGTATGCATATTTAAGAAAAACTTCGAAGAGATTTTAAATCATTTATTATACACTAGTGACCCGGCCATGCTTCGCACAATCCTTTGAACAATTTGTTGGTGTTTCCACAGTGACAGTACGTTTCACTCCTCGCGTTTGGAAATATTTTTCATCAAAATGCTTACTGCATATTATCAATCTAGTCCATGTTTTTCTGGTATCCAAGTTAGTATGAAATCTGAAAGAAACTAATATTACTAACTAGCTTTCCGCCCGCGGCTTCGCCCGCGTGGACTACACGACGTTATCCCGCGGGAATGTGATACTTTTCCGGGATAAAAATATGTTCCTCTCCAGGCTACAAAGTATCCTTTTGGCAAATTTCAGCCAAATCCGTTCAGCCGTTTTGGCGTGATTGAGTAACAAACATCCAAACATCTAAACTTTCACATTTATAATATTAGTAGGATGATAGTATAGGTACTGTAAGCTTTTTCTATTAGCTATTGGTGTTCTTCAATAAAATACTTTCCTCTGGTATTGGGTTTTTATTTCATTTATCTATACATAAAAATATATTATATTTTTAAAGGAACTTCTCTCTTTATTACCGTCTAGTATATGACTGCGTCAAATCCATCTTTCATTTTTAAACTCATATTTTTTAAAGATTGATTTGAGAATATAATCGTAAAGCAGTTTCTATTCCTTTTTAAAAAGCTAACTGCCCACAGCCTACAATTTCATCTAACGGCTGTGGTTATACACACTACAATCATTCCCCCCTCCATTCAAAAAAAAAAATTTTCATCGGAGAAAAAAAATTTTTTTTTCAACAGGTGACAACCCTAAGAAAAAAATTTCGATCATACATAAGGCATGACCCTCAAAATACATACCTAACTACACTTAAGGTGCAGATCCTAACCCCAAACTCCTATCCACACTTAAGGCGTAGACCCTACTTAACCAATAACCTATCCACACTTAAGGTGCAGACCCTACTTAAATAATCATTACAAGTTCCAGTACATTTTGTATCGCGACTTAAAATCTAAACTAGCTAAGACCAGAAACGGAATTATAAACCATAGAACCATGGAAACATGACCCAGCTAGGATCTAGCTTCTCGAACGATCACCATTCGATAAACTATCTGGCAAAAAAAACTGGTCTAAAAATTTACCAGAGGTTCCCATGACCCCGTTCTTTATTAACCCTAAACTTTACTCCTTGCCAACTATTCTAATTATATCACCAACTCGTGATCTATTTCCACCGAATAGAAATAATCCAAAATTAACGCAGGCAAAGACAAAAAAAAAAAAAATATCTTTTTCAAATGCAGAAAATAACACATATGTAATCAAGACGATAAAAAATACAACCAGATACAAAAGCTTCTTAAAGAATAAACAAATTCAAGATGCTTAAGAATGAGGCCATAGATATTGTCCCAACCGCACAGCGAAATCCACTACTTTTAAAGCCGATACCATAATATACAATCATCTCACATAATCTATCGAAGTTCACGAAATTATCTGTTACCATTCAAAGTTTCAAGATGACTACCGTGAGTTCAAACGATTACCCAAGGTAAAATACTACAAAGGAATTCCGAACATGCATAGAATACCCGATTTATTCCACATCAGAAATTACTTTCTTTGAGAAACATTCGTTATCAACCTTGGGAACAATCCCTTACTCTTACCTTACCAACTCGTCTCAATCTCATTCTTAAGGGCGTGGGACCAAAACCAGGACCCCATGACAAATAGCCTATTGCCTTATCATGTTGCTCCCAAAAATAAAATCAAGCGATCGGTCCAACAAACTATGTCAACCAACAAATATTTCTCATACAAAGGTAGACTACCACGGAAATTCCTAGTATGCTACAAGATATATCCTTGGGTCCTCGCAACGCACGACCTAGTACGCTCATAATGTGGCCTCATTCTCCAGCTCATCAGTCATCAAAGCTCAGGATCAACATGAAAAAGAAACACCGGTTAATATCATATATACAACAATACAATACATCTTTCCTAAAACACAAATATACAACATGGATAAAATTACAGGTTAAAGATGTAACCACAAATAACTTTCTTATTTACGAATAATAACTATCATCTAACACTCTATTAGACAGATACATCAGCGTGGCACGAAACGTTTCAAACGATTCGAATGTACAACCACCCCACGCGATCGCGAATTTATACGACGTATCAACAAATCAGACCGTCCCACATTCTGTACGACCCTATAAGGACCACGGTACAGCCGCTCCAACTTCATACATCTACCCGTAACTCGCCTTGGCACATACAATAAGACCTGGTCATTGACCCGAAACGATCTAGATCGCGCCCTTCTATAATAATACCGCTTTTGAATAACTTGCGCCCTCGCAATATTATTCAACGCTTTAGTAAATAATCCGCCTATACGATTAACCTTTTCTGTTACCGTCTCATCTAAACCTATCACCTTTAACCCTAACGAACGATCTGCTGTTGAACGCTTTTCCCTACCTAACAAACTACTAACTGGCGATACTTTTGTTGACGCCTGTACATTACTAATATTCGCGCGAACCTTTGCCGGCACGTTGATGCTAAACAAATTTATACCATCATCAGGTTCAATATGTAAAGAAGATTGCTTCTTTCCTACCTCTCGCCCTCTCTCCTCATTTAACGGCTTCCTACTTACAAAATCTGCCACTACGTTGGCTTTACCTATAACGTCCCGTTGCACCGGAGACTCATCCCCACTCATCTCTATATTATTATTAACCGGCATTATCCCTGGCTTATCTAACTGCTCGCTCGAAAACTCGTCTACTTTCCCCTCTGATAAATCTAACAAACCCCGCTTATTAATCCTACCTAAATCCTTCTCTACCTTAACACATTTCTCTTCTACCCCACACGCAACTTTGCGCGAATCCGAACAATAAACATACCTACTCTTATTCAACCCCTGAAAATCCATTGAACCTACTACGTCACAACCCTTATTCTCAGCTGTTCTACTGAACTTCATTTGTTCGTTCGCGATCGAACTCGAACTGTCAAGAAAAATCGATTCTATCTTTTGTTCTGAAAGAATCCTATCACGAATCGTGTTTTGTTTCTGACTGTCATCACAAAACAATATTTTATTCTGGAAAAAATATACACATGAATTAACCATATCGATATTCATTCTATTCTTTATCAAAAAATCTACTCCTAAAATAACACTACGGTTCAAATCAGCTACTACTAAAAATTCATGGCAAAAATAAAAATTATACAGAGCAAAATCTACGCAACATTTTCCTACTATCTTTAATAAGCTCCCATTTACTGCTTTCGCACACCTTTCATCATTCGCCACACGCCTTGCATTCATTTGTACCGCAGCGGTCTGGCTAATACATGAAATTGTAGCACCTGTATCGATCAGGGCCACATCTGCAAAATTATGCGCATAAAAAGGAACAACTGGTCTGACCTGTCGATCCGACGACGCTCCGTCCGCGACAACATTCGCATGCCCCAATCGTCCTACTTCCTCCGTGCCATGCTGCTGCATCCGCCAGGAGAGATGTTCTCCTCGTCCTACGTCATTGCGACGTGGTACATATTCCGCTTTCCTAGAATATACATTAAAACCATTAATACTATGACCAACACCAGCTTCTTGAGCACGCGGCGACGATGAATATCTCGCTCGGTTCTGTACCGGCGTATTAAAATTAAATGGCCTGCACGGCCTACTATCTCCCCCTCCCCTATTAGTTGTGGCCATATTTGGACCAAAACTCGCCGAGTTTCTATAAACATTTATATTTTCTTCCTTTCTATCAGGGCTAATTTTTTCCATTTGGATCAATACTGCTTTCAATGCCTTTTTATCCGTGAAATGGGTTAGCATCAATCTACTCCGTAAATATGGTTGTAGATTCCTCAGGAATTGTGTTATAAATATATTATCTTCTACAATACCAGCCTTCCCTGCTAGATTGGCTAAATAATAAAAATAATCCAGGGGACTCCTGTTCTCCTGTCTCGCATTGTAAAATTTTTCACTATAATCCAACTCTATAAATTCATCCTTGAACTTTTCCACCAATTCATCAAATGTTTTAATAGAGCTTTTAATTTCCCTAAAGAAATATAATGCCCCGTTCTTCAAATATGATGGTAGTAACATCAGGAGTTCATTCGAAGAAATGAATTTTTGTTTGGCAGCCGCTTCCTTGAACTCTTCTAAGAATGATGAAAAGGATTCATGCGGACTGCCCGAGAAACAGGTTGATATCGACTCCATTGTGAAAATTTTTCCGTGAAAATATTTTCTCACAAAATGTCCGCCGATCAGAAAAATGATATATTTTTTTATTTATTTATTTTTTATATCAAAATATTAGGGCCACTCGCTTAGCTGCTTTTTCCTAGGTACACGGGGAAAAAGAAAATTATGTAACTATAATTAAATATATAATACTTCCATTGGTTTCCAACTCTGTCTTCGACTCGGCGTCTTCACCACTGTAAGCTTTTTCTATTAGCTATTGGTGTTCTTCAATAAAATACTTTCCTCTGGTATTGGGTTTTTATTTCATTTATCTATACATAAAAATATATTATATTTTTAAAGGAACTTCTCTCTTTATTACCGTCTAGTATATGACTGCGTCAAATCCATCTTTCATTTTTAAACTCATATTTTTTAAAGATTGATTTGAGAATATAATCGTAAAGCAGTTTCTATTCCTTTTTAAAAAGCTAACTGCCCACAGCCTACAATTTCATCTAACGGCTGTGGTTATACACACTACAGTACCTATTCTAACAGTCAAAAACTGATGCTTATGGATCAGTTAAGTATCAGTATAAGATATTTCAATAGCCTATCTCCCGGTAAAAGAAAGCTTATCCTGGTTCTGTTACTGCAACCGTTGTTATTTGATACTAATTAACAAAAATATCTAGGCAACTAAACTCAGGTAAGGTAAGCCTATCTTTACCGGGGAGTAGTTTATTGAAACCGGCCATAAATAATATAACAGTAATGCCGATATTACACGGTTCAACCAAATTGATTAACTTTGGTTGAAAGGCGCAGAAGTGAAAGACACTGCTGTTTACACGTACCTATCTTAAAAGTGAACTATCGAAATTATAAAGATAACCAATCAATTCGCATTGCTTGAAATTTTTTCCAATCAGGGGGGCTACCGGCTAAGAAATCTGGATATGGGTAAGGGCTTCAACTGTCATTTGAATTCCTTATTCTGATAGATTTTTGCTGCTTTGTTCTGTTGAACGTTGCTAGCTAGCTATCGTTATACCAGACGTCACAAAACAAGGAACTGATAGCGGCTATTTTCTTTATAAAATTGACTTAAAGTTCCCAAAAACGTATGAAGTTCATATCAATAAAGTTACGCGGTAGCCCCCCTGGTAGCACATTGAGAATGAACAACTAGTAAATCATTCCATTCTTGTTTACACGTTCAACTTTCGTTCAATTGCATTGATAGTTGAACGCAAAGGTGAAAATGTGAAAAGCAAGTTCAATTCTTTCAACGCGATTGAATGTGCTTGAGCGTTGCCATCGAATGATTCACTTTAACGTTTACATTGTTCAATTGGCTTCATCCAAATTGAAAGACAGAAGTGAACCGTGTAATATCGTCATAATACATATTCGTTTACCGCGTGATAGACAGTGGACACGAAATGTCGATAACTTGATGCAGCCCTAGTGTAAAACGAAAATTATTTCTTTACACAAAATTCTGCATTATGTGTAATCAACAGGGACCGGATACCGATATTTGCTAATATCGATATTTTAAGGAAAATATCGATAATGGAATCGATAACTGAGATATAATACCGATATTTGTATCGCTAATTTAAGTACTAGTATAAAAGTATCGATAATTTTATCGATACCCAGTACTGATATGCTAGGCTGCGCTGCGACGCGACGTTGCCAGTTCGCACGACACGTGTAACGCGGGCGGGGGCCGAGTGCGGGTTGCGTGCGACTTGCGGAAAGACGGTACGGCAACAGCGCGCAAACAGCGAGCAACTTAGCTGGACTGGAGCGTTCATTTGATGTTTCATTATTCTCGCATGACTACCTACTACATAGGTAATCAATAAATTATTCTTATTCTTATTCTTATTCTTATTCTACTTTCGTTTGTTATTAATACTCTCGTTTGTTATAAAAATTACAACATTCTTATCAATAATGGGACGGCAAAATTTGTTTCTACTATGCTACTGCTATCTAAAAAAATGCAATATCAGTTAAGCTTTAAAGAAAATGATTGTTTATGTTTTAATTATAAATTATAATATTAAGTTACATAATAGTTATCATTAAATAAATATATAAAAAAAACACTAAAAGTGCCTTTCATTTTTGCATCAGCCTATCTATTCCTTCCTAGCCTTTGAATGTAGGCTTTTGTTTTATTTAACCCTCCACAATCCTGGAAGTCAGTAAGAAAAAACTATTTAGGTACCCATTTAGATATTGAGATTATAATTTTAATCACTTATTATGAATCAGGTTAATCACAATAATTTCTGCCATTTTAGATAGATGTTTGAGTATACCAGTTGCCTTTCTCAGACTCCGTTAATTGTACGTCACTGCTATGGCTTTTTTTTGTGCTTTCCAAAAAAATCATAATGCGAATAAAAGCTCGTGTACGCATACATAGTTGAATTGAAAGTTAAATTTTAATTCTTCACCTATTACTTGTGAAAACAAATCTTGCCTTTAGAATAGAATTATTCAGTACATCACATTCTGAACATCCTTTAACAATTGCTTTCTTTGCCTCAATGTTTTCTTCCATTTCGTTTTTTTCTTGACATACAGTATTGCATTCATTATTTAACTTATTTTCTTTTTTCATATTATCTTTTATTTTCGACTAGCTGTTGCCCGCGACTTCGTACGCACGGTAGAGTGACTTTTGTATTTGTTTATTTTATGTGTAATCTACACATCCTTGCAGTGACCGCAAAGTATATGTGTCTGTATAGGTGTAGGTCTCAGAAGCGCGGAATTCAGTTTTGCGCTCGCGATTGCTTGTTAAGGTGCATGTAGTCGTGAAACGGTCATTTTTGAGGCCCTAAAACTCATAAATTAGCCTACTGATGAATCCAGAATTATTATTTATTAAATATTGATATATAAACTTCAATCTGAGCATTTAAAAAAACATAGTGTTTAAGATACTATTAAAAAAAATCATTGAAATGAAGCTGTTTTCAACTTGTAATACGCTACTGCTTCTAAACTACAAGTGATATTTTCACGTTTCTTACAGGAAAAGATTGCTAACTTGTTTAACTTAAAACTGAGCATTTTTCGTTTTAAAATAATACATAGTTTTGACGAAACGTGTGTTTAAGCTGTTTTGGTGCGGGTAGCGGGCGGGAAACTTAGGGCCACTTTTCTATGCCCAAGGTCGTTGGCGATAGCACGGGCCTTAACCGAGCTTCACGGTCCTCATCGGTTTTAAGAGCACGAAATAACCTCATCCTCTTAGCTGACCTTGAATAAAGCACTGGTTTCCAAGGCAATGACAAATTTATTTTATGTTCACAAGCCCTATATCAAACTGATAGAATAAAACTATACCGCGACCTAGAATGACACAGTGACATCTATTGATAATTTTTGGTACTATAAAGTTTGAATAGGTGTTTGAAGTTAGTAATTAACACAAAGAATAAAATAATAAAAGCAAAATTCAACATTCCGCCCACCATGGACAGAATGTACATAATCACTTCCGCCCACCATGAACTTGCCTAATTAATGTAGAAGTGGACTGTAAATACCTTCGATATGTTGGTTAGTTTTTCACAGTAACCAGAAGTAATTATCAATCATATCAATCAATTAACAATAACTATATACACCAAACTTAAACTATAACACGGAAATTAGGTAACAAAACAAAACAATACACACAGCTATTAAGTAACATACAAAAATAACACAAACAGTTATTAGGTGAGAATCAAAAAGACTATACACAGTTATCAGATAAGTTTCAAAACACAACAATAAGATACAAAGCACAGTATTATTAAATGTTAGTTACTTACAGGTAATATACACAACTTAGTAATAGGGCGTTTAATTACAACGCCTTTGCATTTAAGACTCACAACCCTCGTAATGTTGTCCAAACCTGGATGTTTATCGGTGATGATACCTAAGAGCCATTTGGCTGGAGGTAGCGTATCCTCTTTTACAAGTACCATATCACCAATGCTTGGCTCTGGTTTTTGATGTGCCCATTTGTAACGATGCATAAGCTGAGTCAAATATTCATTAGACCACCGATGCCAAAAAGATTGCAGCATCCGTTGAGTTAATTGCCACCGTTTTAGAGAGGAAATCGATGAGCTCTCGTAGTTACTGTCAGGCACTAAAACCAACGGTTCGCCGATTAAAAAATGTCCTGGAGTAAGAGGTAAGGAATCCTGTGAGTTTACACTTATTTGTGATAGCGGTCTAGAATTTAAACACGCCTCTATTTGGTATAAAAGAGTGCTCATCTCTTCAAACGTTAGTGTTTGAGTGCCTATTACGCGTTTGAGGTGGTGTTTTGTGGATTTTATTCCAGCCTCCCATAGTCCGCCGAAGTTTGGGGCATGTGGTGGAATAAAATGCCATGTTGTACCGCTTGTGGCCAAGCTTTCAGCTACTTTTATGGCCAAAGTTGACTTTTCTTGAGCCCACAATGTTTTCAGCTCACGTGCAGCACCAACAAAGTTCGTTCCATTATCACTATAGATATCGGCACAATGCCCACGTCTGGCAACGAAACGTTTAAAAGCAGCCAAAAACCCTTGCGCTGTTAAGTCGCTTACCACGTCTAAATGTACGGCCTTTGTTGCCATACATACAAACAGACATATGTATCCTTTATGTGCTCGGTAGCCTCTTCCTTTGGATGTTCTGATTAAGATGGGCCCTGCGTAATCCACCCCGCTTTGATAAAATGGACGAATCGGAGTTACTCGGGAGGAAGGTAATTGGCCCATAAGTTGATTTCTCGTTTGTGCAGCATAACGAACACATCGAACACACTTCCTAACATACAGTTTTGTACGATTTTTGATATCCAAAATCCAGTATTTGGACCGCAAAAAGTTTATCATCAATTGAGGTCCACCATGCAATGTTTTTTCATGAGCGTCAGCTAAGATTAAATCAGTGAAGTGAGATTTTGCTGGTAAGATCATCGGATGTTTTTTATCTGCACTGATTTCAGCCTTCTCAAGACGACCTCCAACTCTCAAGATGCCTTCATGATCCAGGAAAGGAGTCAGTGCAGTAAGTTTGCTCTTTTTATTAATTGTGGCATTCCTCTTTAAATTACTGATTTCTTGATAGAAGTGCTCACTTTGACACTCTCTGATGCTAAAATGTAGTGTTTCAGTTAATTCTTTATGTGTTAACCATATTGGAAACTTAACTGTTGGTGCCTTTAATTTAGATATAAACCTTCTACAGTATGCAACTACTCTCAGAAACTTCCTTAATGATGAAAACTTTGTCCAAAGATGACCTTGCTTCTCATCTACGGCAAGACATACTTTCACACCTTTCTCCTCTAGGTTAGTATCTTCTACTTCTCTTTGGTCATAATTTAAAGTTGTTTCCTTAAGCCAAACTGGACCAGTTTTCCATAGTGGAAGGTTGTCACATTCTTTAGGGCTGACACCACGAGACGCGTAGTCGGCTGGGTTTTCGGAAGATATTACATGGGACCACTGATTTCTATCTAGATTCGATAATATTTCAGATACCCGGTTTGCAATGAATGTTTTCCAACGGCTTGGGTGACTGCTTAACCAAGCCAATACAATCATTGAATCAGTCCAAGCGCGTATATCTTCTTTAGGTATTTTCAATACTGTAGAGACTTCTCTCAGCAGCTTTGACAGGAGAACGGCTCCACACAACTCTAACCTAGGTATGGAAACCTGTTTAATTGGTGCCACTCTAGTTTTACAAGTTATGAGATGAACTTCAACATTTCCAGAATAATCAACAGCGCGTGCATACACAACAGCAGCGTAAGCGTCATTGGAAGCATCGCAAAATCCATGAAGTTCTAGCCCTTTATGAATCTGCTTGATTCCGATCCATCGTGGTAAACAAAATTTGGTAAGCTCAATAAGTTCATCACCGTAAGTTAACCATTCTTTTAAGAACTTGAGTGGTATCTCTTCATCCCAGCTTATCCCAGTAAGCCACAGCTTTTGAATAAATATTTTTGCTTTCACAATTGCTGGAGCTATCCATCCCATTGGATCATATAATTTTGCGATGTCACTAATCACTTTTCTTTTTGTTACAGGCTCAGTTATAGGTGGTAGCTGTACTGAATATCTGAAGTCATCTGAACGACGGTTCCAGGTAAGTCCCAATATTTTGATAATTTCATCCGTTTTTAGCTCTAGGTTGCTTGCGGTAGTCTTGTTATCGTTACTCATCACGTTAAGTAATTCATCACTATTGCTTGACCATTTTTGTAACTCAAACCCCCCCAAGCTTAAGAGACTATTAATCTCTTCAAAAATTGCTTTTCCCTCTGATACTGACTGACAGCCAGTTAGCAAGTCATCTACATAAAAATCTTCTAAAACTCTTCCAGATGCTAGAGGAAACTTCTCTCCCTCGTCATGGGCTACTTGCTGCAAAGATCGTACTGCTAGGTAAGGAGCAGAAGCTGTGCCGAAAGTGACTCGTAACATCCGAAAATGTTTGATTTCTTCATCTGGAGTGTCTCGCCATACTATGCGTTGATAATTTGCATCTTCATCTGCTACTTTGATTTGACGATACATTTTGACAATGTCTGCTACCAACGATATCGGGTGAAGTCGCCATCTCATGATAATATGACGTAGGTCCGGTTGTAAAGTTGGGCCGACCATTAATTCGCTATTGAGAGAAACACCGTTGAAATCTCTGCATGAAGCATCGAAGACCACTCTGACCTTCGTTGTTGTTCTTTCTTCTTTGACTACAGCGTGGTGAGGTAAGTATACACTGCCAAAATTGTTAGTCTCATTGGGTGGTACTGGCTCCATATGACCGAGTTTCAAGTACTCCAAGATGACATCAGTATACTGGCTTTTCAAGTGCGGAGATTTAAGCAATCTTTTTTCCAACATGAAGAACCTTTTGGTAGATATTTCCCGAGAATTTCCAAATTTGCACTTGATTTCAGGATCCTTAAATGGTAATTTTACTATGTAACGTCCTGAAGTATCACGTGTGGTGGTTTCTTTGAAAAATTCTTCACAACGTTGTTCTTCGGGAGTAAGATGTTGTTTTGTGTCAAACGGCATGCTATCAGATTCAAGTTCCCAAAATTTCTTTAGATCAAATTCTTCATTGTTTACTTGAGTGTGTAGAGTGACTGCTGCACTAGAACTTGTGGTGGGATTCGTTTGTTCGCAAACCCTTCCTGATAGAACCCAACCTAATTTGGTGTTCTGCGCTATAAGTGACCCCATTGGTTCTTTGATTAACCCCTTGGTTATGATTTGGCAGTACACTTCGGCGCCTAGCAGTAAATCGATTTTATTTGGTACATCAAACTTTGGGTCTGCTAACGTCATTCTTGGTAAGTTTGGCCATAGTTTGACCATAAGCTTTCTTTCAGGTAGAAATGACGTTAGTTTGTTAAGTACATAAGCTTTGACAATGATGGTAAAAGTCGGATCTTGAATTGAATACAGTTTGAGTGCAACTGCATGTTTGGTATTTAGTGATATGTTCTCATCACCTCCTACCCCTGAAATGACACTATTGGTAGATATCTTCTTGAGTCCCAGAAGCTGAACTGCAGCTTCTGTGATAAAGGATGCTTGCGATCCTTGATCCAGTAAAGATCGTAGTGTCATTTGAGACCCTTGTTTAGTTTTAGCTTTCACTAAAGCCGTTGCTAGCAAAACTTGGTTTCCGTTGTTGGAAAAACAAGTGGTAATGTTGTTTTCAGTGGTCACGCCTGATGTTGTCGCTGTTGCTGCAACAACATTGTTACTTTCTGACGGCAAGGTGTTGTTCCCTGACACGTCAGAATTGTTTATGTGCAATAATGAGTGATGTTTTCTTTTACAGATTCGGCATCTGGTGGGCAAACGACAAGTTACAACTGAATGATTCGCGCCTAAGCAGTTGTAACAAAGATTCGAGGTTTGAACAAAACTACGACGGGCTGATAAATCGTTCTTTGCAAATTCTTTACAGTTTCCTAACTTGTGATTACAATCGGAGCAAAAGGAGCAGGGGATAACATTTTTATCTTTGGTATAATTGATAACGTGATGCGATTGGGTTGTTTTTGTAATTTTAGGATTCAAAAATTCTAATGACCTAAATCTGTGCTCTAAGAACTCTAAAAACTGAACTAAAGTTGGCAATTCATTGGAAGATTCGCTGGTTGCTTCTTCCCATCGTTTTCGCGATTCGGTATCCAATTTTGATGATAAGATGTAGATAATGATTGCGTCCCAGTTTTCAGTGTTAATGCCAACATTTCTCAAAGCGTTAACACATTCATTTGTTGTGTCGAATAGTTCCTTTAGAGCACTTGACGTTTCGTTTACAATATTCTTCTGACCAAAAAACTTTTTAAAAATGCAATTTGTAACATATTTCTTGTTATTGAATCTGTGCTCCAACAATTTCCAGCACACAGCGTAATTTTCGCTGGTAATCGGCAGATGTCTCAGAAGTTGCTCCGCTTCACCAGCCAAATAACTCTTCAGATAGTGAAGTTTTTGGACCTCCTGAATGGTCTGGTTATTGTGTATTAGAGAGGTGTACAAATCCCGAAAGGTGGTCCATTCTGCGTAATTTCCTTTAAATGTTGGAATACCTTGAAATGTTGAAATCATCTGACGACGAGGTTGCCCGTGTTTTTGAAGACTTCTTCTCTCGGGTACCCTTAGAAACTACGAGAAATTTAAATTCCTGTCCTAATATTGCGGCTGCCCTCTTGGTGTCAAGC